>CM035166.1:45874837-46523221 GCA_020205615.1 Panax quinquefolius
GTGAAGATTAAGCCAATCGAATGGCACGTTAACGGATTTAGAACGAAGTTCTGACGTAAGATAGGGAAGAGAATGGCTTTGGAATGATCTCGTTCCGAGTTATAACGAAGAAGTTATGAGATCGGGAAGTAGGTGTCTCAAACTTGATTCAAGACTTAGAGAAATTTTCTAGGGTTAGGCCTTGGCATTGCGCATCACCATATACCTGTAGAGAGTGGCGCCGCAGTGCGCAGACGCTCGGGGCCGAGTATTGCCAACTCATACCAATAACACGAGAGATAAAGAAGGGAGTGGCGCCGCAACGCCAGTGTTGGGAAAAAGCCAGAGATGACCTTTTAACTGCTCAGCTCTTGGGGGAAATGTAAGGGAAGATAAAGAATATAACATTCAACTAATGTAACAATTAATCAAGTGATGTAAACCTTTATTAAAGGTTGAACGTATAGATTAAACAAGATTAAATAACAAAGAATATAAATGCGGGTTACATAACCGATATCTGGGGACCGTAGTCGCGATGAACGAACGTGAGGGATTGCTATGATTGTTATTCCTTAGAGGTTGAGCAACGAGGGTAATGAACATGGGGTTTAGGTAATGGATAACTAATGTATTAATAAGATATAATCTATCAAGAAAGCCGTAATGAATTAACGGTAATAAGATTAATGAAAGCCGAATGTGAGTCGATAAGAAATTGACTTAATCGAACATTATAGTTTAATAGTTAAGAGAAGTTAGGTTGTGGTACAATTATAACTTTGATGGTTGACATATGGGAGTATATACGAAACTGGCAACCGATCTAACTCACTATGATGGCAGTGTAGATGAGACGGGAACTTGTTTGTTGGTTGTTTATGGGAAACCACTCAGAGTACCATATGGATTACTAGTAGAGAAGCGATGTGTGCTGAGTCTTAGAGAAATTATAGGAAGAAGATAAGAATATAATCATCCAAGATGATGAACGTTAAGTAAGATATCTCTGTATATCATGAAGCCGTAAACTGGTAAAGGAAGTTAGTCGCGTAAAATTATATTGCAAGAACGTGAACGCTAAGAAGTAAGTTAAGTAAACTTATGCGTAAGTTCAATATATGACTAATTGGTGTTTATGTTTTCACCTTATGTGCTAAATAGGAATTGAAATGAGCAGTTCAGCGTAAGCTGTAGCTGGGCGTAAGGCAAGTTTCCTAACTTCATTCATATTACATGAATGCTAGTTTCTTAAACTCCTCAGATGTTGTACTTGAGAAGTACTATCTATGTGCGAATGTGCGATATTTGTATAATGTGGTGGAACGTATGAGGCCTTGAGCCACAATTTAAACACTTCGATGTTTCTATGATATGCATTGTTCTGTGATTGA
Source organism: Panax quinquefolius (assembly GCA_020205615.1). Taxonomy (NCBI): domain Eukaryota; kingdom Viridiplantae; phylum Streptophyta; class Magnoliopsida; order Apiales; family Araliaceae; genus Panax; species Panax quinquefolius. Next base: position 45,876,211 of record CM035166.1, read on the forward strand.
GCTGTTTAATACAAGTATGTTCTGTTTATACATGAACCGTTATTGTTAAGTCTATGCTAATGATTCTAGCCAGATAGGATGTGTATGAAAAAGGTAGAAGAATGAAAGTATTTCAAAGTGAAAATGACAGATGTTTTAAGATGATAGGAATCGAGACTATTCTTATTATTCAAGTTGCTTCATAGACTTTGTTCGGTTATAGAAGTTCTAAAGAAATGTTTTAATTCTGAAATTGTTTGTTCAACTATTATGACTTGTTGGGCAATTGAATGCTCACACTTGCTTTAAATGAAAAATAATTTTCAGCGAACAAGGTTAGAAGAACTTGAGGATCTTGTAAAGATCAAGCTGACGGTATCCAAACGAATTGTCTTTCAGAATGTGAAGGAGCGAGAAGATCAAGTGAAGCCTTGTAATATAGAAATAAGAAATTGAATTGTAGACTAGTTTAATGAACTGTTATGTATCCTTGGTGGCGGATAAAAGTCACTCTTGTAAGATGAAATGAATAATGTATTCATTAATATTTGTAATGAAAAAGGTTATAAGGTTTCTAGAACCTGGGATTTGAGAGTGTATGTCGTTATATTTCAGTATATAATGATGTATGTTGGATGAATGATGTACTCGTGATGTACGGAATCCGGGTGTGAAGATAGACCGGATTTTGGGGCGTTACACGTGAGTTTGCCACAACTTAAACATATACACGTTTAATGAATGTAGTGTTGATCAACATAGAGTACTATAGGCTGATCATCTAGATGTGCTCGTAAGCTATGTCGGACTTACGGACTTAGTGTCGGGATGTTCTTTTCAAAGTACTTATGAAATGCTCACGGTCTTGAAACGGAATTGGTGTTTTACTGAATACTGTTGTTGTAAAATGTTTTGAATGAAAAGAAGTGCTATTTTGAATTATCAATAGTACTTCGTAACTATTATTCAGTTATTGAAGATATACGATTCCTATGTCTCAAGAATGCTATTTTCCTAGAATTGTTGTACTTGCTGAGCTAGTTAGGCTCACTCTTGCTTGAACCATATGATTGCTGCTAAGACCGCACGGACCGATGTATCCAGCAATGATAAAGGGAAGGCTAAGGCAACCCTGTAATTTACGTATGAAATAGTATATGTTTTGTAATAATAATATTTTATATTATGACAAGAACAGATGTATTGGTTGTAAAGAACCTGGGTAATGTTAATATTCTTTTTGATATATATAAGACATATTCGTTCTTTTGAGGTATTTCAATTGAATGTTTGTGTGAACTGTAGCACCGTGTAGCACCATCTGTTGGGTTGGAAGATACCCGGATTTGGGGGCGTCACATGTTGGTATCAAAGCCTTAGGTTATAAAATTTAAGGGGGAGAATAAAACCTTAAGTCATAACCTTAAGAAGAGTCAAAGAATAAAAGATGGAAGTTAACCTTGTAAAAATGCATTATATATGTTATGTGTTTTAATTATTCTACTAACGTGTACTAATCAAGCTTTTGTGTTGTTGTAGATGTCAGGAGAAAATAGAGACGTATAGGTAGTCAGCGAGGGGTCAGTTAATCAGATAGAAATTATACCGAACCCCATAGCAGCAAATCCCGAAGTGGTAGAGGTTGAGTCTGGAGACTCAGAGAGTCTAGACCTCATGTGCGTGTTCGACGACATGTTGGAAGAAGAGGTGGAGGTAGTGTCCTTCAACCCTGTAGCAATAGCAGCGGAGATGGCTCCGAGGGAGTCAATGATGTCACTTTTCATGTCAGTGCTAGATAGAAATATCCACTACTGTCACGAGGTTAAGGAGATGAAGGCGGAGCTTCAAGTTATTATAGAGGACAAGACGGTCGTAGAGTCCATGTGGGAATAGGAACATGATGAAAGGGTTTTGGCCAAGGACAAGGTGCATGAGCTGAAACAAGAGGTCTTTGAGCTCAGGGGTGAGCTAAAGACCAAGAAGCAGAAAATAGGGAGGATGTCCTATATTCATAGGAGTTCTCATGAGGACTTCCAGCTGCAGGTAGCTAGTTATCCCGACGAGGCAGGGCAGACACGACATACTATTAGCCGTGATATTATCGCCAGTTTTGCCAAGGCGGATTTTGAGAATGCCTTAAGGCAGATGTGATCTAGTAGTGGCTAGAGTAGTTAGATATGTACATATTTTTGTATCTAGTAGTGACATAAAACCCTCTTTTATATAATCAAGGGTAGTCTTTTGTAAATCCCAATTTTTGAAAAGTAATTGCGGGAAAGTATTGTAATCAACATAGGCTGTGTAATGTAACCGATGTAGTATTATACTACAATGAATCAATATAAGTTTTCTTTTTCAAAACATGTGGAATAATGAATGTTTAAGTTATTGTTTAAAATTGAATAATAACTAACTGATAGGAAATGAGTAGTAACGAAATGTGTGTTTATTGTAATAGCAAAATGCTGCCAATAAGAGTACCACGTAATCAAGGTGCGAATACAAACCAACCGGAGGGAGGTCCGGTTAACCCCATGCAAGAGTTCGTAAATCTATTAACATCCGTGTTTAATAGAACAAGGGCTAACATCCCCGTAAATCCTGGAGTAGTACGAGCTACTACGTTTAAGGACTTTAAGAGCGTGGGTCCGCCGGAGTTCAAAGGAACTGCGGACCCTATCGAAGCCCAAACGTGGGTGAAGGAGATCGAGAAGGCATTTGTGATAGCAAATGTCGACGAGGCTCAAAAGGTTGCCTTTGCAAACTACATGATGAAGGGAGAGGCCAACTTTTGGTGGGAGGCCAATCAGGCTAGGGCTGGGATAGAAGCTTTAACGTGGGCGAGGTTCAAAGAAATATTCTACGAGAACTACTTTCCCACGAGCATGCATGGAAGGATGGAGATGCGGTGTCTAGAGTTGAAACAAGGGGACATGACGGTTCCCCAATACGCCGCCAAGTTTAATGAACTGGCAAGGTTCGCTCCACACCAGGTGGACACCGAGGTTAGGAAGGCACGATGGTTCGAGCAGGGCTTGAAACCCTTGTTCTATAGCCGTATTTCTGTGTTCCAAAGTACTTCCTTTGGAATCATTTTAGAGAAGGCAATAATTGCCGAAAGTGGTAGCGAGGCGTTGAGCCAATACCACAAGGATAAGAAAAGCAAGGGGAAGTTGGATGGGGGAGTGAAGGTTGAAGGCACCAACGGGAGTGGCGAAGGTTATAAAAGGAAGGTAGTTAGCTCTGGGAATACCGGAGTAAAACAAGGAGACCCGAAGAGAAGGATGGAGGCCTATAAAACCTATGGGAAGACTCACTTAGGAGTCTGTCTCAAAGGTAAGGTCATGTGTTATAACTGCAGACAGGAGGAGCACATTGCGCCTAACTGTCCGAGTTCAAAATAAAACCATGGATGCTTTGTGTGTGGGTCAACTGACCACATGGCAAAGAACTGCCCAAAGAAGGGGACGGACGTGAATAAGGGCGCCAATAGTGGTAAGTTAACTATTAGAGGTTCAGTACAGCCAGGTAGACCGATGGCCCGTACCTTTAACATGACCGTCCAAGACACGATGATGTCAGGGGGCGTAGTCGCATGTTATATTCCGATCAGTTACCTAAATGCATCTGTGCTATTTGACTCGGGTGCTACCTATTCATTTATCGCATATGATTTTGCTAGACGATTAGGATTACTTCCCGAAAAGTTGCCTATACCTTTAAACATTAAGGTAGAAAACGAGGAGATAATTCATGTTGAAGATATTCATAGGAGTTGTTGCGTAGATATACAAGGTTGTAAATTATCGGTAGATCTGATACCGATAAAGTTAGGAGAATTTGACATAATTCTCGTAATGGATTGGTTGGTTAATCATGGGGCAATAATGGATTGTCAAAAGAAATGCGTAAATATTAAAACATTAAGACAACCCCATGTAATATTTTATGGGAATAAATTGTCGGGATGTTCGTGTTATCTTATTATGACACAAACTAGGAAATTATTGAGGAAGGGGTGTGTAGGCTATTTGTGTCATGTGATTGATACCTAGAGAGTGGGAGCGACCATGGAACAAATACCTATAGTGAGTGAATTCATGGATGTATTTCCGAGTGAATTGATGGGTCTTCCACCGGATAGGGAGACCGAGTTTGTTATAGACATTATGCCTTGAGCGGCACCAATTTCTAGGGCCCCGTATCGTATGGTGCCAATGGAGATTAAGGAATTAATGGTGCAGTTGCAAAAACTGTTGGACATGAAGTACATACAACCGAGTGTTTCACTGTGGGGAGCACCGGTACTGTTTGTCAAGAAGAAAGACGGATCGTTAAGGCTTTGTATCGACTACCGAGAGTTGAACAAGTTGACAATAAAGAATAGGTATCCATTGCCCAGCATCGATGTTCTTTTTGATCAGTTAAAAGTGGCAAAGTACTTTTCTAAAATTGATTTAAGGACGGGGTATCATCAGCAGAAGGTTAGAAATGAAGACGTACCAAAGACGGCATTCAGAACTCGTTATGGTCATTACGAGTTTCTGATGATGTCATTTGGGTTGACTAATGCACCAGCTGCATTTATGGATATGATGAATAGAGTGTTCAAGCAATATTTGGACAAGTTCGTCATGGTGTTTATCGATGATATTCTAGTCTATTCTAAGATGCCAGAAGATCATGTTGAACACCTAAGAATAGTGTTGGAGACACTAAGAAAGGAGAAGTTATATGTGAAGTTCACGAAGTGTGAATTTTGGTTAGAGAGGGTACAGTTTTTAGGTCATGTCATTGACCACGAGGGGATTTCAGTAGATCCAATGAAGGTGGAAGCCATGATGAATTAGGAACAACCGAAGACATCGACGGAGGTGCAGAGTTTCCTAGGTTTAGCGGTTACTATCGGAGATTCATTCAAGATTTTTCAAAGATAGCTACTCCGTTGACTAATTTGCAAGGAAGACGGTGAAGTACGTATGGACTGAGAAATCCGAAGACAATTTTCAAGAACTGAAGAAGAGATTGAGTGAAGCGCCTGTTTTATCATTACCCGATGACACATGAAATTTCGTAGTTTATAGCGATGCTTCACATAGAGGACTTGGTTGCGTGCTCATGTAGCATGTCAAGGTCATTGCATATGCATCTAGGCAGTTGAAGGATTATGAGAAAGTTTACCCTACACGTGATCTGGAAATGGCCGCGGTGGTGTTTGCCTTAAAGATATGGCGACATTATCTTTACGGGGGAAAGTGTGAGATATACATGGACCATAAGAGTCTAAAATATATCTTCACACATAAGGACTTGAATATGAGACAGAGGAGATGGCTGGAGTTGATAAAGGATTATGACTGTGAAATCTTATATCACCCTAGAAAAGCCAATGTTGTGGCCGACGCCTTGAGTAGAAAGGGTCGGGAGAAGATGTCTATGTTAACGGCTCAAACTGAGTTAATAACAGAGATAGCTAGGATGGAGATAGAGGTGAATTTGCCAAGTGAGGTGGATCAGAGACTGTTTGCAACAAAGATTCAATCTACTATAGTAGAGAGAGTTAAGGAGTGCAGCTCAAAACTGATGAGTGTGACCAGATGCAGAAGCAGTTGACCAATGAAAAAGATATTAAGTTTAGTCTTGATAATGAGGGATTATTAAGATTTGAGGAAAGAATTTGGGTTCCGGATGAGACGGAATTAAAGGAGCATGTTTTATAAGAGGCTCACAATTCAAGGTACTCAATTCATCCTGGTAGCAGCAAGATGTATCAAGACCTTCGATAGAGTTTTTGGTGGCCGAATATGAAGAGAGAAATAACAGAGTATGTGAGTAGGTGCTTAACTTGTCAAAGAGTTAAAACCAAACATCAATGACCAAGTGGCTTGTTATAGTCCTTGGAGATTCCAGAGTGGATGTGGGAGCATATCACGATGGACTTTGTGGTGGGACTTCCGACTACTCAGAAGGGATATGATGTGATTTGGGTAATAGTGGACCGGTTGACAAAATGGCTCACTTTTTGCCAAATCGAGTTAAGTATAACTTAGATCAGTTAGCTACACTTTATGTTAATGAAATTATTTCAAGACATAGAGCACCAGTTTCGATTATGTCCAATCGTGACCCACGATTCACATCAAAACTTTTGGAGAAGTCTTCAAGAGCAGTTGGGGACGCAGTTGAAGTTAAGTACGATATATCATCCACAAACTGATGGACAGATCGAGAGGACAATTCAGACGTTAGAAGATATGTTGAGATCTTGCGTCATGGATTTCAAGGGTAGTTGGGATGATCATCTACCATTAGTAGAATTTGCGTATAACAACAGTTATCATGCAAGCATAGGTATGCCACCGTACGAAGCTTTGTATGGAAGGAAATGAAGAACACCATTGTATTGGGATGAAGTGGGAGAACGCCGAATGCTAGGACCAGAATTGGTGCAGCAAACAGCGGAAGTGGTGAATTTGATACGTATACATCTCGTAGCAGCTCAAGACAGATAGAAGAAATACGCAGACTTACATCGAGAGAATAGGGAGTTTGAGGTAGGCTCGTACGTATTTCTAAAGGTATCTCCCTGGAAAGGAAAGATACGCTTTTGAAAGAAAAGAAAACTTAGCCCAAAGTTTATAAGACCTTTTGAGGTATTAGAACGGGTAAGTGAGGTAGCTTATAGGGTAGCATTACCTCCAGACCTAGAGCAAATACATAACGTATTTCACGTTTCAGTTCTACGTCCTTACAAACCGGATTATAAGCACGTGATAGAATTTGAGCCTATTCAAATCGAGAAGGACTTAACATACGAAGAGATGCCGATTCAAATCATCGATAGAAAAGAGCAAGTTCTGCAAAACAAGGAAATATCATCAGTAAAAGTATTATGGAAGAACCACGATGCCGAGGAAGCAACGTGGGAATTGGAAGAGAAGATAAAGAAGGATTACCCTCATTTGTTTGAGTAATGTAGGGCGAGATTCTGGGGACATAATCTTTATAAGGGGGGGAGAAGAATGTAACGACCGAGAAATTTGGATGCTTTGCAAAATACTTGGAAGAATTAAATAATGAATAAAATAATATTATTTGTTATTATTATGTGTTAATAAGATGTATGTCGTTCTTTAACCTAGAAACTTCGGAACATCGTAGTATTTGAACCACGTGAATGAATTAAAGTGTTTGAATTTCCAAGATGAAAATAAAAGTTTTTCGAGAAAGTTTATGAAAAATACTATTCACCGTTTATCGCTCGGGAATTATTTTTTTACGTCCTAGAAATTCGTAACGTTATAATATCGAGGCGAGATCGATTATGTAATAATAATCTAAGTATGGAAAACGAAATATTTCGTATGCGGACGTAAATTGAGAATGTAAGTATTAAAATCTAATGAAAGGATTTATGGTGATCTAGTATGAATTAAAAGTCCAACTTGATTAAAGTGTAAGCCCATGTGGGATTATTCTTAAGACCAAGTAGTAATAACATGAAGCCCTTAATAGATTAATACAAGCCCAAAGATTAAGTTAATTAAATTAACCACTAAGCCCAAAGGATGATCCAATGGGTAAAGCAAGATCCATGGGGCAACCCATGAGTGAATTGGTAACCAATCACTTTGTGTGATGAGCAAGAACTTTATGTAGTGATCAAGTAAGAGATAAGAGTCGTGGGCAACAAGAAAGGAATACAAAGGAGGTTAGTTAAGGAGGTGGAAGGTCTTAATGACCATTATACCCTTGCTTAGAGACTTCTATAAATAGCTAGATCATATTTCAATTGTTGCTTGTTATTTCATCCAACAAATTCTCTCACAAACAACTTATTTGTTAGAGCTAATAAGCACTTTGAAGCTTAACCTTCCATTATTAGATTTCCAAAGAAAGTGAAGTAGTCTTCAAAGGTAATTGATCTTGTTTCTTCCATCTCTATCATACTAGGATGATAATAGAAGTGTAATCTAATGAACTTATATGTTAAGAACATATGAGGAGTGGTTAAATAATGGACTTAAGCCGAGTAAGCAAGAAATAAACAAGTTAAACCTAAGTAAGTCAGGGACTTATGATGATCATATATACACTTGTAACATAATGAATGAAGTTAATATGCTAATAAGATGCAATAATGTTGCTTAAAGGGACTTGAACCAAGAATAAGTTATAAGGAAATGAAAATCATGTATTGAAGAATTAGTAAGTTATGAACTTATAAGAATTAAGCTATTACCTAATTTGAATGTAGGTTGTTGTATCATGTAAGTTAAGATGTCTAGATAATGAAATGAATGTATTTAGAATGATGAACAAATCACTAGTAATGGAGTTTTGCCAGAATTCACACGATTGGATGATAATCATCGAATTCGTGAAATTCTCGGAATGGAAGTCGTATTTTGTGTTTGAACTCGAAAACATTGGTTTTCGATGGAGACAAGTCGTATTTTGCATTATAGAGTTGCAGACTCGAAAATGGCCGGATTCCGACTTAGAACGAAGAAATGAGCATTGAACGTTCGTGAACGTTTATCATTTCGTTAAAAATGGACTAATAGGTGTAATTTTAGTAAACGAAGTCGAATAGATAAAGTTCTTGCATGAACACGTAGAGTATGTGATTTGTGAACCGTAGGCTCTTGAACGAGCCAATTCGGACTTATAACGAAGAAGTTACGAGTGCGGGAATCTTACAATTTGAAAAATCTGTCAAAACTTTCTGAGGCTCAGAGTCCGCGCCGCGGCGTGACTCCAAGCCAAAAGTCTGACATCGTAGTGCCAAAGTGGCCTGTGTCCCCTGCAAACTCGCGCCACAGCGCGACAAGTAACAAAGGGACTCGCCTCGCAACGCCGAGTCCGGTTTTTGGGCAATAATGGGTGACGCCGCAGCGCGGAACCAAGAGAAATAGCCGGCGCCGCAGCGCTAGCCTTTTAATTTAGACAAATGAAAAATGTTTACATGTTGAGTATGAATATTATTGATAAACACTTAATCAAGGATCTTAAAGAAACATTGTTAAGACATAATCAAGCCTTAAGTATGAACACTTAGGGTTAAGTATGAATATATATACACGTTTAATGAATGTAGTGTTGATCAACATAGAGTACTATAGGCTGATCATCTAGATGTGCTCGTAAGCTATGTCGGACTTACAGACTTAGTGTCGGGATGTCCTTTTCAAAGTACTTATGAAATGCTCACGGTCTTGAAACGAAATTGGTGTTTTACTGAATAATGTTGTTGTAAAATGTTTTGAATAAAAAGAAGTGCTATTTTGAATTATCAATAGTACTTCGTAACTATTGTTCAGTTATTAAAGATATACGATTCCTATGTCTCAAGCATGCTATTTTCGTAGAATTGTTGTACTTGCTGAGCTAGTTAGGCTCACTCTTGCTTGAAGCATATGATTGCAGCTAAGACCGAACGGACCGATTTATCCGTCAAAGATAAAGGGAAGGCTAAGGCAAACCCGTAATTTACCTATGTAATAGTATAGGTTTTGTAATAATAATATTTTATATTATGACAAGAATAGATGTATTGGTTGTAAAGAACCTGGGTAATGTTAATATTCTTTTTGATATATATAAGACATATTCGTTCTTTTGAGGTATTTCAATTGAATGCTTGTGTGAACTGTAGCACCGTGTAGCACCATCTGTTGGGTTGTAAGATACCCAGATTTGGGGGTGTCACATGTATTATTAGGGGAGGTGGTGCAAGTTTGATAATACTTGCAGGACTAAATTAAAAATGAAGGAAAAGATGAAGGTATTATATTGTAATATTTCAAACCCCAAAATGTGCAATTATCGAAACTATATTTTCCTTTAAATAGAAGCTCATTCTTCTTTAATTCTCACCAATTCACTAAGACTCACAAGAGCAATTATAGAGAGAGAAGCTATAGAGAAAAAGAAGAAGAGAAGTCTACTACTTCACTATTCCAGTATCCAGTCTTCTTCTAAGGTAAGAGATATTATTTTGTTCAGTATTCATATGAATAATATTTTCTTCCATACTCTGTAGTATGTGAGTAATATTATTTTGTCTCGTGTTCTTGATTATACCCTCATTTTGTTAAAGTATTGCTTCTATACTCCGTGAAATTGGTAGAATATCCTTGAAATTTGCGCTTCATCTAGTATCGTTTCACAAGGATATTTTCTACACATTCTTGTTGAATTTTAAATTTTTCATGCCGGAGTATTGTCCATGAGTAGTATTCATTTTTACGGTATTATTCACAAAGTACTATTCACGGGGTACTATTCACAAAGTACTATTCACATGTACTATTCACAAAGTACTATTCATAAGTACTATTCATAAAGTACTATTCACGGGGTACAATTCCTGATATACTATTCATGGGGTACTATTCCCGAAGTACTATTCATGGGGTACTATTCACCCGGGAAATTATTCATGACAAAAATTGATTTCTTTGCTGTCCAAATCATTTTTAATACAATATTAGTCTTGAATTTTACTCCACAAAGCAGTATTATGTTGACAATTTGGACATTATTAAATTATGGATAAATTAAGTTATAAATCTTTAAAAATTTATCCTTTGCTTTCTTTTAATTGAATTCTTATATCATTGTCATCATTCTCATGCTTATATTGTGATCAAAGTCATCTATGGCTTACGTGCATAGATGTACTATTGATTGGTATGATTATGACAAGGGATTATTCGGTATAATCATGACCGTAATGTTACAAATGATGTGGTAAAAATCCTCATTGGCCTGTAGTGCATTGATGGACAGTTGTTGGTATGATTATGACCGGGGATTATTCGGTATAATCATGACCATTGATGATTACATGAATATCCTTGGCCCGTAGTGCAGGGATGATTCGATGATGTGGTTTATTTATTAAGCTGAGTCTCAACGATAAAATTGATGATAAACTTTTTAAATCATAGAAGATAGTAGATATCATGCTCTACTTGACTCTTCTAATGGATTGCTTGTTCGCTGCAGTTAAACTTGATGTTTATTATATTTTATCAGTTTAACACTGTTGAAGGCTAACGATAATTTATTATGCATTATCTTGGTCATAATATTTCTTACTGGGCTAGTTGAGCTCACCCTTTGTTTTCATTGTTCTCTTCAGGAAATGAGAATATAGCTAGGACTAGTCGGGGAACGGAGTGACGGTCCATATGTTTTCATTAGTAGTCCTCACTATTCAGTGAAATACTGTGATAATAATTGTAATGAGGACTTTATTTGAGTTTGGATACTCTCTATGAGACATTATCTGTGTTGAAACTCTCATCTACGTTTTGTCGTACTGTATAAAAGAAGTTTGTATTTAAATTCTGTACCATGTATTTGGCGACTCAAGATGGGTGATGTATACCTATTTTGGGGGCGTCACAGTTGGTATCAAAGCTTAGGGATATGATCCCTGACTGAGATGTTAGACCAGAACTAGGAGGGGAGAGACGGGAAATTCCTTCGCTAGTATGACCTACCAATGTTTATTTGGTATTTAATTGGTCGGTCAGAGTATAGGGATAATATGTGATATATCAATTAACCCTTGTTTTGTGGCAGTATTTGATAATGGCATCCGAAATTGTTAAGATAAGCAATGAAGCACATGAGATCGTTGAGTCACCAACGATCAATACCCAAGATAATGTGCATCAGGATGGCAATAATCCTCAGGAAAACAACAACGCTGACCAAGTGATGAATGATGGGATGTTCAAAGGCTTTATGCAATTCATGTAACATCAGGCGAGAACAACTCCTGTTCAAAATGCAAGTGGAATCATTGGAAACTCTCGGTCGGTCACAGCTAAAAACAATTCAAGAAGCTGGGACCACCAGAGTTTATTGGAGAGCCAAAACCACTTAAGGCAAAGACGTGGATAAAGCAGATCACCACGATATTTGATGTCTTGGGATGCTCCGATGAGCAAAAGGTTCCCTTTATCACCTTTATGTTGCGAGTAGAGGCTGATTACTGGTGGAAATCGGTAAAGCGTACTCAACCTGCCGCAATAAAGATGTCTTGGGAGAAGTTCAAAAACTGTTCAACGACAAGTACTTTCCCGAAACTATTCGTCACATGAAGGAAGTAGAGTTCATCAACTTGGAGCAGAACAATATGATCGTGTCACAGTACGAAGCTAAGTTTGTCGAGTTGTCCCGGCTTGCGTCCCACTTGGTTGATAATTAGGAGAGAATGATGCGGATGTTTCTAAGATGTTTGAAACCCGAGATACGTCAATACTTAATTTCTCACAAACTGTGTTTGTATTCAGATGTTGTAAATAAGGCTCAGTTATTGGAGCGCGATAACGAGTCAACCCAACCAAGAGAGAGCAGCCGACAAAATGATAATACCAAATGGTAGCGACCATCGGCGGTGACAACAAACGTGGAGGGAATCAACATGCCAGAAATGGTAACCACTTCGATGGTAATCATGGCTAAGATAATAGAAGTAGAAATTTCAAGAACAGGAGATTCAACAATGAGGGAAAGACGTCATCACCAGCACCTGTTGTTAAGGAAGGGGAACGACAGCCAATCGTATGTTACAAATGCGGATGGGAGGGACATATCAGTCCGAACTGTATGCAGTAATCCAAAGCATGCTATAATTGCGGAAGAGAAGGTCACCTTGCCCGATTTTATAGTGCACCGAAGTCAAGTCCAGCTAGGATGGAGGCATCAAAGGCCATCCCAGACAAGGAAAAACCGGTAGTTCAACGGAGAGCGTTTGTCATAACCTCCCAAAAAGCGAGGAATCCGAACGAGGTGATCACGGGTAAGCTAATCATAAACTCTAGCGAAGTCTATACCTTATTTGATACCGGTTCTACCCATTCTTTTATTTCTCCTACTTGCGCTCAATGTTTAAATTTAACTCCGGAGAAATTAGACTTTGACTTATCTGTTGAAACTCCGTTGGGAGAAACCTTCATTACATCCACTATTTATAAGTCTTGTTTGGTTCAAATCGGTACCCTCACATTAACTGTCGATCTTATTTCCTTAAAAATACTTGCATTTGATGTGATTTTAGGGATTGATTGGTTAACTACTCATCATGCAAAAATTGATTGTTTTCGTAAGGTTGTTAGCTTTCATATTCCTAACCAACCTATTATGCAAATTCAAGCAACCAAACCTCTAAAGTCAATCTCTGTCATATCAAGCCATCAAGCTATTCGTTTATTAAAAAATGGATGTCAAGCTTTCTTAGCCCATGTCACAGATTTAAACAAAAATACGTCAAATTTGAATGATATTTCTATTGTTAATAAATATCCTGACATATTCCCCTAAGAATTTCCTGGCCTACCCCCAAAGCGTGAAATCGAGTTTGGTATCGACCTTGAACCCGGTACAAAACCCATTTGCAAAGCCCCATATCGAATGGCTCCTATTGAACTTCAGGAGTTAAAAACCCAACTGCAGGAATTGTTAGACATCGGTTTCATTCGACCTAGTACTTCTCTTTGGGGTGCTCCTATTCTATTCGTGAAGAAGAAAGATGGAAGTATGCGACTTTGTATTGATTATCGGGAGTTGAATCATGTCATCATAAAAAATAAGTACCCGCTGCCTCGCATTGATGACTGTTTGACCCGATTGTAAGGCGCCAAATTCTTTTTTCAAAGATCGATCTTAGCTTACGATATCATCAGTTGAAGATTAAAACTGATGACATTCCAAAGACTGCTTTCAGAACTCGGTGTAGACACTTGAAATTTTCTGCACACCATCGCAATCGACATCATAGGGAGGACAAATTCGTCTTTCGAGATAACCACGAAGACAGCCACGCCAAGACCGGATACTACCGAAGATCGGCCTCAACCCTGAACACACACCGAGTAATAGCCCAACCTGGAGATAACCCCAAGGCATTCAGTTCCAATACCGGAAATTCCACAAGAGAAGACCGATTAATCTCAGAGATAACCTCGAGGTATCCAGTCTCAGTCCCAACACTAGGAGTAGTGTTTACCCACCTGGTGATAACCCCAAGGAGGGCAGTTGCAGTTCCGACGATAACCCCGGAAGTGCTTGTTTCAGATGCATGCAATCAAATTCAACCTCGGCATTCACACGGAGGCACTCAGTACAAGACCCGAAGATAACACCGGGAAGACAGGCACACCTCAAAGATGACACTGAGGACCTTCAACACTTGTAGCAGTCCAATCTCAATGATAACCCTGAGCAACGACTGCTTTATCAGCCCAAACCGAAGACAACCCCGGTGAGGGGAAAAGTCGTCATCTTGCCACCATGACACCACATAGCACCGTCTCAACATCTCATACATACATTCCTACACAACAATGTCCCACAAGAATCAAGGAAAACCAATCCCAAGTGACTATTACGCAGGGTAACGGATAGAATTTGATGACCAGAGGGCACAATCCCATCTTCCTGACTTCGTACAACCTCTAATCCCATGCTATTGTATAACTCTCAACAACGGCGATCTGAAATATGTCATTACATACCTCAATCGGATGCCCGGATTGCTAATCTAAAAGTTTGAGCGGACATTATAGTGCCTGCGTGCACATACTACGATACGACATGACCCGCGAAGCCCGGGACAACCCGTGTAGCCGCAGGTACATCTGCGGCCGAGCCGCAAGCCCCTCTATAAATAGAGGGCTTGGGGTGGCCATTTGTAAGAGAAAAAAGGCGAGGAAGCCCTGTCAATTTTGCTCAGTACTTACAATATACTGAGTGCTTTCTCATTTTAAACACTTGTGAGCTCACATATAGCTACTTTTGTACCGGTGGGAGCCGAGTGTTCATCCACTTTAAAGATATAGAAGTCTTCTTTGGTAGCCCACTGTAAGACTTCTCACACACTTTAAAGCATTTCTCTTCATCTTTGAACACACCCTTCTTCACGTTGAGAGTCGTGTTACATGTGTTTGCCCGGACTTCGGTCCGTGGTTTTATTTCAGTTTGTATATACATATATATTTATATATATATATATATATATATATTTATATATATGGACTAACATTATCGAGTTATGGCTCGATTGAGCCTAGACTTTGGTTTGGAGCGTTTACTTATTTAATTTATATATACTTATATATATTAACTTTTGTCGGACTTTTTTTCATGAGCCTGAGACTTGATGCAGAGCGTTCTCGCTATATATATATATATATATATATATATATATATATATATATATATATATATATAACCTTGTCGGACTTTGTTTGATGAGCCCGGATTTTACATCCGAACGCTTACTTGCTTATATATATATATATATATATATATATATATATATATATATATATATATATATATATATATATATATATATATATATATAAACTATTGTCGAACTCGTTCGATGAGCTCAATTTTATATCCAAAGGTCGTTTATCGCTTATATATATATATCGTCCCTTTGAGTTTACTTACGTGGTGGTTGATCGCTTTTACTGACTTTCTTTACGCTTTTGTCACTTTGGAGTTTCCTCTGTGGCGATTGATGGCTTTTGACTTTATTTACATTTTTGATCCCCATGGAGGTGCTTCGTGGTGGTGATCATATCTGTATATATATATTTACAACTTTATATATATATATACCGCCATCGCTTTCATACAAATTGCAGCATCATGTGAGCCTAGGAATCATGTGATCACAGATTCAGTCTATTGGATCTAGATTCGGTTCCCGTGATGGACATTTTCAATTGTAAGCAGCTTGTTAATTTATCTGCGGTGTCTGAATTTTCTCAGATGGTTTTCGTACCCACGAGGAAGTCGACATTATTTTGTACATTATTTTATTATAGATGCTTCGCATCTCGAAAATAAAAGCAATCAAGCCGAACACTTAATAAAAATGGAAGTGTAAAAGGTCTCAATTACTATTGAGCACAAGGGTTTGAAAAACCACTTTTATAAAACGTCACTGTCATATCTTGCTAAAAATTGAATTTTTATATAAATTCAAACCCTGTGTATATAGGTGCGAACGAGGCATCGCACTACTTCCAAATAAATAGCACATTGACCCACATACACACACACATATTCAGATAACAGTTTCTTGAAAAGTTGCGGTCACCGTGGTAACACGGATGTCGGGGGGTGCCTAACACCTTCCCTCCGCATAATCAAGTCCCCGGACCCTAATGAATCTCTTGCTTCAATTTCATTGCTTTAGCAGTTGTCACATCACTAGGTTAATGTGCAAACCTTTTCTCGGTTGTGTTGGTACAACCATTTAAAAAATCAATCTGCAACTCTTAATCATCCATCGTTGACATTATACATGTGGACCTTTTTCACTTGTTTTTTCAAACAAATCTCACCTAAAATGAGAACACCAAAGAACAAGTAATGGAAAGGGACAACTAAAAATCTCAACGTCGACAGGTGGCGACTCTGCTGGGGATCCCAGTAAGAGGACTTAAGCCGCTATTCCAAACTTTTCAAAACTGTTATATGCTTGTATGTGGATGTTGCATTTACATTTATGATGAATGTGTATGAATGCATACCTTTATTGCACTTAGTGCTTCGCACCATATCTACTTGTGATATTAGTGCTTCGCACATGTCATCATTTTCATACGGTGAGACACGTTGTATGTGAATGTATGTTGTGTGGTCCCTCCACCAGGAGGCTATCCTGTCAGTGGTTGAGTACTGGACTCGTTGGAAGACTAATTCCAACGAGGCTCAGGAAAGGCACCACCCAAATTCGCTACAGTTGAAAGATCGGATTAACTTCCCGTTGAGTAAATTGCGATGATTTGGGAACCTTCATGCCAAAAACCCGCGAGAGTAACCTAAGATAGGCCAGCCTCTGATAAACCCAACATGGAGGAAAGTCTCTTCATGCTCCCATTTTAAATTACTTATAAAATCAAATACATGTAATTTCATTCCATATTCATCTCCATGTAATGAGAGATATGAAGAAATGTGTATACATACATATTTAATTTAATATGCTATCATGTATTACAAACAGCTAACATCCGTTTCACAAGATAAAATTCCTAAAACAGACACATCACATAGCATGTTATTTACACATTCCCTAAAGACTAAACTATGCAAGTCTTTTGCAGGGAAACAATTGGACCTACTACTCGGTCAAAATCCAAAAAGGTTGCGAGCCTACAATCAATTATGTCGTCATCAGACCAAACTGACTTTAATCCAGTTTCTCGTAAAGAATTCGACAGATTAAGCAAACAAATCACAGATTTGGCTGTTCTATTTAAAGAACTACACCAGTCTACTCAGAGTCCAAAGATACCCATACCTGAACTGCAGTTGGATACGACCAATAAAATTAATGATGCTACCCATCTCACAGGAGATCCAGACACCAGTGACATCAGAAAAAAAGTCCTTCAAATGGAAGAAACCCTTCGTGCTATCAAAGGAATTGGAACACACTGGAGTATTTCATATGTTGAGCTATGTGTATTCCCTGGTGTTCATTATCCAGAAAAGTTTAAGACTCCTGACTTCGAAAAGTATGACGGGTTAAGAGATCCTTACACACATTTGAAGGTGTTTATTAGAGAACTCGGATCTGATGTAGAGGATGAGAAGCTCAGAATGCATCCAGAAGAGTTTGACTGGAGAAGCCCGTTTGTGGTATACCAGATTAGACAACTCAAAGATCCATAGTTGGGAGGAGCTAGCTCACGCCTTCCTCACTTAATACAGCTTCCAGTTTCAGATGGCTTCTGACCGGTATCAGATCACCAAGGTCAACAAACAGTCCAACGAGTCTTTCAGAGAGTATGCTCAAAGGTGGAGGCGCCTGGCTACTCAAGTTATTCCTTCCATGACAGAATCAGAAATGGCCATGACCTTCATAAACATACAAGAAGCTCCTTTCTATGAAAGAGTCTTATCCGGCATCTGTAAACCATTTTCTGAAATGGTCAAACATAGGGAAATGGCTGAGATGGGATTGAAGTCCGGAAAAATTCAAGACCTAGCTGCCCTTAAAGCTGTTGCTGAGCACATCCAATCCGAAAATTATGGAAACAACCCCTAGAGGGTCCATAAAAAGAAAGAGGAAGATGTTTCCCTGATACTACAGGGTCAAAAAGGCAATCAGAACATGCCTAACTAGAGGAGAAATTACACTCCCTTTCAAGCACAGTCTTCAAACCCTCCAATGCCAAAAGGTGGAGAAGTAAAACGCCCTCGAGTGTTCACACCCTTAAGGGACTCACTCGAGAATATTCTCACTCTTCTGACAACGCAGAAGAAAATCACGCATCTTCTTCCACCAGCCAGCCCTAATGGAAGGGGATTCAATGTTGCTCGGAAATGTGCTTATCATACCGGGGCACCTGGACATGATACTCAGGATTGTTGGGCCTTGAAACACAAGATCCAAGACCTGATAGACAACAGTGAGATCGTGGTCACCAAACCAGATCAACCTCACGTACAAGATAACCCTCTTCCTGAACACAAAGAAGAAGAGGTCAACATGATTAATTGGAGCAATGGACAAAGTTCCAATTTCAACGAGGAGTCATCTCAGACCACCAAAGACGGTGTTGACAAATAGGATTATGCCAAGTTCCAGTTTGCAATGGAACGTAAGATGAAAGCTCTATGCAAGCAAATTGAGCAATTGGTAGAACTGATGACCTATCAGCATCAAGTAACCCGCCAGTTAGTCAGCCAGGAGTATGCTAGTCTCCTTCCTCTTGTCATGAATATTCCCTCGTCATCTTCAGAAAATGAAATGTTGGAGGACAAAGTGACAAAGAGAGCGAATGCCAAAGCCCGTCGGGATTTTGCCAATAGAAGGGAATTTACATACCTAGGCTAACCTATGGAGGAAATCCTGCAGATGCTATTCAATGAAGGAAGAATCACTTCCCTTCTTCCTCCAATTAATCCCCGTTCAGGACGGTTCAATTCTAATGGAGTATGTTAATATCACTCCCATTCTCGCAGTCACAGCACAGAAGAATGTTGGGCACTCCGCCACCTTATTCAGAATCTAATTGATATTGATGTCCTGAAACTAGCAGACGATGATACTGTGCTACGTGAGATTGAGAATACCTGTCCTACTAAGTGGAAGGGAGTGGTAGCAGTTATATCCACTAAGACTGATGGGACTAGCAAATCACTCACCATACCAGCAATTCAACTCAGAGGAAGCAAAAATCCTTTGAAAGTGGCCGCTCTAGAGCCAATCAACTTACCATACAGAGCACAATATCCTATTGTAAGCTTACACAAAGTTCTATGGAATTATGGAGAAGGTGAAGGATCCACCTCGCATACAACTGCTGCAGTGTCGAAGGAAAATCCATTGTATCTTCCCCAACATGTGATGAAGTCTACCATCAAATCAAAGGGGAAAATACCCATGGAGAAGATTGAAAAATTCCTCCGCACTTTGGGTCATAACGAAGCCAAGGTGGTTTTAAGCTTAGGAGAAGCTCCACACCAAACCATGATGAACATACAAACAGATACACCCCAGACGATGATTACCTAGACGTAATGGCCATCATCCAGGAAAAGGAGGATGATGACGACCCCTCCATCACTGCGGTCAACCTGGACTTTGCCCTTTCCAATTGGAACAACACTCCTTGCATTGGTCGACAAGGGTAAAACGGGCAGGAACTCTTTCTGCCCTGTAGATATCATAACTGCTTACTTTTCTGTATAGTATTAGCAGTCGTTTTACCAGTACATGCTAACACTTTGTATGATCAAACCCTTTCATATATACTAAGTGAAAGCATATTTTGTTTCAGGACCCTGAATTTAGATGTGCATGTATTGCTGATACAGTGCCTCTTCTCCACAAAGATTGTAACTTTGATGTAGAGATGAATTCAGCCTTGATGGAAATACATGAGGAGAATGAGGTGCCTCCAGATATTCAAGAATTGGTCAAAGACAAACCTAAACCCAACCTTGATCAAACCCCTTCCTTCAATCTTGGAACCTTAGAAAGCCCTAAGTTAATCCAGATTGGTTCAGACCTTCCCCCAAACCAAAGGAATGACATGGTTACGCTACTAACTCAATTCCAGGATGTGTTTACATGGTCTCATGAAGACATGGTGGGTTTGTCCACTGACATTGTCCTTCATCGCCTTCCCATTAAAGAGGGATTCAAGCCAGTCAAGCAGAAGCTCGGGCGATTGAAACCTGAGTGGAGTTTAAAGGTGAAAGAAGAAATTATGAAACAATTTTAAGCTGACATCATCATGGTATCCACATATCTTGAGTGGATATCTAACATCGTTCCCGTGCCTAAACCTGGAGGAAAGGTACGAGTTTGCGTGGATTATCGGGACTTGAACAAAGCTTGGCTTAAAGATAGCTTTCTCGTGCCATTTATCCACATTCTCATTGACAATACTGCTCAATACTGCATGTACTCCTTTGCTGATTGCTTTGTGGGGTACCATCAGATCATGGTTGCTGAGGAAGATCATGAGAAAACTGATTTCATCACGCCTTGGGGGACTTTTTGCTATAGATGATTGTCATTTAGCCTCATCAATGCCGGAGCCATCTATCAGCGAGCTATGATGGCTCTCTTCCACGACTTATTCGCAACCGTTGTGATAATCTCTAAAAATTACTCCTCCAACGTTCGCTCTTCAATCCTTGAAATCACTCTTGAATTCTTGCCTTGTGTGTTGTAAGATTGTTGTTTTTCTACGTAATAGCAAGCTCTCCTTCTCTTCTGGCCGAAATCTCTTTTTATTAGAGTCCAAACGCATCATTCAAGTCCCACAAACCGAGCACCAAAGAAGTTGAAATGAGCAGATACCCAAAAAATCGGGACCCCGCCTTTGGGGTGGGATAATCTGATACAACAAAGAGCGCCTTGTGAAAGGTGCTCTTGACTTCAAGATTTTCTTTTCTCAACTTTTTTCAACTTTTGTTCCAAAAAGACTGCCTTTCCTCACCACTTGCATCCATGACCACCCTACACATAAAATAACATGAAACAAGTAAAAACGAACACAAAATATGAAGAAAACTACGAAATTAAACTTGAAATGAATATCGATTCGTGTATATAAAATCCACTTATCAAAATCCCCAAACTTAAACTGTGTTAGTCCTTGAGCACAAAACAAACTACATGCTATGCAATGCAATGAAATGCAATAACAATCTAACTATCTAAAAATCCAACAACATCGCATAAACTAACTTATCCCATCGGCCTCAGAGAAAACAAGCAACTTTACAATACAAATTATCAAAACCAATCCACACTTACATATTAATTCTCAATTCTTGAACAATTATCACTGGTATAGTGTGCGTGTGTGATCAACATCTAATATATCTGATACGGACCCAAATTTAATACATAAACAACTTCTTAGAAGGAATCATACAGTGCAAACTTAAAAATCTCAAAGATAGGCACGACTCAACTACAATTAATCTCAACCAAATTCAAGGGTACATGCAGGATACTTATACTTTCTTTTCTTCTTTTTTTTACACGGGGGCTTTTTGCTCTTTTCCCATGATTATTTTCCTTTTCTTTTTCTTTTGATAGATGGTTGGTGAGTGCGTTTTACACTCCATCTCACGCTTGTGTTTATGGGGAGTGTTTCTCCTCAACCCACCACAAGACTCAACATGTTTCATTCTTTCTCTTTTTCTTTTTTTTTCTCTTTTTTTTTAGACAAGCTTATATATCCCACATATATTCCCCCAAGCTTAGGTTTTTGCCTAAGTTAAGCCTTCACTTCCTATCCTTTTCATTTTCTAGTTCACGCTAGCATTATCCTTTAGAAACTTTTTATGTGTCGATTTGAACTGACCAGTCAACAAAGATGTTATTAGTGCTACCCTTTTTATAATAGTTTCAAACAAGTCCAAGAATTGATTCATAACAGAAATTATATCATAGTTTTAATAATCCATACTATATTGGTTAACTTGTTTACAATCTCATCATTAGCCAAAATAAACTGTAACATGCGACAACGTTGGACATATGCACACACACTATTTAATTAAATTTTTTATTTTTTAATTTTTTAATTTTTTTTTTTAGATATATGAAAACAATGCAAAATCCTAACTACTATGCAAATACATATTCTATAATGCAAAACGAGATATGACAACAAAAATTTAAAAAAAAATTGCATGTATGCAACTAAACAAATTACTCCCCCAAACTTAAATAAGACAATGCCCTCATTGGATAACAATAAAGTGCAATAGGACTTCCCTGCAATCATCTAAGTCTGGGGCAGTGGTGGATGCTCTTCCTCATCGGAATCACTAGGAGGACTTCCCCGGTTGTTGATATGGAAATTGAGCCGTCGGGTTGAAAATTTGGAGTGTTGTGTTGAATGAGGCGAAAGATTCGTTCATGGCATCAAACATGTGATCTTGGCGCATTGCCAATCGCCGCAATTCTCGGCATGCTGCCCTATTATTCGCATTCATCTGATTCTCGAACTCAAGGAACTGAGTACTAGAAATTGCCTCAGTCTACGGGACCTGCTCGGTTCCTTAATCTCCCATCGTTTCATCCTCATCCCCCGAGGTATCTTCGGCATTGACCTCGTCCTCCGACGCCGATGGAAAAATAAAACCCAAACCTCGGGGATGTGACTCTCCTCCAACCCAAACTAAATACCGCGCAATCATTCTTGAATCAAGTAAAGCAAGCGGCGGTTGAGTGGGCTCATCATCAGAATAACGCACTCTGGCATTGTGGCACAACGCACATATAACTGAAGGGTGTGGCAAACTGTAAGACCCCAAATTATTAATAAATGAAATTTATTTTCCTCTATTTATTATTTTGAAATAGTAAGGGTCGATTTGATTAATGTGGATAGTTATGGGTAAAATACGCAAATATTTCGAATAAGCAAGTGGTTATAAAATATTCATTGTTGTCGGGGAATATTCGTTTGGTCGTGGAATATTCTTGATGTCGGGGACTATTCGTACGATGGTGCAGTCTTTTGTGGGCCCCATAACGGAAAGCGATTGGATGAAGAAAACGACAAATATAAGTTGTTTATAAATAACGCGTAAGTTATTACTGAGTAATATCTTGTTGGAATACCCGGTGGTTAAAACACACTAATACGCGTTGTTGAACAAGAAGACATTATTGCACCAATTATTGATTCTTACGTAAGAAGGCACTACTCAATAATTGTTACAGTAATGATTACATTCGTATTTTTTATTTTATTGATTCAATAATTCTTTGCATTGATATTTTATATTATCTTGTTATTTCAATAAATTATCATCACACAAGATTTTCCATTATCGAAGCAATAATTCATATTATCTGAATAATATTATTAGATAACATTATTGGCAATGTCTAGAAAGTTCTGCAAGGAGAGGTTTGGTCACCTAATTGCGCGGCCAAGAAGAAGAAATTCTTATTGAAAAGCCCCCTCTTTCCTGGGAACTGCCTGGTTGTCAATATTGTGATTCTGTAATATTATTTGTGAATAATTAATTATTGATTTATATGATAAGGAGAATATTGATTTTATGTGGATATAGATGGAGAAAATTTTTAATGTGACAATTGTTGAAAATTAATATTTTATCTTTTTCGATAAAATAATTCATTTAAATATATTATTTTAATAATATATTAACTAGTGATATTTTTATAATGAATGTGGGATATATGAGTATATGAGGAGGAAGAGTATTTTTGTGGTATTAAATGTTTAACACATGTTTTGTGTGTTGGTGGACCCATTTCTTGACCGAAATTTGATTATAGCCTGTAAAATTGTCCGTATGTGGATTTCAGTCAATTTCTGTTTGGAATTTGGAAAAACTTTCTTCTGAAAAGTTGTAGAGAATTGGATTTCCTATAAAAACTCGTGAGATTTAAATTTTTCTGATAAAAGGACTATTTATTATGAATTATTGAAGTTTCAGAGTTCCAAAATAATTGATTTTTGAAAGTTTTAAATATTTATATTAACAAAAACGTTTTTTATATGTTGAGGGCATATTTAACATGTGTTAGGATGGCTGAGTTCAGATTCATGGATGCGTAGGAAGATGTGGAAAATAAATAATATTAATTTATTAAATTTTCTATTTTGGTGTTCTAAGCATTTTACTATAAATAGGGTGCTTAGGTTAGAATTGAAAATCACACCAGAAACTGAAGTTTTCTCTCTCTATATTATCGAGCGTATTCTTGTGAGTATTTTGAGTATACTTTGAGTATTGCTATACGGTGCAAGTTCAAGTCATAGCCTATATCCGGTGTTTCAACTAGAATCTCGCTTTTCGAGGTAAGTGATGTTATTTTCTTCTCAAATGATATTATTTCCTCAATATCATTATCTTTGAAATATTGGTTGGAACTTTTTATCAAATTTGGAACTTTTTCATGTCGGGGTTACTATTCACGAGTTACTATTCACGAGTTACTATTCACGAGTACTATTCATGAAGCGTGAAGATGTTTTTGTGGAATTTCTATCTTTTGGTGTCGGAGTTACTATTCACGTTATCGGCACTATTCACCAAAAAATAAAATTTCTTCTTTTTGTCCAAAATATCTATTCTGGATACTAGCTTTGATTGTATCCATGTTTTGATCATTCTTGAATTTTACACCACTATGATTATTTTTGAGGTATTTTTGGACGTGGATAAAACAAAGTACGAATCCTTAATCCTTAATCCTTGTCATTTTGTTTCACTGGATTCGTTTCTTTAAAAATATTTTTCATCATCTTTAGTCTTAAATGATGATATTATTGAATATCTTTGGCCTGTAGTGCAAAGATGAATGATTTCTGAAGAATATCTTTGGCCGTAGTGCAAAGATGAATGTGTTTAGATGAACATGATTAATCGATGAATATCTTTGGCACGTGAGTGCAAAGATGAATATGTGATTCCAGATATATATTGATTGATGTTACATGGATAAAAGATAGACGATGAACTTTTAAATCCATACATGGAAGATAGTAGTTTGCATTCTCTACTTAACTCTTCTAATGAATTATTATTTCCGCTGCGAATATTGATTTAAAATTTGTTGTCTATCAGTATTCTATTAGATTTTTCCCTGTTGAAGACTAACGGTAATTTGTTGTATATTATCTTAGTCATAATATTCTTTACCGAGCTAGTTGAGCTCACCCTTTTCCTTTTTGTTCCATTTTTCTCGTGGAGGCGAGAATATAAGCGAGTACGAAGCCTGGGTATGGAATGAAGGTTCTAGAGAGAGTTGTTTAGTAGTCCTCACCATTTTGTAAAATAATGTATCAATAAATGTGATGAGGATTTCTTTGAGTATAGATATTGTACAGAAGATAATATTTGTATTTAAACTCACGCTTTCTTGTTGTAATAATAAAGTTGTAGTTGTTTACGCACTATGTATTAACAACTCGTAATGGGTGATGTATACCTATTTTGGGGGCGCCACGGTTGGTATCGAGCTTAGGGATATGATCTCCATGGAGATCGGGAATAGAACTAGGAGGGGAGAGACGAGTAAATCCTTGGCTAGTGTGTCCTACCTAAGCTTATTTGTTAGTTGGTTAGTATATTGGGATATTATGTGATATATTGATTTCCTTAATTAACCCTAATTTTATGACAAGATTTGAGAATGTCGAATGAGAATATTAACAAAGGAGTAAATGAGATCGTGGAGATGCTCAGACTTACTAACGAGGAGAAACGTGCCACAGTCGGCAATGTACCTCCCGTGAACAACACCACTAAGCGAGATGATGAACGAGGGGATGTTTAGAAGTTTTTGCGCTTCATGCAAAATCGCATTTGAGGAGACTCGTGTTCAAAATATAGGAGGAAATGATAGCAATTCACGGTGGTCACAACTGCAAGCGATTCAAAGAGTTGGGACCACCGTAATTCAGGAAAGCCGGATCCGATTAAGGTGGAGACGTGGGTCAAACAAATTACTAAGATATTCGATGTCTTGGGATGCACGGAGAAACAGAAAGTTCCATTCGCTACTTTTATGTTCCGTGGCGAGGTAGATTACTGGTGGGAATCTGTGAAGCATACCCATCCAACTGCACTCAGCATGTCATGGGAGACGTTTCAGAAATAGTTCAATGACAAGTACTTCCCTGAAAGTATTCGTCATATGAAGGAAGTGGAGTTTATTAGACTAGAGCAGAATAACATGACGGTGTCCCAGTACGAGGTGAAGTTCACGGAGTTATCCAGGTTTGCACCTCATTTGGTGGAGAATGAGGAACGTATGACGCGGATGTTTCTGAGAGGTTTGAAACCCGGCATACGTCAGTATCTCATTTCTCATAAATTTTATCTCTATTCAGATGTTGTCAACAAGGCTCAGTTGTTAGAGCGAGATAACGAGTACGTTCAACCGAGGGACCATAACTAGGATCATACCGAAGATAGCAGTCATCAGAATAACGATAACCAACGGAGAAAGAAGAATACGGACAAAGGTGGTAACCACTCTGGTGGTAATCGTGGCCATGAAAATAGAAGAAGCGAGTCGGGAGGAGATTTTAAAAAGAGGAGATTCAACAACGACCATGTGAAGACGTCAGCGCCAGTAGCAACTGGTTCCAAGGGAGGAGAAAGACCATCGGTCGTATGTTACAAATGCGGGAAAGAGGGAGATATCAGCCCAAACTGCCCACAACAGTTTAAGGTATGCTATAATTGTGGAAAAGAAGGACATATCGCTCGAGATTGTACGATATCGAAACCCAGTCCAGCGGGAATGGTGACTCAAAAGGATGTCCCAGAAAAGTCAAAGTCAATGGTTCTTGGAAGAGCGTTTGTTGTGACCGGTCAAAATGCGAGGAACCCGAACAAAGTTAGCACGGGTTAGTTAATTATAAAATTCTTGCGAAGATTATACCTTACTAGATACCGGTTCTACCCATTCTTTTATCTCTCTTGCTTGCGCTCAACGTTTGAACTTGACTACGGAGAAATTAGAGTTTGACCTATTTATGGAGACTCCGTTAGGAGAAACTTTCATTACATCCGTTGTTTAAAAATCTTGCTTGATTCAGGTTGGCACTATCACATTACCTGTTAACCTTATTTCTATAGAGATATTTGCTTTTGATGTGATTTTAAGGTTAACTACTCATCATGCCGAAATTGATTACTTTCGTAAGGTTGTTAGTTTTCATATTCCTAACCAACCTGTTATTCGAATTCAAGCAACCAAACCATTGAAGTCAAACTCTTTCATATTAAGCCATAAAGCCATTCGTTTATTGAAAAACGGATGTCAAGCTTTCTTAGCCATGTCATGGACTTGAACAAAAATAAGTCGATTTGAATGATATTTACATTGTTAGTAAATTTCTGATGTGTTTCACAAGAATTTCTTGGCTTACTCCCAAAGATCGATATTAAATTTTGTATCGACTTTGAACCCTAGACAAAACTCATTTCTAAAATCTCATATCGAATGGCTCCTATTGAACTTCAGGAGTTAAAAATTCAACTATAGAATTTGGTACCTGAGCCTTTATCTTGTGACTTCCTTTGTGGAATTCACCTAAGCCAGACTCTCTGTAGGGGACGTCATATTCGTACGATAGTAAACTGATAGGTATCATTGTGACGTGCTATCCAAGATTGGGATATGAGTCACAGTTGAGAGTAACCTAAGTCAGTAATCGAAATACGTAGCTTTCTATGCTTAGCTGGTTATTATCAGAGATTCGTGGAAAGATTTTCTCAAATCGCTATTCCATTAACGCAGCTGACTCGTAGAGATACAAAATTCGAATGGAGCAAGGAATGTGGGAAGAGCTTCGAAGAACTCAAGAGGAGACTCATTTCAACACATGTTCTGACCATGCCATCCTGGAAAAGTGAATGTGGAAGCTGACGTGTTGAGTAGAAGATCGTATACAAGTACGAGTACGATATTGTCAAAGACTCATTTCGTATAATTTACAAATAATAGAGATGGAGAGGAAAACTCTAGTTACCCACGTGATGATATACGAGTATAATTGACTTTAATCGATAAAGTTAAAGCTGTTCAAGCTACACACCGGAGCTGATGAATTTGAAGAAGGAGGTGCAAGAAGTTGTTATTTCAAAAGCGAGAATCGGTGAGGTGAGGAAAGCTCAAACCTTCGATTTATTAATCCATTTGAAATTCTCGATCGAATAGGAATCGTGGCCTATAGACTCGCTTTTACCGCCAAGTACGACGCGATGTTCATAACGCTTTTCACGTATCGATGTTACGTAAATATGTGGATGACCAAACCACGCTATTGAAGTTAGAACCGAACGAGATAGCCAAGACTTAACGTCACGAGGAGGTACCGTCAAGATCTTGGATAGGAAAGAACATGTCCTACGTACGAAGGTCATACCACAAGTTAAAGTTTTGTGGAGAAACCATGCTATTGAGGAAATGACCTGGGAGTTGGAAACGGAAATGAAAGTGAGGTATTCTCATCTTTTTGAACACCAGTGTATCGTCACGCCAATTTCGAGGACGAAATTTCATAAGGAGGGAGGTTGTAAGACCCCAAATTATTAATAAATGAAATTTATTTTCCTCTATTTATTATTTTGAAATAGTAAGGGTCGATTTGATTAATGTGGATAGTTATGGGTAAAATACGCAAATATTTTGAATAAGCAAGTGGTTATAAAATATTCATTGTTGTTTGGTGAATATTCGTTTGGTCGTGGAATATTCTTGATGTCGGGAATATTCGCATTTACTTGCGATCTTTTGTGGGCCCCATAACGGAAAAAACGATTGGATGAAGAAAACGACAAATATAAGTTGTTTATAAATAACGGCAGAAGTTGTTATCAAGTAATATCGTTGGAATACCCTGGTTAAAACACACTAATACGCGTTGTTGAACAAGAAGATACAGTATTGCACCAATTATTGATTCTTACGTAAGAAGGCACTACTCAATAATTGTTACGATAATTATCGCTCAAATTTTATTTTATTGATTCAATAATTCTTTGCATTGATATTTTATATTACCGTTGTTTCAATAAATTATCATCACACAAGATTTTCCATTATCGAAGCAATAATTCATATTATCTCAATAATATTATTAGATAACATTATTGGCAATGTCTAGAAAGTTCTGCTTAAGGAGAGGTTTGGTCACCTAATCATGGCTAAGAAGAAGAAATTCTTATTGAAAAGCCCCTCTTCCTGAACCGCTGCCGTTGTCAATATTGTGATTCTCATAATATTATTTGTGAATAATTAATTATTGATTTATATGATAAGGAGAATATTGATTTTATGTGGATATAGATGGAGAAAATTTTTAATGTGACAATTGTTGAAAATTAATATTTTATCTTTTTCTCGATAAAATAATTCATTTAAATATATTATTTTAATAATATATTAACTGTGATATTTTTATAATGAATGTGGGATATATGAGTATATGAGGAGGAAGAGTATTTTGTGGCATTAAATGTTTAACACATGTTTTGTGTGTTGGTGGACCCATTTCTTGACTGAAATTTGATTATAGCCTGTAAAATTGTCCGTATGTGGATTTCGGTCAATTTCTGTTTGGAATTTGGAAAAACTTTCTTCTGAAAAGTTGTAGAGAATTGGATTTCCTATAAAAACTCGTGAGATTCAAATTTTTCTGATAAAAGGACTATTTATTATGAATTATTGAAGTTTCAGAGTTCCAAAATAATTGATTTTTGAAAGTTTTAAATATTTATATTAACAAAACGCTTTTTATATGTTGAGGGCATATTTAACATGTGTTAGGATGGTGAGTTCGATTCATAGATGCGTAGGAAGATGTGGAAAATAAATAATATTAATTTATTAAATTTTCTATTTTGGTGTTCTAAGCATTTTACTATAAATAGGTGCTTAGCTTAGAATTGAAAATCACACGAAACTAAAGTTTTCTCTCTATATTATCGAGCGTATTCTTGTGAGTATTTTGAGTATACTTTGAGTATTGTTATACTAAGCAAGTTCAAGTCATAGCCTATATCCTGTTTCAACTAGAAGTCTTGTCTTTTCGAGGTAAGGGATGTTATTTTATTCTCAAATGATATTATTTCTTCAATATCATTATCTTTGAAATATTGGTTGGAACTTTTATCAAATTTGGAACTTTTTCATGTCTAAAGTTTACTATTCATGAGTTACTATTCACGAGTTACTATTCATGAGTAACTATTCACGAAAGTTACTATTCACGAGTACTATTCATGAAGCATGAAGATGTTTTTGTGGAATTTCTATCTTTTGGTGTTTGAGTTACTATTCACGATACGGCACTATTCACGATACTGACACTATTCAATTTAAAAATAAAATTTCTTCTTTTGTCCAAAATATCTATTCGGATACTAGCTTTGATTGTATCCATGTTTTGATCATTCTTGAATTTTACACCACTATGATTATTTTTGAGGTATTTTTGGACGTGGATAAAACAAAGTCTAATCCTTAATCCTTAATCCTTGTCATTTTGTTTCACCGGATTCGCTTCTTTAAAAATATTTTTCATCATCTTTAGTCTTAAATGATGATATTATTGAATATCTTTGGCCAGTAGTAGTGCAAAGATGAATGATTTCTGAAGAATATCTTTGGCTCAGTAGTGCAAAGATGAACAGTGTTTAGATGAACAACATGAATCGATGAATATCTTTGGCCTCAGTAGTGCAAAGATGAATATGTGATTCCGTATATATATTGATTGATGTTACATGGATAAAAGATAGACGATGAACTTTTAAATCCATACATGGAAGATAGTAGTTTGCATTCTCTACTTAACTCTTCTAATGAATTATTATTTCCGCTGCGAATATTGATTTAAAATTTGTTGTCTATTGTATTCTATTAGATTTTTCCCTGTTGAAGACTAACGGTAATTTGTTGTATATTATCTTAGTCATAATATTCTTTATTGAGCTAGTTGAGCTCACCCTTTTCCTTTTGTTCCATTTTTCTCGTGGAGGCGAGAATATAAGCGAGTACGAGTCGGGGTATGGAATGAAGGTTCTAGAGAGAGTTGTTTAGTAGTCCTCACCATTTTTGTAAAATAATGTATCAATAAATGTGATGAAGATTTCTTTGAGTATAGATATTGTCTAGAAGATAATATTTGTATTTAAACTCACAGTTTTACTGTTGTAATAATAAAGTTGTAGTTGTTTCTGTACCATGTATTGACAACTCAGAATGGGTGATGTATACCTATTTTGTGGTCGTCACACAATCCGCCCGAAAAATTTCCACGTAAGCACCGGCGGATGGAGAAACTGATGATGGCCCCGATGTCGATAATGAAATCATGCACAATGGCGTATAACAGTTACGCCTTCTCTTTGGTGACGTCTGAAGTGTGTTGAGACAGAAGCAATTTCGCACATAAAAATGCATACCATATCTTTCCATATCGGCTTAAGTCCTTGCTATTGAACACCGTTCCTCCCTTCCTACCTTTGGTCCAGGATGTACACGGCTTATTCATATTTTTAATAACCTCCTCATAATCCGGGTCAAAATCCCTCATTTGGGCATACTGACAATGGTGTGGCACCCATGGCGATAGTAAGCATTGATGGCATCATCATCGAAAGGAACCATTCGCCCGCACAAACGCTTTCAAAGGAGCTTTCTTCTTGGCGTTTGACATAGAATTCTTTGACAATATTAACCACGGAGGGTGTCGGATGTTCGATTGAATTTGATCCACCCCTTTTAGTAAATTTGGGAATCATCTCCCCGTCGTTCCCCTCGGGGGCCAATCAACGCTCTGGCATAAGTGCCTTAGATTGCATGTACTCATAATAGCAATTACGTGTAGGCGGCACTCAAAAAATTTTTCACAATGATCATAGGTGGTTGGCGGTGGAGCGGTAACTTGAACTCACCTCGTTGGCGTTTGGGTGTCGGTTGAGAAGCCATTGAATTTCAGCAGTGAACTCTTGCTAGTAAACACTTCCTTTTCCAAAACTTGGTTCAAGCACTTTATCAAACACTTGGTGCACGGTTGGGGTAGGTTACACAATTTGTGAAATTTGAACTTGGAAATTGGTGTATATGGTCAAGATGAGATGAAGCCCCAAGTACGCACTAGAATCTGCTCTAAAAAACAACCTCTCCAAATGCCGAATTCAAAAGTTTGAATGTGGGAAGAAATAGAGATGAGATGGAGGGATATATATAGAAGTGGTGTGGTTGGAAGAATATGTGAAGGGATATTTGGGGAGTGGAGATCGTGGGAAGTAGTAGTGGGGAGGAGGTTTGTGATGTGGGTAATGGGTTGGGTAGTAGTGGTTTGGTAGGAGATGGCAGAGTGAGAGCAAAAGACGTGTATGGGTGTGGAAAAAAAAAGAAGGGTCGTGCCTTAAACAAAGCGTGTTCCGCTTGAATCAGGACCCACCTCCTACGGGGTGCTAGGCCAAAGAAGCCCGCCCCGACGGGCATGCCCACTGTTAAAAATTTTGGCCAAAAATTTTTGAGATGCAAAATTCTCTGATTTTCCTCCATTTCGTAGTCGTTGTTGCTCTGACTCACGTTGGACCTCTCCTGAAACCAAAAACATGCAATATGTTAGATTAATGACGACTTGGAGTTTCAATGAGATTTTTAGTACTTTTCAGAGATTTTTTTAGCAAAACTTATAATTGACAAGACCTAACTACTGCTTCATAAACTATATCCTAACAAATTAAACATGAACTATGAAAACTAAAGAAAAGTTGGGTTGCCTCCCAATTAGCGCTTGATTTTTAGTCGTTCAAATTTGACTACTCCTCAGTTTCTTCGTGTATCGGCGAGGGTAATGTTGTTTGTCCCAATTCGACTTCGCCACCCCAAAGAATGCTTTATTCGTTGACCATTGACCTTGAACGCTTTTACGACGATTCTACACCGTAGAGTTCAACGACACCATGAGGAAATACTCATTTTATAGTAAATGGTCCCGACCATCTCGACTTAAGCTTTCCTCGGAAATAATCGCAACGTAGTGAGTTGAACAAGAGGACCGATTGGCTTATCGAATGTTCGTTGCACAATTTTTCGGTCGTGTCATCTTTTAACCTTTTCTTTGTATAGCTTGGCATTCTCGTAAGCTTGGGCGGAATTAAATCGAGCTCATTTAGTTGAGTAGCCTCTTTTCTCTACAACGGCTTGATCAAAATTCAATTTTTGTATGGCACAGTAAGCCTTGTGCTGTAGCTCCACCGGTAAGTGACATGCCTTTCCGTACAAGAGTTGATAAGGTGACATCCCGATTGGCGTTTTGTATGCAGTTCGGTACGCCTATAATGCGTCGTCCCATCGAAGTGACCAATCTTTCCGACTAGGATTTACGACTTTCTCCAAAATTTTCTTGACTTCTCTATTCGATACCTCGGCTTGCCCATTAGTTTGAGGGTGATACGCTGTAGCCACTTTGTGGTTTACCCCATACTTAGCCAAAAGAGCTGCAAACAACTTATTGCAGAAGTGACTACCTTCATCACTAATTATTGCTCTGGGCATGCCAAACCTCGTGAAAATGTTTTTCTGAAGGAATTTGAGTACCACCTTGGCATTATTTGATGGTAATGTTGTAGCTTCAACCCATTTCAAGACGTAGACCACCGCTAGTAGAATATACTGATTGCTCAAAGACGAAGGGAAGGGTCCCATGAAATCGATGCCCCATACATCAAAGATTTCCACTTCAAGAATTGTTTGTAGGGGCATCTCATTCCATTTCGATATGTTTCCCACCCTTTGGCATCTATCACATGTTTTCACAAATTAGTGGGCGTCTTTGAACACTGTAGGCCAATAAAACCCAGATTGAAGCACTTTTTCCGCGGTGCGCTCACTCCCGTAATGTCCACCGTATGCCGATGAGTGGCATTCTTGTAATATGTTGTGGACTTCACTGTATGGGATTCATCGTCGAATCATCTTATCGGCGCATTGTTTAAACAGATACGGCTCATCCCATATGTACCACTTGACGTCGCGAAGAAACTTCTTTTTCTGTTGGCGTGTAAGATCCGGGGGAAGCATCTTGTTTACCATATAATTCGCTAAGTCTGCATACCACGAAAATTCTGCATTTAACCCAAATAACTGCTCATCCGGGCATGTCTCGTTGATCACGCATCTATCTTCATCCTTTTTCTCTGGATTTTCCAGCCTTGATAAATGGTCGGCAACTTGATTCTCCGTCCCCTTTCTATCTTTAATTTCTAAATCAAACTTTTGAAGTAGGAGAAT
This sequence comes from Panax quinquefolius, assembly GCA_020205615.1. NCBI lineage: Eukaryota > Viridiplantae > Streptophyta > Magnoliopsida > Apiales > Araliaceae > Panax > Panax quinquefolius. The sequence continues at coordinate 45,910,517 of CM035166.1, forward strand.
CCATCAGATAAGGCGTGACTTAGCATCTTTTTTTGCTATTAAGTACCGAATCGCCGAATGGTCCGTGTAGACTATTACCTTAGTCCCGATCAAGTATGCCTGGAATTTGTCAAACGCGTACACCACTGCAAGCAATTCCTTTTCCGTAGTAGTGTAGTTTATTTGAGTCTCTGTGAGTGTTTTACTTGCGTAGTATATGGCGTGAAACACCTTGTCTCTTCTTTAGCCCAAAACAGCCCCAACCGCATAGTCGCTCGCATCACACATAAGCTCAAATGGCATTTTCCAGTCTGGTGCGACTATCATGGGGGCTGTAGTTAATTTCTTCTTCAATAGGTCAAACGCAGACTTACATTCTGCAGTAAAGCTGAAAGTTGCATCCTTCTCTAAAAGACTGCATAGAGGTTTTGCAATCTTAGAGAAGTCTTTTATGAACCTCCTGTAGAACCCAACATGCCCCAGAAAACTTCGAATACCCTTAACTGAGCTTGGCGGAGGTAGTTTCTCGATCGTGTCCAACTTTGCCTTATCCACCTCCAATCCTTGAGCCGACACCTTATGGCCCAATATTATGCCCTCTTCAACCATGAAGTGTCTTTTTTCCCAATTTAATATGAGGTTTGTGTCCTTACATCGCTGCAATACCATGACCAGATTCTCTAGGCAAGTGTCAAAAGTGTCTCCATAAACTGAGAAATCGTCCATGAAGACTTCAACATTCTTCTCCACCATATCTGAAAAAATAGCCATCATACACCGTTGGAAAGTTGCAGGTGCATTGCATAGCCCGAATGACATCCTTCGAAATGCAAATGTGCTGTAAGGGCATGTAAATGTTGTCTTCTCTTGATCCTCAGGAGCGATGGCGATCCGATTATATCCCAAGTATCCATCCAATAAGCAGTAGAACTCATGTCCTGCTAACCTATCTAACATTTGATCGATAAAAGGTAGCGGGAAATGATCCTTCCGGGTTGCCTTATTCAATCTCCTATAATCGATGCACACCCTCCAACCTGTCACTGTCCTTGTTGGAATTAACTCGTTATCCTCATTTTGAATCACCGTCATTCCCCCTTTGTTCGGCACACAATGAATTGGACTTACCCATTTACTGTTGGAAATTGGATATATGACACCGGCATCCAATAATTTCAAAATTTCCTTCTTGACCACTTCCTTCATGATTGGGTTAAGTCGACGTTGATGCTCCACCGATGGACTTGCATCATCCTCCATCAGAATCTTGTGCATGCAAAATGATGGGCTAATGCCTTTTATATCCGCAATCGTCCATCCAATTGCTGATTTGTGATCCCTAAGCACCCTCAGCAACTTTTCTTCCTGCAAATCGTTAAGTGCAGCAGAAATAATTACAGGTAAAGAATTTAAATCGCCTAAATATGCATACCTAAGATGTTTAGGGAGTGGCTTAAGTTCCAATGTGGGTGGCTCCTCCAATGATGGTTTCAATTTTTCTGCAACTGTCTCCTCGGTGTGCAGAGGTTTAACCGGTGCTCTGAATCAGCTAACTCTTGGCATCGAGTCTAGCATCTGTAATAAGTCAACAAATTCTGGGTCGTCTTTTTCTTCATCCCCCAATAATGTTGTTTCTAACCGATCATTGATCAAACTCTTGTTAATATCTTCGCTAGTAATTTGCTCAATTAAATCCATTCGATAACATTCTTCCTCGTGCGTAGGATATTTCATGGCCTTGAACAGATTGAATTTTATTTCTTGATCTTGGACCCTCATTGTAAGTTCTCCTTTTTGCACGTCTATGAGTGTCCTTCCCCTTGCCAAGAAAGGACTCCCTAGGATGATCGGGATGTTCTTATCTTCATCGAAATCCAGTATGATAAAGTCTGCAGGGAATATAAACTTATCCACTTTTACCAAAATGTCCTCTACAATGCCTCTCGGATATGTGACTGACCTATCCGCCAACTGCAATGAAATATTCGTAGGCTTTGGCGTGGGCAAACCCAATTCTGAGTATACTGACAATGGCATCAGGTTTATACTCGCCCCCAAATCACATAAGCACTTGTTAAACGACATCTTCCCGATCATGCACGGGATTGTAAAGCTGCCCGGATCTTTGAGTTTTGGTGGAAGCTTCTTCTGTAACACCGCACTACACTCCTCGGTTAGTGCCACCGTTTCGAATTTTTCCCATTTCTTCTTCCTCGATAGAATTCCTTTCATAAACTTCGCATAACTCGGCATTTGCTCCAGGGCCTCTGCGAATGGGATGTTAATCTGGAGTTTCTTGAACACGTCTAAAAACTTTGCAAACTGCTTATCTGATTTCTATTTTTGGACCCTCTGCTGAAACGGCGGTGGAGGATAAACAATCGGCTCGCTGTTTAACTTTATTTCCTCATTTTTGTTACCCTCCACTGCGTTACTGTCATCAACTTTTTCCTCTGGTGTTGTTGAATTTTTTGCACTATTCCCCCCGAGATGTTTTCCACTTCTCAACATAACTGCTTGACATTGCTCATGATTACCCTTCGGATTTCTTTCGGTGTCGCTAGGTAATGTTCCTTGTGGTCTGTTATTCAATGCCAATGCAATTTGACCTATCTGATTCTCTATGTTTTTTTATAGCAATAGCTTGATTCTTCATAGACAAATCGTTGCTAGTTATGTACCTTGCCCATGTTTCTTCCTCATCAAATTTCCTGTCCTGCTGTTGAGTCTGTTGCAGATGACTATGAAAACCAGGGGGATATGATGGTCGTGGAGCTTGAGTTTGCTGATTATTGCTCTATGAAAGGTTTGGGTGGTTTCTATTCCCCTGGTTGTAGGTGTTTTGGTTGCGGAATTCTATTGTAGTTGGCTATGAACTAAACGGATCTTTGGATTTATTACAAGACTTTGCTCGTCGAATGATCACCCTTTTACAATTCACATACTACCATAACCTGCTGAACTTGTTGAACTTGAGCCCCTGCCATCGTATTTACCCTCTCATTCATCGTATCAAACTTCATGGATAGTGTAGAAAGTTATGCTTGTATAGCTGTTACTCCATCTAATTCCAAGATCACAGCCGCCTTTGCCTGTGTCATTCTTGCTGTGGGCCACTGGTAGTTATTTGCCGCCATTGTTTCTATTAAATTGTATGCGTCCTCATAACTCTTAGCAATGAATGCACCGCCCGATGCCGCATCAATGCTGGTTCTGACATTTCCATGTAGCCCGTTATAGAATGTGTTCATTTGTAACAACTTGGGCAATCCATGATGTGGGCACTTTCTGAGTAATTCTGTGTATCTCTCCCATGCCTCATATAGTGACTCCCCATTCTGGTGCTCAAACATTGTGATGTCATTCCTCATTTTCGCAGTCTTCGCCGGTGGGAAAAATTTGGCAAGAAATTTTTGAGCCAAATCCTCCCACGTAGTGATCGAACCCGGCGGTAAAGAATGTAACCAACTCTTTGCTTTGTCCCGTAAAGTGAATGGGAACAAGTGAAGTCACACTGCCTCATCTGACACCCTATTGTACTTGAACGTGTCGCACATTTCCAGAAAACTGATCAAATGCTCATTCTGATTGTCGTTTGCCATTCCCCCAAACTGACATGAGTTCTGCATCATCTGAATGGTCCCGGGCTTAATTTCAAAAGTGTTCGCAGCAATTACAGGCCTAGTAATGCTCGACTGCAGATCAGTCACCCTAGGTGTGGCAAAATCCCTCAACGCTTTCTGGTCTTCGGCAGCCATTGTTCATTCCTTATCAGAATTTTTGAATTCGTTCCTCGTTTCCTCAATCCACTTACTCAACTTTTGAAATCGTCTGTCAATGTCGTCCTCAAAAGGAAGCAAGTCTGGATGTTTAGATCGTGTTTGCATAAACCAATGTCGAAAACCTGAAATAGCGAAAACAAAATAAAAATGTTTAAGTATAATTGGACTAATTAAACTGATATTGTAAAAACAAATATTAAAATCTTGGCTAAATTGTCCCCGGCAACGGCGCCAAAAACTTGTTGGGTAAAATCAATACGCGCAAAATACGCAAGTGTACGTGGTCAACAAGTAATATAGTAGTGAATAAAGTATCGTTCCCACGAGGACAAAATATCAAGAGTTTTAACTTCACAATTATCAATTTTGTATTAACCCTAATTTTATTAAACTAATCAATTCAATGGTTTTAAATAATATAAAAAAACTAAATTAATAAAGAAATAAACTATCACAAAACAGTCACCAATAACGAAATCTGGAATTTCAAACAATTAATGGAGAATTAGACTTATGATTTCACCTTGAGCTTCACTCTGATTTTCAAACCTTTATTCCAACTCAATTTAATATCCCAGTTTATTAATCAAGAACACGAACGTAGTAAGAGCCACCTCTCGATGCACTAATACCATATTAACATCAATCCACAATTAAGATAGAAATCCGTTAAACACCTAAATTAACCAACTCACTATATCTCTATGTGAACTGCAATCAAAGAAAGTTGAAGTTTAAGCTCTCTATACGATTACATGCGATGTCAAGCGTATCTCTACCTTAAAAATAATCACAAATCTGCTATCGACAAAATTCATGACACATGCTATATTAACTAGGTCTAGATTTGAATCTCCTCTCTCGATTCCTTTCAAATCCACAAAGAACTGTTGATCAGGCAATTCATAAATTCACGCTCAAATTAACATAGATAAACTGTAAATATCTTATTGAATTGGAAATCAAATTTATAGAATCATCATTTCACCCAAAGATCCATCACAAGTCTAATAAGTAAATTAGTTCATAACGAATGAATTAAAAACTGAATAATTTGTAGAAGACATCCTTCCAATTACAAATAAGATTAAAGAGAAGAAGAATAATGAAAACCCCTTCACGTAGCCTTGATTCGCAACCGTTGTGATAATCTCTGAAAATTACTCCTCTAATGTTCGCTCTTCAATCCTTGAAATCGCTCTTGAATTCTTACCTTGTGTGTGGTAAGATTGTTGTTTTTCTACATAATAGCAAGCTCTCCTTCTCTTCTGGCTGAAATCCCTTGTTATTAGAGTCCAAACGCATCATTCAAGTCCCACAAACCGAGCACCAGTAGAAGTTGAAACAGAACAGGATACCCAAAAATCGGGACCCCATTTCCGTGAAATTACAGATCTACAACAGAGCCCGGCGGGGTGCTACTGACTTCAAGATTTTCTTTTCTCAACTTTTTTCCACTTTTGTTCCAAAAGACCGCCTTTCCTCACCACTTGCATCCATGACCACCCTACATATAAAATAACATGAAACAAGTAAAAATGAACACAAAACATGAAGAAAACTACGAAATTAAACTTGAAATGAATATCGATTCGTGTATATAAAATCCACTTATCAACATACTGAGCTAGTTATGCTCATTCTTGCTTGAACCATATGTTTGTAGCTAAAGCCGAGCGAACTGAGAGTTCTAAAAGAGATAAAGGCAAGGCTAAGATGGACAATTAATCGTCCTGTAATAGACTAGTGTATTTGTATGTACTATACTCATGAAGAACAACGAATGTATTCGGTTAATGAACCTGGGAAATGATTTATTACATATATAATATAAAGATAGTAATTATACTCATTTTGTTGTTATCTCAATGGAATGATTGTATGGATTGTAGTAACGTGGAGCACCATCTATCGGGTTGGAAGATATCCGAATTTGGGGGCGTCACAGGTTGGTATCAAAGCATTAAGTTATAAAACTTAAGGGGGGAAGAACCTTAGGCTAATAACCTCGTTAGGAAAGGAAGAGTCTAAAGAAAGTTAACTCGAGTCAAATGAGTTAATAAGGTATTGAGGAAACTAAGTACCGAAAGATTTAAAAGATGGAAAGTAACCCTAAATGGATTAAATGTGATTTGTGCTTATATTATTGTGTATTATGTACTAATCAATTTGTTATGCGTTATTGTAGATGTCAGTTGATAGCTTGATGTATAGGGATATACATGTGATCAATGAGGAGTCCGTGAACCGAGTTGAGACAGTACCCATACCTATAGCAAACATACCAGTAGTGATTCTAGAAGAGTCAGAGCCCGAGGAATATTACTCGGAGGAGGACTATTCTGAGGAGACTATGGGAATAGCATCATATTTGAATATGATGATTGATATGGAGGATGATATGGAAGTGACATCGATTAATACGGTGATGCCTGCCCTAGAGTCGACACCTACAGAGACTATGAAGGCAATGTACCACTCAGTGCTTGATCGTAACGTGCAACTGCACAATATGGTGCAGCACCAGAAGGAAGAGATCACTGATATCTATGGAGCGAAAAAGTCTGCAGAGTCAAACTATGAGATAGAGCAGGATGAGAAAGTGCTCATGACTGATAAGGCTAGGGACTATAAGAACGAGGTCGTAGAACTTCGTAAGAAACTGGTTGAAAAAGACCAGAAGATAGCACGAATGTCATATATGAATCATAGTGCGCAGGAGGATTTCAAGCTTAAGATAGCTTGTTATTCTATTGAGTCGGGACAGACTCGACATACTATAAGTCGAGATATTGTGTCGATTCCGGTGAACCAGAAGCATGAGAATGTTGTTAGGCAGTATTAGGAGTAGTATGGTAAATACTTTTGTGTAGTGACGTAAAACCCTCTTTTGTATAATTAAAGGGTAGTCTTTTTGTAAATCCCAATTTTTGTAAAAGTCAATCGCGGGATAAATATGTAATAGCTTTTGGGCTATGGAAAGCAACTTATAAATAGTTTTGAACTATAAAGAAGCATTTTAATATAAGGAAGTTTTTATTTTAAATTGCTTTGCTGTGTATGAGTTATTGTTCAGTTGTTTGACGACTAATAAAGAAGTAAGTAAATAAGTAATAACGGAACTTTATTTATTTAATCAGAAATGCCGCCAAGAAGAAGGCAACGTAACCAAGAGGCGGAATCGCATAATGATAACGAGTGGGGTCCTAATAACCCAATGCAAGAGTTCGTTAATTTATTAACGACTGCATTTAACCAAGCTGGGGGTAGAATACCCGCAGGGCCTAGGGTAACCAGAATGACTACCTTTAAGGAATTTAAGAGTGTAGGTCCACCCGAATTTAAGGGAACAACGGACCCAATAGAGTCCCAGACATGGGTAAAGGAAATAGAGAAGGCATTTGTTATTACAAACGTAGCTAAGGCGCAAAAGACTTCTTTTGTGACCTATATGATGAAAAGGGAAGCCAACTACTGGTGGGAGGCTCACTAGTGTGGGCTGGAGCGAAAGCTGTTACATGGGAACAATTTAAGAAGGTATTCTTCGAGAACTATTTCCCTACTAGCATGTAAGGGAGAATGGAGATTAAGTTCTTAGAACTTAAGCAGGGGGACATGACTGTTCCCCAATACGCGGCCAAATTCAATGAATTAGCATGGTTTGCTCCACACCAAGTGGACACGGAGGAGAGGAAGGCTCGTAGGTTTGAGCAGGGCCTAAAGCCCTGGCTCTATAGTAGGATATCAGTTTTTTAGAGTGCTTTCTACGGGACCATTCTTCTGGAGAAGGCGATAATAGCAGAGGATGGTAGTGAGGCGTTGACCCAATACCACAAAGATAGAAAGAATAAGAGTTAGGGAGATGGAGGAAATAAGGCAGAGGTTACCAGTGGTAGTGGCAATAAGCCTAAATGGAAGAATTCTAACCTTGGGAATACTAGGGCAAAACAAGGGGATCCTAAACAGAGAATGGAGGCATGTAAGACATGCGGTAAGACTCATCTGGGAGTCTATCTAAAAGGGAAGACCGGTTGTTATAATTGTGGGCAGGAGGGTCATATATCTCCCAACTGTCTTAATCCTAAGAAAAGCCGGGGATGTTTTGTTTGTGGGTCGGTGGACCACATGGCAAGAAATCACCAGAAGAAAGGGGCGGAGGGTAGTAAAGGTTCTGGTAGTGGTAATTTGGCCATTACTGGACCAACACCGTCATTGGGTAGACCCTCAGCCTGAACATTTAATATGACAGTCCAAGATGCGGTCGCATCAACGGACGTAGTAGCAGGTATCATTCTAGTCAATGAAATAAATGGTTACGTGTTATTTGACTCGGGTGCTACCTGTTCTTTTATAACGCATGTGGATTTGCTCAAAGAATTGGGATTAAATCACGAAAGTTAGAAATACCTTTAGACGTTAAGGTAGCAACGAGGAGATAATTCCCATTGAACATATTCATAGGAATTATTTCATAGATATCGGGGTAATAGATTATCGGTAGATCTTTTCTTGGAATAAGGTTAAGGGAATTCGATGTGATTCTCGGTATGGATTGGTTAATTAACCATAGAGCAATAATAGACTGTTATAGAAAGAGTGTAAACCTAAGGCTTCTTAAGAAACCTGAGGTAGTGTTTTATGGAAATAAATCATCGGGACGTTCTTGTTGTCTAACCATGACACAAGCTAGGATGATGTTGAAGAAGGGGTGTAAGGGTTATCTGTGTTATGTGGTGGATACCCAAAGAGTGGGAACATCATTGGAACAGATAGCGGTGGTTCAAGAATTCGCGGATGTGTTTTCGGAGGAGTTACCCGATATTCCGCCGGATAGGGATGTAGAATTTGTGATTGATTTGTTGCCGGGTAAGGCACCATATAGGATGGTGCCAGTTGAGATGAAGGAGTTAATGGTTCGATTCACGAGAACCGTTGAGATCTGAAAGTACATTCAACCGAGTGTGTCTCCGTGGGGAGCACCGGTATTGTTTGTAAAGAAAAAGGATGGATCATTACGACTTTGTATTGACTATCGAGAGTTGAACAAGTTAATGATTAAGAATAAATACCCGTTGCCCAGGATCGACGATCTATTTGATCAGTTAAAAGGGGCAAAGTATTTTTCTAAAATAGATTTGCGCACGGGGTATCATCAACTGAAAGTGAGGAAGGAAGATATACCTAAGACGGCGTTCAGAACTCGTTATGGGAATTACGAGATTTTGGTTATGTCGTTTGGGTTGACGAATGCGCCAGTCGCATTCATGGATATGATGAATAGAGTGTTCAAATAGTATTTGGACAAGTTTGTCGTAGTGTTCATTGATGATATTCTAGTCAATTCTAAGACGCCAGAAGATCATGTTGAACATCTAAGAATAGTGTTGGAAACACTACGGAGGGAGCGGTTGTATGCGAAATTCACTAAGTGTGAATTTTGGCTCGAATGAGTGCTGTTCCTAGGACATGTTATAGACAAAGATGGTATATCCGTAGATCCAATGAAAGTGGAAGCAGTGAATGAGTGGGAGCAACCAAAAATGCCAACCGAGGTTAGGAGTTTTTTGGGGTTAGCGGGATACTATAGAAGGTTCATTCAGGACTTTTCTAAATTAGCTACTCCGTTGACCAATCTGACAAGGAAGTCGGTGAAGTATGTATGGACAGAAAAGTGTGAGCATAGTTTTCAAGAACTAAAAAGGAGGTTGAGTGAGGCACCTGTATTATCTTTAACAGATGATACGGGGAATTTTGTAGTTTATAGCGATGCTTCGAATAGAGGACTAGGTTGCGTTCTTATGCAGCATGGCAAGGTCATTGCGTATGCGTCACATCAGTTAAAGGATTCTGAGAAGGTCTATCCTACTCATGACCTAAAACTGGCAGCTGTAGTGTTTGCTTTAAAAATATGGAGACATTATTTATACGGGGAAAAATGTGAGATATACATGGACCACAAAAGTCTGAAATATATCTTCACCCAGAAGGAGTTGAGTATGAGGCAGAGAAGGTGGTTAGAGTTGATAAAAGATTATGATTGTGATATCTTATATCATCCGGGGAAGGCGAATGTAGTGGCCGACGCGTTAAGTTGGAAGGGTAGAGAAAAACTATCAATGTTAACGACTCAAAATGAATTAATAACAGAGATAGCCAGGATGGAATTAGAAGTTAAGTTGCCAAGTGAAACAGCAGAGATGTTATTCTCAATAGAGACTCGACCAACGATAGTGGAACGGGTTAAGGAAGTACAGCTAAGTACTGAAGAATGCGAGCGTGTGAAAAAGATAGTGAAGGATGACGTGAAGACTAAGTATAACCTTGATAAAGAAGGTTTACTTCGTTTTGAAGGAAGAATTTGGGTTCCAAATAATTCTGAGTTGAAAGAAGAGATTATGTTTGGGGCCCATAGTTTAAGGTACTCGATACATCCTGGTAGTACTAAGATGTATCAAGACCTTCGTCAGAACTTTTGGTGGCCGAACATGAAGAGGGAGATTGTAGAGTACGTTAGTAAGTGCTTAACTTGTCAGAAAGTTAAGGCTGAACACCAAAGACCGAGTGGATTGATACAACCATTAGAGATTCCAGAGTGGAAATGGGAGCATATCAACATGGACTTTGTGGTGGGACTTCTAACGACGAGAAAAGGATACGATGCTATTTGGGTAATAGTGGATCGGTTAACTAAATCGGCTCATTTTCTACCAATAGGAGTTAGGTATAACCTAGAGCAGTTAGCTAAGCTTTATGTTAAGGAAATCATTTCCAGACATGGAGTACCTATTTCGATTGTGTCCGATCATGATCCACGATTCACGTCAAACTTTTGGAGGAGTTTGCAAGAGCAAATGGGATCATAGTTGAGGTTGAGTACGGCGTATCATGCACAGACGGATGGACAAAGTGAACAAACAATTCAATTGCTAGAAGATATGTTAAGATCTTGCGTTATGGATTTCAAGGGGAGTTGGGACGAGCATCTACCTTTGGTAGAATTCGCTTACAATAATAGTTTTCACGCTAGTATATGCATGCCGCCTTACGAAGCGTTGTATGGAAGGAAGTGTAGAACACCACTTTGCTGGGATGAAGTAGGTGAACGTCGAATGTTAGGACTTGAAATGGTACAATAAACGGCAAACATGGTAAAGCTGATAAGAGCTCGATTATTATCGGCTCAAGATAGACAACGGAAGTATGTAGATCCTCATCGAGAGAAGAGGGAGTTTGAAGTAGGTTAATATGGTTTTCTAAAAGTATCGCCTTGGAAAGGGAAGATACGTTTTGGAAAGAAAAGGAAGTTAAGTCCAAGGTTTGTAGGACCTTTTGAGATTTTAAGAAGGATAAGGGAGGTAGCTTATGAAGTAGCCTTACCTCCAGAAATGGAAAGAATACACAATGTGTTTCATGTGTCTGTGTTGCGTCCTTATAAACCGGACTACAAACACGTAATAGAATATGAATCTATTCATGTAGAAAAAGACTTAACGTATGAAGAAATTCCGATTCAGATTATTGATAGGAAGGAACAAGTCTTGAGAAATAAAGTAATACCTTCAGTAAAGGTAATTTGGAGTAACCACGATGCTGAAGAAGCAACGTGGGAGGTCGAAAGTAAAATGAAGTAAAAGTTTCCTCATTTGTTTATGTAAGAATATCGAGATTCTGGGGACAGAATCCTTATAAGGAGGGAAGAATGTAACACCCGAGAATTTCAAATTTTTAATCAATTAAATTTTTATTTCATTATGTGGATTAAATGAATTTAATTGAGTTATTATGTGAGTGAGATGTTCGAAGGTCGTTCTATAACCTAGAATGTGTGGATGTGATTAGTATTCTAGCTTTGTGCTAAAATAAATTATTGTGAATTATCAAGACGAGAACGAAGGTTTTTTGAGAATATTTGCGTAAAAATACTATTCATTCGATTTGGTTCGGAGCTAGGGTTTGAGATTCTGAGAAATGCGTAATGATAGAATATGAAGATAGTATGGAATATTCAATAATAATTTTTTTATGGAAAATGAAGTTTTCGCTTGCGGACGTAAAACCTAAGGGTTTGTGAAAGAGGTTTCTGAAAGGGAAATGCAATGCGTATAGTTGTTTCGGATATTATACGTATGAAATACAAGTATTATATTAGTATAAATACGAGTATGGTATGAAGAATAGTAAGACGTATAATATGAATATCGTATGAGTATTAGACAAAGAGATTTCGTGAGTAATACGCGTAGAATACAAGTCGTATTAATGGAGTATGAGTTAAGGGTTCGTATAACTTAATTGAACTTAAACTAATAGCAAGCCCAATGAATTATGTGAGAAAGCTCAAGTTAAAGCCCAACATTTATTAAAGTCAAGCCCAATCCAAAGAATTAAACCATGGGTCAAACCGGTGGGTCATGGGATGGGTAAAACCCATGGGGCAACCCATGAGGTGATCCGCAAGAGAGTGGGCCGGCCACTTGGTGGCCAAGCAAAGTGACAACTTACCCACCAAGTACTTTACTTGGTGGCAAAGTTGACAAAGGAGGTGGAATAGTAAGGAGGTGGGAGTTGGACATTTTTGCCCTCACTTTGGTTTTCTATATATACAAAGCTAGAGTTGGCATTTTATAGTTTTACAAAGCTTGCCCAAAGATATAGATAGAGAGAAAGAGCTAGAATCATATAATCCTTCTACTCCTAAGCAAACCAATAGGCGTTTATCAAGAACGTGAATTACTTCAAAGGTAAATTCTTATAAACCATAATCTTCATCTTTTTCGATTTCTTTCTCGTAGAAGAATCGTAGATTGGTGGAGCATGTTTATTGAGGAGATATAAGGATGCCTATTAATGGCCAAATCATTGGTAGGTCATGACCAAATAGAAATCGTAAGTGTTTATGTGAGTTAAAAACCATAAACGTCTTAAACGTTAACTTAGTTATTAATGAACGTTTTGAAAACCGTTATAGCTAAGGAATGTGCCCAATGTTTGCTTAGGATGACTATGATGAATCAATGGAGTTTTCCATTTGATTTGGCTTATAGAACATGAGTAACGAAGTTATGGCGAATTTTACGAAAATAGACGTTAAACGTTGAAAACGTAAAAAGCCCGGATTAAAGGTCAAAAGTCGTCGTGTGACTTGAAAACGTTGGTTTCCAATGTCAACACGTGAGACAAGGTAATTAAGAGTCGTTGGCGATAAGTGTGAGGGCCCCGAATCCGAGGTCCCGAATCACCGCGGATCCGGTTCGATCATTCTATCACTATTACTATTATTTGTGGAAGATATACATATAAATTGTTTATACAATAACTTTACACACTATTCCCCAAGGTCGAGTAACCTTAACTTATACACAATACACTACTTGTCTAATACATAACATTATCATCATATATTACTATATATTACAAATCTAATCGCACACGTAAACTAAAGCTGAAACTGTCTTTAACCTTTCCTTGTATCCGACGCGTTCGTCTAAATCTGCAATGTTTATCATTATATAGCAAGGGTGAGCATAAGGATTGCCCAGCAAGTTTAAATTCAATAATATAACGATATACCATGATTGAAAGAGTCTGAATAATAAGCTGGCTATAATTCAACAATATAATTGTGAACTAGCAGGACCAAACTTTTGACTGAACAAGTATTGAACATGAACAAATATATATGAACCAACTGGTAATGAAGGTGATCAGCCTTTCATACCTGACTTATACATGCAATATGTACAAAGTACAAATTCTACATGGCAATCAACAATGATTAACCATAAGCATATCCAAATGAACAACTCTTAGTAGAGTTAAGTAAAAGTAAACTTGCGTGAACTGTTGATTACCGCAACGCAATTTATAACGCTTTATCCGAAGACCTAATATTAGTAATATAGATCTCCAATATTAGAATAATATCATCACAATATAACTATAATATATATACATAGAATAACCTAAACACATAACACATAACCCTATCAGTCTATAACACACATAAGACTTGATATCAAGTCAAACTATTGCAGTCTGACTTGAATTCGACACAATTCTAACATCCCGACGGTTTAATCGGACAAAATTTCAAGATAAAGTTCAATTAAACTCTATCTAAACACTTAACCATTATCTATGATAATTTATTAATAGTCGAAATATTTTTCGTAAGCTCGTAATAATTATTACTATTTATCGTGAATTTTCAATCATTAAACACGTATAATATCACAAAGTATTTTTAATACTTTAAAATCACCTTTATATGATTTTTAAACAATTAAATTCATTATTCGATAATTGCTATTAATATTAAAATATTAATATTTTAATGAAAAAATATCAAAAGTTATATTTTATTACTTAAAATATTAACACTTAAATCATTTTATATGATTTATAAATCATTAATTCTATTTTTTCATAATTTATTTAATATAGTTATTAAATAAACTAATTACCATTAATATTGATTAATTAATGAAATTAATCCCAAAATATTAAAAGTCACTTAAAAATAACTTAAAATTTTTTCTTTTACCATAATATTATTTTTCATGATTTTTCATGTATTAAAATTATTTTTAAATAATTTATTTAATATTATAATTAAATAAATAAAATACCATTTATATTCCAAAAATATTAAATATTTATGAAATATACTCTAAATAATTAAAAACTATTTTTCAGACTTTAAAATAATTTTTCATAATTATTATGTATTTTTAATAATTAAAAACCATTTTTATCTATTTATTTAATTAAAATTATTAATTTCTGAAATTAATTGTCGCTATAGGGCTTCTGGTGACGAATCCGTCGCTGTTGGTGTTCTTAGCCAAACCCAGATCTTAATCGCCAGATATCCGGTTGGGTGGTTTGACCGAGCCTAAAAGTTTGTTGTTCATGATTCTGGGAAGTCTAGTGCATTAATATTATAGTACCTATGTAATACTATAAGAATTAACAAGTTTTAGGCTAACCCTGCATCATAACAACAAGATCAAAGCTTCAAAAAAGTCTGACAACACTGTTCTTCATTTCTGGGTTTTCCAGAAAATGAAGAACAGTTGATGGTACTATGTTGAGCTCCTTATACAACCAGATCATTTAAATAACAACACAAATGTCAAATTAAGGCTGGTCAACCTATGTCAGAAAACGTGTTCTTCATGAATCTGGGTTTTCTAGATTTCGTTCCAGGTTGGTGGTCAACGCTAGTTTGACTGTGATTAGTTTTCATTCCAGTTATGATATAAGTGATATAATGACTTTACTATGTAGTCTACATATCAAACTATAACATGAAAACAAAAACATGACCAAACAATCAAAAGACTGCAAGATCTAGAGCCTGCAAATGCTTGTCAGAACTTTCTGGAATACTAGGATGCCCAGAATTTCATATCCGTGAACGGTCAACGATGTTTGACCGATTATAAAATGCAATCTAAACATTCTATAACCTTAATTTAAGTTCCAGATGAAAGCCTACATGGCATAGAACATATCCATAACATAAAACATAACAAACATACAACAGTGAAGGACCTAAGGCCTCTAACATAAGGCTGTCAGACAATATTTACAAAATTTTCCAAATTTCAAAAAATGCTAGATTCGAGCATCTAGATGTTATGGATCCATGATCCAACAACACAGATCTCTAAAAGGCACATTCTAACACATATCTAACCAACAACTAACATCAAAACACAAGATTATAAAAATTAGGGTTCTTATACCTTTCTAGTTTGATCTAGACTTTCTGATCCTTGATCCTGTTATGGAAAGCTACGATATGATCATGTTATAACTTCTCATACCCTTTTCACTCTCATTCCTGAAATCTTAGAGAGAGAATGTCTTGGATGGTTTAAAAAAAATTAAAGTGTGCATTCTTTCTCTCTATAAACTATATATTTTGCTATAATGTATCTATATGGAGAATGTAGCGGCTGATTTCTGTAAGATATAGTCACATGGGGTGGTTAAAGTTGGCCACCAACTCCCATTTTGCGGCCAAGATTTGCAAGTAACCTCATAAAAATTCAAGAAGGGCATTATAGTCATTTTGATTTTTTTTTTAATGGCATAAATGTCAATTGCCCTAACCCTTAGGATTTAGGGTTTGGGTTAGGGTTTAGGATTTGCAAATTTAATTTTCCGAAATTTCTAATTTAGGTTTTAAAAATAGAAATTTCATATTTCTAAATTATAATTAGGATTTTCTAATTATATTAAAATTTCTTAATCAAAAATTAAATCTTGCTAATTAGGATTAGTATTTCCTAATTAAAATTGTTAATTTAGCAATTTGGGTCAAAATTGATCATTAGGGTTTATAAACCACTAATTAGGGTTTCTAAATAAAAAAAAAATTCTAAATTAGAAATTAGGTTTCCTAATTAGATTAGGGTTTCCTAATTACTTAACTTGAAAATTAGGATTAGGGTTTCCTAATTAACATTACAATTATTAAATTAACACTTAGGTTTTCCCTAATTATAAATTAGGGTTTCAAATTTTGAAATTAGGGTTTTCTAACCAATTTGTTAAGATTAACCCTAATTAATCTTATAATTATTTACACTTACACCATTAGGTTCTAATTTAGGGTTTTATGCACCGAATTAGGGTTTTAGATTCCCTGAACTGAAATTAGGGTTTCCAGAACCGGTTTCTTGGGTTTCTTATTAATCGCTAGGGTTTTCTTACCGAACGTTAACGTTCTCAATATAATTAGAGTTTGTCACAGACATCGTTTATCTGGTCAACCCTTGACCCTTAACCACATCATGCACACATATACACAGAACATAAACGCTTATTCCCTTAATCCTGAATAATTCACTTAAATCCTTCACATAATTTTGAAATCCTCAAAATTCCTTCTTAAAAATATCGAACGCATACACTAATTTTCTGTCTAGGTTCTAATTTTGAACCTTAAATAAATTAATAAAAATTTTAAAAATATTGTAAATTCTCGGGTTGTCACATTCACCCCTTCTTCTAAAAATTCTGTCCCCGAAATTTACCTTACACCATACACCATACACCATACACCATACACCATACATACACAGCATCACATGCTACCCAATACACCACTCACAAGAGTAAAAATTTTCAAATTTAGCTGAGGAGTCATATAAACTATTTGTCTGTCATTTTCGCAAGGGTTTTATGGAAGTTCATCCGCAAACCGTCATAACTTACAAGCACAAAGGGTGATTAGCCCGATATGTCTCAGCATCGCCATGTAATTGATTTTGTCTGCTTTCTTCATCGCCATGGGCACAAAATTCTAACTCAATCTTACTGGATTCCGCACCAAAACAATTTGGTTCGGGAAATTTCTTTCAATTAACACTTAAAGTTTTCATAAATGTTTGTCTAGCTGAATCGAATAACATAGACTCATATCAATAATTCAATTCAATCGAATTATTTAGGTGTAGCCAAACCCCGTTGGCAAATTAAATTTTATTGAAAATATTTTTGAGAATGACGTCATGATGTCGTACTGTATTAACAGTCCATTTGAGGATGTCGTCATTGTATGACTTTGTCATAACATATCATACAATAGTGGAATAACGATTTTAGATCAAATTCACATTAAGTATTCATGTATTTACTACTCCATCAACTTTTTACATCTTTGCACCAGGTTACATGGTACATGAGTGATAAATAAAATATATTTTGATATTGCAAATCATTTGCGTCTAGCTAAAATAAGTAGCATAGACTATACTTTAAACCGTTTCAAAAATGATTACGAGTCTATATATTTTTTTTCAAAGCACATAGTGCGTATTTAGCTTGATGTAACCATTCCGAAGTCTAGCATAGCTAGGATTTTTGGAAAACTTATGTCTCCACTATAATCATTTGCTTAACAATCTATCTGTTCCTATAATCTATAATATTCTATTTTCATGTAGTTCTACCCAGTTCGTCAAACCACACTTATGAGTCCATAAATTGCCACAATCATATGAGTTTAAGAACTTGTCCTAGTCTGACCTTTGGCGTCCGTTCGCTGAGGGGTTCATAAACATTTCATATAACTATGAATCAAGAATGTCACATAAGTATGAGTTTTAAGAACTCATACTTAACCTTATATCCTCTACTTATGACCTATCTATTTGTTCTACGCATGAGAAAGGAATCACCCTCTTAACATGCATATAACGAATAGCGCGACACAAACATTTCAATGATTATCATTGTCAGAACTAAGTAGTTGTCACACCAAGTACAATTCCCGGCCCACACAAGGAATCATACAACTCATCTGCCGACATGAATCCTCAATTGAATCCCCACCTAACACTAACTCCCTTCTCAATACGAATTTCATTTAATCCGTATTCATAATCCTTTCCTAAATCTGTACCAATTCATAGTACAACTGACACATCAATCGTTGTTGTAAACTTTTCAATCATTTGATTGATTCTTTTTCCATACTATAACCTTATCAGATCACGGGGTGATCTCATCGTATATATTACGATTCATTTCTATATCTTGATCGTTTTGTTTTACGATCTCCTATCACTGTACTTTTAGTCTTTTAGACTCTATCTATTCACTATTACTGTTCAACTTTATTATCAAAGTTAGGGAACTCTATATCTTTTACCCCACCGAGATTCGTCTTTGAATCTTACCGACCAACTAACTCTATTTGAGTTAGTACTTATCCCAATCATTGCGGTTATTAGTCTTAGGTATTCCTACCTAAGGTTCATAACCTACAACTCTGATACCAACTGTGAGGGCCCCGAATCCAAGGTCCCGAATTATTTCATATCCGGTTCGATCATTCTATCACTATTACTATTATTTGCGGAAGATATAAACATAAATTGTTTATACAATAACTTTACACACTATTCCCCAAGGTCGAGTAACCTTAACTTATACACAATACACTACTTGTATAATACATAACATTATCATCATACATTACTATATATTACAAATCTAATCGCACACGTAAACTAAAGTTGTAACTGTCTTTAACCTTTCCTTGTATCCGACGCGTTCGTCTAAATCTGCAATGTTTATCATGATATAGAAAAAGTGAGCATAAGGATTGCCCAACAAGTTTAAATTCAATAATATAACGATATATCATGATTTAAAGAGTCTGAATAATAAGCTGGCTATAATTCAACAATATAATTGTTAACTAGCAAGAACAAACTTTTGTCTGAACAGGTATTGAACATGAACAAATATATATGAACCAACTGGTAATGAAGGTGATCAGCCTTTCATACCTGACTTATACATGAAATATGTACAGAGTACAAATTCTACATAGCAATCAGCAATGATTAACCATAAGCATATTCGAATGAACAACTATTAGTAGAGTTAAGTAAAAGCAAACTTGCCTGAACCGTTGATTACCGCAATGCAATTTATAAAGCTTTATCCGAAGACCTAATATTAGTAATATAGATATCCAATATTAGAATAATATCATCACAATATAATACTATAATATATATATATATATATACATAGAATAACCTAAACATATAACACATAACACATAACCCTATCAATCTATAACACACATAAGACTCGATATCCAGTCAAACTATTGCAGTCTAACTTGAATTTGACACTATTCTAACATCCCGACGGTATAGTCGGACAAAATTTCGATCTTAAGTTAAATTAAACTCTGTCTAAACACTTAACCATTATCTATGATAATTTATTAATAGTCAAAATATTTTTCGTAAGCTCGTAATAATTTTTAAATAATTATTACTATTTATCGTGAATTTTCAATCATTAAACACGTATTTATATAAATTAAATACCACATAATTTCTTTATCATTAATATTTATTTATTATTAATATTAATGAAATACATAACATAATATTATAATATATTTATAATATCACAAAGTATTTTTAATACTTTAAAATCACTTTATATAATTTTTAAACGATTAAATTCATTATCCGATAATTGCTATTAATATTAAAATATTAATATTTTCATGACAAAATATCAAAAGTTATATTTTATTACTTAAAATATTTTTATAACACTTAAATCATTTTATATGATTTATAAATCATTAATTCTATTTTTCCATAATTTATTTAATATAGTTATTAAATAAACTAATTAACATTAATATTGATTAATTAATGAAATTCATCCCAAAATATTAAAAGTCACTTAAAAATAACTTCAAATATTTTCTTTTACCATACTATTATTTTTCATGATTTTTCATATATTAAAATTATTTTAAATAATTTATTTAATATTATAATTAAATAAATAAAATACCATTTATATTCCAAAATATTAAATATTTATGAAATATACTATAAATAAATAAAAACTATTTGTTAGACTTTAAAATAATTTTTCATAATTTATTAAGTATTTTTAATAATTAAAAACCATTTTATCTATTTATTTAATTAAAATTATTAATTTCAAAATTAATTGTCGCTATAGGGCTTACATGCGACAAATTAAATCATTGTTAGTGTTCTTGGCCAAACCTGAGATCTTCATCGCCAGATATCCTAGGGTGGGTGGTTTGAATTTAGCCTAAAAGTTTGTTGTTCATGATTACGAAGAAAGTACAGTGCATTAATATTATAGTACCTATGTAATACTATAAGAATTAACAAGTTTCAGGCCAACCCTGCATCATAACAGCAAAGAAGATCAAAGCTTCAGAAAATTCTGACAACACTGTTCTTCATTTCTTGGCTTTCCAGAAAATGAAGAACAGTTGATGGTACTAGGTTGAGCTCCTTATATTGTACAATCTGGACTTTCTAATTATGTTATAAAGGTTCGAACAGGTAAAGGAGATGTCGTGGTCCATTTCTATACAACGGATCATCTAAATAACAACACAAATGTCGAGATTAAAATTTGGTCAACCTATGTCGAAAAACGTGTTCTTCGTGAACTGGGTTTTCCAAATTTCGCTCCGTGTTGGTGGTCAACGAAGTTTGATCGTGATTAGTTTTCATTCCAGTTATGATATAAGTGATATAATGACTTTACTATGTAGTCTACATATCAAACTACAACATGAAAACAAAAAACATGACCAAACAATCAAAAGACTGCAAGATCTAGAGCCTGCAAACGCTTGTCAGAACTTTCTGGAATACTAGGCTGCCCAGAATTTCATATCCATGAACGGTCAACGATGTTTGACCGATTATAAAATGCAATCTAAACATGCTATAGCCTTAATTCAAGTTCTAGATGAAAGCCTACATGGCATTGAACATATCCATAACAAAAAACATAACAAACACACAACAGTGAAGGATCTAAGGCCTTTGACATAAGGCTGTCAGACAATTTTTACAAAATATTCCAAATTTCAAAAAATGCTAGATTCGAGCATCTACATGTTATGGATCCATGATCCAACAACCCAGATCTCTAAAACGCACCTTCTAACATATATCTAACCAACAACTAACATCAAAACACAAGATTTTAAAAATTAGGGTTCTTATACCTTTCTAGTTTGATCTAGACTTTCTGATCCTTGATCCTATTATGGAAAGCTACGATCTGATCATGTCATAACTTCTCATACCCTTTTCACTCTCATTCCCAAAATCTTAGAGAGAGAATGTCTTGGATGGTTTAAAAAAAATTAAAGTGTGCATTCTTTCTCTCTATAAACTATATATTTTTCTATAATGTATCTATATGGAGAAGGTAGCTGTTGATTTCTGTAAGATATAGTCACATGGGGCGGTTAAAGTTGGCCACCAACTCCCATTTTGTGGCCAAGATTTGCAAGTAACCTCATAAAAATCTAAGAAGGTCATTATAGTCATTTTGATTTTTGTTTTAATGGCATAAATGTCAATTTCCCTAACCCTTAGGGTTTAGGGTTTGGGTTTAGGGTTTGCAAATTTAATTTTCTAAAATTTCCAATTTAGGTTTTAAAAATATAAATTTGATATTTCTAAATTATAATTAGGATTTTCTAATTATATTAAAATTTCTTAATCACAAATTAAATCTTGCTAATTAGGATTAGTATTTCCTAATTAAAATTGTTAATTTAGCAATTTGGGTCAAAATTGATCATTAGGGTTTACAAACCACTAATTAGGTTTTCTAAATAAAAATAATTTTTCTAAATTAGAAATTTGGTTTCCTAATTAGATTAGGGTTTCCTAATTACTTAACTTGAAAATTAGGATTATGGTTTCCTAATTAACATTACAATTATTAAATTAACACTTAGGTTTTCCCTAATTATAAATTAGGGTTTCTAATCCAGAAATTAGGGTTTCAAATTTTGAAATTAGGGTTTTCTAACCAATTTGTTAAGATTAACCCTAATTAATCTTATAATTATTTAAACTTATGCCATTAGGTTCCCAATTTAGGGTTTCATGCACCGAATTAGGGTTTCGGATTCCCGGAACTGAAATTAGGGTTTCCAGAACCGGTATCTAGGGTTTCTTATTAATCGCTAGGGTTTTCTAACCGAACGTTTACGTTCTTAATATAATTAGGGTTTGTCACATACATCGTTTATCTGGTCAACCCTTGACCCTTAACCATATCATGCACACATATACAGAGAACATAAACGCTTATTCCCTTAATCCTGAATAATTCACTTAAATCCTTCACATAATTTTGAAATCCTCAAAATTCCTTCTTAAAAATATCGAACGCATTCACTAATTTTCTGTCTAGGTTCTAATTTTGAACCTTAAATAAATTAATAAAAATTTTAAAAATATTCTAAATTCTCGGGTTGTCACATTCACCCCTTCTTCTAAAAATTTCGTCCCCGAAATTTACCTTACACCATACATACACAGCATCACATGCTACCCAATACACCACTCACAAGAGTAAAAATTTTCAAATTTAGCTGAGGAGTCATATAAACTATTTGTCTGTCATTTTCGCAAAGGTTTTATGGAAGTTCATCCGCAAACCGTCATAACTTACAGACACAAAGGGTGATTAGCCCGATATGTCTGTCTTGGCCATGTCTTGATTTTGTTCTGCTTTCTCTTCATCGCCATGAGCACAAAATTCTACCTCAGTCTTACTGGATTCCGTACCAAAATAATTTGGTTCGGGAAATTGCTTTCAATGAACACTTAAAGTTTTCATAAATGTATGTCTAGCTGAATCGAATAACATAGACTCATATCAATGATTCAATTCAATCGAATTATTTAGGTGTAGCCAAACCCCGTTGGCAAATTAAATTTTATTGAAAATATTTTTGAGAATGATGTCATGATGTCGTACTGTATTAACAGTCCGTTTGAGGATGTCGTCATTGTTTGACTTTGTCATAACACATCATACAATAGTGAAATAACGATTTTAGATCAAATTCACACTAAGTATTCCTGTATTTACAACTCCATCAACTTTTTATCATCTCTGCACCAGGTTACATGGTACATGAGTGATAAATAAAATATATTTTGATATTGCAAATCATTTGCGTCTTGCCGAAATAAGTAGCATAGACTATACTTTAAACCGTTTCAAAAATGATTACGAGTCTATATATTTTTTTTAAAAGCACATAGTGCGTATTTAGCTTGATGTAACCATTCAGAAGTCTTGCATAGATAGGATTTTTTGAAAATGTATGTCTCCACTATAATCATTTGCTTAACAATCTATCTGTTCCTATAATCTTTAATATTTTGTTTTCACACAGTTCTACCAAGTTCGTCAAACCACACTTATGAGTCCATAAATTGCCACAATCATATGAGTTTAAGAACTTGTCCTAGTCTAACCTTTGGCGTCCGTTCGCTGAGGAGTTCATAAACATTTCATATAACTATGAATCAAGAATGTCACATAAGTATGAGTTTTAAGAACTCGTACTTAACCTTATATCCTCTACTTATGACCTATCTATTTATTCTACACATGAAAAAGGAATCACCCTCTTAACATGCATATAACGAATAGTGTGACACAAATATTTCAATGATTATCATTGTTAGAACTAAGTAGTTGTCACACAAAGTACAATTCCCCACCCACACAAGGAATCATACAACTCAGCTGCCGACATGAATCCTCAATTGAATCCCCACCTAACACTAACTCCCTTCTCAATACGAATTTCATTTAATCTGTATTCATAATCCTTTCCTAAATTTGTACCAATTCATAGTACAACTGACACATCAATTGTAGCTGTAAACTTTTCAGTCATTTGATTGATTCTTTTTCCATACTATAACCTTATCAGATCACTGGGTGATCTCATCGTATATATTACGATTCATTTCTATATCACTACAAGAAATCACACATTTTATGACGAAATTTTTGCCACGCACAAAATTTTGTCACAATTTGTTAATTAATAATTACGAAATTCATAATCGTCACTAAAACTTTTGTTTTTGTGACGACTTTTACTTTTGTTACTATTAATCATTTATATCGTCACTAATTTACACATTTGATGACGATTAACAAAATTTCGTCACAAGTTATTTTGGAGATAGAATTTCATACCAAAATTTTGGATGGAAACCTTTTAGTGACATTTTGTAATAATTGATGACAGAATTTATTGTCACAGAATATTTCTTTCGATGACAACATAATAGTTTGTCATTAATTATTTGTAACATTTAGTGACAATGTGCTTTCGTCACTAATGTTCACATTTAGTGACGCCAAATACAAATTAAATCGCAATTTTATTTGGAGGCAAAATTTTGGAGGGAAATTTTTAATGAAAAAATAATAATTTATGACAATTTATATTGTCATAAATACGAGTTCTAATAGGAATATTGTCATTTAGACAATATCCATACTCAAGGAGTCCTCATTACATTTATTGTCACACTATTTAACGAGAATAGTGAGGACTACTAATGCTATCTTGGGACCATCACTCTTTTCCCAGACTAAGTCCCGGCTATATTCTCATTTCACGAAGAAACGGTGAAAGAAAGGGTGAGCTCAACTAGCCCGATGAAATATTATAACTAAGATAATGCGAAATAAATTATCAATAGTCTTCAACAATGTTAAGCGATAAAATACAATAGACAACCGGTTTAAGCTGCGGTGAATATCTGATCCATTAAAAGAGTCAGTAGAAAATAAAATCTACTATCTTTTAGGTTTTAAAAGGTTTTCATCAATTTTTATCACTAAGACTCGGTTTAATGAATAAACCACAATATCTAATCATCCACATACCCGCGGTCGAGGATTTTCATCAAATTATCAATGGTCATGACTATCTTAGAATCACCCACAGTCATAATCATACCAAAAACTATCCATCAACGCATTACGAAGACCCTTTGAGGACTTTTGTCACATCATTTATATCAAGCCATGATTATCTGCGAATGAACCACGGTCATAATCATACTAAGTTCATCTATGCTGCGTAAGCGAAGATAACTTTCAACATAATATAAACATGAGGATGATGACAATGATATAAAATTCAATAAAACAAGTTCAAGAATTAATTTATCTAGGAATTATTAACGTCAAAATTGTCGACAAGAATCTTTGTTTTGTAGAGTAAAATTCAAGAATGATCGAAGAATATTTCCATGAAAAGATCTTTGGATGAAACGCAAATATCGAGGATATTCTACTAATTTCATGGAGTATAGAAATCAAAGTTTTAACCAATTTGGGTATAATAAAGAATGGAATAACAAAAGAAATCACCATGCATGCGATACTTGGCCTTGCAGGCGAGTTATTCAATAGAATAATAAATAACGGAACCGGAGGTCGGTGAAATTCACACCAAAGCGGGATGTTCAAACGAATAATAAAAAGATGGAACCCGGATCCGGTGTAAAACACGAATAGGATATTCAAGCGAGAATGATAAAAGCGGAACCGGTCAGGTGTAAAACACACGAGACGGGATGTTCAATGAATAATAATAAAGAGCGGAACCCGGGTCCGTGTAAAAACACACAGACAGGATGTTCAATGAGAATAATAGAAGAATGTCACCAAGTATAGGGTAAACCACGTTATCTGATTATGTATAGGGTATCTGAATGGAATATCTGAGTTATTTCAATGAATAATAAAGAATGGAATAACGAAGGATTTCACCAGTATATAGGGTATCTGGCGTATCTGAGTTATTCAACGAAATAATAAAGAATGGAATAACGAAGTTCTCTTCATGAATAAGAAAGAATAACACCCTTACGAATTACAACAAATAATATCCCTTACCTTAGAAGAAAATGAATATTGGAAAAGTGAAGTAGCGAATACTTTTCTTCTTTCTCTATAGTTTCTCTCTCTAGAGTTTGATGAATTAAGTAAGAAATAATGAAGGAATGAGCTTTCTATTTATAGAAAAAGCGAGGGTGGCTCTTGGTGTTAACGAAGGGTCAAAATGACTCTTGGTAATATTGAAGAGACAACTACTATTTGCGAAGGGTAATTAACCCTTGGAACAATAGAAAGAAGGCGATTAACTCTTGGTAATATTGAAGGGACAACTACTATTTGCGAAGGGGTATTACTATTGTGAAGGTAATTACTATTGATTAATTACTATTGAAGAAAATAATTACTATTGTGAAGGTAAATACTATTGACGAAGGTAAATACTATTGACGAAGGTAATTACTATTCACAAAGGTAAATACTATTTCAAAAGGTAAATACTATTGGCGAAGGTAATTACTATTCACAAAGGTAATTACTATTCACGAAGGTAATTACTATTCACAAAGGTAATTACTATTGTGAAGAATTACTATTAGAAGAGACTCTTAGATGATGACATATGGGCCCCCGTAAAATAATCAAACTTACCACAAGCGTCTCATATGAGACTCTTTATATACATCGAGGATTGAATAAATATTACCACAAATCATTTTATTTTAATCAACACATATTTAATCTTTCAACAATTATTAATCATTTATAACTTATCGTCTCGATTAATAATATAACATATTATCTGAGATGATCTTTGTGACAATAATTGAATCGATAATATAAGAGATATGATCACGTGAATTCTTTGTGCTAATAATTGAGTATAGCTAAGTGACTTCTCACGTAAGCATCGATAATCAATCTGTAGTGTCTTCTTATCTGACCACGCAGCGTATTCTTGTACTTTTACTAAGGGTAGTTCAGCGTTTTAACGGTAACACCTCTGCCGTTATTTTTATAGAAAGATAATTTTGTCGTTTTCTAACTACGACAATACTTAGTTATGGGGTCCACCAGATTGATTGAGCCGTCGTCTGAATATTCCCAAACAAAAAGAATATTCCCAGACCAAACGAATATTTTATAACAACTTGCTTACTTTGCAAAATTTATAAATATTACCTGAACTATAACATTATATCAAATTTATTCCATAATATTCAAAAATAATATTTATAGAAAATTCATCTTTATTTATAAAAATTTGGGGTCTTACAACCTCCCCTTCTTATGAAATTTAAGCCCTCGAAATTAGAATGCGTACGATATGATAAAGAGGTGAGGATACCTTGAATACCTTTATCGTTAAAAATATTAAATTCATCTTATGATCCGCGAAGATATTCATTAACAATTCATCTTTGCACTTCTGAATTAAAGATATACAAGCTGTAAAACCAATAATCTTTGAGGCCGCGACTTAATAGTATCACGACCACGAATTATCCATGCACTTCTTGGCGAGGATATTCGTGTTTTCAATCTGATCGTGATTATCTTAAATAATCCTTGGTCATAATCATACCAAGTCTATCAATGCACTACTGACCCGAAGATGACTTTTACCACATCCATGAATTAATATTTCATTCTTTGAGACTCGATTTCGATAATTAATCCATATCATCGAATCATCCACCTTTTCTGGGCCAAGAGGATATTCATTAGTATCACGACCACGAATTATCCATGCACTACTGACGAAGATAATCGTGTATTCATTAGTATCCGCGACCACAAATTATCCATGCACTACTGCGAAGATAATCGTGTATTCATTAGTATCACGACCACAAATTATCCATGCACTACGACGAAGATAATCGTGTATTCATTAGTATCACGACCACAAATTATCCATACACTTACGACGAAGATAATCGTGTATTCATTAGTATCCGACCACAAATTATCCATGCACTACGACGAAAGATAATCGTGTATTCATTAGTATCCGACCACAAATTATCCATGCACTTTCTGACCAAAGATAATCGTGTTTTTCAATTACGGTTATGATTATCTTAGAACAATCCACAGTCATAATCATACCAATTCCATCTATGCCTTCTGAGGCCACGAGATGACTTTCAACGTAATATAAGCGTGAGGATAATGATATAAAGAATCGAATCAAATGAGATAAAGGATAAATATTAAACATTTATAATATAATTTATCCGAGATTCAAGAATATCCCCATGTTATCAATCACTTAATAATCTCATAATCTAATATCATTAATATTATAACAATATTTTAATCACTTCTTAAATTTATAAACAATTTATCTCGATTGTTTACGCTTTACCATATAATGCATTTAATCATTCAAAATGCCATACTCATAAGATATCATCACCAATTATCAAATCCCTCAAAAAAATATGCATATACTACATATAGGATTCTCTAGCCATAAAATCCTATTTTCAACTTTGTTACTTCACATAACATATTTAACTCATATGTTAAGTAACTAAACTATTTTCATGAAAAATACCAAATCAGTCCCAAAAATATTTCTTTTACGGGATTTAGCATAATATAGTCCCATAATGAAAATATATTTTTCTCGAAATTTTAAAATTCATTTACTATTTTTCAAAAATCAATTTCTAATTAATTCCTTAAGAAATTAGCTACCTCAAGTTTAACTCCAAAATTTCCCAAATCTTGGCGGGACCTTACACATGTTAATGTGAGCCTCGATTTAAATTTCATGGTCATCGGAGTTATAGAACTCCGATTTATAGCATTTTTAAATCAAAAAAACTAAATATTGAAATGGTCATAACTTGCTCATTTAAAGTCGGAATGAGCTCATTTTTGGACACGATGTTCTTTATACCATATACTTTTATGTCCCAAAAGGCCTGAATTTTTCTCACTAATTAAGTGGCCGAAAAACAGCCCTTACAAAAACGTGGCAGCGACTTTTTGGACATTTTGAAGTTTTGACTCCTTTGCTAAAATCAGTCCACACGAAAATCTACACACCTTTTCATTGATTCCACTTGGATTAGTTAGGTAACTCATAGATCTAACTCTAGGACTTAACCACACTCAAAAATTCAAAATATAATAAGAGATTTGGTCGATTGAATTTCATATTCGTTTTTCACCAAAATCGGTTTTAACTCCTTGTGATTTTAAGAAACTTTCATGTTTTCACATACTAACCAACATAACTCATCATAACACTTACTAATACCACGTATACCCATGATTTTCATTAGTCCAATGCTTTTATTATGACTTTCATCATAAACCACGTAAAGCTATTCATTTTAGTTGAAGAAATATTTGAGGTTTAAGAAATGGGTTTTATCTTTGGGATCGATACAAAATTCGATTTCACGCTCTAGGGTAGGCTAGGAAATCTTCAAGAATACGTCAAGAAATTTATTAATGATAGAAATATCATTCAAAGCGCTACTCTTATCCAAGACTTGGATAGTCGTTACATTGATACCAATTGTGACTTTCATCCCAACTTTGGATAACACGTCACAATGACACCTTACATAAATGTATAGTCAAAAAGCTGTTTTAGAAATTAGAATCTTTGGGAAGTGCTCAAGAAACCTTCCGTACATGGGAGGCCATGCTTCTAGGTTATGATAGATATCATATGGCCACGCAATTATCCTTGGTTTACCCAATAGACCCCAAAGAAAAATGAGAAGATTACTATCATATTCTTCCCGATGGTGAGTCTTCTCTTGACTTATCATTATCTCCAACTGTCTCAAATTGAAATTATACTTCAAACAAACACTGCGAAGATCATATAGGTAGTGCTAAGTAAATATACTCGACAAGTGGATGAGCCTGACCACATCTTATGATGACACGAGGTTGTATGTCATTAGACATCTTGTATGATAGTGGCAAAACACTCTTCCAGCGTTGGGTTACGCCTCACCTAGTTGATTCACCAAATATAACTACTAAATGATGACCAATTGGATTCTATTCCTTTATTACCCCATTGACCTAGCTACACTCTTATTACAGAAAAGAATTGTGAAGCAAAAGGGTTAATTAATATATCAAATATTATCCTATACTACGTGAGCCCATTAAATAACAAATAAACTTAGGTAGGTCAATACTAGCGAAGAATTCCCGTCTCTCCCCTCTAGTTCTTATCTAGCATCTTAGCAGGGGATCGTATCCTAAGCTACGATACCAATTGTGGCGCCCCAAAATTAGGTATCGTCACCCATCTTGGGTCGCCACTTACATGGTACATAAATTCAAATACAAACTTATATACATCGTAGGTGTAACATCGACGACAATACATAAGCGAGAGTTCTAATAGAATATTGTCATTTAGACATATCCATACTCGAAAGGAGTCCTCATTACATTTATTATCACACTATTTAACGAGAATAGTGAGGACTACTAATGCTATCTTGGGGACCATCACTCTTTTCCCAGACTAAGTCCCGGCTATATTCTCATTTCACGAAAAACGGTGAAAGAAAGGGTGAGCTCAACTAGCCCGATGAAATATTATAACTAAGATAATGCGAAATAAATTATCAATAGTCTTGAACAATGTTAAAGCGATAAAATACAATAGACAACCGGTTTAAGCTGCGGTGAATATCTGATCCATTAAAAAGTCAGTAGAAAATAAAATCTACTATCTTTTAGGTTTTAAAAGGTTTTCATCAATTTTTATCACTAAGACTCGGTTTAATGAATAAACCACAATATCTAATCATCCACATACCCACGGTCGAGGATTTTCATCAAATTATCAATGGTCATGACTATCTTAGAATCACCCACAGTCATAATCATACCAAAAACTATCCATCATCATTGCATTCACAGACCCTTTGAGGACTTTTGTCACATCATTTATATCAAGCCGTGATTATCTGCAAGAATGAACCACAGTCATAATCATACTAAGTTCATCTATGCACGTAAGCGAAAGATAACTTTCAACATAATATAAACATGAGGATGATGACAATGATATAATAATTCAATAAAACAAGTTCAAGAATTAATTTATCTAGGAATTATTAACGTCAAATTGTCGACAATCTTTGTTTTGTAGAGTAAAATTCAAGAATGATCGGAAGAATATTTCCATGAAAAGATCTTTGGATGAAACGCAAATATCGAGGATATTCTACTAATTTCATGGAGTATAGAAGTCAAAGTTTTAACCAATTGGGTATAATAAAGAATGGAATAACAAAAGAAATCACCGTAAATGCGATGTACTTGGCATGCAGGCGAGTTATTCAACGAGAATAATAATAACGGAACCGGTCGGGTGAAATTCACCAAGCGGGATGTTCAACGAGAATAATAAAGATGGAACCGGATCCGGTGTAAAACACGGATAGGATATTCAGCGAAATGATAAAAGGCGGAACCGGTCCGGTTGTAAAACACCTGAGCAGGATGTTCAGCGAATAATAATAATAAAGAGGCGGAACCGAGGTCGGTGTAAAACACACGTAGACGGGATGTTCAACGAGAATAATAGAAGAATGTCACCAAGTATATAGGGTAAACCACGTTATCTGATTATGTATAGGGTATCTAAGCGTATCTGAGTTATTCAACGAAATAATAAAGAATGGAATAACGGAGGATTTCACCAAGTATAGGGTATCTGGCGTATATCGAGTTATTCAACGAATAATAAAGAATGGAATAACGAAGTTCTCTTCATGAATAAGAAAGAATAACACCCCTTACTACGATTACAACAAATAATATCCCTTACCTTAGAAGAAGCTGAATATTGGAAAAGTGAAGTAGCGAAATACTTTTCTTCTTTCTCTATATAGTTTCTCTCTACTAGTTTTGATGAATTAATAAGAAATAATGAAGGAATGAGCTTTCTATTTATAGAAAAAGCGAGGGTGGCTCTTGAGTGTATGAAGGGTCAAAATGACTCTTGGTAATATTGAAGAGACAACTACTATTTGCGAAGGGTAATTAACCCTTGGAACAGAAGAGGCGATTAACTCTTGGTAATATTGAAGGGACAACTACTATTTGCGAAGGGTAATTACTATTGAAGAAGGTAATTACTATTCAGCGAAGGTAATTACTATTGAAGAAGGTAATTACTATTGGTAAAATACTATTGGCGAAGGTAAATACTATTGCGAAAGGTAATTACTATTCACAAAGGTAATTACTATTCACAAAGGTAAATACTATTGTGAAGGTAAATACTATTGTGCGTAATTACTATTCACAAAGGTAATTACTATTCACAAAAGTAATTACTATTCCTGAAAGGTAAATACTATTGACGAGAGACTCTTAGATGATGACATATGGGGCCCCCATAAAATAATCAAACTTACCACAAACGTCTCATATGAGACTCTTTATATACATCGAGGATTGAATAAATATTACCACAAATCATTTTATTTTTAATCAACACATATTTAATCTTTCAATAATTATTAATCATTTATAACTTGTCGTCTCAATTAATAATATAACATATTATCTGAGATGATCTTTGTGACAATAATTGAATCGATAATATAAGAGATATGATCGTGATTCTTGTAGCGATAATTGAGTATAGCTAAGTGACTTCTCACGTAAGCATCGATAATCAATCTGAGTGTATTTCTACCATGCAACCATACGTATTCTTGTACTTTTTTTACTCTGGGGTAGTTCAACGGTTTTAACGGTAACACCTCTGCTAGTTATTTTTATAGAAAAGATAATTTTGTCGTTTTCTAACTACGACAATACTTCATTAATGGGGTCCACCATCGATTGAGTAGTCGTCTGAATATTCCCAAACAAAAAAAATATTCCCACCCAAACGAATATTTTATAACAACTTGCTTACTTTGCAAAATTTATAAATATTACCCACAACTATAACATTATATCAAATTTATTCCATAATATTCAAAAATAATATTTATAGAAAATTCATCTTTATTTATTTATAAAAATATGATAAGAGAAAATGAGAGTAGTGATTTTGCTTATCTGGAAACTTAAATTCATAAGGCTACTCTGTTAGTTATGTATGCATACACTACCAAAAAATGGGCCTTTAGCAACGATTTTTCGGGCAACGACTTTATAAGTCGTTGCTAAAAGTATATGTTTAGCAACGGAATTTGTCCTTCTTGCAGTTATTAGGTCAGCTTTCACTTTTTGTAACGAAATTCATAAGTCGTTGCAAAATTTTGTTGCTAATTCATTGGCGAAAAAAAATTTCGTTAGAAATTCGTTGCAAAATTTTCTACCACTTGATTTCCGTCATCGTAAACGACGAAAGTTTTTTGTTGCTAAAAAATGGGGCTTTTAGCAACGATTTTTCGAATAAACGACTTTATAAGTCATTTAAAAAAGTGTATGTTTAGCAACGAAATTTGTCCTTTGTTGCAGTTGTCAGGTCGACTTTTCACTTTTTGCAACGAAATTCATAAGTCGTTGCAAAATTTGGAAACAAAATTAGATTATAAATTAGTTTCAAAATTTCTAACCACTTGATTTCTCCTCATAAATGGGGCAAAAGAAAGTTTTTTGTTGCTATATTTCGTTACCTAATATGGACCACATTCATTGACAATAATTTTTATTTTCATTGCATATTTTATACAATTTTTTGCAACTTGACTTATTAAAATGTTGCCTTAAATTAAGATAATAATAATAATAATAATAATAATAATAATAATAATAATAATAATAATAATAATAATAATAATAATAATAATAATAATAATAATAATAATAATAATAATAATAATAATAATAATAATAATAATAATAATAATAATAACAATAATAATAATAATAATAATAATAATAATAATAATAATAATAATAATAATAATAATAATAATAATAATAATAATAACAATAATAATAATAATAATAATAATAATAATAATAATAATAATAGTAGTAGTAGTAGTAGTAGTAGTAGTAGTAGTAGTAGTAGTAGTAGTAGTAGTAGTAGTAGTAGTAGTAGAAATAATAATAATAATAATAATAATAATAATAATAATAATAATAATAATAATAATAATAATAATAATAATAAATTTTATACGATTGAAATGTTCATATAAATATTTATAAATTTATCTCTAAATATTCATATAAATATTTATAAAAATATTCATATCTAAATTTAGTTTAATGTGGAGATTTAAGATGGGTATATATATAGATAGTAATAGAATTTATATAATACAAAAAAATATAACATAAAAGCCATAATATCAAAACTAGGTTTTGAACCTAAAGACTTATGGGTTATTGAGCCATTAAAATACTGCTTTGAGTCATTCTAATTTATTAGTTATCTAATCTAATGCCATAACTTGTAGTCTCCAATATTTTTAAATTTATTCCCAAGAGATTAAAAATATCAACTACATTATTACTTAAAATTAAATAAACTTTGACTATTTTGAAAAATAAGTTTTTTGACCCGAACCTAATCATCAAACCAAAAAAAATAATGGTGGATTGGTCAAAAGTTTACCCATTAATGGTCGAACTTATTGATCCAAATGACGTCGTTAAAATATAAAAATATATATTATTAGTAATTAATAAATTTTTAAAAATCTCATTTTTATGAACTAAAACATAATAAAGTTGATTCTGATATTACTAAAATGGTTAATTTTAATATTAAAAAACTTGATACAAAAAATAATTTAAAATTTGGGTCATTTGGATCATTTAACCTAGGTTTCTTGGTTAAACTCTCCGATTAGACTAGTTGGGTCAACCGATTTTTACCAAAATATTTTTTTGTTTAAACCGAACCGAGATCTTGACCAATTCAATTTTTTACGAATCCGGGTTTAAAAATCATGTTGAAAAACAAGCGTCAGTGATAGGAGGGAAAAGCAAAATTACGTGAAGTGGTCGATGAACCCAAAATCTTCCCCAAATTTTAAAATCTTTTTTTCTTACACCAAATTTCTACTTTCCATCATATTTAACCAAATTAGGAAAATTAGAATCCAAATATAATCTATTTTACTTTACATTAATACACTACAAAAAATTAGGGATATAGTGAAGGAATTTTTGTGAAAGGATTCATTATTTCACATGAGGAGTTTTCTAGCGAAGGGACAGTGAAGAAAAAAAAATGTAGTGACAATATAGTTATTAGCGAATGAAATATCTTTCACAATTAATATTTTTTTTTTATAAAATTGAGGTGGTAAAAGCATATTTGGCGCCAATTTATGATGAAAATTTGCGAGAAAAAAACTATGAATGATGAAACTATTACTCACTATATATTATTGTTCAGAGATTTTTTGCGAGAGATAAAATTGGTTACTGTTTAGTTCTAAATAATTTGTTTAGAATTAATTGTGGTTAATATAAATTGTAATATAAATACATTAAATTTTTTATAGTAATAAATTTACTTGTAATAACACTTTTTATGTAACTTACAATATTGACTATTTCTTTTAATAATAAACTATAAAGTAAATAACTTTACACTAGGTTAAAACTTTAAAATTTCATACATTGTTCATGACAAAAAAACTCATATGTTCTACAAAAAAGATTTAAGTTTGAGTTTGTTCTTTCATTTATAGTATACTACAATTCAAATTGTAATGTAATTACTATTTTAATAAAAAAAATTATTCTTAATAATAATTTTAATTAATTTAAAATATTAATTGTATCAATTAAAATATTAAGTTACAATAATTTAAATTTTAAAATATTATAAATTGACAATAAACAAAATTATAATAATTATGACTCTTTTTGTGGAACATATTACAAATACTCAAATATTAATTTTTTTTGTTCTACAAAAGAATTATTTATTTCAGTTTGTTATATTTAATATCCTAAAATTTAAATTTAGATTTTGAAATAAAAATTTTGCATATAATATTACTTCGAAAAGACTTTTTTTAAACTGTTATCAAACTCTTTTTTTTTTTGGAACAGAGTTACTGAGTTTGTGCGTGGTCTGAAAAGTTTGGGTTTCACCTCTCTATCTTCGCCAAAACCTCAATTCAATTACATACTCAAAACCCCAATTCAACCCATCAATTTTTCACGATACCCTTCAACTCTCCCCAATTCAACCATCAAACTATATGGGTCTCCATGAAATTTGTTTAATCGGTCCTTTCTATTTAAATTCAACCCTTCAATTTTTTTTAGTGGAGATTTTGATATCGAATTGGGACATATGTTATCGTTGTTACCGGAAGAGATGCGGCGTAAAATTAGAGAGCATCCGGAGCGCCTTCAATTGTTTGAAGTAGTTATGGATTGGGGATGTGAGTTTTTAAAGTATGCTAACAGTTGAAGAAAACCACTTACCCATGATTCCACTTTGGTTTGCAACCGAAATTAATTCGCTGCGTGAATCGATTTCAATCCTTATCATGTCGGATTCAGGTAATTCCTCTTCTATTAAACTGTTTCAATTTGTATGCTTAATTTTTATGCATCTATAATAAAAACTTGAAAATCTTACAAAGTGAAATTGATTGTACCCCAAGTACGTCGTTTTTGTAGACAAAAAATTTTAGAAACGTTATAATTATGAGTAAATGTTGTATTTACTCAATTTCAAAGAAATGATATGAGTTTTGCTATTTGAATGTTTGATATGATAATGAAGGTTGTAGGGAAAGAGGAAAGGGGTAAATGAAATATTTGGATCCACATGAGAGTTTGTCAATTTGAACTCTAAACACACCTTTTTGATCTTTGGTATAATTGCTATATATTTTTTTGGGTGTGTAGGAAATAGCGATTTCAGAATTATCATTAATAAAAATCTGTCATAATTTGTGCCTACCCCAACTTGTTTGGTATAAAACATGGAGTTGAGTTTTTTTTTTCTTTCCCTTTCTATGCATGTATCAGTATTGATTGAAATTCTTGTAGTTTATATTATTTTCCTCAGATTATTCGGTCCATTGATTCATCATCTGTAAAGGGATTTCCCAAAATCGTTGATGTCGCTCAGGCTCAGGTTTGTAAATGAACAGTCTTATCCTTTTAATTCCATTTATATATTCATGCATGCCTTGTTTCTATTTTATTTATTTGTCTAATTATTCTATTGTTTTGATGTGTGTCTGTGTATGGAATAAAGGTTGGTAATGGTTCCTAGACACTAGAAGTAAGGGGACTTCTAATTGACATTATTGTTAATGATACTCCGTGCTAAGCAAAGTTTTCTGTTTCTTTGACATTTAATTACTGCAAAATCTTATCTCTGCAAAAAGTCAGGAAATAGACAAAAGCATTCAAACAACATATATCCAAGCAATCAGATCAGCTCATCATTACATATATATTGACAATCAATATTTTATTGGAACATCTTACGCATGACAAGGTTACAAAGATTCAGGTAAAAATTACTTTTATTTTTTACCCCTTTAAATTTTACTCCTCAAATGTCTCTGTCAGTTGGGCCATGAAGAACATTTTGGTAAATTATTGAAAATCTTTTATGATAGTTATTCCAGGTCTGATTATGTCATAACTGGGAACTAGCTTTCAAACATTTTCATTTGTTCAACTTACGGTTGAACTGAAATTTTATATTGGTGTATTTGTTCTCTCTTTCTTTAACAACTAGACCAGATTCTCATTCAATTGGACATAGTTAATTAAGCCTTAGCACTTTGTGTTTGAGGTTATTGTTAATTTAGTCATCGGTTTTCTGTATCTGCGTCTGACTGTGCTTAGCTATTCAGGATCGTAATTATATTACCTGTTCTACCCTTCTTTAGTTTACATAGTAAGCTTTTGTTTTATTAAAAGTTCTTTTCTGAAGATAATTATTTAAAGTCATGGTATGATCAAGAGCTGAGAATCTCATCCCTATGTAGTTGGCATTAAAAATTGCTAGTAAAATTAGAGCTAATGAGAGATTTGCGGTTTATGTTGTCATGTCAATGTGGCCTGAGGGTGTTCTAACTTCTGCTACTATTCAAGAGATTCTCTCTTGGCAGGTAATATGGCTTTATAACTATGAATCTATGATAAAGGCAACTACAAGTGTATACTTGAACATATTGTGAGCTTCTTGGTTGAATATATGACTGTCTGTATTGTTGTTATCTGTTACTGCTGGCTTACAATGGCTGGATGATAGGTTTGGTCTGCTGGTGTGATGTCGCTATTGCTATTGCTATTGCTAATTCTGTTGGTCTCTCTGTTGCTAATGGTTAAGGTTGTGTGGCTGGTTTCATGGGGCTAATTGTTGCTGGGGGATTGTACAAAATACATTGAATTTAATTAAAAGTAGGCTGCAAAATTGTAAAGTCTGTCTTCTTTAGGCCTTTTTTGTAATCCTTGATATACTATGTTCGTGGTTCCCATGAATGTGTTGTGTTGTGCTGTTGCTGCTCTACTTTTTGTTTATGCTATGTTGGGTTATGCAGCTACTACTGGGCTACTGTTGCTGTTGGGCGTGCTGGTGCCTGCTCCTTGTTGCTACTGGACATCTTAATGTTACTGCTGCTCGATGTATACTGCTGCTGATTTGGCTGATGTTTTTTTTCTTTGTTGGGCTGCTGTATTTTCTTTTCGGAAACCTTTAGGTTTTGTTGCTAATAGGCTGAGTTGAGGCT
This sequence comes from Panax quinquefolius, assembly GCA_020205615.1. Taxonomy (NCBI): domain Eukaryota; kingdom Viridiplantae; phylum Streptophyta; class Magnoliopsida; order Apiales; family Araliaceae; genus Panax; species Panax quinquefolius. The sequence continues at coordinate 45,949,200 of CM035166.1, forward strand.
AGGGCTTTACTACTGATGGTGCTGCTAAATGGTTAATATGTTGATGGGCTAATGGATATATTGTATGTGGCTGTGATGTATTGGGCTAATGGATGTGTTGTGTGAGGCTGTCATAAACACTTTTATTGTTCTCTACATCTAACATGTTCTATATTTTCTGAGACAATAATGAAGATACAATTTTTAGTTTATAAAATTTGAGGCCTTAACTTTTAGTTAGGCACTGCTAACAGAAGAAAGAAATACCTTAACAGTAAAACTGAGAGGAGTGCTTTCCTGCAGGTTCAAAGTTGTTGTCCCATGAAATTGTTTCCGGGATTCTCGTTCTGATCTCCGCGTAAATACAAGCATCTAATTAATCAACAGATCTAACAAAAGGCAATGAGGGAAGATGAGTATTGTATATTTGTACTCAAGTATGTAGAACAGAATTTACCAAACTTAAAAGTAAAAAGGTGGCTAACATTCTATTTAGAAAATTTTGTAGGTATTTTATTTGGGAAATGTTAGATTATTAGCCACAAAAGTAGATGAAAATTGGTTTTCTTTATTCACCTATTGTTGGTTGTTATGTGCTTTGATGATGATACTCCATTTGTGTTGTTATGTCACTATCAGAACTTTAGTGCTGCTGATGATTGACTAATAGTTGTTCAATATTTTTCGTAAATGGTGCTCATTACTTCACATTGATATTTTAGTGCTGACATAATTACTTCTTCAATTGTGCAGGAGCTCTTGGGTTGCTTTCCCTTCCTCAAGCTTCTCGGTTAGTTTAAAACTTGCTCTAATAGTTATCATATTTTGGGATTCATAAATATATCTCTATGCACATGGGACAACTTTTTTGAAGTCTATTTTCATATTACAGCTTCAACCAGAATCCGATTCTGCGTATCCTCTAAATTCCATGGATATTGATTTTGGTTGCTATAATGCTAGTATAACTATAGTTCTGGAAAATTCACAATTTATTATTTAAACATTTCTTTTTTTATATACATTTTTTTTAATTTCATAACTATTTGACTGATTTATGTCTATGTTTTTTGGATTTGCAGATAGAGTTTTTTCTGGAAGGTCAATAACCACAAGGTTGAAGGTTTTAATTAAGCATTTTCTTAGGATATGGATTTTAGAATTTTAGCTTTTTGGATTATATAATTTAGTTTTGTGGTACTTAGATTATGTAAGCAACTGTTTATTGCCTAGCTAGTTGGGTATTTTGTTGAATCAGTGAATATACTAATTTTTTTATAAGATAATTACTTTTTATTTAAAATGTTTATTTCCTTTTGTCTCTTATATTATCACGATTTATAATCATTTATATTGGCAAATAATATTTGGTCAATGAAAATTAAAATTTAATGACGAATAATATTAACTCTTTAAAATTAATAGTATTGTCATTATATATATTCATTTAGTTATGACAACTGATATTGTTACTAATATTAACTATTTGGTGACAAGTTATGAGTTATATTGTCACCATAAGTATTCAAATATTGACAGAAAAATGTGTCATGGAAATTAACTCTTTGGTGAGAAACTATATCGTCACTGTTATATATTCATTTAGTCACAACAACTAATTTTGTCACTATTAGTAACTCTTTTTGTGACGAGATATATCGTCACCATAAGTATTCAATTAGTGACATTGAAAAATGTGTTCCAAAAACTAACTCGTTGGTGACGAATTATTTTGTAATATTATTTAAAATATGAAATGACAACGATATAATTGTCATGTTAAATATATTATTAGGTGACGAATTATTCCGTCGTCATTTATTTTCTTATTTTTGGTGACGATAAACACAATAAAATGACGAAAGAATAATCATAAATGTGACAATATTGTCGTCATTAAAATTAGATGATTTAAATTGAGTAACATATTTTCGTCACTAAAACAATATCATTTAATGACGAAAAATAATTTTTGTCATTTAATGCACCAAGTTTTGATGACGAAACATAATATAGAGTGACAAAAGTTTCATTCAAATAGTGACGCTATTAAAGTCACTAAAAGTAATTAATTATAGTGACAATGATGTAAATCGTCACCATAAGTTAAAACATTTAGTGACGACATCAAATATTGTCAAATATACCTAATACCACGCTTCATATACGATGGCCTTGTCTGCGTGACGATTAACAATCGTCACGAAATATTTTAGTGACGAAAAATGAATTTTATGTGACAAATTTTAGCGTCATTTTTTGTGTGATTTCTTGTAGTGTATCTTGATCGTTTTGTTTTACAATCTCCTATCACTGTACTTTTAGTCTTTTAGACTCTATCTATTCTCCATTACTGTTCAACTTTATTATCAGAGTTAGGGAACTCTATATCTTTTACCCCACCGAGATTCGTCTTTGAATCTTACCGACCAACTAACTCTATTTGAGTTAGTACTTATCCCAATCACTGCGGTTATTAGTCTCAGGTATTCCTACCTAAGGTGCATAACCTACAGCTCTAATACCAACTGTGAGGGCCCCAAATCCGAGGTCCCGAATCCGAGGTCCCGAATCCCCGCGGATCCGGTTCGATCATTCTATCACTATTACTATTATTTGCGGAAGATATAAACATAAATTGTTTATACAATAACTTTACACACTATTCCCCAAGGTCGAGTAACCTTAACTTATACACAATACACTACTTGTCTAATACATAACATTATCATCATACATTACTATATATTACAAATCTAATCGCACATGTAACTAAAGCTGGAACTGTCTTTAACCTTTCCTTGTATCTGACGCGTTCGTCTAAATCTGCAATGTTTATCATAATATAGCAAGGGTGTGCATAAGGATTGCCCAGCAAGTTTAAATTCAATAATATAACGATATATCATGATTGAAAGAGTCTGAATAATAAGCTGGCTATAATTCAACAATATAATTGTGAATTAGCAGGAACAAACTTTTGACTGAACAAGTATTGAACATAAACAAAAATATATGAACCAACTGGTAATGAAGGTGATCAGCCTTTCATACCTGACTTATACATGCAATATATACAGAGTACAAATTCTACATGGCAATCAACAATGATTAACCATAAGCATATCCGAATGAACAACTCTTAGTAGAGTTAAGTAAAAGCAAACTTGCCTGAACCGTTGATTACCGCAACACAATTTATAACGCTTTATCCGAAGACCTTATATTAGTAATATAGATCTCCAATATTTGAATAATATCATCACAATATAATACTATAATATATATATATATATATATATATATATATATACATAGAATAACCTAAACACATAACACATAACTCATAACCCTATCAGTCTATAACACATATAAGACTCGATATCAAGTCAAACTATTGCAGTCTGACTTGAATTCGACACAATTCTAACATCCCGACGGTCTAGTCGGACAAAATTTTGAGTTTAAGTTCAATTAAACTCTGTCTAAACACTTAACCATTATCTACGATAATTTATTAATAGTCAAAATATTTTTCGTAAGCTCGTAATAATTATTACTATTTATCGTGAATTTTCAATCATTAAACACGTATTTATATAAATTAAATACCACACAATTTCTTTATCATTAATATTTATTAATTATCAAATATTAATGACATACATAACATAATATTATAATATATTTATAATATCACAAAGAATTTTAATATTTTAAAATCACCTTTATATGATTTTTAAACAATTAAATTCATTATCCAGATAATTGCTATTAATATTAAAATATTAATATTTTCATGACAAAATATCAAAAGTTATATTTTATTACTTCAAATATTTTTATAACACTTAAATCATTTTATATGATTTATAAATCATTAATTCTATTTTTTCATAATTTATTTAATATAGTTATTAAATAAACTAATTACCATTAATATTGATTAATTAATGAAATTCATCCCAAAATATTAAAATTCACTTAAAAATAACTTAAAATATTTTCTTTTACAATAATATTATTTTTCATGATTTTTCATGTATTAAAATTATTTAGAAATAATTTATTTAATATTATAATTAAATAAATAAAATACCATTTATATTCCAAAAATATTAAATATTTATGAAATATACTCTAAATAATTAAAAACTATTTTCCAAACTTTAAAATAATTTTTTATAATTTATTATGTATTTTTAATAATTAAAAACTATTTTTATCTATTTATTTAATTAAAATTATTAATTTTCAAAATTAATTGTCGCTATAGGGCTTCTGGCGACGAATCCGTCGCTGTTGGTGTTCTTGGCAAACCCAGATCTTCATCGCCAGATATCCGGGTGGGTGGTTTGATCGAGCCTAAAAGTTTGTTGTTCATGATTCTGGGAAGTCTAGTGAATTAATATTATAGTACTTATGTAATACTATAAGAATTAACAAGTTTCAGGCCAACCCTGCATCATAACAGCAAGATCAAAGCTTCAGAAAAGTCTGACAACACTGTTCTTCATTTCTGGGCTTTCCAGAAAATGAAGAATAGTTGATGGTACTAGGTTGAGCTCCTCATATCTTACAACCTAGACTTTCTAATTATGTTATAATGGTTCGAACATGTAAAGGAGATGTCAGGGTACATTTCTATACAACCAGATCATCTAAATAACAACACAAATGTCAGATTAAGGCTGGTCAACCTATGTCAGAAAACGCGATCTTCATGAATCTAGGTTTTCCAGATTTCGTTCCAGGTTGGTGGTCAACGCTAGTTTGACTGTGATTTGTTTTCATTCTAGTTATGATATAAGTGATATAATGACTTTAATATGTAGTCTACATATCAAAATACAACATGAAAACAAAAACATGACCAAACAATCAAAAGAATGCAATATCTAGAGCCTGCAAACGCTTGTCAGAACTTTCTGGAATTCTGGGCTGCCCAGAATTTCATATCTGTGAACAGTCAACGATGTTTAACTAATTATAAAATGCAATCTAAACATGCTATAACCTTAATTCAAGTTCCAGATGAAAGCCTACATAACATAGAACATATCCATAACATAAAACATAACAAACAAACAACAGTGAAGGATATAAGGCCTCTGACATAAGGCTGTCAGACAATTTTTACAAAATTTTTCAGATTTCAAAAAATGCTAGATTCGAGCATCTAGATGTTATGGATGCATGATCCAACAACCCAGATCTCTAAAAGGCACCTTCTAACACATATCTAACCAACAACTAACATCAAAACACAAGATTTTAAAAATTAGGGTTCTTATACCTTTCTAGTTTGATCTAGACTTTCTGATCCTTGATCCTGTTATGGAAAGCTACGATCTGATCATGTCATAACTTCTCATAACCTTTTCACTCTCATTCCCGAAATCTTAGAGAGAGAATGTCCACGCTAGTTTGACTGTGATTAGTTTTCATTCCAGTTATGATATAAGTGATATAATGACTTACTATGTAGTCTACATATCAAACTACAACATGAAAACAAAAACATGTCCAAACAATCAAAAGACTGCAAGATCTAGAGCCTACAAACTCTTGTCAGAACATTCTGAAATTCTAGGCTGCCCAGAATTTCATATCCGTGAACGGTCAACGATGTTTGACCAATTATAAAATGCAATCTAAACATGTTATAACCTTAATTCAAGTTCCAGATGAAAGCCTACATAGCATAGAACATATCCATAACATAAAACATAACAAACAAACAACAGTGAACGATCTAAGGCCTCTGACATAAGGTTGTCAGACAATTTTTAAAAAAATTTCCAGATTTCAAAAAATGCTAGATTCGAGCATCTAGATGTTATGGATCCATGATCCAACAACCCAGATCTCTAAAAGGCACCTTCTAACACATATCTAACCAACAACTAACATCAAAACACAAGATTTTAAAAATTAGGGTTCTTATACCTTTCTAGTTTGATCTAAACTTTCTGATCCTTGATCCTGTTATGGAAAGCTACGATCTGATCATGTCATAACTTCTCATACCCTTTTCACTCTCATTCCCGAAATCTTAGAGAGAGAAATATCAACGCTAGTTTGACTGTGATTAGTTTTCATTCCAGTTATGATATAAGTGATATAATGACTTTACTCTGTAGTCTACATATCAAACTACAACATGAAAACAAAAACATGACCAAATAATCAAAAGATCATGAGATCTAGAGCACCAAACGCTTGTCGAAACTTTCTCGGAATTACAGGTACCTGAATTTCATATCCATGAACGGTCAACGATGTTTGACCAATTATAAAATGCAATCTAAACATGTTATAACCTTAATTCAAGTTCCAGATGAAAGCCTACATAGCATAGAACATAACCATAACATAAAACATAACAAACAAACAACAGTGAACGATCTAAGGCCTCTGACATAAGGCTGTCAGATAATTTTTACAAAATTTTCCAGATTTCAAAAAATGCTAGATTCGAGCATCTAGATGTTATGGATCCATGATCCAACAACCCAGATCTCTAAAAGGCACCTTCTAACATATATCTAACCAACAACTAACATCAAAACACAAGATTTTAAAAATTAGGGTTCTTATACCTTTCTAGTTTGATCTAGACTTTCTGATCCTTGATCCTGTTATGGAAAGCTACGATCTGATCATGTCATAACTTCTCATACCCTTTTCACTCTCATTCTCGAAATCTTAGAGAGAGAATGTCTTGGATGGTTTAAAAAAAATTCAAGTGTGCATTCTTTCTCTCTATAAACTATATATTTTGCTATAATGTATCTATATGGAGAAGGTAGCTGCTGATTTCTGTAAGATATAGTCACATGGGGTGGTTAAAGTTGGCCACCAACTCCCATTTTTCCATGATTTGCAAGTAACCTCATAAAAATCCAAGAAGGGCATTATAGTCATTTTGATTTTTGATTTAATGACATAAATGTCAATTGCCCTAACCCTTAGGGTTTAGGGTTTCGACTAGGGTTTAGGGTTTGAAATCCTTAGGGTTTGTAAATTTAATTTTCTAAAATTTTCAATTTAGGTTTTAAAAATAGAAATTTGATATTTCTAAATTATAATTAGGATTTTGTAATTATATTAAAATTTCTTAATCACAAATTAAATCTTACTAATTAGGATTAGTATTTCCTAATTAAAATTGCTAACTTAGCAATTAGGGTCAAAATTGATCATTAGGGTTTACAAATCATTAATTAGGGTTTCTAAATAAAAATAATTTTTCTAAATTAGAAATTAGGTTTCCTAATTAGATTAGGATTTCCTAATTACTTAACTTGAAAATTAGGATTAGGGTTTCCTAATTAACATTACAATTATTAAATTAACACTTAGGTTATCCCTAATTATAAATTAGGGTTTCTAATCCAGAAATTCGGGTTTCAAATTTTAAAATTAGGGTTTTCTAACCAATTTGTTAAGATTAACCCTAATTAATCTTATAATTATTTACACTTACGTTATTAGGTTCCCAATTTAGGGTTTTATGCACCGAATTAGGGTTTTGGATTCCCGGAACTGAGATTAGGGTTTTCAGAACCGGTTTCTAGGGTTTTTTATTAATCGCTAGGGTTTTCTAACCGAACGTTGACGTTCTTAATATAATTATGGTTTGTCATAGACATTATTTATCTGGTCAACCCTTGACCCTTAACCCCATCATGCACACATATACACAGAACATAAACGCTTATTCCCTTAATCCTGAATAATTCACTTAAATCCTTCACATAATTTTGAAATCATCAAAATTCCTTCTTAAAAATATCAAACGCATACACTAATTTTCTGTCTAGGTTCTAATTTTGAACCTTAAATAAATTAATAAAAATTTTAAAAATATTCTAAATTCTCGGGTTGTCACATTCACCCCTTCTTCTAAAAATTTCATCCCCGAAATTTACCTTACACCTTACACCATACACCATACACCATACACCATACACCATACACTATACACCATATACCATACATACACAGCATCACATGCTACCCAATACACCACTCACAAGAGTAAAAATTTTCAAATTTTGCTGAGGAGTCATATAGATTATTTGTCTGTCATTTTCGCAAAGGTTTTATTGAAGTTCATCCGCAAACCGTCATAACTTACAAACACAAAGGGTGATTAGCTCGATATGTCCTGTACTGGCCATGTACTGATTTTGTCTGTTTCTCTTCATTGCCACAGGCACAAAATTCTACCTCACTCTTACTGGATTCCGCACCAAAACAATTTGGTTCGGGAAATTTCTTTCAATGAACACTTAGAGATTTCATAAATGTTTGTCTAGCTGAATCAAATAGCATAGACTCATATCAATAATTCAATTAAATCAAATTATTTAGGTGTAGTCAAACCCCGTTGGCAAATTAAATTTTATTGAAAATATTTTTGAGAATGACGCCATGATGTCGTACTGTATTTACAGTCCGTTTGAGGATGTCGTCATTGTATGACTTTGTCATAACACATCATACAATAGTGAAATAACGATTTTAGATCAAATTCACACTAAGTATTCTTGTATTTATAACTCCATCAACTTTTTATCATCTCTGCACTAGGTTACATGGTACATGAGTGATAAATAAAATATATTTTGATATTGCAATTTGCGTCTAGCTGAAATAAGTAGCATAGACTATACTTTAAACCGTTTCAAAAATGATTACGAGTCTATATATTTTTTTTATAAAAGCACATAGTGCGTATTTAGCTTGATGTCAACATTCCGAAGTCTAGCATAGCTAGGATTTTTGGAAAACTTATGTCTCCACTATAATCATTTGCTTAACAATCTATCTGTTCCTATAATCTTTAATATTCCGTTTTCACACAGTTCTATCCAGTTCGTCAAACCACACTTGTGAGTCCATAAATTGCCACAATCATATGAGGTTAAGAACTTTTCCTAATCTAACCTTTGGCGTCCGTTCGCTGAGGGGTTCATAAATATTTCATATAACTATGAATCAAGAATGTCACATAAGTATGAGTTTTAAGAACTCATACTTAACCTTATATCCTCTACTTATGACCTACCTATTTGTTCTACACATGAGAAAGGAATCACCCTCTTAACATGCATATAACGAATAGTGTGACACAAACATTTCAATGATTATCATTGTCAGAACTAAGTAGTTGTCACACTAAGTACAAATTCCCGCCCACACAAGGAATCATACAACTCATCTGCCGACATGAATCCTCAATTGAATCCCCACCTAACACTAACTCCCTTCTCAATATGAATTTCATTTAATCCGTATTCATAATCCTTTCCTAAATCTGTACCAATTCATAGTACAACTGACACAACAATCGTTGCTGTAAACTTTTCAATCATTTGATTGATTCTTTTTCCTTACTATAACCTAATCAGATCACGGGGTGATCTCATCGTATATATTACGATTCATTTCTATATCTTGATCGTTTTGTTTTACGATCTCCTATCACTGTACTTTTAGTCTTTTAGACTCTATGTATTCACAATTATTGTTCAACTTTATTATCAGAGTTAGGGAACTCTGTATCTTTTACCCACCGAGATTCGTCTTTGAATCTTACCGACCAACTAACTTTATTTGAGTTAGTACTTATCCTAATCATTTCTGTTATTAGTCTCAGGTATTCCTACCTAAGGTTCATAACCTACAACTCTGATACCAACTGTGAGGGCCCCAAATCCGAGGTCCCGAATTATCGCAGATCCGGTTCGATCATTCTATCACTATTACTATTATTTGTGGAAGATATAAACATAAATTGTTTATACAATAACTTTACACACTATTCCCCAAGGTCGAGTAACCTTAACTTATACACAATACACTACTTGTCTAATACATAACATTATCATCATACATTACTATATATTACAAATCTAATCGCACACGTAAACTAAAGCTGTAACTGTCTTTAACCTTTTCTTGTATCCGACACGTTCGTCTAAATCTGCAATGTTTATCATGATATACCAAAAGTGAGCATAAGGATTGCCCAACAAGTTTAAATTCAACAATATAACGATATATCATGATTGAAAGAGTCTGAATAATAAGCTGGCTATAATTCAACAATATAATTGTGAACTAGCAAGAACAAACTTTTGACTGAACAAGTATTGAAAATGAACAAATATATATGAACCAACTGGTAATGAAGGTGATCAGCCTTTCATACCTGACTTATACATGAAATATGTACAGAGTACAAATTCTAAATGGCAATCAACAATGATTAACCATAAGCATATCCGAATGAACAACTATTAGTAGAGTTAAGTAAAAGCAAACTTGCCTGAACCGTTGATTACTGCAACGCAATTTATAACGCTTTATCCGAAGACCTAATATTAGTAATATAGATCTCCAATATTGGAATAATATCATCACAATATGATACTATAATATATATATATATATATATATATATATATATATATATATATATATATATAGAAAAACATATAACACATAACACATAACCCTATTAGTCTATAACACACATAAGACTCGATATCAAGTCAAACTATTGCAGTCTAACTTGAATTTGACACTATTCTAACATCCCGACGGTATAGTCGGACAAAATTTCGAGTTTAAGTTAAATTAAACTCTGTCTAAACACTTAACAATTATCTACGATAATTTATTAATAGTCAAAATATTTTTAAATAAGCTCGTAATAATTTTTAAATAATTATTACTATTTATAAATAATTTTCAATCATTAAACACGTATTTATATAAATTAAATACCACATAATTTCTTTATCATTAATATTTATTTATTATCAAATATTAATGAAATACATAACATAATATTATAATATATTTATAATATCACAAAGTATTTTAATACTATAAAATCACCTTTATATGATTTTTAAACAATTAAATTCATTATCCGATAATTGCTATTAATATTAAAATATTAATATTTTCATAACAAAATATCAAAAGTTATATTTTATTACTTCAAATATTTTTATAACACTTAAATCATTTTTATATGATTTATAAATCATTAATTCTATTTTTCCATAATTTATTTAATATAGTTATTAAATAAACTAATTAACATTAATATTGATTAATTAATGAAATTCATCCCAAAATATTAAAAGTCACTTAAAAATAACTTCAAATATTTTCTTTTACCATACTATTATTTTTCATGATTTTTCATGTATTAAAATTATTTTTAAATAATTTATTTAATATTGTAATTAAATAAATAAAATACCATTTATATTCCAAAAATATTAAATATTTATGAAATATACTATAAATAAATAAAAACTATTTGTTAGACTTTAAAATAATTTTTCATAATTTATTAAGTATTTTTAATAATTAAAAACCATTTTTATCTATTTATTTAATTAAAATTATTAATTTCCGAAATTAATTGTCGCTATAGGGCTTCTGGCGACAAATTCGTCGCTGTTGGTGTTCTTGGCCAAACCCAGATCTTCATCGCCAGATATCCGGGTGGGTGGTTTGACCGAGCCTAAAAGTTTGTTGTTCATGATTCTGGGAAGTCTAGTGCATTAATATTATAGTACCTATGTAATACTATAAGAATTAACAAGTTTCAGGCCAACCCTGCATCATAACAGCAAGATCAAAGCTTCAGAAAATTCTGACAACACTGTTCTTCATTTCTTGGCTTTCCAGAAAATGAAGAACAGTTGATGGTACTAGGTTGAGCTCCTTATATCGTACAATCTGGACTTTCTAATTATGTTATAAAGGTTCGAACAGGTAAAGGAGATGTCAGGGTCCATTTCTATACAACCAGATCATCTAAATAACAACACAAATGCCAGATTAAGGCTGGTCAACCTATGTCAGAAAACGTGTTATTCATGAATCTGGGTTTTCCAAATTTCGTTCCAGGTTGGTGGTCAACGCAAGTTTAACTGTGATTAGTTTTCATTCCAGTTATGATATTAGTGATATAATGACTTTACTATGTAGTCTACATATCAAACTACAACATGAAAACAAAAACATGACCAAACAATCAAAAGACTGCAAGATCTAGAGCCTGCAAACGCTTGTCAGAACTTTCTGGAATACTGGGCTGCCCAGAATTTCATATCCGTGAACGGTTAATGTTGTTTGACCGATTATAAAATGCAATCTAAACATGCTATAACCTTAATTCAAGTTCCAGATGAAAGCCTACATGGCATAGAACATATCCGTAACATAAAACATAACAAACACACAACAGTGAAGGATCTAAGGCCTCTGACATAAGGCTGTCAGACAATTTTTACAAAATTTTTCAGATTTCAAAAAATGCTAGATTCGAGCATCTAGATGTTATGGATCCATGATCCAACAACCCAGATCTCTAAAAGGCACCTTCTAACATATATCTAACCAACAACTAACATCAAAACACAAGATTTTAAAAATTAGGGTTCTTATACCTTTCTAGTTTGATCTAGACTTTCTGATCCTTGATCCTGTTATGGAAAGCTACGATCTGATCATGCCATAACTTCTCTTACCCTTTTCACTCTCATTCCCAAAATCTTAGAGAGAGAATGTCTTGGATGGTTTTAAAAAAATTAAAGTGTGCATTCTTTCTCTCTATAAACTATATATTTTTCTATAATGTATCTATATGGAGAAGGTAGCTGTTGATTTGTAAGATATAGTCACATGGGGTGGTTAAAGTTGGCCACCAACTCCCATTTTGCGGCCAAGATTTGCAAGTAACCTCATAAAAATCTAAGAAGGGCATTATAGTCATTTTGATTTTTGTTTTAATGGCATAAATGTCAATTGCCCTAACCCTTAGGGTTTAGAGTTTGGGTTTGGGTTTGGGTTAGGGTTTAGCATTTGCAAATTTAATTTTCTAAAATTTTTAATTTAGGTTTTAAAAATAGAAATTTAATATTTCTAAATTATAATTATGATTTTCTAATTATATTAAAATTTCTTAATCACAAATTAAATCTTGCTAATTAGGATTAGTATTTCCTAATTAAAATTATTAATTTAGCAATTTGGGTCAAAATTGATCATTAGGGTTTACAAACAACTAATTAGGGTTTCTAAATGAAAATAATTTTTCTAAATTAGAAATTAGGTTTCCTAATTAGATTAGGGTTTCCTAATTACTTAACTTGAAAATTAGGATTATGGTTTCCTAATTAACATTACAATTATTAAATTAACACTTAGGTTTTCCCTAATTATAAATTAGGGTTTCTAATTCAGAAATTAGGGTTTCAAAATTTGAAATTAGGGTTTTCTAACCAATTTGTTAAGATTAACCCTAATTAATCTTATAATTATTTAAACTTATGCCATTAGGTTCCCAATTTAGGGTTTCATTACAATTGAATTATGGTTTGGATTCCGGAATCGAAATTAGGGTTTCGAACCCTGTTTACAGGGTTTGTTATTAATCGATAGAGTTTTCTAACTGAACGTTGACGTTCTTAATATAATTAGGGTTTGTCACAGACATCAATTATCTGATCAACCCTTGACCCTTAACCACATCATGCACACATATGCAGAGAACATAAACGCTTATTCCCTTAATCCTGAATAATTCACTTAAATCCTTCACATAATTTTGAAATCCTCAAAATTCCTTCTTAAAAATATCGAACGCATACACTAATTTTCTGTCTAGGTTCTAATTTTGAACCTTAAATAAATAAATAAATTTTTTTAAAATATTCTAAATTCTCGGGTTGTCACATTCACCCCTTCTTCTAAAAATTTCGTCCCCGAAATTTACCTTACACCATACACCATGCACCATACATACACAGCATCACATGCTACCCAATACACCACTCACAAGAGTAAAAAATTTCAAATTTTATTGAGGAGTCGTATAGACTATTTGTCTGTCATTTTCGCAAAGGTTTTATGGAAGTTCATCCGCAAACCGGCATAACTTACAGACGCAAAGGGTGATTAGCCCGATATGTCCTGTACTGGCCATGTACTGATTTTGTCTGTTTCTCTTCACTGCCACAGGCACAAAATTCTACCTCAGTCTTACTGTATTCCGCACCAAAATAATTTGGTTCGGGAAATTGCTTTCAATGAACACTTAAAGTTTTCATAAAGGTATGTCTAGCTGAATCGAATAACATAGACTCATATCAATGATTCAATTCAATCGAATTATTTAGGTGTAGCCAAACCCCGTTGGCAAATTAAATTTTATTGAAAATATTTTTGAGAATGACGCCATGATGTCGTACTGTATTAACAGTCCGTTTGAGGATATCGTCATTGTATGACTTTGTCATAACACATCATACAATAGTGGAATAACGATTTTAGATCAAATTCACACTAAGTATTCCTGTATTTACAACTCCATCAACTTTTTATCATATCTCGCATGATTACATACGTACATGAGGGATAAATAAAATATCTTTGATATTGCAAAATCATTTAAGGTCTTCTTTGAAATAAGTAGCATAGACAATACTTTAAACCGTTTCAAAAATGATTACGAGTCTATATATTTTTTTAAAAGCACATAGTGTGTATTTAGCTTGATGTAACCATTCCGAAGTCTAGCGTAGCTAGGATTTTTTGAAAATGTATGTCTCCACTATAATCATTTGCTTAACAATCTATGTAAGACACCAGCTTTTATAAATAAAGGCGAATTTTCTATAAATATTATTTTTGAATATTATGGAATAAATTTGATATAATGTTATAGTTGTGGGTAATATTTATAAATTTTGCAAAGTAAGCAAGTTGTTATAAAATATTCGTTTGGTAGAGGAATATTCTTTTTGTCGGGGAATATTCAATGCGACTTTACTCAATCATTGGTGGACCCGACAATCGGAAGTATTGTAAGTAGTTAAAAAGCGACAAAATTATCTTTCTATAAAAATAACGGCGGAGGTGTTACCGTTAAAAGCTGTTGAACTACCCGGTGGTAAAAAATACGATGTCTACGCGTGGTTGCATAGTAGAAGACGCTAGTATTGATTATTGATGCTTACGTGAGAAGTCACTTAGCTATACTCAATTATTACTCACGATAATTCTTTGCATCATATCTCTTATATTATTGATTCAATTATTGTCACAAGATATCATCGTATAATATGTTATATTATTAATTGAGACGACAAGTTATAAATGATTAATAATTGTTGAAAGATTAAATATGTGTTGATTAAAAATAAAATAATTTGTGGTAATATTTATTCAATCCTTGATGTATATAAAGAGTCTCATTATGAGACGTTTGTGGTAAGTTTGATTATTTTATGGGGGCCCATATGTCATCATCTAAGAGTCTCTTCAAATCGATAGTATTTACCTTCGTCGATAATAATTACCTTCGTCAATAGTATTTACCTTCGTCAATAGTATTTACCTTCGTCAATAGTATTTACCTTCGTCAATAGTATTTACTTTCGTCAATAGTAATTACCTTCGTCAATAGTAATTACCTTCATCAATAGTAATTACCCCTTCGCAAATAGTAGTTGTCTCTTCAATATTACCAAGAGTTAACTGCCTCTTCGGTGTTCCAAGGGTTAATTACCCATTCGCAAATAGTAGTTGTCTCTTCAATATTATCAAGAGTCATTTTGACCCTTCGTTAAGACCAAGAGCCACCCTCAGTTTTTCTATAAATAGAAAGCTCATTCCTTCATTATTTCTTACGAATTCACTGAAACTTTAGAGAGAGAAACTATAGAGAGAAAGAAGAAAAGTATTCTGCTACTTCACTTTTCCAATATTCTGTTCTTCTAAGGTAGGGAATATTATTTGTTGTACCCGTAAGGGGTGTTATTCTTTCTTATTCATGAAGAGAACTGTTGTTATTCCATTGCTTATTATTACATTGGAATAACTTTGTATACGTGGTTTACCCTATACTTGGTGACATTCTTCTATTATTCTGTTGGAACATCTTGTCTGTGTGTTTTACATCGGACCTGATTCCATCTTTATTATTATTCTGTTGGAACATCCTGTGCATGTGTTTTTACACCGACTGGTTCCGCCTCTTTTTTATTATTATTACATTTGGAACATCCTCGTGCATGTGTTTCGTCGGACTGGGTTCCATTCTTTATTATTCTATTGGAATATCCTGTTTGTGCGTTTTACGCCGGACCTGGTTCCGTTATTTATTATTCTATTGGAATAACCTGCCTGTACGGTCTATCGCATGCATGGTGATTTCTTTTGTTATTCCATTCTTTATTATACCTAGTTGGTTAAAACTTTGACTTATACTCCATGAAATTAGTGGAATATTCTTGATATTTGCGCTTCATCCAAGATCCTCCTTTCATGGAAATATTCTTCTCGGTATTCTTGAATTTTTACTCTACAAAGCAGTATCATGTTGACAGTTTGGATGTTATTGGTTTCTAGATAAATTAATTCTTGAACTTGTTTTATTGAATTTTTATATCATTGTCATCATCCTCATGTTTATATTATGTTGAAAGTTATCGTGGCTCAGTGGTGCATAGATGGACTTGGTATGATTATGACTGAGAGACTATTCGGTGTAATCATAACCGTAATGTTACAAATGATGTGGTAAAATCCTCGATGGTCAGTAGCGCATTGATGGACAGTTGTTGGCATGATCATGACCATTAATGAATACACAACTATTCTTGGCCCGTAGTGCATGAATAATTGTGGTCGTGATACTAAAGAATATCCTTGGCCGTAGTGAAGGGGTGATTCGATGATGTGGAATATTTATTAAAGTTGAGTCTCAACTATAATGATGATGAAAAACCTTTTAAATCATAAAAGATAGTAGATTTTATTTTCTACTTGACTCTTTTAATGGATTGTTGGTTCCGCTGTAGTTAAACTTGATGTTCATTATATTTTATCAGTTTAACACTATTGTAGGCTAATGATAATTTATTCTGCATTATCTTAGTCATAATATTTCTTACTGAGCTAGTTGAGCTCACCCTTTCTTTCACCGTCTCTTCGAAATGAGAATATAGTCGACTTGGACCTCGGGGAGCGGAGTAATGGTCCGGAGGATAGCATTAGTAGTCCTCACTATTATGTGAAATAGTGTGATAATAATTGTAATGAGGACTCCTTTTGAGTTTGTATAATATCTAGTAGACAATATTTGTATTCAAACTCACGCTTTATATCGATTGTATTACCTACAGCTTATATTAGTAAGTTGTATTTAAATTACATACCATGTATCGACTACCCAAGATGGGTGATGTATACCTAATTTTGGGGCGTCCACAGTTGGTATCGAGCTTAGGGATATGATCCTCAGCTAAGATGTGAGAATAGTACTAGGAGGGAGAGACGGGGAATACCTTAGCTAGTATGACCTACCTAAGTTTATGTGCTATTTTATTGGTCGATCGAATATAGGGATAATTTGTTACATGTCAATTAACCTTTTGTTTTTGGCGATGTCTGAAAATGACATATGAGAATGTTGAGAATAGCAATGGAGCACAAAGATCGTTGATTCACCACATATCAATAATCGGGATAATGTGCATCGAAGAGGCGATAATCCTCATGCAAACAACAACAACACCGACCAAATGATGAATGATCAAATGTTCGGAGAGGCTTTATGCAATTTATGCAACAAAGAAAGAGAGCGACTCTGCCCAAAACATAGGTGGAAACACGAAAAACTCTCAAGGGTCACCGCTAAACAATTCAAGGAGCTGGGACCACCGGAGTTTAAGGAGAGCCAAAACCACTTCAAGGCGGAAGCATGGATAAAGCATATTAGCAAGATATTTGATGTCTTGGGATGCTCTCGAGAGCAAAAGGTTCCTTTTGCACCTTTTATGTTGCGCGGAGAGAAAGATTACTTGGTGGGAATCGGTAAAAACGTACTCAACTTTCTTTGTCTCAAGATATCCTAGGAGAAGTTCCAGGAGCTGTTCAACGACAAATACTTTCCTGAAAGTATTCGCCACATGAAGGAGGTGGAGTTTATCAAGTTGGAACAAAACAATATGACCGTGTCGCAATACGAGGCAAAATTTGCGGAGTTATCACGGTTTACGTCCTACTTGGTGGATAATGAAGAGAGAATGGCGCGAATGTTTTTAAGAGGTTTGAAGCCGGAGATACGTCAACATCTTATTTCTCATAAACTGTGTTTGTATTCAGATGTTGTAAATAGGGCTCAGTTAGTGGAGTGCAATAATGAGTCAACGCAACTAAAAGAGAGCGGTATTGACAAAATTATAATACCAATGAGAGTAGTCATCGAGCGGTGACAACAAGCGTGGAGGGAATCAACGGGCCAAATATGGTAACCACTTGGTGGTAATCGTACAAAACAATAAGAATAGACATTTCAAGAAAAGGAGATTCAACAATGATGGAAAGACGTCGGCACCAAAGACCGTTGTTAAGGAAGGAGAAAGACCACCTATCATATGCTTCAAATGCGAGGAGAGGGACACATCGATCCGATCGCGCCATCGCCATTCAAAGCATGTTATAATTGTGGAAGAGAAGGTCACTTAGCTCGATTTTTGTCGTTTCAAGACAAATTCAACTTGGATGGAGGCACCAAAGGTCGTCCCGGAAAAGTCAAACCGGTAGTCTGAGGAGGCGTTTGTTGTGACCTCCCAGAGAGCAAGGAACCCGAATGAGGTCATCACGGGTAGCTTATCATAAACTCTAATGAAGTCTATACTTTATTTGATACCGGTTCTACCCATTCTTTTATTTCTCCTACTTGCGCTCATCGATTAAATTTGACTCAGGAGAAATTAGACTTTGACTTATCTGTGGAAACTCCGTTGGGAGAAACCTTCATTACATCCACATTGCTTATAAGTCTTGTTTGGTTCAAATCGGTACCCTCACATTACTGTCGATCTTATTTCATTAAAAATACTTGCATTTGACGTGATTCTAGGGATTGATTGGTTAACTACTTATCATGCAAAATTGATTGTTTTAAATAAGGTTGTTAGCTTTCATATTCCTAATCAACCTATTATACTAATTCAAACGACCAAACCATTAAAATCAATCATGGTCATCTCAAGCCATAAAGCTATTCGTTTATTGAAAAATGGATGTCAAGCTTTCTTAGCTCATGTCACGATTTAAACAAAATATCGTTAGTTTTGAGCGATATTTCTATTGTTAATAAATTTCCGACGTATTCCCAAGAACTTCCCGCCTACCCCCAGGCGTGAAATTGAATTTTGTATCGACCTTGAACCCGATACAAAACCTATTTCAAAGCCCCATATCGAATGGCTCTATTGAACTTCGAGGAGTTAAAGACCCAACTGCAGGAATTGTTAGACATCGGCTTTATTCGTCCCTAGTACTTCTCCTTGGGGTGCTCTGTTCTTTTCGTGAAGAAGAAAGATGGGAGTATGCGACTTTGTATTGATTATCGGGAGTTGAATCATGTCACCATCAAAAATAGGTATCCATTGCCACGTATTGATGACTGTTTGACCAGATTGCAAGGAGCCAAATTCTTTTCAAAGATTGATCTTCGTTAGGATATCACCAATTGAAGATTAGAACCACGACATTCCAAAGACGGCTTTAACTCGATGCGGGCATTATGAATTCCTAGTCATGTCCTTTGGATTGACTAATGCTCCTGATGCCTTCATGGATATGATGAACCGAGTATTCAAGGAATATTTAGATCACTTTGTGGTCATCTTTATTGATGACATCCTTATTTATTCCAAAAGCCGTGAAGATCATGAGCAACACTTGAGGCTGACACTCCAAAAGCTTCGTGAATATAAGCTTTATGCCAAGTTGAAGAAATGCGAGTTTTGGCTTGAAGAAGTAGCATTCCTTGGGCACGTGGTATCAAGTCATGGAATATTTGTTGACCCAGCAAAGATTGAAGCTATTCAAAGCTGGGAACAACCTAAATCGATGGATCAAAGTACTTAGCTTTCTCGGTTTAGTTTGGTTATTATCGGAGATTCGTGGAAGGATTTTCTCGAATCGCTACTCCATCGACTCGGTGACTCGAAGATACAAAGTTCGGTTGGAGCGATTTAATGTGAGAAGAGTTTTCAAGAACATCAAGAGGAGACTTATTTCAGCACCTGTTCTGACAATACCATCTGGCTCGGAGGGATTTGTCATCTACAATGATGCTTCGGGCAAAGGGTTGGGATGTGTTTTCATGCAACATGGAAAAGTTATAGCCTATGCCTCGCGATAACTCAAAGAATATGAGAGGAATTATCCTACTCAAGATCTAGAGTTGGCAGCTGTTGTCTTTGCACTTAAAATTTGGAGGCATTACCTGCATGGGGAGAAAGTGGAGATCTTTACGGATCATAAAAGCCTCAAATATTTCTTCACTCAAAAGGAACTCAACATGCGACAACGACGTTTGCTTGAACTGTTGAAAGATTATGATCATACCATCCAATACCATCCTAGAAAAGCGAACGTGGTAGCTAACGCATTGAGTAGAAGATCATATGCAAGTACGAGTGCGTTATTGTCAACGCAAAGGCCCATTTTGTGTGACTTGCAAAGGATGCAGATAGAGTTAAAGACTCCAGGGACGCATATGATGATAGTGAGTATCTGAGTAGAACCGACTTTAATCGATAAAGTTAAAGTTGCTCAAGCTACGGACACTGGAGCCGATGCGATGAGAGAAGAAAGTACAAGAAGGTGCTATCTTGGGAAGCAAGAATCGATGAAGAAGGAATACTTGAGTCAACTCCGGACTTTGTGTTCCTAACGACCACGATTTAAAGTATAATATCATGATGGAGGCGCAACACACCATTTGCAATCCATCCTGGGAGTACCAAAATGTATCATGATATTCGTCATACATTTTGGTGGAGCAATATGAAGAGAGAGATAGCGCTGTTTATCTCAAGGTGTCTAACTTGTCAACAAGTTAAAGCGGAGCATCAAGTACCAAAAGGTCCATTGCAACCACTTGAAATTCCAGAATGGAAGTGGGAGCACATTACCATGGATTTCGTTACCGGTCTTCCTAAGGTTTCTCAAGGCATTGATGCGATTTGGGTCATTGTTGATAGATTGACCAAGTCTGCTCATTTCTTACCGATACGAGAAACTTATACACTTGAACGTCTTGCTCGTATATACATAAACGAGATCGTAAGATCGCATGGTATCTTGCGGTATCCATAGTTTCTGATCGAGACCCAAGATTCACTTCACGATTTTGGGTTAGTTTGCAAAAAGCTATGGGCACAGACTTACGATTTAGCTCGACATATCATCCTCAGACGGACGGACAGTTCGGAGAGGACTATTCAAACTCTTGAAGATCTATTAAGACTCTGTGTCCTTGATTTCAAGGGGAGTTGGGACAAGTTCTTACCATTGGTGGAGTTTTCCTACAACAACAGTTATCAAGCAAGTATTGGCATGGCTCCATTCGAAGCGTTGTATGGAAGAAACTGCTGCTCTCGAAGATCTTTGGGATGAGGTGGGTGAAGCAACGTTGTTGGGACCGGAGTTGGTATGTATGACTACGGAAAAAGATTCAAACGATCCGACAACGACGTATAAAACCTCTCACAAAATCGATAAAAGAGTTAAACCGATCTTCATCGAAAGGGCGTGGAATTGATATAGGAGATCATGTGTTGTTAAGAGTTGCTCCATGGAAAGGAGTTACAAGATTTGGAAAGAGAGGAAAAGTTAATCCTCGATTCATCGGTCCATTTTAATCCTCGATCGAGTTGGGCTGTGGCCTATAGACTCGCTTTCTGCCGAAATATGTCTCGTGTTCATAACGTTTTCACATATCCATGTTACGTAAATATGTGAAAGACCCGAACCATATTATTGAGTTAGAACCAGATTTAAATAGCGGATGATTTGGCGTATGAAGAGGTTCCTGTTCAAATTTTGGATAAGAAGGAACATATTCTACGCTCCAGGTTATACCTCAAGTCAAAGTTTTGTGGAGGAACCACGATGTTGAGGAAATGACTTGGGAGTTAGAATCAAAATGAAATCAAGGTATCCTTACCTCTTCGACATACCAGTCGTACCCTAATTTCGAGGGCTAAATTTCATAAGAAGGGAGGTTGTAAGACCCCAAACTTTTATAAATAAAGATGAATTTTCTATAAATATTATTTTTGAATATTATGGAATAAATTTGATATAATGTTATAGTTGTGGATAATATTTATAAATTTTGCAAAGTAAGCAAGTTGTTATAAAATATTCATTTGGTGGGGAATATTCTTTTTGTCGGGGAATATTAAATATGATGGCTCAATCATTAGTGGACCCCATAATCTAAGTATTATGCGTAGTTAGAAAACGACAAAATTATCTTTCTATAAAAATAACTACGGAGGTGTTACCGTTAAAAGCTGTTGAACTACCCGTGGTAAAAGTACGATGTCTGGCGTGGTTGCATAGTAGTACGCGGTATTGATTATTGATGCTTACGTGAGAAGTCACTTAGCTATACTCAATTATTGCTACGATGATTCTTTGCATCATATCTCTTATATTATTGATTCAATTATTGTCACATTATCATCTCAGATAACATGTTATATTATTAATTGAGACGACAAGTTATAAATGATTAATAATTGTTGAAAGATTAAATATGTGTTGATTAAAAATAAAATGATTTGTGGTAATATTTATTCAATCCTTGATGTATATAAAGAGTCTCATTATGAGACGCGTTTGTGGTAAGTTTGATTATTTTATGGGGGCCATATGTCATCATCTAAGAGTCTCTTCACAATAGTATTTACCTTCGTCAATAGTAATTACCTTCGTCGATAGTATTTACCTTCGTCAATAGTATTTACCTTCGTCAATAGTATTTACCTTCATCGATAGTATTTACTTTAAATCGATAGTAATTATCTTCGTCAATAGTAATTACCTTCGTCAATAGTAATTACCCTTCGCAAATAGTAGTTGTCCCTTCAATATTACCAAGAGTTAACTGTCTCTTGATTGTTCCAAGGGTTAATTACCCTTCATGAATAGTAGTTGTCTCTTCATATTACCAAGAGTCATTTTGACCCTTCGTTAAGACCAAGAGCCACCCTCGGTTTTCTATAAATAGAAAGCTCATTCCTTCATTATTTCTTACGAATTCACTTTGAAACTCTACAGAGAAACTATAGAGAGAAAGAAGAAAAGTATTCTCTTACTTCACTTTTCTAATATTCAGGTTCTTCTAAGGTAGGGAATATTATTTGTTATACCCGTAAGGGTGTTATTCTTTCTTATTCATGAAGAGAACTATTGTTATTCCATTGATTATTATTACATTTGGAATAACTTTTGTATAATGGTTTACCCTATACTTGGTGACATTCTTCTATTATTCTACATTGGAACATCCTCATCATGTGTTTTACACCGGACACAGTTCCATCTTTATTATTATTCATTTGGAACATCCTGTCTTTGTGTTTTACAGGACTGGTTAAAATTTTTATTATTACTGTTGGAACATCACATGCATGTGTTTTTACGCCGGACCTGGTTCCATTCTTTATTATTCTATTGGAATATCCTGTCTGTGCGTTTTACGCCGGACCTGGTTCCGTTATTTATTATTCTGTTGGAATAACCTGCTTGTGCGGTCTATCGCATGCATGGTGATTTCTTTTGTTATTCCATTCTTTATTATACCTAGTTGGTTAAAACTTTGACTTCTATACTCCATGAAATTAGTGGAATATTCTTGATATTTAAGCTTCATCCAGTATCCTTTCATGGAAATATTCTTCTCGGTATTCTTGAATTTTTACTCTACAAAGCAGTATCATGTTGACAGTTTGGATGTTATTAGTTCCTAGATAAATTAATTCTTGAACTTGTTTTATTGAATTCTTATATCATTGTCATCATCCTCATGTTTATATTATGTTGAAAGTCATCTGTGGCATGTAGTGCATAGATGGACTTGGTATGATTATGACCAGAGACTATTCGGTGTAATCATGACCGTAATGTTACAAATGATGTGGTAAAAATCCTCGGTAGCCGTAGTACATTGATGGATAGTTGTTGGCATTATCATGACCATTAATGAATACACAACTATTCTTGGCCCGTAGTGCATGAATAATTGTGGTCGTGATACTAAAGAATATCCTTGGCCGTAGTGCAGGGGTGATTCGATGATGTGGAATATTTATTAAAGCCGAGTCTCAAATTTATAACGATGATTAAAACCTTTTAAATCATAAAAGATAGTAGATTTTATTTTCTACTTGACTCTTTTAATGGATTCTTTGGTTCATTTATAGTTAAACTTGATGTTCATTATATTTTATCGGTTTAACATCATTGTTGTAAGCTAATGATAATTTATTCGCATTATCTTAGTCATAATATTTCTTCTTGAGCTAGTTGAGCTCACCCTTTCTTTCAACGTTCTCTTGAGAAATGAGAATATAGGCGAGACGCAGTCGGGGAACGGAGTAATGGTCCGAGAGGATAGCATTAGTAGTCCTCACTATTACGTGAAATAGTGTGATAATAATTGTAATGAGGACTCCTTTTGAGTTTGTATAATATCTAGTAGACAATATTTGTATTCAAACTCACAGTTTATGTCGTATTGTACACGATAGTTATATTAGTAAGTTGTATTTAAATTCTGTACCATATATCTGACTACCCAAGATGGGTGATGTATACCTAATTTTGGGGGCGTCACAATCTATCTGTTCCTATAATCTTTAATATTCCGTTTTCACACAGTTCTACCAAGTTCGTCAAACCACACTTATGAGTCCATAAATTGCCACAATCATATGAGTTTAAGAACTTGTCCTAGTCTGACATTTGGCGTCCGTTCGCTGAGGAGTTCATAAACATTTCAAATAACTATGAATCAAGAATGTCACATAAGTATAAGTTTTAAGAACTCGTACTTAGCCTTATATCCTCTACTTATGACCTGTCTATTTATTCCACACATGAAAAAGGAATCACCCTCTTAACATGCATATAATGAATAGCGTGACACAAATATTTCAATGATTATAATTGTTAGAACTAAGTAGTTGTCACACAAAGTACAATTCCCCACCCACACAAGGAATCATACAACTCAGCTGCCGACATGAATCCTCAATTGAATCCCCACCTAACACTAACTCCCTTCTCAATACGAATTTCATTTAATCTGTATTCATAATCCTTTCCTAAATCTGTACCAATTCATAGTACAACTGACACATCAATTGTTGCTGTAAACTTTTCAGTCATTTGATTGATTCTTTTTCCATACTATAACCTTATCAGATCACGGGGTGATCTCATCATATATATTACGATTCATTTCTATATCACTACAAGAAATCACACATTTTATGACGAAATTTTTGCCACGCACAAAATTTTATCACAATTTGTTAATTAATAATTACGAAATTCATAATTGTCACTAAAACTTTTGTTTTTGTGACGACTTTTACTTTTGTTACTATTAATCATTTATATCGTCACTAATTTACACATTTGATGACGATTAACAAAATTTCGTCACAAGTTATTTTAGAGGTAGAATTTCATACCAAAATTTTGGACGGAAACCTTTTAGTGACATTTTGTAATAATTGATGATAGAATTTATTGTCACAAAATATTTCTTTTGATGACAACATAATAGTTTGTCATTAATTATTTGTAACATTTAATGACAATGTGCTTGCGTCACTAATGTTCACATTTAGTGACGCCAAATACAAATTCGTCACAATTTTATTTGGAGTCAAAATTTTGGAGGGAAATTTTTTAATGACGAAAAAATAATAATTTATGACAATTTATATTGTCATAAATACCAATTTTATATGACGAGATAATAGTGTGTCACTAATTAGATGCGTGGATAAGTGACAAAAATTGTTCGTCATAAATGCTTATATTTAGTGACAAAGTACGTAATATCGTCACAATTTTATTTGGAGGCAAAAATTTTCTAAAAAATTTTGGAGGGAAATTTTTTAAAGACGAAAAATTATTAATTTATGACAAATTGTATTGTCATAAATATCAATTTTATATGACGAGATAATAGTGCGTCGCTAATTAGATGAGTAGATAAGTGACAAAAATGGTTCGTCATAAATTCTTATATTTAGTGACAAAATATGCAATAGCGTCACATTTTTTATATGGAGGCAAAATTTTCTTGTATCCAAGAGACGTCACCGGTCTTCCTTTCATCATTGGCAGCCGCCATTTAGTTAAGAACATCCATTATCAATTTTTAATAATCCCAAATTGATAGCATAAATTATTTGACATTTTAGGTATGTTTTTAGATTTTGATTTGAATTGATAATTAGTAGTTGTTCTAATTGAACAACTATAATTTTGAAATGATTTCATGTCATTTTTGTTGTAGTGGTTGCTATTGTTGTTGATGATCTTGTACAATTTTGATAATCTAAATCACTATTTGGTTTAAATTTTTGACGAAGCAACTTCTTAGCTATGATTAGTATTTGTAGTACTAAATTGACATCATAGAATGGTTCTGCTTTCTTGAAAAGAAAATGAGAGTAGTGATTTTGCTTATTAGGAAACTTAAATTCATAAGGCTGCTCTGTTAGTTATATATGCATACACTACCAAAAAATGGGCCTTTAGCAACGATTTTTCGGGCAACGACTTTATAAGTCGTTGCTAAAAGTATATGTTTAGCAACGAAATTTGTCCTTCATTGCAGATTGTGTCAGGCTTTCACTTTTTGCAACGAAATTCATAAGTTGTTGCAAAATTTTGTTGCTAATTCATTGGCGAAAAAAAAATTCGTTAGAAATTCGTTGCAAAATTTTCGGCCACTTGATTTCCTGTTATCGTAGGCAACGAAAGTTTTTTTGTTGCTAAAAATGGGGCTTTAGCAACGATTTTTCAGACAACGACTTTATAAGTCGTTGCTAAAAGTGTATGTTTAGCAACGAAATTTATCCTTTATTGCAGATTGTGTCAGACTTTCACTTTTTGCAACGAAATTCATAAGTTGTTGCAAAATTTGGAAACAAAATTCGTTAGAAATTCGTTTCAAAATTTCTAACCACTTGATTTCTCCTCATCGTATTAGGCAGCGAATGAATGTTTTTTGTTGCTATATTTCGATTCTACCTAATATGGACCACATTCATTTGATAATAATTTTATTTTAGATTTGCATATTTTATACAACTTTTTACAACGACTATTAAAATGTTGCCTTAAATTAAGATGATAATAATAATAATAATAATAATAATAATAATAATAATAATAATAATAATAATAATAATAGTAATACTAATAATAATAATAATAATAATAATAATAATAATAATAATAATAATAATAATAATAATAATAATAATAATAACAATAACAATAACAATAATAATAATAATAATAGTAGTAGTAATAATAATAATAATAATAATAATAATAATAATAATAATAATAATAATAATAATAATAATAATAATAATAATAATAATAATAATAATAATAATAATAATAATAATAATAATAATAATAATAATAATAATAATAATAATAATAAGAATAATAATAGTAGTAGTAGTAGTAATAGTAGAACTAATAATAATAATAATAATAATAATAATAATAATAATAATAATAATACTAAATTTTATACAGTGAAATGTTCATATAAATATTTATAAATTTATCTCTAAATATTCATATAAATATTTATAAAAAATATTCATATCTAAATTTAGTTTAATGTGAAGATTTAAGATGGGTATATATATAGATGGTAATAGAATTTATATAATACAAAAAAAATATAACATAAGAAGCCATAATATCAAAACTAGGTTTTGAACCTAAGACTTATGGGTTATTGAGCCATTAAGCTACCACTGAGTCATTCTAATTTATTAGTTATCTAATCTAATGCCATAACTTGTAGTCTCCAATATTTTTAAATTTATTCCCAAGAGATTAAAAATATCAACTACATTATTACTTAAAATTAAATAAACTTTGACTATTTTGAAAAAATAAGTTTTTTTGACCCGAACCGGTCATCAAACCGAAAAAGGTACTGGTGGATTGGTCAAAAGTTTACCCAGTGGTCGAACCGTTATTGATCCAGTGACGTCATTAAAATATAAAAATATATATTATTAGTAATTAATAAATTTTTAAAAAATCTCATTTTTTATGAACTAAAACATAATAAAGTTGAGTTACAATATTACTAAAAATGGTTAATTTTAATATTAAAAAAACTTGATACAAAAAATAATTTAAATTTTGGGTCACTGGATCAATTAACCGGTTTTACTGGTTAAACCTCCGATTAGACCGTTGGGTCAACCGATTTTTTACCAAAAATAATTTTTTGTTTAAACCGAACCGGAGTGCTGACCAATTCCAATTTTTACGGGTCCGGGTTTAAAAATCATGTTGAAAAACAAGCGTCAAGCTGATAGGAGGGAAAACAGAATTTACGCAAGTGGTCAGTAGACCCAAAATCTCCCCCAAATTTTAAAATCTTTTTTTCTTACACCAAATTTCTACTTTCCATCATATTTAACCAAATTAAGAAAATTAGAATCCAAATATAATCTATTTTACTTTACATTAATACACTACAAAAAATTAGGGATATAGTGAAGGAATTTTTGTGAAAGGATTCATTATTTCACATGAGGAGTTTTCTAGCGAAGGGACAGTGAAGAAAAAAAAATGTAGTGACAATATAGTTATTAGCGAATGAAATATCTTTCACAATTAATATTTTTCTTTTATAAAATTGAGGTGGTAAAAGCATATTTGGCGCCAATTTATGATGAAAATTTGCGAGAAAAAAACTATGAATGATGAAATTATTACTCACTATATATTATTTTTCAGAGATTTTTTGCGAGAGATAAAATTGGTTACTGTTTAGTTCTAAATAATTTTTTTAGAATTAATTGTGGTTAATATAAATTGTAATATAAATACATTAAATTTTTTATAGTAATAAATTTACTTTTAATAACACTTTTTATGTAACTTACAATATTGACTATTTCTTTTAATAATAAACTATAAAGTAAATAACTTTACACTACGTTAAAACTTTAAAATTTCATACATTATTCATGACAAAAAAAAACTCATATGTTCTACAAAAAGATTTAAGTTTGAGTTTGTTCTTTCATTTATAGTATACTACAATTCAAATTGTAATGTAATTACTATTTTAATAAAAAATTATTCTTAATAATAATTTTAATTAATTTAAAATATTAATTTTATCAATTAAAATATTAAGTTACAATAATTTAAATTTTAAAATATTATAAATTGACAATAAACAAAATTATAATAATTATGACTCTTTTTGTGGAACATATTACAAATACTCAAATATTAATTTTTTTTGTTCTACAAAAGAATTATTTATTTCAGTTTGTTATATTTAATATCCTAAAATTTAAATTTAGATTTTGAAATAAAAAAATTTCATATAATATTACTTCGAAAAGACTTTTTTTTAACTATTATCAAACTCTTTTTTTTTTGGAACAGAGTTACTGAGTTTGTGCGTGGTCTGAAAAGTTTGGCTTTCACCTCTCTATCTTCGCCAAAACCTCAATTCAATTACATACTCAAAACCCCAATTCAACCCATCAATTTTTCACGATACCCTTCAACTCTCCCCAATTCAACCATCAAACTATATGGGTCTCCATAAAATTTGTTTAATCGGTCCTTTCTATTTAAATTCAACCCCTTCAATTTTTGTTAGTGGAGATTTTGATATCGAATTGGGACATATGTTATCGTTGTTACCGGAAGAGATGCAGCGTAAAATTAGAGAGCATCCGGAGCGCCTTCAATTGATTGAAGTAGTTATGGATTGGGGATGTGAGTTTTTAAAGTATGCTAACAGTTGAAGAAAACCACTTACCCATGATTCCACTTTGGTTTGCAACCGGAATTAATTCACTGCGTGAATCGATTTCAATCCTTATCATGTCGGATTCAGGTAATTCCTCTTTTATTAAACTGTTTCAATTTGTATGCTTAATTTTTATGCATCTATAATCAAAACTTGAAAATCTTACAGAGAGAAATTGATTGTACCCCAAGCACATCGTTTTTGTAGACAGAAAATTTTAGAAACGTTATAATTATGAGTAAATGTTGTATTTACTCAATTTCAAAGAAATGATATGAGTTTTGCTATTTGAATGTTTGATATGATAATGAAGGTTGTAGGGAAAGAGCAAAGGGGTAAATGGAATATTTGGATCCACATGAGAGTTTATCAATTTGAACTCTAAACACACCTTTTTGATCTCTGGTATAATTGCTATATATTTTTTTGGGTGTGTAGGAAATAGCGATTTCAAAATTATCATTAATAACTATCTGTCATAATTTGTTCACCTATTGCTGGTTGTTATGTTCTTTGATGATGATACTCCATTTGTGTTCCTATGTCACTATCAGAACTTTAGTGCTGCTGATGATTGACTAATAGTTGTTCAATATTTTTCGTAAATGGTGCTCATTACTTCAAATTGATATTTT
This sequence comes from Panax quinquefolius, assembly GCA_020205615.1. Taxonomy (NCBI): domain Eukaryota; kingdom Viridiplantae; phylum Streptophyta; class Magnoliopsida; order Apiales; family Araliaceae; genus Panax; species Panax quinquefolius. Next base: position 45,979,785 of record CM035166.1, read on the forward strand.
AGTGCTGACATAATTACTTCTTCAATTGTGCAGGAGCTCTTGGGTTGCTTTCCCTTCCTCAAGCTTCTCGGTTAGTTTAAAACTTGCTCTAATAGTTATCATATTTTGGGATTCCTAAATATATTTCTATGCACATGGGACAACTTTCTTGAAGTCTATTTTCATATTACAGCTTCAACCAGAATCCGATTCTGCGGATCCTCTAAATTCTATGGATATTGATTTTGGTTGCTATAATGCTAGTATAACTATAGTTCTGGAAAATTCACAATTTATTATTTAAACATTTCTTTCTTTATATACATTTTTTTTAATTTCATAACTATTTGACTGATTTATGTCTATGTTTTTTTGATTTGCAGATAGAGTTTTTTCTGGAAGGTCAATAACCACAAGGTTGAAGGTTTTAATTAAGCATTTTCTTAGGATATGGATTTTAGAATTTCAGCTTTTTGGATTATATAATTTGATTTTGTGGTACTTAGATTATGTAAGCAACTGTTTATTGCCTAGCTAGTTGGGTATTTTGTTGAATCAGTGAATATACTATTTTTTTTAAAAGATAATTACTTTTTATTTAAAATGTTTATTGCCTTTTGTCTCTTATATTATCACGATTTATAATCATTTATATTGGCAAATAATATTTGGTCAATGAAAATTAAAATTTAATGACGAATAATATTAACTCTTTAGAATTAATAGTATTGTCATTATATATATTCATTTAGTTATGACAACTGATATTGTTACTAATATTAACTATTTGGTGACAAGTTATGAGTTATATTGTCACCATAAGTATTCAAATATTGATAGAAAAATGTGTCATAGAAATTAACTCTTTGGTGAGAAACTATATCGTCACTGTTATATATTCATTTAGTCACAACAACTAATTTTGTCACTATTAATAACTCTTTTTGTGACGAGATGTATCGTCACCATAAGTATTCAATTAGTGACATTGAAAAATGTGTCCCAAAAACTAACTCTTTGGTGACGAATTATTTTGTAATATTATTCAAAATATGAAATAATGACGACATAATTGTCATATTAAATATATTATTAGGTGATTTAATTATTACGTCATTGCCATTTATTTTCTTATTTTTGGTGACGATAAACACAATAATAATGCATTTAAAGAATAATCATAAATATAATGAATATTGTCGTCATTAAAATTAGATGATTTAAATTGAGTAACATATTTTTCGCTACTAAAAACAATATCATTTAATGACGAAAAATGATTTTTGTCATTTAATGCACCAAGTTTTGATGATGAAACATAATATAGAGTGACAAAAGTTTCATTCAAATAGTGGCGCTTATTAACGCGTCACTAAAAGTAATTAATTATAGTGATGATGATGTAAATCGTCACCATAAGTTAAAACATTTAGTGACGACATCAAATATTGTCAAATATACCTAATACCACGCTCATACGGTGATTGTCTCTGTGACGATTAACAATCGTCACGAAATATTTTAGTGACAAAAAATGAATTTTATGTGACAAATTTTAGCGTCATTTTTTGTGTGATTTCTTGTAGTGTATCTTGATCGTTTTGTTTTACGATCTCCTATCACTATATTTTTAGTCTTTTAGACTCTATCTATTCACCATTACTGTTCAACTTTATTATCAGAGTTAGGGAACTCTGTATCTTTTACCCCACCGAGATTTGTCTTTGAATCTTACCGACCAACTAACTCTATTTGAGTTAGTACTTATCCTAATCACTGCGGTTATTAGTCTCAGGTATTCCTACCTAAGGTTCATAACCTAAAGCTCTGATACCAACTGTGAGGGCCCCAAATCCGAGGTCCCGAATCACCGCGGATCCGGTTCGATCATTCTATCACTATTACTATTATTTGCGGAAGATATAAACATAAATTGTTTATACAATAACTTTACACACTATTCCCCAAGGTCGAGTAACCTTAACTTATACACAATACACTACTTGTCTAATACATAACATTATCATCATACATTACTATATATTACAAATCTAATCGCATATGTAAACTAAAGTCATAATCGCTCTTTAACTTTTCTCAGATCCGACGCGTTAAATACAAATCTGCAATGTTTATCATGATATAGCAAGGGTGTGCATAAGGATTGCCCAACAAGTTTAAATTCAATAATATAACGATATATCATGATTGAAAGAGTCTGAATAATAAGCTGGCTATAATTCAACAATATAATTGTGAATTAGCGAGAACAAACTTTGATCGAACAAGTATTGAATATGAACAAATATATATGAACCAACTGGTAATGAAGGTGATCGACCTTTCATACCGACTTATACGTCTGATATGTACAGAAAGCACAAATTCTACATGGCAATCAAAGAATGATTAACCATAAGCATATCCGAATGAACAACTCTTAGTAGAGTTAAGTAAAAGCAAATCACTTGCTGAACTAGCTTGATTACCGCAACGTAATTTATAACGCTTTATCCGAAGACCTAATATTTAATAATATAGATCTCCAATATTAGAATAATATCATCACAATATAATACTATAATATATATATATATATATATATATATATATATATATATATATATATATTTACATAGAATAACCTAAACACATAACACATAACACATAATCCTATCAGTCTATAACACATATAAGACTCGATATCAAGTCAAACTATTGCAGTCTGACTTGAATTCGACACAATTCTAACATCCCGACAGTCTAGTAGGACAAAATTTTGAGTTTAAGTTCAATTAAACTCTGTCTAAACACTTAACCATTATCTACGATAATTTATTAATAGTCGAAATATTTTTCGTAAGCTCGTAATAATTATTACTATTTATCGTGAATTTTCAATCATTAAACACGTATTTATATAAATTAAATACCACATAATTTCTTTATCATTAATATTTATTTATTATCAAATATTAATGACATACATAACATAATATTATAATATATTTATAATATCACAAAGTATTTTTAATACTTTAAAATCGCTTTTATATGATTTTTTTAAACAATTAAATTCATTATCCGATAATTGCTATTAATATTAAAATATTAATATTTTCATGAAAAAATATCAAAAGTTATATTTTATTACTTCAAATATTTTTATAACACTTAAATCATTTTTATATGATTTAAAAATTATTAATTCTATTTTTTCATAATTTATTTAATATAGTTATTAAATAAACTAATTACCATTAATATTGATTAATTAATGAAATTCATCCCAAAATATTAAAAGTCACTTAAAATAACTTAAAATATTTTCTTTTACAATAATATTATTTTTCATGATTTTTCATGTATTAAAATTATTTTAAATAATTTATTTAATATTATAATTAAATAAATAAAATACCATTTATATTCCAAAATATTAAATATTTATGAAATATACTCTAAATAATTAAAACTATTTTTAGGACTTTAAAATAATTTTTCATAATTTATTATGTATTTTTAATAATTAAAAACCATTTTTATCTATTTATTTAATTAAAATTATTAATTTCCAAAATTAATTGTCGCTATAGGGCTTCTGGCGACGAATCTGTCGCTGTTGGTGTTCTTGGCAAACCCAGATCTTCATCGCCAGATATCCGGGTGGGTGGTTTGACCGAGCCTAAAAGTTTGTTGTTCATGATTCTGGGAAGTCTAGTGAATTAATATTATAGTACTTATGTAATACTATAAGAATTAACAAGTTTCAGGCCAACCCTGCATCATAACAGCAAGATCAAAGCTTCAGAAAAGTCTGACAACACTGTTCTTCATTTCTGGGCTTTCCAGAAAATGAAGAACAGTTGATGGTACTAGGTTGAGCTCCTTATATCTTACAATCTAGACTTTCTAATTATGTTATAATGGTTCGAACATGTAAATGAGATGTCAGGGTCCATTTCTATACAACCTGATCATCTAAATAACAACACAAATGTCAGATTAAGGCTGGTCAACCTATGTCAGAAAACGCGTTCTTCATGAATCTAGGTTTTCCAGATTTCGTTCTAGGTTGGTGGTCAACGCTAGTTTGACTGTGATTATTTTTCATTCCAGTTATGATATAAGTGATATAATGACTTTACTATGTAGTCTACATATCAAACTACAACATGAAAACGAAAACATGACCAAACAATCAAAAGACTGCAAGATCTAGAGCTCATGAACGCTTGTCGAACTTTCGGAATTACGAAACCTGAAATTTCATATCCGTGAACTACAATCGGCGATGTTTAACCAATTATAAAATGCAATCTAAACATGCTATAACCTTAATTCAAGTTCCAGATGAAAGCCTACATAGCATAGAACATATCCATAACATAAAACATAACAAACAAACAACAGTGAAGGATCTAAGGCCTCTGACATAAGGTTGTCAGGACAATTTTAAAAAATTTTCCAGATTTCAAAAAATGCTAGATTCGAGCATCTAGATGTTATGGATCCATGATCCAACAACCCAGATCTCTAAAAGGCACCTTCTAACACATATCTAACCAACAACTAACATCAAAACACAAGATTTTAAAAATTAGGGTTCTTATACCTTTCTAGTTTTATCTAGACTTTCTGATCCTTGATCCTGTTATGGAAAGCTACGATCTGATCATGTCATAACTTCTTATACCCTTTTCACTCTCATTCCCGAAATCTTAGAGAGAGAATGTCAACGCTAGTTTGACTGTGATTAGTTTTAATTTCAGTTATGATATAAGTGATATAATGACTTTACTATGTAGTCTATATATCGAACTACAACATGAAAACAAAAACATGACCAAACAATCAAAAGACTGGAAGATCTAGAGCCTGCAAACGCTTGTCAGAACTTTCTGGAATTCTGGGCTGCCCAGAATTTCATATCCGTGAACGGTCAACGATGTTTGACCAATTATAAAATGCAATCTAAACATGTTATAACCTTAATTCAAGTTCCAGATGAAAGCCTACATAGCATAGAACATATCCATAACATAAAACATAACAAACAAACAACAGTGAAGGATCTAAGGCCTCTGACATAAGGCTGTCAGGCAATTTTAACAAAATTTTCCAGATTTCAAAAAATGCTAGATTCGAGCATCTAGATGTTATGGATCCATGATCCAACAACCCAGATCTCTAAAAGGCACCTTCTAACACATATCTAACCAACAACTAACATCGAAACACAAGATTTTAAAAATTAGGGTTCTTATACCTTTCTAGTTTGATCTAGACTTTCCGATCCTTGATCCTCATTATGGAAAGCTACGATCCGATCATGTCATAACTTCTCATACCCTTTTCACTCTCATTTTGAAATCTTAGAGAGAATGTCTTGGATGGTTTAAAAAAATTCAAGTGTGCATTCTTTCTCTCTATAAACTATATATTTTGCTATAATGTATCTATATGGAGAAGGTAGGCTGGCGATTTACGTAAGATATAGTCACATGGGGTGGTTAAAGTTGGCCACCAACTCCCATTTTGCCATGATTTGCAAGTAACCTCATAAAAATCCAAGAAGGGCATTATAGTCATTTTGATTTTTGATTTAATGACATAAATGTCAATTGCCCTAACCCTTAGGGTTTAGGGTTTCGGTTAGGGTTTAGGGTTTAAAACCCTTAGGGTTTGTAAATTTAATTTTCTAAAATTTCCAATTTAGGTTTTAAAAATATAAATTTGATATTTCTAAATTATAATTATGATTTTCTAATTATATTAAAATTTCTTAATCACAAATTAAATCTTGCTAATTAGGATTAGTATTTCCTAATTAAAATTGCTAACTTAGCAATTAGGGTCAAAATTGATCATTAGGGTTTACAAACTATTAATTAGGGTTTCTAAATAAAAATAATTTTTCTAAATTAGAAATTAGGTTTCCTAATTAGATTAGGGTTTCGTAATTACTTAACTTGAAAATTAGGATTAGGGTTTCCTAATTAACATTACAATTATTAAATTAACACTTAGGTTTTTCCTAATTATAAATTAAGGTTTCTAATCCAGAAATTCGGGTTTCAAAATTTAAAATTAGGGTTTTCTAACCAATTTGTTAAGATTAACCCTTATTAATCTTATAATTATTTACACTTACGCCATTAGGTTCCCAATTTAGGGTTTTATGCACCGAATTAGGGTTTTGGATTCCCGGAACTGAGATTAGGGTTTCTTGAACCGGTTTCTAGGGTTTCCTATTAATCGCTAGGGTTTTCTAACCGAACGTTGACGTTCTTAATATAATTAGGGTGTGTCACATACATTATTTATCTGGTCAACCGTTGACCCTTAACCACATCATGCACACATATACACAGAACATAAACGCTTATTCCCTTAATCCTGAATAATTCACTTAAATCCTTCACATAATTTTGAAATCATCAAAATTCCTTCTTAAAAATATCGAACGTATACACTAATTTTCTGTCTAGGTTCTAATTTTGAACCTTAAATAAATTAATAAAATTTTTAAAAATATTCTAAATTCTCGGGTTGTCACATTCACCCCTTCTTCTAAAAATTTCATCCCCGAAATTTACCTTACACCTTACACCATACACCATACACCATACACCATATACCATACATACACAGCATCACATGCTACCCAATACACCACTCACAAGAGTAAAAATTTTCAAATTTTGGCTTTGAGTCATATAGACTATTTATGCATCATTTTCATGAAAGGTTTTATGGAAGTTCATCCGCAAACCGTCATAACTTACAAACACAAAGGGTGATTAGCTCGATATGTCCTGTACTGGCCATGTACTGATTTTGTCTATTTCTCTTCATTGCCACATGCACAAAATTCTACCTCGGTCTTCTATCGATTCAAAGACCAAAAACAATTTGGTTCGGAAATTTCTTTCATTGAACACTTAGAGTTTTCATAAATATTTGTCTAAATTTAATCGAATAGCATAGACTCGTATCAATAATTCAATTCAATCAAATTATTTAGGTGTAGCCAAACCCCGTTGGCAAATTAAATTTTATTGAAAATATTTTTGAGAATGACGTCATGATGCCGTACTTTATTTACAGTCCGTTTGAGGATGTCGTCATTGTATGACTTTGTCATAACACATCATACAATAGTGAAATAACGATTTTAGATCAAATTCACACTAAGTATTCCTGTATTTACAACTCCATCAACTTTTTATCATATCTGCACCAGGTTACATGGTACATGAGGGATAAATAAAATATCTTTTGATATTGCAAATCATTTGCGTCTTGCTGAAATAAGTAGCATAGACAATACTTTAAACCGTTTCAAAAATGATTACGAGTCTATATATTTTTTTTAAAAGCACATAGTGTGTATTTAGCTTGATGTAACCATTCCGAAGTCTAGCATAGCTAGGATTTTTTGAAAATGTATGTCTCCACTATAATCATTTGCTTAACAATCTATCTGTTCCTATAATCTTTAATATTCCGTTTTCACACAGTTCTACCCAGTTCGTCAAACCACACTTATGAGTCCATAAATTGCCACAATCATATGAGTTTAAGAACTTGTCCTAGTCTGACCTTTGGCGTTCGTTCGCTGAGGGGTTCATAAATATTTCATATAACTATGAATCAAGAATGTCACATAAGTATGAGTTTTAAGAACTCGTACTTAACCTTATATCCTCAACTTATGACCTACCTATTTGTTCTACACATGAGAAATGAATCACCCTCTTAACATGCATATAACGAATAGTGCGACACAAACATTTCAATGATTATCATTGTCAGATCTAAGTAGTTGTCACACCAAGTACAAATCCCCGCCCACACAAGGAATAATACAACTCATCTGCCGACATGAATCCTCAATTGAATCCCCACCTAACACTAACTCCCTTCTCAATATGAATTTCATTTAATCCGTATTCATAATCTTTTCCTAAATCTGTACCAATTCATAGTACAACTGACACAACAATCGTTGCTGTAAACTTTTCAATCATTTGATTGATTCTTTTTCTATACTATAACCTTATCAGATCACGGGGTGATCTCATCGTATATATTACGATTCATTTCTATATCTTGATCGTTTTGTTTTACGATCTCCTATCACTGTACTTTTAGTCTTTTAGACTCTATGTATTCACAATTATTGTTCAACTTTATTATCAGAGTTAGGGAACTCTGTATCTTTTACCCCACCGAGATTCGTCTTTGAATCTTACCGACCAACTAACTCTATTTGAGTTAGTACTTATCCTAATCATTGCGGTTATTAGTCTCATGTATTCCTACCTAAGGTTTATAACCTACAACTTTGATACCAACTGTGAGGGACCCGAATCCGAGGTCCCGAATTATCGCAGATCCGGTTCGATCATTCTATTACTATTACTATTATTTACGGAAGATATAAACATAAATTGTTTATACAATAACTTTACACACTATTCCCCAAGGTCGAGTAACCTTAACTTATACACAATACACTACTTGTCTAATACATAACATTATCATCATACATTACTATATATTACAAATCTAATCGCACACATAAACTAAAGCTGTAACTGTCTTTAACCTTTTCTTGAATCCGACGCGTTCATCTAAATCTGCAATGTTTATCATGATATAGCAAAAGTGAGCATAAGGATTGCCTAGCAAGTTTAAATTCAATAATATAACGATATATCATGATTGAAAGAGTCTGAATAATAAGCTGGCTATAATTCAACAATATAATTATGAACTAGCAAGAACAAACTGTTGATTGAACAAGTATTGAACATGAACAAATATATATGAACCAACTGGTAATGAAGGTGATCAGCCTTTCATACCTGACTTATACATGAAATATGTACAGAGTACAAATTCTACATGGAAATCAGCAATGATTAACCATAAGCATATCCAATGAACAACTATTAGTAGAGTTAAGTAAAAGCAAACTTGCCTGAACCGTTGATTACCGCAACGCAATTTATAACGCTTTATTCGAAGACCTAATATTAGTAATATAGATCTCCAATATTAGAATAAGACATAGAAGAAAAAGAAGTTGGTTAGAACCGTAAAGTTAGTTTGTTTGATAACTAATTACAGTGTGCTATGAGAATATTTCATGTAGATCCTATAAAGACTGAGAATAGTTGAATTGTTAATTCGAAGACGCTTGAAGGCAAGTCTTTCTTAAACGCTTGTCTAACCTTCGAGTTAGCCAAGTTTTTATGTGATGCATGTTATACAATGCATGAATGTGTTTAAAGAAAAAGTCGATGCCTGTTTTAACTCGGCTAGACTAATACTGAAGAGTTGATTGATTTGTTTACAAGTCTTTTGATATAGAACTGTTAAAGCTATCCTATGCCAAGTATTTGGTACGGATGTAAAGGTAAGTTTGTCTATGTACAAACAAAAGTATTTTTCATCGATTATTCGATGGGCACACGAGGTTGCCAAATGTTGAACGTAAATACGTTTAACGTAAGAGTGTTGATCAATATAGAGTACAATAGGCTGATCACCTAGAAGTGCTCATAAGTAAAGGTGGGTGTTGTCACATAGTGTTGTCAATAGTGCCGGATATCCTTTTCAAGTATGAAAATGAAAAGAGTATGTTCATGGTCTATTGACCGGTTCATCATTCCTAAGCTAGTATATATACTTTGGAATTGTTGTTATGACATGAGAAGTACTAGTCAAATGTTTCGTAGTGCTTCATAGATAATTGTTCAAATTTGGAATTAAAGCATGTAAATGTTCTTGTGATATTCATATGATTCTTTCTTAAAACTTACTGAGCTAGTTATGCTCATTCTTGCTTGAACCATATGTTTGCAGCTAAAGCCGAGCGAACTGAGAGTTCTAAGAGAGATAAAGGCAAGGCTAAGATGGACAATTAATCGTCCTGTAATAGACTAGTGTATTTATATGTACTATACTCATGAAGAACAACGAATGTATTCGGTTAATGAACTTGGGAAAGGATTTATTACAAATGTAATATAAAGATAGTAATTAAACTCATTTTGTTGTTATCTCAATGGAATGATTGTATGGATTGTAGTATCGTGGAACACCATCTGTCGGGTTGGAAGATACCCGGCTTTGGGGGCGTCACAAGCCTAATATGGCATCCCTCTTAGAAGAAGGAGGCGAAGTTGTGGTCTCCTGTACGAAGGTATCCACACGACCCAACAGATCTGCAGCCATCTGCATGGTGACAATATTCTCATCAATGTAAGTGATCATCTCTACAATCATGTCAGTACTAAGGGACCTCACTGCAGTATTATCTGTGATGGCTACATCCCGGGAAGATATGGCACTATCCCGCTCAACTATCACTACATCTCTGGCTGATCTGGCCTCGTCCCACTCAACAATAGCGGCATCTCTGCGACCTAATGCATCGTCTCTCTCTAACAAAGTTGTGTCTCTCCCATCAAGGGCAGTTAACATCAAGGCTCTATCCTGGTCTCTCTCGAAGGTCATCAGATGAAGACTCTTCTCAAAGTATTGTGTTGAATGCTGAATCACAACAGTACTAGTACTGGGAGAATATAAAGGAGATGCTGGCAACCCGGCAAGTAGCTCCTCCTCGAGGTGGGAATCAACGTCCTCTATGAGCTCTACATCGTCGGAATCACCACTCGGTACTGTGGATATTGACGTAGCTGATGAAATATTTGTCTCCATCCACGCAAAATACTTTGGCGAACATCCTAGATGGCTAACAGAGAAATCAAATATCTCACGCAGATCCCAACAAACATACACACGGGATCGATCCTCTGCTGAAAGATAGCGAAAAGCTAAACGCTGGCCCAACGCTCCCTCGAAAGGATGAAAATCCTGAAACTTGTCAAACTACGACATCACGACCATCGGGTGATAGGTAGTCATGCCCCTTAGACCAGTCAGAGGGAGGTAATCCATGCCCGGAGTGTGAGTAATAAAGCTGTAAGGTGAGCTAAGCCCCGAGCATGACAATATGCTAAACGGATCACTGACCTCAATTAAAAATACCGACCAAGACATAGCGTCCAAACACTCCGCAGGCTGAAAGAAGTATGGCATGGCTATATCATGGGTGAAACAATACCCATGCCGTCTAAAAGTGCCAATCGGTCTCAAGTGTGACATGAACCACACGTCTGGCGATGACCAAATGCTCGTAACACTCTCATCCGGGATAAGTGCAAAGATATATAAATGACCTCGAGTCTCTGCTATAATCATCGGTATAATGGTATGACCCTCCCTGAGATCTCTCACTGCCATGATAACTCCTATGTCCAACTCATCCATGTACTGTGGCATGCAGACATATGATAGTACGCATAATAGCAGTACATCCACCCTGGCTAGACGCCAATGATCCTCCGATGTGGTGAAATCCCCGAAATGTCGTGTATAACTATTTTCAGAGCCAAATCTATCAAACAAAAAATGCTGGGATATAACGTGGCCAGATGTAAGCTTATCCTGCACCACCCTACGCCTCAATCCAGTAAGGGTCATGAACCGTCGACTCATGTCCCCCAAAGCCATATGCACGCAAGGTCTATCCAGTGGAAGCATCGTTAAATGTGCATACTCCTCTAGAGTGGGAGTCAACTCCTAGGTCCCACCCCTCCGGCTCAGTCCAGTTCGAGTTGCAAAGGAGTTCTCATAGACTGAAAAGGTCGAATCAGGAATAAAAATGCTACGCGATTGAGCAGAATAGCTTATAAATCCTGGTCTTCTCAAACTAAACCTTGGGTCTGCACATCACTCATTGGTATTCGCCCAAGCACAGGGTATACTATGACGATGATCTCAAATGTTACAAGTCACGCTCAGCAATACCTTGTGCAGGTCCAATGCCGCCAATTCAGGGTCGTCACCCCAATTTTCAAGCAATCCCTAGCGGGGGTCACAATGCAAACTTAAGAAGAAAATCCCTGGTGGGGGTCACAATGCAAACTCATGAAAAGAAGATCCCCAGCGGGGGTCACAACGCATTGTCATCCATTGGTGTACGTATCAATGATGGTCAAGCAACCTTGACGTTATTTCAGCAGATGGCAAGTAAACCCATCGAAGCATCGAAAGCTATTCGATGATTTCGTACTTTTGTACTTATATTCCCCAGCAGAACCCCGGCGGGGGTTACAACGCATATCAGTCATTGATTCACACGTCAGCGAAGGTCAAGCAGCCTTGACAGTCTACCCCATAGGGTTTTCATCCGTTATTTCACACGTCAGTGAACTACACATCAACGAAGGTCGGGCAACCCTGACAGCATATGTTGTTGGCAGTAAATCCAACAGAACCTTGACATATCCTGGCGATACAAACCAGGAAAGGTCAGCATATTCGAGGAGGATCAATGATGGAGTATGTTATACACATTCTCAAACAGACAAAGTTATATCCCCACATATCTCTTACACATAAGAGGCACCTCTTTGGAATCAAGTTTGTATCAAGGATTAAGGACTTTGGTGATAGCCCCAACATCAACATCCTAAGAGATTTGGATCACGCATCCAATCTGGTCATCACTGCCAATCCCCAGTAAAAGCAATCGGGAGCCGACAATCATCCCCAGCATGTTGGGCAACAACCCCACACACATGCATCATACATTTACATCATGTTGCACTTCAAGTGTCTAGGATTATTTATCCTACCCATGCATTGCATTGCATGAATATGATAAAGAGGGGCATCTGTAGACACTCGAAATTTTTTGCACACCTGTCACTGACATTGTAGGAGGGCAGATTCGTCTTTCAAAGATAACCCTGGAAGACAGTTCACGTCAAGACCAGATACTATCGGAAGTTCAGTCTCAACCCCGAAACACACACCGGGAGTAACAGTTCCAACCTCGGAGATAACCCCGAGGCATGAAGTTACAATACCAGAAATTCCATCAGAGAAGACCGATTAATCTCAGAGATAACCCCGAGGTATCCAGTCTTAGTCCCAACACTGGGAGTAGCGTTTACCCACCTTGGTGATAACCCCAAGGCGGGCAGTTGCAGTTCCGACGATAACCCCGGAAGAGCTTATTTCATATGCATGCAATCAGCTTTAACCTCGGCACTCACACCGAGGCACTCAGTACAAGACCGAAGATAACACCGGGAAGACAGGCACGCCTCAAAGATGACACTGAGGACCTTCAACACTTGCAACAGTCCAATCTCAGCGATAACCCTAAGCAACGACTGCTTTATCATCCCAAACCGGAGACAACCCCGATGAGGGGAAAAGTCATCATCTTGCCACCATGACGCCACATAGCGCCGTCTCAACATCTCATACATACATTTCTACACAACAATGTCCCACAAGAATCAAGGAAAACCAATCCCGAGTGACTATTACGCAGGGTAACGGATAGAATTTGAAGCTTGAAGACCGGAGGGCACCGTCCCATCTTCCTGACTTCGTACAACCTCTAATCCCATTCCATTGCGTAACTCTCAACAACGACGGTCAGAAATAGGTCTTACATACCTTAATCGGATGCCCGGATTGCAATTCTGAAAGTTTGAGCTGACGATGACGATTACTGCGTGCATATATACTACGAGACGACGTGACCATGAAGCCTGTGTAGCAACCCGGTAGTGGCAGCAGTACATATCTCGGCCTAAGCACTTTGCTGCTCCCCTTTATTAATAGAGGGCTTGGGGTGGCCATTTGTAAGAGAAAAAAGGCGAGGAAGCCCTGTCAAATTTGCTCCGTACTTACAATATACTGAGTGTTTTCTCATTTTAAACACTTGTGAGCTCACATATAGCTACTTTTGTACTGCATGAGGCGAGTGTTCATCCACTTTAAAGATATAGAAGTCTTCTTTGGCAAATTAACTTAGTAAGCCTTCTCGGACACTTTTAAAGCATTTCTCTTCATCTTTGCACACACCCTTCTTCGCGTTTGAGAGTTGTTTCTTGCGTGTGTTTTTCCAGAGATATTATATATATGGTTTATATTTATATATATATATATATATATATATATATATATATATATATATATATATATATATATATATATATATATATATATATATGGACTAACATTATCGAGTTATGACTCGATTGAGCCTAGACTTCGGTTTGGAGCGTTTACTGCTTGAATATATATAAACTTATATATATTAACTGTTGTCGGACTTTGTTCGATGAGCCTAGACTTTGGTCTGGAGCGTTTACTACTTTAATGTATATATATATATATATATATATATTAACTGTTGTCGGACTTTGTTCGATAAGCCTGGATTTTACATCCGAAGCGTTTACTTTCTTATATATATATATATACTTATATATATGAACTGTTGTCGAACTCTGTTCGATGAGCCTAGATTTTACATCCGATGCGTTTATCGCTTATATATATATATATATATATATATATATTTCGTCTTGCCTGGAGTTTAATTCGTGGTGGTTGATCGCTTTTACAACTTTCTTTACGTTTCGTCCCGCCTAGAGTTTCCTCCGTGGCGGTTGATGCCTTTTACAGCTTTATTTACATTTTTTGATCCCCCATAGAGGTGCTTCGTGGTGGCTGATCATGTCTGTATATATATATATATATATATATATATATATATTTATAGCTTTTATATATATATACCTGCTTACTGCTTTCATATAAATTGCGGCATCATGTGAGCCTAGGAATCATGTGATCACATATTCGGTCTATTGGATCTAGATTCGGTTCCCGCGATGGACATTTTCAGTTGTAAGCAACTTGTAAATTTATCTGTGGTGTTTGAATTTCCTCAGATGATTTTCATACCCACGAGGAAGTCGGCATTATTTTGTATATTATATTATTGTAGATGCTTCGCATCTCGAAAATAAAAGAAATCAAGCCGAACATTTAATAAAAATTAAAGTTTAAAATGTCTCAATTACTATTGAGCACAAGGGTTTGAAAAGCCTCTTTTATAAAACGTCACTGCCATATCTTGCTAAAAATTGAATTTTCATATAAATTCAAACCCACAAAACACGAATTTCACCCACAAAACAGTGAAATTAACATATACAATTGGTACAGACTATTACAAACATGTTTGCTAACATTTACAACCAATTAGAACAATTTAACATCAACTAAAACTAGTTTAATTTCTCAAAATTCATATTTTTATACTAAAACTCCATTTTTGAACATCTTGATCAGAAAAATCATCACTGACATCTCATTTTTTTTTACCAAATCATTTCGTTCAAACTACGTTATCTTCGTTTCTTAATGAACTAGCATAATCTAACATCAATTTGCAGAATATATCACATATAGGGCATAACATTTTGTACTTACTAAAGTAAAATTATATGAACATAAACACTGTAATTTTTCCTTTTTCTTCCTACACCCAATTTACACGAATTTGATAACTGATATACAATCACAGATGATAACCAACCAATTTATCAAGAGTATACATATATATAATCAACAACATCTTGTACAACAATTCCACAAAACCAACTTCAGAGAATAGAAAATTATAATACTGAAAATTAGAATTGAAGTAAGTTATACCTTCACTTTGATTGTATGCTACCAAAGGATGGTGACTAGGTTTAGCAATTCCCCTTCTTCCTCTTGCCAATCACCAAGAACTCAGTGTTTTTCTCTCTTCTCTCTCAAACCTTCTCTATATTTTCTATATTGTCTAGCCTTAGGAAAAAATAAGACGCGTAGATAATATAGACTGGTCATTCACCCACGTATTCTTCTGTTAGAAAAATTAAAAGTTTGCGTCAATTGAATAAGCCAAATTCCACAAGGCCTTGTTTGGCTACCATATAACTCCATAACAAAATTATTTTTATTATTCTTATTATATAGTTTTCATGTCACACCATTAATTTAGTTAATTAAATAACTTTAGTTTAGCTAATTTAAATAACTTGTAATGGTAATTAAAATAATTTCAATTATAATTATATTTATGAATAATAAATAATTATATATCTAATTTAATTAATAAATTAGACACATCACTTTATTTAATTTATTTATTTCCTTTAAATTAAACAATTAATCTAATTTAATTATTTTCTTAAATATTAAGCAATTGATTTAATTTAATTATTTCCTTAAATTAAATCAATCATATAAAATTATCATTACTCAATTTAATTATCATAAATCAATTTAGTTACTAAATTAATTCACTACAATTCATCAATTATTTAATTTCCTCAATAGATAAATTATTTAAAATATTTATTTAATTCAATAAATATTTAAATTAAATTATAAATTTCTCGATCGTTACAATATAGGTGCGAACGAGGCCTCGCACTACTTCCAAATAAACAACACAATGACCCACATACACACACACACACACACACATTCATATAACAGTTTCTTAAAAAGTGGCGGTCATTATGGTAACACAGATGTCGGGGGGTGCCTAACACCTCCCCTCCGCATAATCAAGTCCCCGGACCCTATTGAATCTCGGTTTCACCGACCCGTTTAGCAGTGTCACATCACTGGGTCAATGTGCAAACCTTTTCTCGGTTGTGTTGGTACAACCATTTAAAAAACCAACTGGCGACTTTTAACAGTCCATCGTCGACATTATACATGTCAGACCTTTTTCACATGTTTTTTCAAACAAATCTCACCTAAAATGAGAACACCAAAGAACAAGTAACGGAAAGGGACAACTAAAAATCTCGACGTTGACACTCGGTACGGGAATTACGAATTCCTAGTCATGTCTTTTAGATTGACTAATGCTCATGCTGCCTTCATGGATATGATGAACCGAGTATTCAAGGAATATTTGGATCACTTTGTGGTCGTCTTTATTGATGACATCCTCATTTACTCCAAAAGTCGTGAAGATCATGATCAACACCTGAGGCTGATACTCCAAAAGCTTCGTGAAAACAAGTTATATGCCAAGTTAAAGAAATGCGAGTTCTGGCTTGAGGAAGTAGCATTCCTTGGGCACGTAATATCAAATCACAGAATATCTGTTGACCCGGTAAAGATTGAAGCAATTCAAAGCTGGGAGCAACCTAAGTCAGTGACCAAAGTACGTAGCTTTTTGGGCTTAGCTGGTTATTATCGGAGGTTCGTGGAAGGATTTTCTCAAATCGCTACTCCATTAACTCAGCTGACTCGAAAAGATACAAAATTCGGTTGGAACGAGGAATGTGAGAAGAGTTTTCAAGAACTCAAGAGGAGGCTCATTTCAGAACTTGTTTTGACAATATCAGTTGGTTCGGAGGGATTTGTCATATACAGCGATGCTTCAGGCAAAGGTTTAGGGTGTGTTCTCATGCAACATGGGAATGTCATAGCCTATGCCTCATGGCAACTCAAAGAATATGAGAGGAATTATCCTACTCATTATCTAGAGTTGGAAGCTATCGTTTTTGCGCTTAAGATTTGGAGGCATTACCTGTATGGGAAGAAGGTGGAGATCTATACGGATCATAAAAGCCTCAAATATTTCTTCACTCAAAAGGAACTCAACATGCGACAACGACGATGGCTTGAGCTATTGAAAGATTACGATCATACCATTCAATACTCTCCTGGAAAAGCGAACGTAGTAGCTGACGCATTGAGTAGAAGATCATATGCGGGTACGAGTGCGATATTGTCAACGCAAAGGCCCATTTTGTATGACTTACAAAGGATGGAGATAGAGTTAAAGACTCCAGGGACCCATGTGATGATGGCAAATATACAAGTAGAACCGACTTTAATCGATAAAGTTAAAGCTGCTCAAGCAACAGACCTGGAGCTGATGCGTATGAGGAAGAAAGTGCAAGAAGGTGCTATTCCGGAAGTAAGAATCGATGAAGAAGGAATATTTCGAATCAACTCTAGACTTTGTGTTCCTAACGATTATGACTTGAAGTATAAAATCATGATGGAGGCGCACAACACACCATTTGCAATCCATCCTGGGAGTACCAAAATGTATCGTGATCTTCGACATACATTTTAGTGGAGCAATATGAAGAGAGAGATAGTAGGGTTTATCTCAAGGTGTCTAACTTGTCAACGAGTCAAGGCAGAGCATCAAGTGCCAAAAGGTCCATTGCAACCACTTGAAATTCCAGAATACAAGTGGGATCACATTATCATGGATTTCGTTACTGGTCTTCCCAAGATTTCATAAGGCATAAATGCGATTTGGGTCATTATTGATAGATTGACCAAGTTTGCTCATTTTTTACCGATACGAGAAACTTATACACTTGAACGTCTTGCTCGTATGTGTTAGAGTTTATGCCCTAGAGGCCAATTATTTGATATAATTACTTAACATTTTGATATTATATTTGATTAAATAAATGAATGATTTTATTATGGTTTTATTTACTGCATTATATAAATGTAACATAATAAAATTCCTTAGAATAGTGATACAATTTATATAGTTTCAAGTATGTGACTTTAACATGAGATTATATAATTACAATTAGTATTATTGCTCTTAAATGTCCCTAGTCGAGTACCATTGTTGATAGGACAACAATGATGCATTGAGACTAGTATGTGGATTGACTGATGACCAAATCTCATTGGTCATAAATATATGAGATATTAAGTCAATGCATAGGTATGTGTTAGAGAACGATGTATTGGACAGACCCACCATGAGAATTCTATGTGGAGCATCGAAGTGTCATTAGCGATTCTCATAGTGACAATGATGTAATGGTCCTCCGACCTGAAATCACTATATTTCTACACGAGAATTTATGTACTTTGATATCATCAAATGTCACCTTTAATAGGGTGGACTATAAAGGTGATCATTGGATACAACATGAATCGTGTGAGGAATATCAGTGATCTAGATGGAATTTAACCATCTTATACATTAGGGGTGATATCCATAGGCCTCTTGATTGAGTAGGAATATGAAATGCATGGCCATGCTCAAATATTGATTTGTTTCATATAGTCTACTCGTTGATCAAGAAAACTCAGATTAAATTATGAAGAGTATGACACATTCCATGACTCGAGTTTAATCTAGGATATTAAGGTTAAAAGGATTAAATTACATTGAAACATTGGTCACAAAAAGGTTGCATCGAATCATCGATCTTATTATTACTTGGGTAGTTGTGATGCATTACTAGATGCCGCTCACTGTTTATAATTTTATAATATGATTTTAAATTTTTTGCCAACGTAATAATAACCTATAGGGTCACACACAAAGAACGTTATTAAAAGGAAATTAATTTAAATTGTAAGGATTTAAATATATCAATATGATTGGTAGTTATTAAATCACGAATTTAAATTAAAAGGATGCTTTATATATGTATATATATTAAATAAGTAAGACTTAATTAAGTATAATATATATATATATATATATATATATATATATATATATAAATTCAGATTTTATTTTAATTAGATTAGGGTTTTGATTAATTCCTATTTATTGCTATATATATGATATATCAGCGTCTTTGGAAAGTTAATCAAAACAAAAAACCCTAGCCGCTATTAGAGAGAGACTAGAGAAAATAGTTTCGAAAATCCTCATCCTTGGTGGCTAGTACCGCGATTCCTTTTTCTGCAGATCGTAGGACGATTCGTTGAGCGTTCGTGTGGATACCGTAGAGACGCAGTTCGTTCGAATTGCGTTGGAGATTCGACCGCATCGTTTAATCACTTTCTTGATCGATATAATTTCTAACCACTGAATTAACTATTTTTCGCATGGATCCTGTTTAAGGTTTTGAATTTGGTTTAAATTGTTCTATTTCTGTTGTGCGTTTCTGTGTCGAAACCCTTCAGTACATAAACGTGATTGTAAGATTGCATGGTATGCCAGTATCCATAATTTTTGATCGAGACCCAAGATTCACTTCACGATTTTGGGTTAGTTTGCAAAAAGCTTTGGGCACAAATTTACGATTTAGTTCAGCATATCATCCTCAAACGGATGGGTAGTCAGAGAGGACTATTCAAACTCTTGAAGATTTATTAAGACTATGTGTCCTTGACTTCAAAGGAAGTTGGGACAAGTTCTTACCATTGGTGGAGTTTTCCTATAACAACAATTATCAAAGAAGTATTGACATAGCTCTATTTGAGGCGTTGTATGGAAGAAAGTGTCGTTGTCCAGTATGCTGGGATGAGGTGGGTGAAGCAACGTTGTTGGGACCGAAGTTGGTATGTATGACTACGAAAAAGATTCAAACGATCCGACAACGTTTAAAAACCTCACAAGATCGACAAAAGAGTTATGCTGACCTTCATCGAAAGTATGTGGAATTCAATATTGGAGATCATGTGTTGTTACGTGTTGCTCCATGGAAAGGAGTTACAAAATTTGGAAAGAGGGGAAAGCTCAATCCTCGATTCATTGGCCCATTTATAATCCTCGATCGAGTAGGAACTGTGGCCTATAGACTCACCTTACCGCCAAGTATGTCTCGTGTTCATAATATTTTTCACATATCTATGTTACGTATATATGTGAAAGACCTGAACCACATTATTGAATTAGAACCGGACGAGATAGCGGATGATTTAACGTATGAGGAGGTACCTGTTAAAATCTTGGATAAGAAGGATCATATTCTACGCTCCAATGGTATACCTTAAGTCAAAGTTTTGTGGAGAAACCACGATGTTGAGGAAATGACCTGGGAGTTAGAATCTGAAATGAAGTCAAGGTATCCTCACCTTTTCGACATACCAGGTATGCACCCTAATTTCGAGGATGAAATTTCATAAGAAGGGGAGGTTGTAAGACCCCAACTTTTATTAATAACGATTAATTTTTCTCGAAATATATGGTGTGGATTTGATATAATGTTATAATTGTGGGTATTTTTCACAAATTTTGCAAAGTAAGCAAGTGGTTAAATAATATTCGATTGGTCGGGGAATATTCATTTTAACAGAGAATATTCATACGACGTCACAATCATTGGTGGACCCCACAACGGAAGTATTGTCGTAGTTAGAAAACGACATAATTATCTTTTTATAAAAATAACGGCGAAAATTTTACCGTTAAACTGTTGAACTACCCGGTGGTAAAAGTACAGTAATACGCGTGGTTGCATAGTATCACACGATATTGATTATTGATTCTTACGTGAGAAGTCACTCAGTTATACTTAATTATTGCTACAGTAATTGTTGCATAATATCTCTCATATTATTGATTCAATTATTGTCACAGTATCATCTGCATAATATTTATTATTATTAAATCAATAATTGAGACGACAAAGTTATTCATATTATTATTTACAATATTGACAATGTCTAAAAAGTTCTATCTAGGAGAGGTTTGGTCACCTAATTGCACGTCAATAGGGAGAAATCCTTATCGGAAAGCCCCCTCTTTCTTGGGAATGATCTGGTTGTTAAATATTGTAAGTTATAATATTAATGATGAATAAGTTCTTATTGATTAAAGATGAAATTGATATTTTAATTGTGTTGGGATTATTTGTGATACCCCCAAATCTCGATACTTCATTACATCAAGATTTGGTGTTCACTTAATTAAAACATTCATATCTAACTACCCCATCATAATATAATTGAATAATAAAACCTGCCCATACATGATTAAATTAATAAAAACATTATCTCCCAGGTTATCTAACCTTTAATTATAATTAATCAAATACGAATATTAAATAAATACTTTATTACATCAATCAAATTAAAGTCTGATAAATAACAGTCAACATATTACAAGTCTTCAAAACTTGTTCATCTTCCCCTTGCCCTTACTGGTGCTAGGTACAACTACCTTCTCATCCTTAGCTGTAATGGTTATATAAGCAAGAGTGAGCAAACAAAACTCATTTGAAATAAGAATGAATAACTTTACAACATTTGCCAAATAATAGGCTCAATAGAACTGAATGATATGTTCTTTTAACATTCTGAAATATACTACTAAGGGTCTAATGACCACGAACTATGTCCACGATTATAAGTAATCTTTCAACTTTAACTTTAATAGTCATATGACTATAAGTACTCCATGTACTTAGGGGGATCAATCCTTCGTACAATGTATTGTGCACAAACATTTCAACGCTAAGCGTAAACCCCTAAAAATAGGGTTGTTCATCTCAGTATTTAGATTACAAGTCCGCACTAAAGTAAGTTTGGTTTGGATACATTTCAAGGTAATTTGGAGTTCAACGAACATCAACTAAGGATTAGTTGAATAAAATGAAATCACACTATGCTATGAATAAATCATTGTGTATTAAAGTTACGCTTTAGGAATAATCTAATAGCATAAATGTTGAATAACTATCATTACCTTGCTTGAACAATATTAAGCCAATGTTATTTAGAATTGAATACTAAGCATGCATTACGAATAGTAATTTGAACAATAACAACTATTCAACAACAGTATATTAGATTATATAAACTTGCATGCTATTTGACAAGTTAAAGACAAGGATACCTTGCTTAACATCAAAATAAGGTTTAGAAAACTTGTATCATCATGAACAACTAGATACAAAAGGTTGCAAAATTACAGTTGAAATAGGACAAGTAAACTTGCCTAACAATAAACAAACTAGCTCAACGAAAGTGTAGAGTTAGAAAACTTGCTCAATTATGAAAGTAGAATTAGAGAACTTGCTCAATGTACAAAGATAGGTTTAGAAACTTGCCTCGAGTGTTAGCTATAATACTAACTCACGTTCACCTACATATAGGTTTAGAACCATCATCTATTAGATATACTAACATTCACGTTCCAACACAACACACATTTCTAGTTAGACTTACTATTTTAGCACAAGTCTTAAGATACCTTGCAAATATCAGAAATTACAAGTGTTAACCATCACAACACATGTTTACTATTCATCATGCTCACTAAGTCTTAATATACTACGTTCATTGTAACATTCTAGAATTTTAAATGTAATATTAAATATTTATTGATTTATATAAATATTTAATGGATGTGATTATCGTTGAATAAATATTTGTTCAATTGATTTAATTTTATTTAGTTAATTATTTATTAAATAAATAATTGATAAATTAAGGAAATGATTATTATATTGATATTTCAATTTAATGGTTAATTATTTATATTGAGTTATGTGATTAAAGGATTTATTTAATTAATTGCGATTTGATTAATTAAAATAAATAGGAAAGCTTGATTAAATATAGTGTGACAAATAACTATATTATAAGGAGTTATTAAAATAAATTAAAGTAGTTTAATTTAGTTTTTTACCAAACAAGGCTTAATATATTAATTCTTTAAAATTTAAAGGGTTTTTTGCCAAAATGTGCCTTATACTTTTTTGGAATTTTTAGATTTTTAAATAAAATAAAATAAATAAAATAATAAATATAATATATTTATAATGTATATGTTATTTTGATAACTGATGATGACAATTAATGCCATATTAGTTTTGTGTTTTGATATTACGTATATTGGCTATCAGTTTGTTTTAGTTGTACGCATACGAGTTGTTGGGTTTTGAGAGAGTTCAGAAAACTTATTAGAGGTTAGCAGAGAAAATTGAGAGAGAGTTACAAACTTTCACAGCAAATTCAAGTGATTAACAACGATTGTATTTGTAATTGAAGGTATGATTTACAACTTTGATATTATAAGCATATATATGAATATTACGACAATAATTTTCATACTCTGTGAATTTTATGTGTTTAGAATTGATGCTCTTGAATTAGTTATGATGATTTCATGTGTTTATGATGATTAGATATTATGTTTAAACAATAATCGCATGCTAATTTCGGATATCAATAGAAATTTTGTCAGTATATATATGTTTTCATATGGAGCTATGTAAGTACCAATTTTGATGGTCAAATTGCATGCTAAGATGCTAATCGAGTTTTGTTTATGCTAGTTTGTTGAGATACGAACATAACGTAATTTGAATGAGATGATTTGGCTATGTTTTGAAATCACAGTGATGATTTTAGGATGAATGTCAAGAAAATTGAGTTTTTCATGAAAACATGAATATTGAGAAATTAAAATAGTTTTAGTGATTGTTAAATTGTGTTACGTGGTTGAATATGTTAGCAATCATGTCTATGATAGTTGTATATTTATTTTACGTGTTATTATCACTATTTGGTGGGTGAAATTCGTGTTAGTTGGCTTAAGAAAAGTGCCGAAGCTTTGTTATGCAAAATGCGTTACTCAAATCCTTGTGGCTGCAAGAAGCCCTTAAGCGCCAGCGCCGCCTCCCAAGATAAAAACTTACGACCGCCGAGTGCCCATTCGAGACAATCAAGTCTCGCTAATTCTGCAGACTTTGGTCGTTCTTTGTGGCTTAGCTAAAGGTTATGGTAATGTGTCCAACATGTAACAACAAGGCTAATACAGAGTTGTGTTATATGTATTATGAATTCAAAGTTGCAAAAATGATTAGTAAATCAAAAACGTGTTATGTGATAACCTAGTTTATTCAATTAACGTTAGTTATGTGTTGTGATGATTAACACTTGCTAATTCTGAAATGTGAATAGTAGCTTAAGACTTTCGCTAAAATAACAAGTTTAGCTAGTAATGCGTTTTATATTGAAAAGTGAATATTAGTATATCTAATAGATGTTGTGGTTTTAATACTGTGTATAGGTGAACATGAGTTTTAATATTTTAGCTTACGCTCGAGGAAAGTTTTGTAACTCTACACTTTCGTTGAGCTAGTTCATTTATTACATTGTGCAAGTTTTCTAACTCTACACTTTCGTTGAGCTAGTTCATTTATTATATTGTGCAAGTTTTCTAACTCTATACTTTCGTTGAGTTAGTTCTATTATTATATTGTATAATTTCATGCTTTTGATTGAGCAAGCTTCTTATCTTAACTGTTATTGAATAAATCAATTTTATTGATTGATTCATTCTAACTTGTTTACAATTAAGCAAGTTTCTTAAGTTCTATTATTGTATAATGAACGTAATTTTTAACTCTCGTCTCTATTATTGAACTGTTTTAATTCTTTGCATGAGCTAATACATTGTTGGGAAAGTTTTTAGTTTCCATCTTGCTATCAGTTAAATTTACGTTCAGGAATATCATTTCTAATGTTATAAGACTCGAACCTTAGCTTATTTTACTGTTCAAGCAAAGGTTAACCATTTTATTCATTTTATTGAATGCTTATGCTTTATAGTTATTTCAAGCATGAGTTTGATATGTAGAATCAGTTCATTTATGATTCTCAAATATTCTAAGTTATGTTGTTATTAAACAACTATTGCGTTATCAAGCGTTGTTGATTCAACTATTTCCCTAATTAATGATTATTAAACTTCAATTACCCTTGAAAGCTTATCCAAACCAAACTTTCTTTGGTGCAGACTTTTACTCTAAATACTGAGATGAACAACCCTATGTTTAGGGGTTTATGTTTAGCGTTGAAATGTTTGTGCACAATACATTGTACAAAGGATTGATCCCCCTAAGTACGTGGAGTTCTTATAGTCATATGACTTTTAAAGTTAAAGTTGAAAGATTACTTATAACTGTGGACATGGTTCGTGTTCCTTTGACCCTCAGTAGTATATTTAAGAATGTTAATAGAACAAATCATTCAGTTCTATTGAGCCTATGAATTGGCAAATATTGTAATATTAATAGAACATATCATTCAGTTCTATTGAGCCTATTATTTCGTAAATGATTTAAAGATATTTATTCTTATTTCAAGTGAGTTTTGTTTGCTCACTCTTGCATATTTATACATTTATTGCAGCTATGGTTGAGAAGGTAGATAAACCTATAACTAGCAAAGGAAAGAAAAAAATGTACAAGTGATGAAGACTTGTAATTTTGCTTTATCGTTATGATGATAGACTTTTAATAATGACGTGATGTAATAATTTAATTTCCGCACTTGAATGATTGTATTAAAGGTTAGAGAACCTGGGAGATAATGTTTTTATTAAAGTAATCATGTATGGGTAGGTTTTTATTATTCAATTATATTATGATTGGGTAGTTAGATATGAATGTTTTGATTACGTGAACACCAAATCTTGAGGTAATGAAGTACCGGGATTTGGGGGTGTCACAAGTTGTTATCAAAGCTTTAGGTTATGAACCTTAGGTGGGAAAAAGCCTTAGCAAGTAACCTTTGAAAAGATAGTGGTGATTAACTCTTATCGAGTTTTAAAGAAGGAGTAATAAAACACTTATGTGTTTATGTGTTTATAACTTATGTGCTCGTGAGTGTCGAGTAGGAATGATTAATGATTAAAACTTAAAATTTTGTTGTTAGGATGACTAATGTCGGAGAATTCAATCAGGCTAGGGAGGATAGACCTCATATGCCTATAGAGGAGGAGCCTCGCGACATTCAGGTTATTTGGGAACGACTACTGCCATGTGAGTCAGCCCCGTTGGTAACAGTGGTTGAAGATGAGGATGATGATGTGGAGACGGATGAGGAGGATCCCGTTGAGTTTCCACAGGAGGATGAGGATGACGAGGACGAGGACGAGGACGAGGAGACTCCACTAACCTTGGTAGCTGCTCGTATGTATGATGAAGTCTACGACCGTAATGTGGAACTTCAGGATACAGTCGAGGAATTGCAAGAGATAGTAGCTGGACAACAGACTGCAATGACACAGAAAGACAATGAGATCCAAGATCATGAGGAACGACTGACAAATATCGAGGAGAAGCTAGAACAGACTGAAGGAGTAAACATTTATAATTTAATTTATCCAAAATCAATAATGTCCAAATTGTCAACATGATACTGCTTTGTGGAGTAAAATTTAAGAATATTATTATATCAAAAATGATTTGGACAGAAAAGAAATCATTTTTTTATCATGAATAGTACCCCGGGTGAATTGTAACCAAGTGAATAGTACCCGTGAATAGTAACTTCAGGAATAGTACCTCGTGAAAACTTATCAAGAATGCTCAGAATAATATCTCCATGAAAAGATACTGGATGAAGTGCAAATATCAAGGATATTCTACTAATTTCATGGAGTATAGAAGCCAAAACTTTAACAAAACGAGTATAAAATTCGAAATCTGAAACGAAATAATATTACTTACATACTACAGAGTATGGAAAAAAATATTATTGTGACACCCCCAAATTCGGGTGCTTGAAACCCGAACTCGGTGCTTTACGATACCATTTCTATAAGCTGAATAATACTAATAATAATAACAATAATATAAAATTCAAACTTAATTTAGATATGCATCAAATTTTACTCCCAGGTACGAGACCTTTAAACATTCATTACATCATAGATAATAAGTATCATTGTCTTAATAAACTTTAACTATTACACAGAATATTATAAATCTCATTCGAACAGCTTCCCTTTTGCCTTGTTCTTGCCTGAACCTTCTTGTTGATCATACTTAGCTGAAAACATTTACATTTAAAGCAAGAATGAGCATTGGATTGCCCAGCAAGTAATAACAACAATATATATTAGCTGAAAGAATTAAATATTTTCTTTAAAAGACACTTCTACAACGAATCAACAGTTATGAAGTAAACTGAACCAATAACAATAACATATCACTTCTATATGAAATTTTTGAAACAATGTATAGACTATAACTGGAGATCAGTCAACATACTATGAACATTATTTTCTATTTTCAAAAAGGTTAAACAGAAATTCATCTCAGAAACCGTCATAACTTACTACAGCACGAGGGGTGATCACCCATTATGCCTCAGATTGATCAATACTACATGCAAGAACGATATTATCGTTCACTCTATCCACCTTAGGTGCACAAAAGTTTTCCCATATTCAGGATGTTCATATTTAGTCGGGAATCCAAACTAAAACAATCTGGTTGGATACAATAACGTTCTATCTTATTCAACAATATTTTTATGTCTAGCTGAATCAAATAGCTTAGACGGCTTTTAAGTCAACGTATACATACTTGAAATCAATAAGTATGTATCAACATATGATTAAATACAATGGTTATCCAAGTGGGGACACTTGTCTAACCCTATATACGATTTAACGAATAGAATAAATATGAATTATATAATAATACAATGATCGGATAATGTAAGAACTTATATGAATACAAAGATTGGATACATAATCAATAATAATAGCGTTAATAATCTGGCACAATAATAATATAATTCTGAAACTTTCTTACTCATGTCCATTGCATAAAGTAAATACAAAGGTAAGATACTTGCACAATATAAAGAATAGTTTGGATACTTGCTCAATAATAATTGGAGTAAGTTTAGGAAACTTGCCTGAGCTGCTGCTTATAATAACGCAACTTAGATTAATCTTTTATAAAGCTACCTATCAGTAATAAGATCATTCGTTCAATTAGAATAATATATCATATCACATAAATCGCTAATTGCGATTCAAAATTTATAACCTAATCACATTGTCACATATGTTTATGATTATTGATTCACTAACAAACACATATCTAATCAATTTATTTAAGTCTGAATCAATTTCTGAATTATTTCAGATTGTCTTAAGCGGTTTTATCGGGTAAATATCGAGTCTAAGACTCTATCGTGTAGTACAATATTCGTTTAGATATTTTAAATATCACCATATTATTTTTCATAGCCTTATAATAATTTTTAAATAATTATTATACTTTATCATAATTTTCAAACTCAAATAATTATTAAATGATTTAAATATTAACTAATTCTATTATCATTAATATTTAATTAATATTAAACTATTAATGAAACCATTGCCAAAATATTAAAGTTATTTATAATAACTCAAAATATTTTTAAAGTATTAATATTACCCTTAAATGATTTTTAAAATATTTAAAATCATTTTTAAATAATTATCATTAATATTAAAGTATTAATGTATTATTTATCAAAATATTAAAAGTCATTAAGTATAACTTAATAATATTTTTAATTCATTTATATCCTTTTAAATGATTTTTAAATTAATATAACTATTTTAAACTATTTATTTAATATAATTATTAAATAAATTTAATATTATTATTAATAATAAATTAATAATCATTAATATTAAATTATTAATGAAATTATCCTTTAAATATTAAAAGTTATATTTTATAACTTAAAAATTTCTAAACTATTTATTTTCATTTAAAATGATTTTCTAATTATAAAATCATTTTTAATTAATTTATTTAATATAATTACTAATTAAATCTAATAGCATTAATATTAAATAATTAATGAAATTTGTCTTAAACTATTAAAAGATATATTTTATAACTTAAAATATTATTAAATACCTTTTATCATTTAAAATTATTTTTGAAATAATAAAATCATTTTCAATAAATTTATTTAATGCATTTATTAAATAAATAAAATATGAATAATATCCCAATAATTATTAATATTTATGAAAAATATGTCAAATTATTAAAAGTTAATTTTTATAACTTAAAATAATTTTTAAAACTATTTTTGGAATTTTTAATAATTAATTTCTATTTTTAAATGATTTTTGGAAAATAAATTAAATAAAATTATTAAATCCGTCGCTATAGCCTTTAGCTACAGAAAGCGTTGTCTTAGGTGTTCTTGAGCCCTCAAGAAGATTCATAGCACAGTTTCGGGTGACCTACTTTGACCAAGTATTAAACACTGATCTTATTGTTTCTGAGAAATCTACTGACTGGAGGTTGTAGTACACGTGCAACACTATACGTTCCAGCAACAACCAAAGTCATAACATGCATAACATAGAAGATATAAGAACCTAAAGTAGCTGTCAGAGGCTGTTCTTCATTTCTGGGTTGCCCAGAAATGAAGCAGTTCGAGTATGCATCTTTGGGCTTCCACAACTTGTGATCTAAGTGTTGGTTTTGTGATATAAAAGTTACAGCTTGTAGAAAACATGTAACCTAAGAGATCTATCCCAAAACATTACCACAACATCAACAGAATCATTAGATCCAACTTGGTCAAACCTTGTCAGAAATAAGCCTCTTTCAGTTTCTGCAAATTCCAAAAAAAGCTAAGTCAGTGCGAGTGGCCTACGTTGACCACTTGCTACAATCTACCTAATGATTATCTGCACGATCTAAAGTCATGGATCTATAGTTAGAGAAACAGGCTACACATGAATTACAACAACATCAACAGAACTTGCAAAACCCGATGATCTAGTCTAGTCACAAACATCTTGTCGTCGGCCGATCTGGGCATAATCTAAATTTGCCAGATTTCTTCTCGGTCAATCTTGGGTCAACGGTATTTGACCGTCAATAACTTCCATTCTAGACATCAAATGGCCTTGATTCATTTTGCAGATTACATATCACATTACAAGAGCTACACATAACAACAAAAACCATAATCAAGCAAAGATCTGTGGCCACTGACATTCGTTGTCAGACCACAGTTGAACTTTTTTCCAGATTTTGCAAATCTTCAAATTCGAGCCTCTAGATGTTATGGATTCAACATCTAGCAACCCAGATCATTATTAGACACTATAACCAACATGTTTTAACATTAAAACATAACATCTAACATGGCCTTCAAGATCAGATTGTAAATTAGGGTTTTGCACCTCTCTTTAAAAAATTTTGATTCTTAGCTTCTGATCTGTTTGTGGATTTCGTGGGGCTTGCTTAGTGACTGATCTAACACTACAATTTCGTGGGTTTGGCCTTGAGAGAGTATGGCTAAGTGTTTGTGAACAAATTAGGCTAAAATGAGGATTTTTTCTCTCTTAAATTATATAATGAATTGATACAATGAATTTGTAATGGCTGATGTGCTGATAATCTAGCTGTTAAGTTGATAGAGTAGGGTGGCTACAGATTTGCAAAGATTTGTTAGCTAATAATTCAACTAATGAGACAAAAAGGTAATTTTAGTAATTTTATTTTAATCTCAAGGGTATTCTTGTCCAAGGTGCTTGAATCTAGGGTTTAATCACTAGATTTTACATCTTAAAGTTTTCCAAATAATTACTAGGGTTTGGACAATTAAAAATTAAAGTGTAATAAAATTTTAATTTTAAACACACTAATTAAATTAGGGTTTTTAATAGAAATTATGGTTTTTAATAGAAAATTAGAGTTTAAATAATTAGGGTTCCTTAACATCATTAGGGTTCCCAAATTAATAATTATGGTTTCCTAATTATCATTATAATTTACTAAAACAACAATTAGGGTTTCTAATTTAGGCAAATTAGGGTTTTCAAATAATAATTAGGGTTTCTCTTAATTACAGAAATTATATAATACACAGTAAAATTCATATAACACAATTACTACACAGTCTCGAACTCATAACCGAGTTTAACAATTAGGGTTTAATAACACGATATGAGGGTTATGCCATAATTTACCTTATTTGGCCCACCGTTATCAATCTACGCATTTACAGTACATGTTTATAGCACTAAAAAATTAAAATATAATTAATATTATATTATTATTCTCATCCCTTGATCAATACCCAAATTTAGGGTTTGGATTCCATATCTGATTTATCTTTCATATACAACATCAATAATTAAGCTAAAATAATTAACTTAAATATTCTAAAGAAATTCATATAATAAAATATTTATTATTATAATTCCAATAATCATTTCATATATTATTTAAATAATATAAAAATCATATTTTCATAAAAATAAATAATAAGGACATTTCTACTAAAAATTAATTATTATAAGTATATACGTTATAATGATCAATAATTCTAAAATAAAATTATTTGAAATTATTCATGTAATAAATAAATTTTATTTATCACATATATACATATACATTACTTGGCACATATTCCCATCTTCAAATAATAAAAAAAAAATTATATGCAAAATTTCTTATTTATTTACATAAAAAAAATATCGGGTTATTACAATTATTTCAAGCGAATATTGAACAAAAATAACATCCCTTACTTCAAAAGAATAGTACTTCTGGCTAGAATATAAGATATAACGCTGAAAGGAACTTGCACCGTATAACAACACTCAAAGTATCAAAATACTCATAAGAATACGCTCGATAATATAGAGAGAAGATTTCAGTTTCTGGTGTGATTTTCAATTCTAACCTAAGCACCCTATTTATAGAAAAATGCTTAAAACATCAAAACAGAAAATTTAATAAAATATTAATATAATTAAATTTTTTCACGCCCACCTTAGACAAACTGATTTCAGCATGTTTACAACACCTGTGGGGCCCACCCAATTACAAAAAACATTTTTATTAAAAATAATAATTAAAACTTCAAAAATTAATTATTCCGAAACTTCAATAATTCATAATAAATAGCCCTTTTATCAGAAAAATTCAAATCTTATGTCCTTCCATAGAAAATTCAATTCTCTACAACTTTGTAAGTTTAAGTTTTTCCAAATTCCAAACAGAAATTGACCGAAATCCACATACGGACGATTTTATAGGCTATAATCAAATTTCAATCAAGAAATGGGGTCCATAAACATGAAAAACATGTTTTAAATATTTGTAGTAACAAAAATACTCTTCCTCCTCATTTATTCATATATCACACATTCATTGTAAAAATATCATCATTATTATATTATTATAATATAATAAATTATTTTATCAGAAAAGATAAAATATCAATTTTCAACAATTGTCACTTTTCTAAAAATTCCTCCATTTATATCCACATAAATAAATATTTTTCTTATCATATAAATCAATAATTAATTATTCACAAATAATATTACAGAATCACAATACTGACAACCAGGCTGTTCCCAGGAAAAAGGGGGCTTTCCAATAAGAATTTCTCCTTACTGGTTCACAATTAGGTGACCAAACCTCTCCTTAGACAGAACTTTCTAGACATTGTCAATAATGTTATCTAGTAATATTATTAAAATAATATGAATTATTGATCTGATAATGAGAAATACTGTGTAGTGACAATTATTGAAACAACAATAATATAAAATATTAACGTAGTAATTATTGAATCAATAAAATAAAATATTGAACATTAATTACTGTAAAAATTATTGAGTAGTATCTTGTTACGTAAGAATCAATAATTGGTGCAATACTGTGTGATACTGTGCAACACCGCGTACTACTGTGTTTTTACCACCGGGTATTCCAACAGTGTTAACATTAACAATTACGCTGTTATTTATAAGCAACTTATACTTGTCGTCTTCTTCATCTGACCATTTTTCGTTATGGGGCCCACAAATGGCTGCACCGTCGTACGAATATTCCTCGATAGAAAGAATATTCCACGACCAAACGAATATTCCCCGATAATATGAATATTTTATAACCACTTGCTTATTTTGAAAAATTTATAAATATTACCCACAACTATAACATTATATCAAATTTACTCCTTAATATTCAAAAAAATATTTTGAGAAAATTAAATCTTTATTCATAAAATTCAGGGTCTCACAATCTCCCCTCCTTATGAAATTTCTCCCTCGAAATATACGTACGTACCTGGTATGACGAAGAGGTGAGGATACCTTGTCAGATTCTAACTCTTGAGGTATAACCTTTGAGCGTAGAATATGTTTCTTTTTATCCAAGATTTTAACATGTACCTCTTCATACGTTAAATCTTCCGCTATCTCGTCTGGTTTTAAATCAATATTATGGTTCAGGTCGTCCACATATTTACGTAACATCGATACGTGAAAAACGTTATGAACACGTGACATACTTGGCGGTAAAGCGAGTCTATAAACAACAGTTCCTACTCGATTGAGGATTTCAAATGAGCCAATTAAATCGAGGGTTGAGATTTCCTCTATTCAGCAGCTCTTGCTTCTAAAATAACACCCTCTTTAACCTTCTTCTTCATATTCATCAGCTATGAGTCTGTAGCCTAAGCGGCTTAAACTTTATCGATTAAAGTTGGTTCTAATTGCATATTTAACATCATCACATGGGTCTCTAGAGTAAGTCGTATGAAATGGGTCTTTGTGTTAACAATGTCGCACTCGTAACTGCATACGATCTTCTACTCAACGCGTCAGCTACCACGTTCGCTCTTCTACAATGATATTGTATGGTATGGCCGTAATCTTCAACAGCTCGAGCCAATGTCTTTGGCGCATGTTACGTTCATTTTGGGTGAAGAAATATTTGAGGGTTTTAGAAATGGGTTTTGTACTGGGGTCAAATTTAAACGTTGAGCGCAAGTAGGAGAAATAAAAGAATGGGTAGAACCGATATCGAATAAGGTATAAAATTCGCAAGAATTTTTGATTAACTAACCCGTGATAACTTCGTTTGGGTTCCTCGTATTTTGGGAAGTCACAACAAACGCTCTCCCTTGAACCGCTGACTTTGAC
The DNA here is from genome assembly GCA_020205615.1 of Panax quinquefolius. Classification (NCBI taxonomy): domain Eukaryota; kingdom Viridiplantae; phylum Streptophyta; class Magnoliopsida; order Apiales; family Araliaceae; genus Panax; species Panax quinquefolius. The sequence goes on from CM035166.1 coordinate 46,014,166, forward strand.
TTGTCTGGGATAGCCTTTAGTATCATCGTCCCAACTGGACTTAACTTTGCTATAGAGTACATTCCACCCTGAATTACTTCGTTGCATTCTTGATCCATGATTTGAATCATTACTCTCCGATCCATATCGAATTGGGGTTGACAACTTTGCACAGGGTAATTCCGAACTCGATGTTGGATTCTCCCAATTGCTGTCCAAAAAGCGAAATCCATTTCATCTATTTTGGCCTTATTGGATCGGACGTCTTTTTCTACAATATCAACGCGTTGTGTGGCTTTTACCCATGCATCCTCCATTCTCATTCTTCCGGTTGCTTCTTCTTTCATCAGAACTTTGATCATAGCATTCTCAGATTCCAACTCTAATATCTTATACTCTACCAAAGAGTGTTTCTGTTCAAGGATCGTACATCGGGTAACAAAATTTTGAATTGTTGCATCTCTTTGCTCCACGACCGCCTGCCGTTCTTCGACCTGCTCTTCTAACTCACGAATACGATTTTGTAATTCTAAATTTCAATCATAAAATTCTTCTAATAAATTCTCCTCAGGTTCCTCTTTTTCCTCATTCTCAGCTGCTACCTCTGCGACTATCTCAGGTGCAACTATTAATTCTTCACTCATCACATGGATATCTCTAATTCCTTCTTTGCCTGACATCACATTATCCTGGTTGGCGATTAGAGCTGTCTCCACGGTCTCATTCACTCTATTGTTAACATTTTCAGGTGCCATTCTCAAATACTGCCACAAAACAAGGGTTAATTAAAGAAATTGACATGCAACATATTATCCCTATACTCTGACCGACCAATTAAATACCAATTAAACTTAGGTAGGTCATACTAGCGAAGGAATACCCCTTCTCTCCCCTCCTAGTTCTTGTCTCACATCTCAGCCAGGGATCATATCCCTAAGCTTTGATACCAACTGCGACGCCCCCAAAATAAGTATACATCACCGATCTTGAGTCGCCAAATACATGGTACAAAATTCAAATACAACTTAATAATACAATTGTCGTGTAAAATACGACAAAACATAAACTAAGAGTTTTAAAATGAATATTGTCTTCTAGACAGTATTCAACTCAAATGGAGTCCTCAATACAATTATTATCACACTATTTCATAGAATAGTGAGGACTACTAATGCTATCATCTGGACCGTCACTCCGTTCCCCGACTAGTCCCGACTACGTTCTCATTTCCTGAAGAGGACAATGAAAGTAAAAGGGTGAGCTCAACTAGCCCAGTAAGAAATATTATGACTAAGATAATGCGAGATAATTTATCTTTAGCCTTCAACAGATGTTAAACCGATAAAATATAACAAACATCAAGTTTAATCTGCGGTGAACAAGCAATCCATTAGAAGAGTCAAGTAGAGAATAAAATCTACTATCTTCTATGATTTAAAAAGGTTTTTCATCACTTTTATCATTGAGACTCAGCTTAATAAATAATTCACATCATCGAATCACCCCTGCACTACGGGCAAGGTTATTTTTTAGTATCACGACCACAAATTATCCATGCACCATGGGCCAAGGATATTCGTGTATTCATCAATGGTCATGAACATGCCAACAACTGTCCATCAATGCACTACGGGCCAATGAGGACTTTTACCACATCATTTATAACATTACGGTCATGATTATACCGAATAATCCCTGGTCATAATCATACCAAGTCCATCTATACACTACAGGTCACAGATGACTTTCAACATAATATAAACATGAGGATGATAAGAATTCAATAAAATAAGTTCAAGGATAAATTTTTAAAGATTTATAATTTAATTTATCCAGAAATTAATAATGTCCAAATTGTCAACATGATACTGCTTTGTGGAGTAAAATTCAAGAATAATATTATATCAAAAATGATTTGGACTGAAAAGAAATCATTTTTTTGTCATGAATAGTACCCCGGGTGAATAGTAACCGAGTGAATAATACCCGTGAATAGTAATTTTGGGAATAGTAACCCCGTGAATAGTACGACATAAAAAAGTTAAAAATTATCAAGAATGCTTAGAATAATATCTCCATAAAAAGATACTGGATGAAGCGCAAATATCAAGGATATTCTACTAATTTCATGGAGTATAGAAGCTAAAACTTTAACAAAATGAGTATAGAATTCGATATCTGAAACGAAATAATATTACTTACATAATACAAAGTATGGAAGAAAATATTATTTCAAGCGAATATTGAAGAAAAATGACATCCATTACTTCAAAAGAATAGTACTTCTGGCTGGAATATCAGATATAACGCTGAAAGGAACTTGCACCGTATAACAACACTCAAACTATCAAAATACTCACAAGAATACGCTCGATAATATAGAGAAAGAAGATTTCAGTTTCTGGTGTGATTTTTAATTCTAACCTAAACACCCTATTTATAGGAAAATGCTTAAAACACCAAAACAGAAAATTTAATAAAATATTAATATAATTAAATTTTTTCACGCCCACATTAGACAAACTGATTTCAACATGTTTACAACACCTGTGGGGCCCACCCAATTGCAAAAAACATTTTTATTAAAAATAATAATTAAAACTTCAAAAAAAAATTATTCCGGAACTTCAATAATTCATAATAAATAACCCTTTTATCAGAAAAATTCAAATCTTATGTCCTTCCATAGGAAATTCAATTCTCTACAACTTTATAAGTTTAAGTTTTTCTAAATTCCAAACAGAAATTGACAGAAAACCACATATGGATGATTTTACAGGCTATAATCAAATTTTAGTCAAGAAATGGGGTCCACAAACATGAAAAACATGTTTTAAATATTTTTAGTAACAAAAATACTCTTCCTCCTCATTTATTCATATATCACACATTCATTGTAAAAATATCACCATTATTATATTATTATAATATAATAAATTATTTTATCAGAAAAGATAAAATATCAATTTTCAACAATTATCACTTTTCTAAAAATTCCTCCATTTATATCCACATAAATAAATATTTTTCTTTCATATAAATCAATAATTAATTATTCACAAATTATATTACAGAATCACAATACTGACAACCAGGCTGTTCCTAGGAAAGAGGGGGCTTTCCAATAAGGATTTCTCCTTACTGGCGCACAATTTGGTGACCAAACCTCTCATTAGACAGAACTTTCTAAACATTGTCAATAATATTATCTAGTAATATTATTAAAATAATATGAATTATTGATCTGATAATGGAAAATACTGTGTAGTGACAATTATTGAAACAACAATAATATAAAATATCAACGTAGCAATTATTGAATCAATAAAATAAAATATTGAACAATAATTACTGTACTAATTATTGAGTAGTGTCTTCTTACGTAAGAATCAATAATTGGTGCAATACTGCAGTGCTACTACGCATCACCACGCTGCGTCTTCTTGTGTTTTAACCACCGGTATTCCAACAATGTTAATGGTAACAATTATACCAAGTTATTTATAAATAACTTATACTTATGTCGTTTTTCTTCATCCGAATAGCTTTTACATTATGGGGCCCACAAATGGTCATTTTGCAAGATAAATACGAATATTCCTCGACAGAAAAAATATTCCACGAGCAAACGAATATTCCCCAACAACATTAATATTTTATAACAACTTGCTTATTTTGTAAAATTTATAAATATTACCCATAATTATAACATTATATCAAATTTACTCCTTAATATTTAAAAAAATATTTCGAGAAAATTAAATCTTTATTCATAAAATTCGGGGTCTCACACTGACATTATTTTCTTCCTACTATCAAACAAAATTAGCATACAATTCTTCTTTAAACACAAATTCTAACCATCAAAAACTTATACAACTACAAGTACTCAGTTGTATAATCGTAAACTTAGAATTTTGAATTCACAGAACATGAACAACACTATGTCGTGATACACATAAACATATATATATATATATATATATATATATATATATATATATATATATATATACCTTTAATTTGCGTGTAATTCTTGCTAAGATCATTGGAATTTTCTTGAAACTCTTAGGTTCTCTCACAACTTCTTTCTCAATTCTCTTTGTCAAGCTTTCAGTAATAGTCTAATAATTATATCAGTTATAATTACAATAACGTATAACTTGTAAATATATTTATATTCTATTTATTTATTTTATTATTATTATAATTCAAAATTAAAAAGGAAATCCAAAAGCCATAGGGCTCTGTTTGGCAAACCATTTAAAATTAAAGAGTTTATATCCTTAAGCATTGTTTGGGTAAAACTAGATTAAAACTACTTTAATTTATTTTAATAACTCCTTATACTATAGTTATTTGTCACACTATATGTAATCAAACTTTCATACTTAATTTAATTAATTTAAATAATAATTAATTAAATAAATCATTTAATCACATAACTCAATACAAATAATTAACCATCAAATTTAAATATCAATATAATAATAATTTCCTTAACTCATTAATTATTTATTTAACAAATAATTAACCAAATAAAATCAAATCAATTAAACAAATATTTTTTCAACGATAAACACATCCATTAAATATTTATATATAATTCAATAAATATTTAATATTATAATTAAAAATTCTGGAATGTTACATTATTAGTGTTATTGGAAATGGACATCTATTTCGATAATAATTGATGTCTGGAGGTTATATTGACAAATCGGGTAATTAATCAGATAAGTGAGAAATTAATTGCTATTAATTCACATGCTTATAACTATTTGTTCATATGTATGTACTATTGATTCACATGCATGTACTATTAGGGGAGGTGGTACAAAATTGATAACATGACTAAATTAAAAATAGAGGTATAGATGAAGGTACTAAATTGTAATTATTTTTTTCACATGATTGTACTATTGATTCACAAGATGTACTATTAGGGGAGGTGGTGCAAGTTTGATAATACTTGCAGGACTAAATTAAAAATGAAGAAAAAGATGAAGGTATTATACTATAATATTTCGAGCCCCAAAACATGCAATTATCGAAACTATATTTTTCTATAAATAAAAGCTCATTCTTCTTTCATTCTCACCAATTCACTAAGACTCACAAGGGTAATTATAGACAGAGAAGCTATAGAGAGAAAGAAGAAGAGAAGTCTGCTACTTCACTATTCTATTATCCAGTCTTCTTATGAGGTAAGGGATATTATTTTGTTCAGTATTCATAGGAATAATATTTTCTTCCCTACTTTGTAGTATGTGAGTAATATTATTTCGTCTCGTATTCTTGATTATACCCTCATTTTGTTAAAGTATTGCTTCTATACTCCGTGAAATTAGTAGAATATCCTTGAAATTTGTGCTTCATCTAGTATCATTTCACAAGGATATTTTCTACACATTCTTGTTAAATTTTAAGTTTTTCATGCCGAGTACTGTCCATGAGTAGTATTCATTTTTACGATACTATTCACAAAGTACTATTCACGGGGTACTATTCATAAAGTACTATTTACAGGTACTATTCATAAAGTACTATTCACGAGTACTATTCATAAAGTACTATTCACGGGATACTATTCACGGGGTACTATTCAATCAGGCATTATTCACCTGGGAAATTATTCATGACAAAAATTGATTTCTTTGCTGTCCAAATCATTTTTGATACAATATTATTCTTGAATTTTACTCCTCAAAGCAGTATTATGTTGACAATTTGGACATTATTGAATTCTGGATAAATTAAGTTATAAATCTTTAAAAATTTATCCTTTGCTTTCTTTTAATTGAATTCTTATATCATTGTCATCATCCTCATTCTTATATTGTGATAAAAGTCATATGTGGCTTACGTGCATAGATGTACTATTGATTGATATGATTATGACCAGGGATTATTCGGTATAATCATGACCATAATGTTACAAATGATGTGGTAAAAATCCTCATTGGCCTGTAGTGCATTGATGGACAGTTGTTGGTATGATTATGACAAGGGATTATTCGGTATAATCATGATCATTGATGATTACATGAATATCCTTGGCCGTAGTGCATGGATGATTCAATGATGTGGTTTATTTATTAAGCTGAGTCTCAGCGATAAAATTGATGATAAACTTTTTAAATCATAGAAGATAGTAGATATCATGCTCTACTTGACTCTTCTAATGGATTGCTTGTTCCACTGCAGTTAAACTTGATGTTTATTATATTTTATCAGTTTAACACCGTTGAAGGCTAACGATAATTTATTCTACATTATCTTAGTCATAATATTTCTTACTGGGCTAGTTGAGCTCACCCTTTGTTTTCATTGTTCTCTTCAGGAAATGAGAATATAACTAGGACTAGTCGGGGAGCGGAGTGAAGGTCCAGATGTTTGCATTAGTAGTCCTCACTATTCAGTGAAATAGTGTGATAATAATTGTAATGAGGACTTTATTTGAGTTTGGATACTCTTTACAAGACATTATCCGTGTTGAAACTCTCAGCTACTTTTTGTTGTACTGTATAAAAGAAGTTTGTATTTAAATTCTGTACCATGTATTTGGCGACTCAAGATGGGTGATGTATACCTATTTTGGGGGCGTCACACTCTACCTTGCGACACTGAGAAAACTCTGAAGGGGAATCAATAACAGTGTCAAACAATCACTTTGAGGAGTGGAAAACACCTTGAGGGACAGAATGCAGAAAATCTAGCAAATAAAGATGGTAAACAAGGTGAATAAAAAGTGGTTGAAAAGAAACAGGGTGAGGAAAAGCAAGAGGACAAGAGTAAGATAGATGTTAAGCTAGTTATTTATCCTCCTCCACCGTTTCAGCAGAGAGTTCAGAAATAGAAACTAGACAAGCAATTCTCGAATTTCTTGGAAGTTTTTAAGAAACTTTAGATCAACATTCCTTTCGCAGAAGCCCTAGAGAAAATGTCGGGTTATACTAAATTCATGAAGGGGATTCTTTCAAGGAAAAAGAAATTAGAGGACTACGAGACTGTGGCTTTAACGGAGGAGTGCAGTGCAGTTCTACAAAGAAAGTTACCTTTGAAGTTGAAGGATCTGGGGAGTTTCACCAGTCCTTGCACAATCGGTAATATGGCCTTCAACAAGTGTTTGTGTGATTTAGGGGCAAGTGTGAAACTCGTGCCTTTGTCAGTTTATATTCAGCAGGGTTTGCCAACTCCGAAGCCTACAAACATATAACTGCAGTTAGCAGATAGATCGGTAACTTATCCAAGAGGGATTGTGGAAGACATTTTAGTTAAGGTGGATAAGTTTATTTTTCCGGCAGATTTTATAATTTTGGATTATGAAGAGGAAAAAACATCTTAATCATCTTAGGGAAACCATTTTTGGCTACGGGTAGGATTCTCATCGATATTCAGAAAGGGAATTGACCATGAGGGTACAAGACCAGGAAGTCAAATTCAATGTGTTCAAAGCCACGAAGTTTCCTACAGATGAGGAGGAGTGTTTTCGGTTGGATGTGATCGACAAAATAGTTAATGAAGACTTGGTTAAAAGTTTGGTCAGGGATCCGTTGGAAAACACTCTACTGGGGAATGAAGACTTGGATTATCCAGAGTTCGTAGACTACTTGCATATGCTGGATTCTTTGTCTAGAGTTAGCAAGTTCAAGGTACCATTCGAACCACTACACACCGCAGAAAAAGCTTCAGTAAGAATGAAACCTTCATTGGAGGAGCCACCCACTCTTGAGCTTAAGCCCCTTCCTAAACACTTCATGTATTCTTATTTGGGTAATTCTAATACTTTACCTGTTATTATCGCATCTGCACTTAACGAATTGTAGGAAAATAAGTTGTTGAGGGTGCTTAGAGAGTAAAAGTCGGCTATACGATGGACGATCGATGATATAAAGAGGATCAACCCCTCCTTTTGCATGCACACGATTCTTTTGGAAGAAGATGCAAAGCCAACACTGGAACAGTAGAGACGACTAAATTCGATCATGAAAGAAGTGGTAAAGAAGGAAATCTTGAAGTGGTTGTATGTGGGCATAATTTACCCAATTTCAGACAGTACGCGGGTTAGTCCAGTTCAGTGCATCCCGAAAAAGGGTAGAAAGATAGTAGTGAAGAATGAAGACAATGAACTGATTCCGACGAGGACAGTGACCAGGTGAAGGGTTTGCATTAACTACATAAAGTTAAATAAGGTAACTAAGAAGGATCACTTTCCTCTACCCTTTATTGATTAGATGTTGGACCGGTTGGCTGGACATGAATACTACTGTTTGCTGGATAGGTATTCGTGGTACAACCAAATAGTCATAGATCTTGAGGATCAAGAAAAGACCACCTTCACGTGCCCATATAACACCTTTGCATTCAGGATGATGTCCTTTGGGTTATGTAACGCATCGACGACTTTCCAACTATGTATGATGGCCAACTTTTGAGACATTGTGGAGAAGATGCCTTCTCGGTCTATGGGAACACTTTTGATAAGTGTCTTAAAAATCTGGTCATAGTTTTAAAGCGATGTGTGGAAACCAACTTGGTGCTAAACTGGGAGAAATGCCACTTTATGGTTAAAGAAGGAATTATTATGGGGCACAAAGTCTTTGCAAAGGGTTTAGAGGTTGATAGGACAAAGCTGGACACAATCGAGAATCTTCCACCGCCAACTACAGTTAAGGGAATCCGTAGTTTGCTTGGATACGCCAGATTCTACCGTAGGTTTATAAAGGATTTCTTTAAGATTGCAAAACCACTATGCTGTCTCTTAGAGAAAGATTCAGTTTTTAGTTTTGATGAAGAGTGCAAGTCAGCGTTTGAGCAGTTGAAAAAGAGATTGACTACAGCTCTAGTGATCGTAGCACCGGATTGGACGATGCCTTTTGAGTTAATGTGCGATGCTAGCCACTACGCGGTAGGGGTTGTTTTGGGTCAACATCGAGAGAAGATATTCCACGCCATATACTATGCAAGTAAAACCCTCACATATACCTAATTGAACTATAAAACCACCGAGAAGGAATTACTTGCAGTAGTATACACCTTTGACAAATTCAGAGCGTATTTGATAGGAATAAAGGTGGTGGTATATACAGACCACTCGATGATTCGTTATCTGATTTCGAAGAAGGATGCTAAGCCGAGACTCATCAGATGGATTCTACTCCTTCAAGAATTTGACTTGGAAATAAAAGATAGGAAGGGGATAAAAAATCAAGTGTTGGATCATCTTTCAAGACTGGAAAATCCAGATAACGACGGGACATATAAATGTGTAATCAATGAATCGTTTCCAGATGAGCAGCTCTTTGGAGTAAACTCCGAGTTTCCATGGTATGCAGATTTTTCCAATTACTTGGTGAGCAAAATCCTTCCCAATGATCTAACACGTCAACAGAAAAGAAAGTTCCTACATGATGTCAAGTGGTACATGTGGGATGAGCCCTATTTATTTAGACAGCGTGCATACAAAATAATCCATAGATGTGTGCCTTACAGTGAAGTGAAGAATATTTTGCATGAATGCCATTCATCTGCGTATGGGGGACATTATGGTAGTGAGCGGACAACGGCCAAAGTACTTCAGGTAGGATTCTATTGGCCTACTGTGTTCAAGGATGCCCACCAGTTCGTGAAAAACTGCGATAGATGCCAAAGGGTGGGTAATATCTCGAAAAGGAATGAGATGCCGCTCAACACGATAATGGAAGTCAAGGTTTTCGATGTGTGGGGGATGGACTTCAAGGGACCTTTTCCTCCTTCATTCAACAACCTGTACATCTTGCTAGCTGTGGATTACGTGTCAAAGTGGGTTGAAGCCGTAGCAGTCCCTACCAATGATGCCAAGGTCGTTCTAAAATTTCTACAGAAAAATATCTTTACGAGGTATTGCACGCCAAGAGCAATCATAAGTGACGAGGGAAGTCACTTCTTCAATAGGTCATTTACAGCTCTCTTGGCTAAGTACGGGGTCAATCATAGGGTTGCTACAACTTATCACCCTCAAACTAGTGGTCAAGCTAAAGTTTCCAACAAAGAGGTGAAGAGAATTTTAGAGAAGGTGGTGAATCCGAGCAGAAAAGATTGGTCTCTAAAGCTAGATGACCAATTGGGATGTCTCCGTATCAGTTGGTTTACGGGAAAACGTGTCACCTCCCAGTGGAATTACAATATAAGGCATACTGGGCCATTCAGAAACTCAACTTTGATAAAAAAAAAAGCTACAGGAGAAAAGAGGTTACTCCAATTGAATGAACTCGACGAATTTTGACTACAAGCGTACGAGAACTCAAAATTGTACAAAGAAAAAGTCAAGAAGTGGCATGACCAAAAGATTATGCAGAGAAAGTTTGAACCGGGACAATTTGTGTTACTGTTCAACTCACGACTGAGATTGTTCCCCGGAAAGCTAAAATCTCGATGGTCGGGGCTATTCACGATCAAGACTGTTTTCCCACATGGCGCCGTTGAACTGTAAAGTAGAAATCCACTCGAGACATTCAAAGTCAATGAGCAACGGTTAAAGCATTACTGGGGTGGTGACATCGACAACGAAGCCACCGCGATCAAACTTGTCGATGCGCCATGAACAGGGAGTAGTCAAGCTGAAAGACTAAAAAACAAGCGCTCATTGGAAGGCAACCCAATTTTATTTCTATTTATAGTATTTTTATGTTATGTTATTCATTTCATAGCTTAGTTCATAATTTTAGTAGTGCGTAGATCATTCGTGTATAATTCTTAGTTAGTTAGTTTCTATTTTGTAGTAAATTCGATCATACTTGCTCAATCTTCATGATGTTATCTCATGTTTGTGATTGTAATGAATTTCAGAAACTTAGGATGATATTGATCATGCGTATGAGGAGACGAAACTAAAAAATCAAAGCCCAATATAGAAGATACCCCTCACCAAGGGCCAATTCCAAGCTCGGCACCTTAGCTTAGCAATGAGGGGGGAGGGGGGACTCTCTGTCAATATCATACCGTGAACTCTTTTAGTTCAAATACCCCCCCCCCCGCCCCGGCGGGTGTACGAGAAGTTAAATTTTTTTTACACTACAGAATCAGTCTCCTCCACTTCTTCCCTTCTTTTCTCCCATAACCGACTCCCATAACTCTCCATACACCCACGAATTCCCCACTTCTCATCTCCATACACCCACGAATTCTCACACATCATCACCCTCTATATAAACCTTAAATACCCAATTCCATCTGTGACACCCCCAAATCCTTGTACTTCATTACCTTAATATTTGGTGTTCACGTAATCAAAACATTTATATCTAACCACCCAATCATAATTAATTGAATAATAAAAACCTACCCATATAAGATTACTTTAAAATAAAACATTATCTCCCAGGTTCTCTAACCTTTAATACAGTCATTCAAGTGCGGAAATTAAATTATTACATCACGTTATTATTAAAAGTATATCTTCATAACGATAAAACAAAATTATAAGTCTTCATCACTTGTACATTTTTCTCTTTCCTTTGCTAGTTGTTGGTTTATCTACCTTCTCAACCATAGGTGCAATAAATGTATAAATATGCAAGAGTGAGCAAACAAAGCTCACTTGAAATAAGAATAAATATCTTTAGATCATTTTCCAAATAATTGACTCAATAGAACTGAATGATATGTTCTATTAACATTTCAACATTTGCCAATTCATAGGCTCAATAGAACTGAATGATTTATTCTACTAACATTCTTAAATATACTACTGAGGGTCAAATGACCATGAACCATGGCCACAATTATAAGTAATCTTTCAACTTTAACTTTAACAGTCGTATGACTATAAGGACTCCACGTACTTAGGGGGATCAATCCTTCGTACAATGTATTGTGCACAACCATTTCAACGCTTAATCGTAAACCCCTAAACATAGGGTTGTTCATCTCAAAGATTTTAGAGTACAAGTCCGCACCAAAGAAAGTTTGGTTTGGATAAGCTTTCAAGGGTAATTGAAGTTTAATGATCATCAACTAGAGAACTAGTTGAATCAACAATGTTTGATAATACAATAGTTGTTTAATAACAACATAACTTAGAACATTTGAGAATCATAAATGAACTGATTCTACATATCAAACTTATGCTTGAAATAACTATAGAGCATAAGCATTCAATAAATGAATGAAATGGTTAACCTTTGCTTGAACAGTAAAATAAGCTAAGATTCAAGTTTTATAACATTAGAAATGAAATTCCTGAACTTTAAGAAACTTGCTTAACTGTAAACAAGTTAGAATGAATCAATCAATTGAGAATTTCCAATAACATTAGAGTTAGAGTTTGCTCAAATGGATTTTAGGAACAATTTACTTAATCGATAATAGTTAAGATAAAAAGCTTGCTCAATCAAAAGCATGAAGTTATAATAATAGAACTAACTCAACGAAAGTGTAGAGTTAGAAAACTTGCACAATGTAATAAATGAACTAGCTCAACGAAAGTGTAGAGTTAGAAAACTTTCCTCGAGCGTAAGCTAAAATATTAAAACTCACGTTCACCTATACACAGTATTAAAACCACAACATCTATTAGACATACTAATATTCATTTTTCAATATAAAATGCATTACTAGCTAAACTTGTTATTTTAGCACAAGTCTTAAGCTACCATTTACATTTCAGAATTCCCAAGTGTTAATCATCACAACACTTAACTAACATTCATTGTATAATCTAAGTTATCACATAACGCGTTTTGGATTTACTAATTATTTTTGCAACTTTGATCATATTAACTGTAAGACCCCAACTTATTATTAATGAAATTTAATTTTCTATTTTGAAAATAGTAAGGGTTGATTTGATTAATGTGGATAGTTATGGGTAAAATACGCAAATATTTCAAAATAAGCAAGTGGTTATAAAATATTCATTGTTGTCGGGGAATATTCGTTGGGTCGTGGAATATTCTTGTTGTCGGGGAATATTCGTACGACGGTGCAGTCTTTTGTGGGCCCCATAACGGAAAGCGATTGGATGAAGAAAACGACAAATATAAGTTATTTAAAAATAACAACGTAGTTATTCTGAATTAATCTTGTTAAAATATACTCTATGGTTAAAACATAGTAGCACACTCAGTATTGCACCAATTATTGATTCTTACGTGAGAAGGTACTACTCAATAATGGTTCTGATGAATTAATTCTTATTCGATTTTTTATTGATTTAATAATTGTTGCGTTAATATTTTATATTCTTTGTTGTTTCAATAATTGTCATTACACAAGATTTTCATTATCAAAGCAATAATTCATATTATCTCGAATAATATTATTAGATAACATTATTGGCAATGTCTAGAAAGTTACATCTAAGGAGAGGTTTGGTCACCTAATTGCGGCGCCAAGAAGGAGAAATTCTTATTGGAAAGCCCCTGCTTTCTGGAACCTACTCAGTTGTCAATATTGTGATTCTGTAATATTATTTGTAAATAATTAATTATTGATTCATATGATGAGAAAAATATTGATTTTATGTGGATATAGATGGAAAAATTTTAATGTGACAATTGTTGAAAATTGAAATTTTATCTTTTTCGATAAATTAATTCATTTAAATATATTATTATATTTTAATAATATAATAATGGTGATATTTTTACAAACGAATGTGGGATATATGAGTATCTGAGGAGGAAGAGTATTTTTGTTGTAATAAATGTTTAAAACATGTTAAACATGTCGGTGGACCCCATTTATTGACTGAAATTTGATTATAGCTTGTAAAATTGCCTGTTTGTGGATTTCGGTCAATTTTTGTTTGGAATTCGGAAAAACTTTCTTCTGCAAAGTTGTAGAGAATTGAATTTCCTATAAAAAGAAGCGAGTTTCGAATTTTTTGACAAAAGGACTATTTATTGTGAATTATTGAAGTTTTCAAAGTTCCGAAATAATTGATTTTTGGAAGTATAAAATATTTAAAATGACAAAAACATTTTTTGTCATTATTGTGGGTCTTGCATGTGTTAGAAGTGGCTGAATTCAGATCTCTAAATGTGGGCATAGGAATAAAAATTAATAAATTAATATTTTAATAAATTTTCTGGTTTGGTGTTCTAAGCATTTTCCTATAAATAGGGTGCTTAGGTTAGAATTGAAAATCACACCAGAAACTGAAGTTTTCTCTCTCTATATTATCGAGCGTATTCTTGTGAGTATTTTGAGTATACTTTGAGTATTGCAATACGGTGCAAGTTTAAGCCATAGCCTATATCCGGTGTTTCAACTAGAAGTACTGTCTTTGTGAGGTAAGGGATATATTTTTTTTTTGTAATGATATTATTTCTTCAATATCATTATGTTGAAATATTGATCTGAAGTTTTTTATCAAATTTGGAACTTTTGGTGTCGAGTTACTATTCACGTATCGACCTTTATTCACGTGATACTTTTAACTATTCACGAATCTGACTTATTCATCAAAAATGAAAAATTTTCTTTTCGTCCAAAATATCTATTCGGATACTAGCTTTGATTGTATCCATGTTTTGATCATTCTTGAATTTTACACCACTATAATTATTTTTGAGGTATTTTTGGACATGGATAAAACAAAGTACTAATCCTTAATCCTTAATCCTTGTCATTTTGTTTCACTTTGGATTCGTTTCTTTAAAAATATTTTTCATAATCCTCGGTCTTAAATGATGATATTATTGAATATCTTTGGCACGTAGTGCAAAGATGAATGATTTCTGAAAGAATATCTTTGGCCCGTGTGCAGATGAACAGTGTTTAGATGAACATGACTAATTAATCGATGAATATCTTTGGCACAGTAGTGCAAAGATGAATATTTGATTCCAGATATATATTGATTGATGTTACATGGATAAAAGATAGAGCGATGAACTTTTAAATTCATACATAGAAGATAGTAGTTTGCATTCTTTACTTAACTCTTCTAATGAATTATTATTTCAGCTATGCGAATATTGATTTAAAACTTGTTGTCTATTGTATTCTATTAGATTTTTCCCCGTTGAAGACTAATGATAATTTGTTGTATATTATCTTAGTCATAATATTCTTCTTTGGGCTAGTTGAGCTCACCCTTTTCCTTTTATTCCATTTTTCTTCTCGGAGGCGAGAATATAGCGAAAATGCAGTCTGGGGTATGGAATGAAGGTTCTAGAGAGTTGTTTAGTAGTCCTCACCATTTTGTAAAATAATGTATCAATAAATGTGATGAGGATTTATTTGAGTATAGATATTGTCTAGAAGATAATATTTGTATTCAAACTCACGATTTTATTGTTGTAATAATAAAGTTGTAGTTGTTTTACGTACCATGTATTGACAACTCGGAATGGGTGATGTATACCTATTTTGGGGGCGTCACAGGTTGGTATAGAGCTTAGGATATGATCTCTGGCGGAGATCGGGAATAGAACTAGGAGGGAGAGACGAGTAAATCCTTCGCTAGTGTGTCCTACCTAAGCTTATTTGTTAGTTGGTTAGTATATATGGATATTATGTGATATATTGATTTCCTTAATTAACCCTTGTTTTATGACAGTATTTGAGAATGTCGATTGAGAATATTAACAATGGAAATGAGACCATGGAGACGCTGTACTCACCAACGAGGAGAACGTACAACAGGCTAGCAATGTTCTTCCCCGTGAACAACACCACTGAGCGTGATGATGAACGAGGGGATGTTTAGAAGCTTTTTGCGATTCATGCAAAATCGCATTTAGGAGACTTCGTGTTCAAAATACTGGAGGAAATGATAGCAATTCAAGGGTTGTCACAGCCAAGCAGTTTAAAGAGTTGGGACCACCAAAATTTAAGGGAAACCCAGATCCGATCATGGCGGAAACATGGTCAAGCAAATTACCAAGATATTCGATGTCTTGGGATGCACGGAGGAACAGAAGGTTCCATTCGCAACCTTTATGTTCCGTGGCGAGCGGGACTCACCGGTGGGAGTCTATGAAGCGTACCCATCCACCGACTCAAAGATGTCTTGGGAGACGTTTTAGAAACTATTTATTGACAAATACTTTCCGAAAGTGTTCGTCATATGAAGGAAGTGGAGTTCATCGATTAGAACAAAATAACACGACGGTGTCTCGATTATGAGGCAAAGTTTGCGAGTTATCCGGTTTGCACCTCATTTGGTGGAGAATGAGGAACGATGACGCGGATGTTTACGAGAGGTTTGAAACCCTGCGATACGACAATATCTCATTTCTCATAAATTTTCTCTATTCAGGATGTTGTTAACGTGGCTCAATTGTTAGAGGCGAGATAACGAGTATGTTCAACCGAGGGACCATAACCGAGGATCGTACCGGAGATAGCGCATCAATGTAATAATGATAACCAAATGGAGAAAGAAAAGCAGACGGGACAAAAATGGTAACCACTCGGGTGGTAATCATCATGCCATGAAAATAGAAGAAGCGAGTCGGAGGAGATTTTAAAAAGAGGAGATTTAACAACGACCATGTGAAGATGAGCAGTCTTGGCGACAATCGGTTCTAAGGGAGGAGAACGACCACCCATCGTATCTATGCTATAAATGCGGAAAGAGGGACATATCGGTCCAAACCGTCCCACAACAGCTTTAAGGTATGCTATAATTGTAGAAAGGAATGACATATTGCTTTCGAAATTATACGGTAGCAAAACCTAGTTCAATGGGGGACGGTGACTCAAAAGACCGTCCCGAGAAAAGTCAAAGTCAACGATTCCGGAAGAGCATTTGTTGTGACCGGGTCAAAATGCGAGGAACCCAAACGAGGTGATCACGGTAAGCTATATATAAATTCTTGCAAAGTTTATACCTTACTTGATACCGGTTGCTACCCATTCATTTATCTCTCCTACATGTGCTCAACGTTTAAACTTGACTCGGAGAAATTAGACTTTGACCTATCTGTGGAAACTCAGTTAGGGAGAAACTTTCATCACATCCACTATTTATAAATCTTGTTTGATTCAAGTTGGCACCATCACCTTACACATTGACCTTATATCTTTAAAGATACTTGCTTTTGATGTGATTTTAGGGATTGATTGGTTAACTACTCATCATGCCAAAATTGATTGTTTTCGTAAGGTTGTTAGTTTTCATATTCCTAACCAACATGTTTATGAATTAATTCAAGCAACTAAACCATTAAAATCAATCATCATCATATCTAATCATAAAGCTATTCGTTTATTGAAAAACGGATGTCAAGCTTTCTTAGCCCATGTTATGGAATTGAATAAAGACACGTCAAATTTGAATAATATTCTGTTGTTATTGACTTTCCCGACGTATTTCACGAAGAACTTCCTTACTACCCCGTAACGTGAAGTTGAATTCTTTATTGATCTTGAACTCGGTACAAAGCCCATTTCTAAAACCCCATATCGAATGGCTCCTATTGAACTTCAGAGTTAAAGGTCCAACTACGAAATTGTTGGACATCGGTTTCATTCGTCCTAGTACATCTCCTTGGGGTGCTTCGCTTTATTCAGTATAGAAGAAAGACGGGAGTATGCGACTTTGTATTGACTATCGGAATTGAACCATGTCACCATCAAGAATAGGTATCCTCTACCTCGTATTGATGACTTGTTTGACCGATTGCAAGGGGCACAATTCTTTTCAAAATTGATCTTCATTCGGATATCATCAATTTGAAGATTAGAACTTAGGATATTCCAAAGACGCCTTGAACTTCGGTATGGGCATTATGAATTCTTAGTCATGTCTTTCGGACTAACTAATGCTCCTGCGGCTTTCATGGATATGATGAACCGAGTATTCAAGGAATATTTGGATCAGATCGTTGTTGTTTTTATTGATGACATCCTCATATATTCCAAAAGTCATGAAGATCATGAGCACCATTTGAAGCTGGTACTCCAAAGGCTTCGTGAAAACAAACTATATGCCAAATTGAAGAAATGCGAGTTCTGGATTGAGGAAGTAGCATTCCTTGGGCATGTGGTGTCAAAACATGGAGTATCCGTGGACCCGGCGAAGATTGAAGCAATACAAAGTTGGGAGCAACCAAAGTCGGTGACCGAAGTACGTAGCTTTTTGGGCTTAGCTGATTATTATCGGAGATTCGTGGAAGGATTTTCTCGAATCACTACTCCATTAACTTAGCTGACTCGGAAGGATACAAAATTCGTTTGGAGCGAAGAATGCGAGAAAAGTTTCCAAGAGCTTAAGAGGAGACTTATTTCGGCACCTGTTCTAACAATACCATCTGGTTCGGATGGATTTGTTATCTACAGTGATGCTTCAGGCAAAGGGTTAGGATGTGTTCTCATGCAATATGGGAAAGTCATAGCCTATGCCTCGCGACAACTTAAAGAGTATGAGAGGAATTATCCTACTCATGATCTAGAGTTGGCAGCAGTCGTTTTCGCGCTAAAGATATGGATGCACTATCTATATGGGGAGAAAGTGGAGATATATTCAGACCATAAAAGCATTAAATATTTCTTCACTAAAAAAGAACTCAACATGCGGTAGCGACGTTGGCTCGAGCTATTGAAAGACTACGACCACACTATTCAATACCATCCTGAAAAAGCAAACGTGGTAGCTGACGCGTTGAGTAGAAGATCATATGCAGGATTGTGTGCGATGATGTCAAGTATACGCATAGAGCCAACTTTAATAGAAAAAGTTAAGGTTGCTTAAGCCACCGACCAGGAGCTGATGCGTATGATGAAGAAAGTACAAGAAGGTGCTATTCCGGAAGCGAGAATTGATGAAGAAGGAATACTTCGAGTCCACTCTAGACTTTGTGTTCCTAACGACTCTGATTTGAAGTACAAGATTATGATGGAGGCACACAATACACCATTTGCAATCCATCCTGGAAGTACCAAAATATATCGTGATCTTCGACATACATTTTGGTGGAACAATATGAAGAGAGAGATTGCAAAGTTTATCTCAATGTGTTTAACTTGTCAACGTGTAAAGGCGGAGCATCTAGTACCTAAGGGTCTGCATGCAACCACTTGAGATTCCAAATGGAAGTGGGAACACATTACCATGGATTTCGTTACGGGTCTTCCTACGGTTTCTCAAGGCATCAATGCTATTTGGGTTATTGTTGATAGATTAACCAAGTCTCCGCTCATTTAATGCCGATATCGGAGACTTATTCCTTGAACGTCTTGCTAGTATATACGTAAATGAGATTGTGAGGTTGCATGGCATGCTGTATCCATAGTTTGGGATCGTGACCCAAGATTCACTTCAAGATTTTGGGTTAGCTTGCAAAAAAGCTATGGGCACGAATTTACGATTCAACTCGAAGATACCATCCTCAAACAGACGAACAATCGAGAG
Source organism: Panax quinquefolius (assembly GCA_020205615.1). NCBI lineage: Eukaryota > Viridiplantae > Streptophyta > Magnoliopsida > Apiales > Araliaceae > Panax > Panax quinquefolius. The sequence continues at coordinate 46,033,490 of CM035166.1, forward strand.
AGGACTATTCAAACTCTTGAAGATCTATTAAGACTCGTGTCCTGACTTCAAGGCGGTTAGGATAAGTATTTACCATTGGTGGAATTCTCCTACAACAACAAAGCTTATCGAGCAAGTATATAGGTGTGGCTCCATTTGAAGCATTATATGGACGAAAGTGTCGCTCTCCAGTATGTTGGGACGAGGTGGGTGAAGCAACATTGTTGGGACCCGAGTTGGTATGTATGACTACGGAAAAGATCCAAATGATTCGACAATGTATACAAACGGCACAAGATTGACAAAAGAGTTATGTGGATCTTCATCGAAAGGACGTGGAATTTAGTATAGGGGATCATGTATTGTTGCGAGTTGCTCCATGGAAGGGAGTTACAAGATTTGGGAAGAGAGGAAAGCTCAATGCACGATTTATTGGTCCATTTCTAATTCTTGACCGAGTAAGAAATGTAGCCTATAGACTCGCGTTACCTCCGAGTATGTCTCGTGTTCATAATGTGTTTCACATATCTGTACTTCGTAAATATGTGAAAGACCCGAATCACGTTATAGAGTTAGAACCCATTTAGAGAGAGTAGAAGACTTAACGTGGGAGGAGGTACCGTCAAGATTTTGGATAAGAAGGAGCATGTCCTACGCATGAAAGGTCATACCACAAGTTAAAGTTTTGTGGAGGAATCATGCTATAGAGGAAATGACACAGGGAATTGGAAGCGGAAATGAAAGCGAGGTATCCTCACCTTTTGAAACACACGAGTGCACGTCGTCGATTTATTGAATATCTTTGGCTCAGAGTGCAAAGATTAATGATTTCTGAAGAATATCTTTGGCCCGTAGTGCAAAGATGAACAGTGTTTAGATGAACATGACCAATGATGAATATCTTTGGCACAGAGTGCAAAGATGAATATTTGATTCCGTGATATATTGATTGATGTTACATGGATAAAAGATAGACGATGAACTTTTAAATTCATACATAGAAGATAGTAGTTTGCATTCTCTACTTAACTCTTCTAATGAATTATTATTTCATTGCGAATATTGATTTAAAAACTTGTTGTCTATTGTATTCTATTAGATTTTCCCTGTTGAAGACTAATGATAATTTGTTGTATATTATCTTAGTCATAATATTCTTTATTGGGCTAGTTGAGCTCACCCTTTTCCTTTTTATTCCATTTTTCTTCTCGGGAGGCGAGAATATAAGCGAGTACTTAGCCTGGGTATGGAATGAAGGTTCTAGAGAGAGTTGTTTAGTAGTCCTCACCATTTTGTAAAATAATGTATCAATAAATGTGATGAGGATTTATTTGAGTATAGATATTGTCTAGAAGATAATATTTGTATTCAAACTCACAGTTTTACTGTTGTAATAATAAAGTTGTAGTTGTTTCTGTACCATGTATTGACAACTCAGAATGGGTGATGTATACCTATTTTGGGGGCGTCACATTAACCACAATTCACTATATTATTTAACCTTAACATTACACATTTAACATGCTAACACAATTTCAGATCATGTTATGACACTTTCCCAAATCTCCAGAAATAGCAGAAGCCAGAATCTCAAACCAGGGTATGGCGCGCATTTCATGCCATACAAAGGCTTGGGACTCGGTGTAATCATACTTAAGACAAATTAATTTCTTGTTCGGTGTTGAACAGCATACATACCGACATGAACATTAGCCGACTTTAGCCCAACAAACACAAATTTCACCCAATAGACAGTAATATCAACATGTAAAATAAATATACAACTATCATAAACATGATTGCTCACATTTACAACCAATTAGAACAATTTAATACTAACTAAAACTATTTCAATTTCTCAAAATTCATATTTTTCATAAAAACTCAATTTTCTTGACATTCATCCTAAAAATCATCACTGTGAATTCATTAGTTGACCAAATCATCTCATTCCAGTTACGTTATGTTCGTATCTCAATGAACTAACATATACAAGCTTCAATTTATACTTTAACATACAATTTAGCCACTAAAATTGATACTTACATAGCCACACATGAAATAATATATATACTGACATTATTTCTTCATACTGTCAAACGAATTTAGCATACAATTGTTGTTTAAACATAATCTCTAATCACTATATACTCATACAATCACAAGTAACCAATTATCTAAAAATAATTTGAAGAGATGAAATTTACAGAACATGAGAAAAATTCTTGCCGTGAAATACATATAAATGTATATACACACATATATAACTCTATGGTTGTGAACATACCTTCAATTAACGTGTAATTCTTGCTACGATCACTGGAATTGTTGTGAAGATTTACAAGTTACCTCTCAAATCTCTCAAGCTCTCTATCACTCTCCCTGAACTCAGACTAAGCCAATATCCAACTGACCAACTAGTATGCGTAATGATATAATAAAAAAAACTAGCATATGCTTAATACTCATAATAAGTAATATCAGTTATTAGGATAAACGTATATAACAGAAATATATTATATATATTATTTTAATTTATTTTATTTAGTTTATTTAATAAAAACTAGAAATCCCAAAAGTCATAAGGCTTGTTTGGCAAAAATCCTTTAACTATTAAAGAATTAATATATTAAGCCTTGTTTGTTAAAAAACTAAATTAAACTACTTTAATTTATTTTAATAACTCCTTATAATATAGTTATTTGTCACACTATATTAATCAAGCTTTCATACTTCATTTAATTAATTCTAATCACAATTAATTAAATAAGCCTTTAATCACATAACACAATACAAATAATTAACCATTAATTTGAAATATTAATATAATAATCATTTCCTTAATTCATCAATTATTTATTTAATAAATAATTCTCCAAATAATATTAAATCAATTAATCAAATATTTATTCAACGATAAACAAATCTATTAAATATTTATATAAATCAATAAATATTTAATATTACATTTAAAAATTCTTGAATGTTACATCATTCCCTCCTTAAAAGGATTCTGTCCTCAGAATCATAATTCAAATAATCAAATCGTCACATTCTTCCCTACTTACAAAGATTATGTCCCCAGAATCGAAGATATAGATTAAACAAATAACTTAGGGTAACTTTTCATCATTTCAGCTTCGAGTTCCCACGTTGCCTTTTCAACATTATGGTTTCTCCGTATCACCTTCATAGAAGGTATCACTTTATTTCTGAGCACTTGTTCTTTCCTGTCGACTATCTGGATAAGAACTTCTTCATAAGACATATCTTTATTGAATTGCAATGGTTCGTACTCGATCACGTGCTTGTAATCGGGTTTATATGGTCGTAACAACGAAATATGAAAAATATTATGAATGTTTTCCAATTCTGGAGGTAGAGCTACTTCATAAGCCACTTCCCCCACTCTTCGTAGTATTTTAAATGGTCCAATAAATCTTAGGCTGAGCTTTTCTTTCTTGCCAAAACGAATCTTCCCATTCCAAGGGGAAACTTTTAGGAAAACGAAATTTCCTACTTCAAATTCGCGATTCTGCCTGTGTTGATCGGCATACTTTTTCTGTCTATCTTGGTCTGCTACCAATCTTGTCCTGATGAGTTTGACAACTTCAGAAGTTTATTGTACCAGTTCTGGTCCTAACAGTTGGCGTTCACCGACTTCATCCCAGCACAGTGGAGTTCTGCACTTTCTGTCGTCCAATGCCTCATAAGGTGGCATACCGATGCTCGCGTGATAACTGTTGTGGTAGGCAAATTCTACTAATGGTAAATGTTCATCCCAGCTTCCTTTGAAATCCATGATGCATGCTCTCAGCATATCTTCCAACGTTTGGATAGTTCGCTTTGCCCGTCGGTTTGCGGATGGTATGCTGTACTCATTCACAACTATGTTCCCATACATTCTTGTAGTCTCTTCCAGAATTTTGATGTGAACCTTGGATCTCTATCTGACGCAATTGACACTAGAACTCCACGTCTTGACACGATCTCTTTAACGTATAGTTTCGCTAGCTGATCAAGATTAAATCTAATCTTTATTGGCAAAAAGTGTGCAGATTTTGTTAGTCTGTCCACTATCACCCATATCGCATCGTATCCTTTCTAAGTCGTTGGAAGTCCTACCACAAAATCCATTATGATATGCTCCCCACTTCTATTCTGGTATTTCCAGCGGTTGAAGTAACCCGCTTGGTCGTTGATGTTCAGCTTTCACCTTCTGACACGTCAAGCATTTTGCAATGCATTCTGCAACGTCTCTTTTCATATTCGGCTACCAAAAATGTCACCGCAAATCTTGATACATCTTTGTACTTCCTGGATGAATCGAATATCTTGTGATGTGTGCTTCGGTCAAGATTTCGTCTTTAAGTTCTGGTACTGCTGGAACCCAAATTCTTTCCTCGAATCGTAGTAGTCCTTCGGTATCAATCTTGTATTTAACATCACTACCGTCAATCACTTTCTCTTTGATTGTTTCGCATTCTTTATCTTGTAGTTGAGCATTCTTCACTCTGTCCACCAAAGTTGGACTGGCATCTATCTGAAATAATCGTTCATCGTATTCCTTTGGAAATTTGATTTCCAATTCTAGCTTTGCCATTGCTGAAATAAGCTCCTCCTGAGTGGTTATCAGCATCAACTTCTCTCGACCTTTCCTGCTCAAAGCATCTGCAACCACATTTGCTTTGCCCGGATGATAAAAGATCTCACAATCGTAATCCTTTATCAATTCCATCCATCTTCTTTGTCGCATATTCAGGTCCTTTTGTGTGAAAATATACTTCAGACTTTTATGGTCTGTGTAGATTTCACATTTCTCTCCATAGAGATAGTGTCTCCATATCTTGAGAGCAAATACAATTGCAGCCAATTCCAAATCATGAGTCGGATAACCTTTCTCATAATCCTTCAGTTGTCTTGATGCATACGCAATAACTTTTTCGTTCTACATAAGAACAAAACCCAACCCTTTATGTGAGGCATCACTATACACCACAAAGTTTCCTGTGCTATCTGGTAATGACAACACAGGCGCCATGCTTAACTTCTTCTTCAAGTCCTGGAAACTTTCTTCACACTTCTCCGTCCAAACAAATTTCACAGTTTTCCTTGTCAAATTTGTTAATGGAGTGGCTATCTTAGAAAAATCTTGAATAAATCGTCTGTAATAACCGACTAGTCCCAAGAAATTCCTCACTTCCGACGGTGTTCTTGGTTGTTCCCAATTGATTACAGCTTCCACTTTTGATGGATCCACAGAAATCCCATCTCTGTCAATCACGTGCCCAAGAAATTGCACACAATCTAGCCAAAATTCGCACTTAGAGAATTTCACATACAATTTTTCCTTTCTTAGTGTTTCCAATGTCAAACATAAGTGTTCCACGTGTTCTTCTCGAGTTTTGGAATACAACAGAATGTCATCGATAAATACCACTACAAACTTGTCTAAGAGTGGTTTAAACACCCTATTCATCAAATCCATGAATGCAGCAAGTGCATTGGTTAAACCAAAAGGCATCACCAGAAACTCGTAATGTCCATACCAAGTTCTGAATGCCGTTCGAGGTTTATCATACTTCCTCACTCTCAACTGGTGATGCCCACTTCTCAAATCTATTTTTGAGAAGTATTTAACACCCTTCAACTGATCAAACAAGTCATCTATTCTTGGTAATGGATATTTGTTTTTAATAGTGACTTTGTTTAATTCTCTATAATCAATGGAAAGATGCATTGACCCATCCTTCTTCTTCACGAATAACACTAGCGCTCCCCACGGTGATACGCTTGGTTGAATATACTTATTGTCTAACAATTCTTGCAACTGTACCATCAGTTCCTTCGTTTCTACTGGAGCCATTCTGTACGGGACCTTCGATATCGATGATGTCCCCGGCACTAAGTCGATTATGAACTCAATTTCTCTGTCAGGCGGAAGTCCTGGTAAATCCTCTGGAAACACATCCTCAAATTCCCTCACCATTGGTATCTCTTCCAGTTTCACATTCTTCTTCTGAGTATCTACTATGTAAGCTAAATAGCCCACACAGCCTTGAGTCAACAATTTCTTGGCCTACATAATCGCCAAACATTTCATTTGTCTAGGCGACTTGCTACCATAAAATACTACCTTTGACGGGGTCATAAGGTTTACAGACTTCTTTTGACAATCAATTACCGCTCCATATTTGAACAGCCAATCCATTCCCAAAATAACATCAAACTCTCCCAGTCTAATCGGAATCAAATCTACCATCAAGATATTCTCCTTAATGTTCACCCTACAAATCTTGTATACGAGTCTAACATGGATTATCTCTTTATTCGCAATTTCTATGTGCAAAGGGAAATTCAGTTCTTCTCTAAGCAATTCTAACCTCTTAGCAAATTCATGAGAGATAAACGAGCAAGTACCACCCGAATCAAATAATACATAAGCATCAATATCATTGATTGGGATAATACCTGACACCACATCTTTTGATTGCACAACATCTTGCACAGTCATGTTGAAAGTTCTAACTGTGGGTTTATTTGATGATGTACCTCCATTGTTACCTCCATTGCTTCTGGTTGTCACTCCATCCTTCTTCTTAGGGCATTTAGGGCATTCACGAGCAAAATGATCCTTGGATCCGCACGTGAAGCACACGTTCTTCTTAGGTTGAGTGCAATTTGGGGTGATGTGACCCTCCTGGCCACAATTGAAGCATACTCGTTTCCCTATTAAGCACGCACCCATGTGTAACTTACCGCATGTAGCAAATGCTTCAAACTTCTTGTCTTGCTGACTACCCTGCTGGTTTCCAGCACCCATGTTTCCATTCCACTTCCTCTTCAAGTTGTTGTTGTTATTGTTGTTGTTGTTTCTACCACTACCACCTCCATTCTTAATTTCCACCTCATTCTTCTTCTTCTTCTGTTCCTGATTGAACTTTGTCACTACCTCGCCTCCACCTTCAGCGAGTATTGCTTTCTCCATCACTGCTGTGAAAGTCTTCAACTGAACAGGGAAACCCTACTATACAACCAGGGCTTCAGTCCCTGTTCAAACCTCTTCGCCTTGCGTTCCTCCATGCTGACTTGATAAGGCGCAAACCTCGCCATCTCGTTGAATTTAGCGGCATACTCAGATACTGTCATCGTTCCCTACTTCATTTCCAGAAACTGCACTTCCAGCTGACCCTTCGAACTCTCGGGAAAGTAGGTCTCAAAGAATATCTCCTTAAACCTATCCCAGGTCATCATCCCTGGTCATTCTCGAGTTTTATTGGCCTGCCACCAATAACTAGCTTCTGCTTTCAACATGAATGTTGCGAAAGTAGTCTTCTGATCATCTCCTACCCTAGTAACATCAAACACCTTTTCTATCTCCATAATCCAAGTCTGTGCCTCGACTAGATTCACTGACCCATGAAATTTTGGTGGTCCAACCGCCTTGAACTCCTTAAACGTTGTTCCTTGGTTCTGTGGTTGATTCTACAACACTCCTGTCAGTAACGTCACTAATTGTTGAACTTGGTTACCATTAACATTGTCGTTATTTTTTGTTCTTTCGGTGGTTCTCTGTCGTGGTGGTTGACGTCTGTGAGGCATTTTCTGTTTAAAAATACACTCATTAGGTTATTATTCAACTCTTATAAGTAATTTCTACTTAACTTGCCTCCACTAAAGAAATAACCACATAATCACGTAACACTTTGAATAAAATAACAACTTTTATTTATTCATAACCTCTTTGAAAACATAAAACAATAGCATCACTGCTATTTACATTACTTTCCTGAACTAGAAAAGTTTCAGGACAACATCATCGTCATATCCCATAGGTTACATAACACTTGGGATCTACAATTTATTTAACATTTTATTAATCGCATAACAACTACGATGTTCTACTAAGATACTGCTTAGCCTTACTACGTTCTTCCTCCATAATCTAAAACATTGTTCTGCGATCTAATACGTACAATGGCAGTGTCACAAACTGAATCGGATAAGTCATGACCCGATCTTGAGCTCGATTAACCACAGTGTTGAATACTTTATTCATCTCTTCCATCTTCATTCTCTTTGCTTGTGTGTCTTCCACTGCTATCCCGGCTCATTGAAACATTTCCTCATATACGTCCTCGGCTCTTGCCCTCTTTGTAGCTTCTTCCCTTAGCTTATTCTTCAATTCAGCGACCTCCTCGATCAGTTGTTCTTTCTCTCCTTCAGTCTGTTCTAGCTTCTCCTCGACATTAGTGAGTCGTTCCTCACGATCTTGGATCTCATCATCTTTCTGTGTCATTACAGGCTGTTGTTCAGCTACTATCTCTTGCAATTCCTCAACTGTATCCTGAAGTTCCACGTTATGGTCATAGATTTCATCGTACATTCGAGCAGCTATCGAGGTTAGTGGAGTCTCCTCCTCCTCGTCCTCATCATCCTCATCCTCCTATGGCAACTCAACGGGATCCTCCTCATCCATCTCCACATCATCATCCTCATCTTCAACCACTGTGACCAACGGGGCTGATTCCCGTGGCAGTAGTTGCTCCCAACTAACATGAATGTCGCGAGGCTCCTCCTCTGTAGGCACCTGAGGTCTATCCTCCCTAGTCAGACTGGATTCTCTGACATTAGTCATCCTGACAACAAAAGTTTTAAGTTTCAATTATTAATCATTACTACTCGACACTCACAAGCACATAAGTATAAACACATAATCACATAAGTGTTTTATTATTTCTTCCTTAAAACTCGATAAGAGTTAATCACCACTATCTTTTCAAAGGTTACTTCCTAAGGCTTTTCCCCAACTATAACGACCCCAAAATTCATACAATTTAATTCTCAACTTTGGTCGTTAATAACACATCTACCTTCTGATTTTACATCATTATTCGATGCTAAACATTATAAAATACAGAATAATTTAAACTTTAATGTCTTCTTATTTTAATTCCCTGAATTAAAACCTTTATCATCTAAATGTCTTTGAATCAATCTTATTTTATGATTCACTTTATCATTGTTATTATTTAAAATTTTACATTTCAATCCGATAACCTTTACATATGCAGGTTAATGATGTTAAGCAATATTACTTGCTATACGGATGATGAAGATTGAACTATGTGCAAAATGAATACATTTCTTTGAATTAGAAATGTTATAAAGCTATGATTGATAATTTTGCTAAATGTAATTGGCAGTTATGTATAGTTTGAAATATTGAATGGATAAAAAAAATGTTTATTCTGAAATGAGAATAAATATGATTCTGAGATAAGTGAATCAACGATAGAAAAGATATGAAGTATTGGGACATAATTTTTTAATATATATTACTCTGATAAAATAAATATGATTTTGAAATAAGAGAACCGTATAGGTTGCGATTCAAGGAACGAATGAAAGACGGAAAGAAAAGTTTTAATTATTCGTATTTTCGGCTGTGTTATTTCATTAAATTATGATGTAAAGCTAAAACAATATAGTATTTAACGCACAAGATCGGGAAGGAAAATGGTCCCGATTTTGGGGCGTACTGATTATCGAGCCGACTCTCAAAGCTCCTGGCCGGGTCATCCGATCGGATTCTGGAGGTGGGGACACGAAGGCTGGTGGTATTATCCCACAATGGATAGATGGAGGTCCGGAGGTGGGGACATGAAGCCAGCCGGTATTATCCCACAATGGCTAGAGAGTCAAAGATCTTTGGGCTGTGTGTGTGATTGGTTCAGATGGGGACGTCAGAAATTTAAGTGTGGGAGTTTGTAACACCCCAGTCTCACATCCAAAGATAGGGGAAAAATTTGTCTCCATATAAGGAAATAAGTTACTACCAATAGTACCTTAAAAGTCATGACCTTTTGGGAGCCCGTGGTGGGCTAAGATGACCCAAGAAGATACTATTGGACCAGTAGTTTGATGCCTTATTTTGATGGTTTTGATTTGATTCAGACTTGGGATTTGACCCGAGATTTATTCCGAACTTGGGATTTGACCCGGGTTGTTTCATACCAACTGTAACGACCCCAAAATTCATACAATTTAAATATTAACTTCGGTCGTTAATAACACATCTACCTTCTAATTTTACATCATTATTCGATGTTAAACTTTATAAAATACAGAATAATTTAAACTTTTATGTCTTTTTACTTTAACTCCCTGAATAAAAACTTTTATCATCTACATGTCTTTGAATCAATCTTATTTTATGATTCACTTTATCACTGTTATTATATAAAATTTTACATTTCAATCCGATAACCTTTACATATCAGATAACTCTAACATTAGCTTTACAACTCAACATAAAACTATACATCATAAAACATTAAGTACATCTCATTAATCATAATCATGGTATTAAGAAATAACAACTTTAGCTAAAAAATTAATCTTCGTGTATTATTTCTGATCCACGTCATTCAAGTAGCACATAGTGTTACCTTAAATCCTTAACCTGCAAAAATGGTTATTTCCAAGGTTGAGCTCGATAGCCCAGCAAAATCTAATAATTTTCATGCATCACGTAGCACATAATAGCATGCTCAACATATATGTCATAAACAATGGACTAGTATAACATATATGTTACAGTTCATATAACAAGTATAAAGATGTATAAAGATTGAGTTCCTTACTCAATCAGCATGTTTTACTCAATCAACGTATTCATAAGTTGACTTTAACATTTCATACATTCAACATATATATAATACATCATACTCGTTGCAATAAATATTTAAAATAATCAAATTCACATAGCAAATAGGAACTAAAAGACTTGCCTTGATCGTTGTTTACCAATAACAGTTTAATAGCTTACAGTTATCTGCACTTCACGTGCCCTACACAATTATATAATCATGCACATCAACTATCAGTCACATAGCAATGCATAATAGTTGTAATGTAAACTTTACTCTACCTCCCATAACCCTTCTTATTAATTAATACACAATGTTCAATTTGATTGTGTTAACTTTCAACTTATATCTCACTGTATTTCATATCCAAAGTTTATTCAAGTGTTTAAGTCTTGCTAGGACTACTTATTGGATTTATATAAACACTATTCAATATCTTATAATATTTATTTCATTTGATTTAAAACACTTTTTACGTAATTATCACTTATCACGACGTTGCGATGTTTATTCGTCACACGCCCGATTTGTATCTCTTGTGTGCGATTAGTATGCGTAAACAACTTATCGAATATATCATTTATTAATGTTAAGCATCATTATACTTCATAATATTCATATTATATAACTTAGAACAACATCTATTATCGTCGACATCACTATACTTGTGTATGTGCATGTTTGACGCCCTCTGATTGCCTCCGAATATGCATTAGTCACAACGATGACCATTTTGACTACTGTTCCCAACCTCAAATTGAAAAACTTAAAGAATAAAAGTTTTAGGTCTATTCTTCCTCGTTCTGGATCATCTTGAATCGCCTTAATCAGAATTTATATGAAAACGTTATGCCTATTTTACTAAAACAGGTTAAAACAGTCACACTTGACATAGTTTGGGCGCAGCTGCACCCAATTAAGCCTTGGGCACAGCCATGAATCTGTGCCCTCTGAGTAGAAGTAAGCCTTACAAATACAATTGCGCCTAAAATGACTTAGGGCATAATGCAATTTGTGCTGCAATAGCGTAAACAGACTCAAGCTATTGTTCTCGCGATTTTTGACCGTTTTTCTCCTACTAATCTTCATAACTTGAGTTATATACATCCAAATTAGTCAGTTTTTAGATTCTATGGATTTGTGATTCATAGAACTACAACATACTAGAATTCTAACAATTTGACCCAAAACACATGTTCATACGCTATTTTCATGTTTTAAACACATTTAGCGAATTCAATCGCCACGACTTCGTTTCTTAACCAAATTGATTCATTCAACTTGCGTTCTTTTCGTTTCATATCTTATTAACACAATCAATCACCAATTTTACAATTATAACATAAACTCCTAACAATTTTTAGTCTCAAAACAGACCCAAAATATATATATTAAACAAAACTCATATTATTCATCTTTAACATGTTCTCATGAGTTTGATTACTCTAAAACCACTTTTAGATGATATAGAATGGATTATACAAACCCATTAACATCTAGAACCAATTCCTTAAGTAATCCAATTTATCAATAAAGAACTCAAGAAATAAAACTTCAGGGTTTAGAATTGATTCTTACCTCTTGATTCTTCCTACTCTTAGTTTGGTGATGAAGAACAATTCCTTAATCTCCTCCTTACTTCTCCTTGACTCTTCATCCTTCGTCTCTAATTCTCTCTAAACTCTCTCTTTCCCTCTGTATTTTCACTGATATCTAACCTTAGGGAAAGAAATAATATGCGTAGAAATAAACTGATATGGTTTTTACGTCTGCATCAGTTACAATAAGCCAAAGGCCACAAGGCCTTGTTTGGATACACACAATTCCCCTCATTCTAATTTATTTTGATAAGATTATATTATATAGTTTTTATTTGTCACACCTATAACTATTTTACATAACTTATAATAATAATTATAATAATTATAATTTTTATTATCATTCTTCTGATGATTAATAAATAATCATATATCTAATTTAATTAATAAATTAGATTTAAACAACGCTTTATTTAATTTACTTGTTTTCTTTAATATTAAACAACTCATTTAATTTAATTAATTCATTAAATTAAATCTTCAAAGAATAAAATTTACCTTTGCTTTAATTTAATTATCATACACGTAACTAAATTATTATACCACAATTTCATAAATTATTTATTTTCTCAATAAATACATTATTTAAAATATTTATTTAATTTAATAATTATTTAAAATTAATTACCAAATTCATTTAATTTCTTCAATAGTTGACTTAACTATTGAACCTCACTTTCCCAATATATGGATATATATTTCTCTTCACACCAGATCACATATTTAAAAAATATATAGCATGTATATATACATACTCAAACTCAAAACATCTCATAATAAGAATTTTAATAATTAAATTTCTATTTTAATAACTTATAAAAATTCGGGTTGTCATATTTGGCGTAACCACGATGTCGAGGAGGCAACGTGGGAGTTAGAAGATAGGATGATGATGGATTATCCCCATCTATTTGTGTAACCATGTATCAATTCTGGGACGTAATTTTTATAAGGGGGGGGGGGGGGGAGGATGTAATACCCGAGAATTTCCACGTATTATAAAATGAATATATTAATGGAAATAATATTTCTGTAAATATAAGTGTTATTGATTTATGAGTTGGTTAATGAAATTGATTCGTATTAGATTAATGTGTATGAGAAGTGTGAAATGCCTTGTGTGGCATAATGCGAAACGAGAAAATTCATTAAGCGAATTAAAACGAGAATTAAGAAGATTAATCGTGTTGATCATGTGAATTCGTATAAGAAATTAATACGTTCGTAGACTTGTAGTAATACTCTTGTGAACATAAATTCATGTCATATAAACGAGTTAGCGATGAAGATTGGCATGGGCTTAAGCTAAACTAGTCTTGGCATCTTTGTCGGAAGACGCAATGCAAATTGCCGTCCAATCCCAAAGAAGACAACCGCTCAATTGCGCCAATGATCGATTGGAGAAAAGTAATTTTTCCACTTGGGAAATTAAATGGAACAATTATGTGATATGTGTGACATTAATAAACCATGAAATAAAATGCGCAATTAAGTAATATTAATTGTTAATTGTTATATTAATTAATTGTTAATGGTTGTGGTAGAATATTGAATTCTTAGTAATTAACTAATAATGTGTGATTACTATAAATTGCAATATATTATAAAGATGAATAATGATTATGGAAGACCATAATTACATTAATCAATGGTTGAATTAATTAATATTGGTGTTAATTAATTAAGGAAGTGCATGTTTATTTATTTAACATAATTAAGTGAGTTATTAATATAATAATATTATATTGATAGTTATATGCATGTGAACAATAATACAACTATACTATATAGTGCGATTATGACATTTACATGACTATATATTAAGTTTTATAAAATTATATTGTATAATGCAATGTGAGTAAACATATTGAGACTATATGTTATAAATACATTATCTATGTGGCAATATGTATGTGGGTATGTATTAAAATAATATACCATGAGCATATTGTAAACTAGTATTTTAATAAATGTATCAGTGTGGTAAAATGTACATGGATTATATGTATATTACATTTCGATATTTCATCTACTACCTTGAGACATTAATTATTAAAGTGTGACATATAGTTATAGTTAATGTATGGTTGATATAACATAAGAATAAGGGTAATGAATAAGTATAGTCTAAGTGTTGCTAGAATGCTGTGCATTTAAATTTTCCCAAATTGAGTGTCCCATTTGCTCCTTCCTCAGTCACGTGTGGAACAAAAAGGCTAAGCCTACTCATTCTTCCAACTTTTTAGCTGATGATTATGGTAGGGAGTGGTGATTATGATGAGTTTCAACCACCATCTAATAACTCCTCCATAACCTTCATGCAATCCTACAATCCATGGGTTTGATTCAATGGAAAATTGTTATGTCTGGGTATGAAATTTTCTATAAATAGCAGACATGTTTTATCAGTTGGTGTTGCTTAAATTGCCTGGTATTTGCTAAGTGAGGTTAAGAGCATACAAACATTCTAAGAGTTTGAGAGTTCATTAGAGCAAGTTCCTATCATATTTCAGAGGTATAACTCCTTTCTTCTTGCTATCATTTCTATTTCTGTTAAACAGAGTACTTGAGTTCTTAAAATTCAAATTCTTGAATTCATGGAAATGGATGTTAGTATGGTTGAATAATGTACATATGGTTGTTATATGACCTTACAAGCATGTTTAAACTGATACATGAATGTTTAGGAATGATTCTGTGAGTAATTTTTGTGTTTGGGCTAAACAGTTGCCGAGGTTTATTGTTCCTGGTCTAAACCAGACATGGCGCAGTTGCGCCGGAATTACACTGAGCTCTAAAATTTATTTTGAGCTTCTATTTTGTAGATTGTTGAAGTATTATGTAGTGTACTAGCATGCAAGCATCTTTTAAGGGTATAGATAGCTATGTGGACCTAATGTGAGTACGTTAGAGTAGCATTAGCATGATTAACGGAAGTGTGTAGTTGAAACGAATTTAGAAACTTTAGCAATGAACTTGATGAGTATGAGTGCCATGTTTATGTACTGACCCGCAAGCACATTGATATGATTTAGACATGCATGATGTATGACTCTTAATTCCTTGTTCATGAGCAAACTTATTAGGATTTGTGTTAAAGAAGTTTTCAAGAAAACTTAGTCTAGCGAACTAACATGCATGATTCTACATAATGTGTATTCTGACTTTGCCAACATGATAGCATGACTTAGAAATGCATGAATAAACTTTAAGCTTGTGTATATGAGATTTGTAGGCAAACATGAATGTATTGAACTAACTAGTAAGCATTGAACGTGAATATTCACATGCTACCTTGAGGGTTAGAATCTGGAAATTGTGTTCACATTTGATGACTCTCTTAGACTCACTCATGTAGTATAAACGTATATATACCATGCTTGTGTATCACATTTCAAGAAAAGCATAAATGAAGCCTATTCTCAACTAAAGCGGTATTAGTTTCACTTATATGTTATGAATACTCGTACGCATCCTTAATATGGGTGTTATAACTATCTTGAATGTTTAGAAAGCAAGCATGATAGGTTTTGTGGTTTCGTGACCTTAACTTTTCGAAATAACTAATTTAGAAATATGTTATAAAAGGGAACCTAGATGTACTTGAGAAGCATGAAAAAACCTTTAACATAATATATATAACATGTGTGAGAGTTTTGGTCAAGTCGGACAGAAACCACAAGGCAAAGAAATGAAGTTTTGGCATAGCCGAGATTAGATGGCAATTGCTACCATGATCTAAAGCTTAGCCATGGCAAGAATCAAGGTCGTAAGTGATCGTAAATAGTTCCTATTTTTGGTCTGATGTTTTAAGCATGCCTACATGATTACTTTAACCTATCTTATATGACTAATGTGCTAGTTAATGTGTTAAGGAGCATGCTAAGTGATAGGGTCGAGTGTTGATCATAACTTCCGGATGTTAAGTCCAAAGAATATCTTCAAGAAATTAGGACGTCATTGTAATTGTGATGACTTATAAACTGATTTTTGTACCATATGTGCTTACTTGTATCATGTCAAGCTTGATTAAAGACTATGTTAGCTAATGGACATCTTGAACATATAATATGTTATAAATAGGATTTGAAAGTGTTGAGTTATTAAATGAGGATAAACTACGCGTAAGGCAAGTTTCTCTAACCTTACTCAAGTCTTTATTGAGCAAGTATCTGAACCCTACTTTACATTGTGCAAGTATTCTAAACTCTTGCATTACTTTATTCCAGTGAATATCATAAACTTACCTCTTTGAATATAAGTTAACCTACCTATGCGTTCAATTAAGCTCGTTTGTTAAACTCTTGAGAAAAACAATTATTCATGTGAACTTAGTATTGTTCTTGAATATTGTGAAAGTATCTATGCCATTTGATTCGGCTAGATTATATGCATGTTTATAAAACTGTCCAAACCAATTGATTGGTGCGGAAATCTTGAAACTGAGTTGAACAGCCCTTAAGGTAAGGGGATTGTATGTTGTTAGAAACCCCAACACATGAGTATATTATTACTATGGTGTTATGCATAACTTAGAGTACTGTAGATTGATCCTCTATAGTACTTGTTCTTTTGGGTTATCAGTTTAATATTGGTAATTCTAGTAGATGTTCAATAGTCCTTAATGACTGCTCAATATAAATTGTGATCCAGTTGGATACCTTGATAGCCTTTGAATTCATATATCTCCGTTGATTTATATTGAATTATCGTTCTTATTCCAAGAATTGTTGATATTCATTATTTATGATATTATTCTGAAACTCTGAACTATCTTAGAGACAATACTTCGATATTTCACACTCGTGTTATAAAACTATTACCCTTGTTGTATATTACTTGCTGGACAATTTGTGCTCAATTCTTGCTTATCTAAAACCTATCAGTTAAGGCGGAACAGGG
Organism: Panax quinquefolius; assembly: GCA_020205615.1. Classification (NCBI taxonomy): domain Eukaryota; kingdom Viridiplantae; phylum Streptophyta; class Magnoliopsida; order Apiales; family Araliaceae; genus Panax; species Panax quinquefolius. Next base: position 46,050,621 of record CM035166.1, read on the forward strand.
ATGTGTATCTCGAAAAGACAAGGGCAAGGGCAAGGCTACCGACTAGCTTGTCCCTTTTTCATTTAAATTAATTATTTTAAGACTATTTGCAGACTATGTTTAAACTTAAGTAGGATTATGTAATAAGTCTTTATTCGATATTATTATGTAATCTATTAAGTACTGTAGGTTGGGAGACTTGGGGGAATAATTATAATAAACCATTGTATATTATTCTAAATTAGATCTTTGGTTGTGAATGTGTGATTTTAGTTATTATGGTAATACTTTGAGAACATGATGAACCGAATTTGGGTGACCAAGTGGAGGTCAGAATTTGGGGGCGTCACAGTCTTTGTGCAAACCTTTTCTCTGTTGAGTTGGTGCAACTATTTAAAATACCAACGGGAAACTCTAACAGTCAAATCGTCGACATATACATGTCGGACCTTTTCAAACAAATCTACCCTAAAATGAGAAAAACAAAAGACAAGAACAGAAAGGGACAAATAAAAATCTCGACGCCGACACAAACCATATGGAGCCAACCAAAGGAGAAAGAAAATCAATTCAACTTAACAATGGGTTCCATTATAATCTTAACGTCAATATTTAATTCATAGCTTTTAAACTAAACATCAGTAGCAATATATATAACATTTATAGATTACAAAAATCAAAGGAAATAAATAGGGAAGAATAAACTTTGTCAAAGCATTCTTCGTTCTCTTAGAATCCCTTCAAATCATGCTTTCCAATCCGTGTTTCTAAGTTGCTCTTGAGCTCGATGAAATCCCATTCATTTCCTTAATCTATCTAATTTATGTAAAAAAACTGGAAGAAATACTAAGTTACCTCAGAGTATAGACTCCTCTGAGGTTTTCTATCTCTAACTGTCTGATTATCTCTCTTCAAAGGGGAGGATGAGTATAATATATATATCTTTTTTTCCTTCATCAGCTAGGTCATTTCTCTTTCCTGTTTGCATGGGAACCGGAGGTGGCACTACAGCTCCGGGCTTTAGCCTTGAACAGGCGTTGTAACGCTTAATCAAAAGCACTTGTCAATAAGTAGGCATTGCAATGCTGTAGGTGGGTGAGCTGGCATGGATGGGGCGTTGCGGCACCAGAAAAACACTATGAACAGGCGTTGCAGCGCCAGTGCTACAAAAATGACCTTTTTGCCCTTAAAAGCTGGAAATGACCTGAAAACCCCTGTAAAACATAGATTAACCGAAATAATATTAAGAAACTAATAAAAGCAATATAAAAAAAGCCAAACAAGCAATTTCTTAAGTATTTAAGTGTCCGAATCTCGGGTACAAATCCCACTCATCAAATACCCCCAAACGTAAGACTTTTTTTGTCCTCAATAAAAAATATCATAATAAATATATCAAAAGAAAAATATAACCGCGAATCAATCTGAATCAATATATACCTGCATTATGGCCTCAAAGCTCAAAATGACTTCTCGCAAAGAATAAGAAAAACATAGTTATGAGTAAGGCCTCAATCAATCTCCAGCTTAAGAATGCGTTTGATCCATTTCGTGTGTGTGTGAATAACAACTACCCTAACTAATCATAGCTCAAATAAGTTTACATAATCGATCGCAATGAAAATGCTAACTCATTAAACAAAATCAAGCTTATAGAATAGGATAATAGATGCAAGAAAAGATCAGAAGGCATTAGCATGAGAACAACAACATTTAACTTGTGAAATGCTTAACTATATTAGGCTATAGAGAGTTACCCATGTAACAAGCTTTCGATCAATGACTCCCAAACCAGATGGCTTTAGGGAACTAGGTGTAGAACACCCCTAAGGATTTATAAACTCGAGAAACCAAGGCCACGTAATCAAACTTAAGCCAAGTTAGACTTTTATTCTTTATATCTTAACAATTTCAACCTTTTGCATGACCATGCAATGCCTAATCACATTAGGCTTTTCAGAGTTACCCATGTAACGAGCTTTTGATCAATGACTCCCAAGCCAGATAGCTTTATGGCATTAGGTGCAGAACACCACTAAGAATTTAATAACTCGAGTAACAACGACCACATAATTATGCTTAGTCTACTAAGGCTACTATAATATTTATTTATTTTAAAAAAAAATTATCACACAAAAACATGCCAATAATCCAAGATCAAAACTTGCATCAGTGTCTAAGTCTTTTATTACCTTTTATTCATTTAAGTTAAACAGAGTTAACGCATTTCCAAAACAATAACCACGCAAACTATATCCAAAGTATAATTAGCTAAAACAGTTGGCAAGTGCTCTTTAAGAAAAATGAATCAATAACAGTCTCAACTATTAATTAAACTAAACCCTTATCCACACATGCTTGACACATAACTCCTTGAAATAACCATAAACTAACCTGCTTATAATTGGTCACAATCAAAAATAGATATAGCATATACCATCCATAACATGGTATAAAAGATAAAAGATAAATATAAACCCTTACAAAAATAACAGCTCAAAATATGTTTTAGTAAATCCATAGCATGGCCCTAAAATGGATATCATCAAGTATAATCAAAACATAGTAATCTATATAATTCCAATCTACACAAGCTCCAAGAGTGGATGTACTCCAAACATGCTCAAAACGTAAAGATAATATGCATCCATACATAATAAACTGAATCCAAGCATATCCATGCATCAAAACATCAAAACACTAAACCATAGCTGCAATAAATAACAGTTCCCTGCAGCCTAAAATACTAATAAAACCCAAAAGATATTCTACTAGCAGTTTATAGATAATAATTTAATAAAAGAATGATAACTCCCCCTAAACTTGAGGCGGCTAACGCCCTCGTTGGCTGGGCATGCTGTAGAAGGACCAGTCTGTGCCATCACCTTCTGTAATCTCATCGTTGCCCTCATTGTTGACTGGAGATGGTGGAGGATATGGTGGAAAGGGAGGAAGCTCTAAGAACAGGAAAAATCTGGGCTGCCCAGATTCCTGACTTTGTGATGGGTCAACGCTGTTTGACCGTTTGTATCTCTCAACATATGCATGATCTGAGTAATATAAAATCATATATGTGTAGTCCTCATATTAGAGAACATTACCAAAACATAAAACACACAAGAAAACTAACACACACAGATTTAGAGGGCCTGGCATATGGTTGTCAGACGACTTTTTCAAACTTTTCCAGATTTGATAAATCTTTAGATTCGAGCATCAAGATGATATGGATCTAGGTTTTAGCAACCCAGATCATCAAATGACACCCTTAACACATATCTAAACAACAAACAACATCAAATCACATGATTTCTAAAGTTAGGGTTTATAACTCATTCATGCTTGATTTATGATTTCTGGTCTATGGATCTGTTATTGGCTTTCTAGGAACTGATCATGGTTCATCTTTTCTCTCTCTATCACTCCATATCCCGAATTTCTAGAGAGAGGAGGGTTAGGAGAAAAATGAAATATAAAGTGGCCATTCTCTCTCTCTCTAAATCTCTTATATTAGTTGCCTTGTTGCTATGATCTTGCCAAATTCTACTTGAGTTCTTACCGATTTGAGCACATGGGAATATATTAGATCACCCACTCAATATTATGGCTAGATATACAAGCAATGTCCAATAATGCAACAAAGGGCAATTTAGTCTTTTCCATTTTTATTTTAATGGCATTTTTGACATTTGACCAAACCCTTAGGGTTTAGGGTTTGGTTAGGGTTTGAAAAATTTTAGGGTTTGCAATTTAATTTCTAAAATTTCCAATTTAGGTTTTCAAAAATAGAAAATTAATATTTCTAACTTATAATTAGGATTTTTTTAATTATATTAAAATTTCTTAATCACAAATTAAATCTTGCTAAGTAGGATTAAAATTTCCTAATTAAAATCGCTAATTTAGCAATTAGGGTCAAAATGGTTATTAGGGTTTATAAAACACTAATTAGGGTTTCTAATAGAAATATAAATTTTCTAATTTAGAATTTAAATTTTCGTAATTAGTTTAGGGTTTTCTAATTACTTAACTTGAAAATTAGAATTAATATATTCTAATTAACATTAAAACTATTTAATTAACACTTAGGTTTTTCCCTATTTACAAATTAGGGTTTTAAATCCGTAATTAGGGTTTCAAATTTGGAATTAGGGTTTTGTAACCAATTTGTTAAGATTAACCCTAATTAATCCTATAATTATTTACACTTACGCCATTAAGTTCCCGATTTAGGATTTCATGCACCGAATTAGGGTTTCGGATTCCCGGAACTGAAATTAGGGTTTCCTAGAAACGGTTTCTAGGGTTTCTTGTTAATCGTTAGGGTTTTCTAACCGAACGTTAATGTTCTTAATATATAATTAGGTTTTGTTACATATATCGTTTATCTGGTCAACCCTTGACCCTTAACCACATACTGTACACATATACGCAGAACATATTCACATAAACACTTAATCCTGAATAATTCACTTAAATCCATCATAGAATTTTGAAATCCTCAAAATTCTATCTTAAAAATACTAAACGCATACATTAATTTTCTATCTAGGTTCTAATTTTGAACCTTAAATCAATTAATTAAAATTTTAAAAATTTTCAAAATTCTCGGGTTGTCACATTCACCCCTTCTTCTAAAAATTTTGTCCCCGAAATTTACCTTACACTATACACCATACTGCTTACACCATTATACACAGCATCACATGCTACCCAATACACCACTCACAAGAGTAAAAAATTTCAAATTTTGCTGAGGGGTTTTACAGACTATTGTCTGTCATTTTCGCAAAGGTTATAGGAAATTCATCCACAAACCGTCATAACTTACGGACATAGTGGGTAATTAATCCAGTATGTCCTGTACTTATTAAGTACTGCTGGTCGACTCTGTTTCTCTTCACTGACATAAGCACAAAATTCTACCTCAGTCTTATTGGATTCCGCCCCAAAATAATTTGGTTTGGGAAATTTCTTTCAATGAACACTTAGAGTTTTCATAAACTTTAGTCTAGCTGAATCGAATAGCATAGACTCATATCAATAATTCAATTCAATCGAATTTTTTAAGTGTAGCCAAACCCCATTGACAAATTAAATTTTATTTAAAATATTTTTGAGAATGACGCCATGATGCCGTACTGTATTAACAGTCCGTTTGAGGATGCCGTCATTGTATGACTTTGTCTTAACACATCATACAATAGTGGAATAATAATTGCCACAATTATATGAGTTTAAGAACTTTCCTAGTCTGACCTTTGGCGTCCGTTCGCTGAGGGGTTCATAAACATTTCATATAACTATGAATCAAGTATGTCACATAAGTATGAGTTTTAAGAACTCGTACTTAACCTTATATCCTCTACCTATAACCTATCTATCTGTTATACACATGAGAAAGGAATCACCCTCTTAACATACATATAGCAAATAGTGCGACACAAACATTTCATAATCCCCACTTAATCCTAATCCCCTTCTCAATACGAATTTCATTCAACTCGTATTCATAATCCTTTCCTAAATCATACCAATTCATAAACCTCCTTTCCAAATCTGTACTCAATTCAATCAATCATTTGCTCCTTCTCCATACTATAACCTTATCAGATCACGGGGTGATCTCATCGTATATATTACGATTCATTTCTTTATCTTGATTGTTTTGTTTTACGATCTCCTATCACTGCACCTTTAGTCTTTTAGATTCTATCTATTCACCACTAATGTTCAACTTTATTATCAGAGTTAGGGAACTCTGTATCTTATAACTCGCCGAGATTCATCTTTGAATCTTACCGACCAACTAACTCTATTTGAGTTAGTACTTATCCTAATCACTACGGTTATTAGTCTCAGGTATTCCTACCTAAGCTTCATAACCAACAGCTCTGATACCAACTGTGACGGCCCCGAATCCAGGTCCTAAATCACGTCTGATCCGATTCGATCATTCTATACAACTATTACTATTTTTGCGGAAGATATAAACATAAATTGTTTATACATTAAACTTACATACTTTTCCCCAAGGTCGAGTAACCTTAACTTATACACAATTCATAACTTAACTAACACATACCATTATTATCATACAACACTATTACAAATCTATTGCACACGTATACTAAAGCTGGAATTGTCTTGGACCTTTCCTTGTATCCGACGTATTCGCCTTAATCTGCGATGTTTTATCATGATATAGCAAGGGTGAGCATAAGGATTGCCCAGCAAGTTTAAATTCAACAATATAACGATATATCATGATTGAAATGATTTGAATAATTGGCTGGCTATAATTCAAAAATATAATTGTGAATTAGCAGGAACAAATTTATGATTGAACAAGTATTATACATGAACAAATATATCTGAAACAACTGATAATGAAGGTGATCAGCCTTTCATACCTGACTTATGCATGCAATATGTACAGAGTACAATTCATGACAATCAGCAATGATTAACCATAAGCTTATCCGAATAAAACACTCTTAATAGAGTTAAGTAAAACAAACTTGCCTGAATCGTTGATTACCGCTACGCAATTTATATCGCCTTATCCAAGACCCTAATATTAGTATATAGATCATCTTCAATATTAGAATAATATCATCATAATATAATACTATAATATATATATATATATATATATATATATATATATATATACACAGAATAACCTAAACACAAAACACATAACCCTATCAGTCTATAACACACATAAGACTCAATATCAAGTCAAACTATTGCAGTCTGAGTTGAACCCGACACAAATCTGACATCCCGATGGTCTAGTCAGAATTTTATCGAGTCTAAGTTCAATTAAACTCTGTATAAACGCTTAAAAATTAACTTAAATAATTTTAATATTAGTCAAAATAATTTTCATAAGTTCGTAATAATTTTTAAGTAATTATTACTATTTATCATGCATTTTTAATTATTAAAATCATATTTATATAGTATAAATACCACTTAATTCTTTTATCATTAATATTTATTTATTATCAAATATTAATGAAATACATGTCATAATATTATAATATATTTATAATATCACAAAGTATTTTTAATACTTTAAAATCACCATTATATGATTTTTAAACCATTAAATTCATTAGCTAGGTAATTACTATTAATATTAAAATATTAATTATTTCATGGCAAAATATCAAAAGTTATATTTTATAACTTAAAAATATTTTTCTAACACTTAAATCATTTTATATGATTTTTAAATCATTTATTCTATTTTTCCATAATTTATTTAATATTGTTATTAAATAAACTAATTACCATTAATATTGATTAATTAATGAATTTCATCATAAAATATTAAAAGTCACCGAAAATATCTTTAAATATTTTCTTATACCATAATATTATTTTTCATGATTTTTCATGTATTAAAATCATTTTAAATAATTTATTAAATATTATAATTAAATAAATTAAATACCATTTATATTCCAAAAATATTAAATATTTATGAAATATACTTAAAATAATTAAAACTATTTTTAGACTTTAAAATAATTTTTCGAATTTATTATGTATTTTTAATAATTAAAACCATTTTTATCAATTTTAAATAATTTTCTAAAAAATCGAAATTAAATATATTAAAAGCGTCGCTAAAAAGGGCCTATAGCGGCGGAAACGTCATATAGGTATTCTTGATCTTTGTTTTGAGCTACCCGAAAACCATCGACAATGAAATGTAGGGGTGGGTGGTTTGACCAGTCCTAACTCATTGCTCTTGATGTAACTAGGTTCGGATTTTGGGTCAATGTTATAGTATGGATGCAATATTATAACCTTAAACAAATATCATGGCCATCCAACACCAAAATCGTGAGATACAAGGCATACAAAACGTGTCAGACACTGTTTTTCATTTTTTGGGTTTCCCAGAAATGAAGAACAGTCGAAGTACCTACTTTAAAGCCTTTGATCTTAGCATTATGAACTCGTTTGGGGTGATATAAAAGTTCAACATTATAGTATTAATATCAGAGTATAATCTCCTAACATCATAACAACATAAACAAATTAGATACACAAGATCTGGGCCGGTCAAACTACCTGACATGAACTCGGCTGAAGAAGATCTGGGTTACCCAGAATCTTCATCCGGCGTGATGGTCAACGCTATTTTGACCAAGGATTTCTATGATTCTGTTACTTATTGTGGTGAACTATAGGCCTGATTATGTAGTTCGTATACCTGTCTCCAACATCTAACCAACAACAAGGCCAAAACAAAAAACATAAGCAAGATCAGAGGTCTATAAAACTTATCAGAAACTTTTTGTAAAAATCTGGGCTGCCCAGATTCCAGACTTCATGATGGGTCAACGCTGTTTGACCATTCGTATCTCTCAACATATGCATGATCTGAGTAATATAAAACCATATATGTGTAGTCCTCATGTCAGAGAACATAACCAAAACATAAAACACACAAGAAAACTAACACACACAGATTTAGAGGGCCGGACATATGGTTGTCAGATGACTTTTTCAAACTTTTCCAGATTTGATAAATATTTATATTCGAGCATCAAGATGATATGGATCTAGGTTTTAGCAACCCAGATCATCAAATGACACCTTCTAACACATATCTAAACAACAAACAACATCAAATCACATGATTTCTAAAGTTAGGGTTTATACCTCATTCATGCTTGATTTTTGATTTCTGATCTTTGGATCTGTTATTGGCTTGCTAGGAACTGATCATGGTTCATCTTTTCTGTCTCTATCACTCTATATCCCGAATTTCTAGAGAGAGGAGGGTTAGGAGAAAAATGAAATATAAAGTGGCCATTCTCTCTCTCTAAATCTCTTATATTAGTTGCCTTGTTGCTATGATCTTGCCAAATTCGGCTGAGTTGCTGCTGATTTGGGCACATGGGAATATATTAGATCACCCACTCAATATTATGGCTTGATATACAATCAATGTCCAATAATGCAACAAAGGGCAATTTAGTCTTTTCTATTTTTATTTTAATGGCATTTTTGACATTTGACCAAACCCTTAGGGTTTATGGGTTTGGAAAAATTAAGGATTTAGGGTTTGAAAAATTTTAGGGTTTGCAATTTAATTTCTAAAATTTCTAATTTAGGTTTTCAAAAATAGAAAATTAATATTTCTAACTTATAATTAGGATTTTCTAATTATATTAAAATTTCTTAATCACAAATTAAATATAAACCACTAATTAAAATCGTTTTAGCAATTAGAAAATGGTCATAAAACCACTTTAGGGTTTCTAATTTTTTCTAATTTAGAAATTAAATTTTCATAATTAGTTTAGGGTTTCTAATACTTAACTTGAAATTTTGAATTAATATATTCTAATTAACATTAAAACTATTTAATTAACACTTAGGTTTTTCCCTATTTATAAATTAGGGTTTAAAATCCATAATTAGGGTTTTAAATTTGGAATTAGGGTTTTGTAACCAATTTGTTAAGATTAACCCTAATTAATCCTATAATTATTTACACTTACGCCATTAAGTTCCCGATTTAGGGTTTCATGCACCAAATTAGGGTTTCCAGAACCGATTTTTAGGGTTTCTTGTTAATCGTTAGGGTTTTCTAACAGAACGTTAAAGTTATTAATATATAATTAGGGTTTATTACAGATATCGTTTATCTGGTCAACCCTTGACCCTTAACCACATACTGTACACATATACGCAGAACATATTCACATAAACACTTAATCCTGAATAATTCACTTAAATCCTTCACAGAATTTTGAAATCCTCAAAATTCTATCTTAAAAATATTAAACGCATACACTAATTTTCTATCTAGGTTTTAATTTTGAACCTTAGATCAATTAATTAAAATTTTAAAATTTTCAAAATTCTCGGGTTGTCACAATCTTACTTGTGAAGAGAAAGCTGAGGCGATTTTGGATCGTCAAGAAAGGATTATGAGGATGAAGACTATTCCGTTTGTTAAGGTTCTGTGGAGGAACCATTCGGAGCGAGAAGCCACTTGGGAGCTTGAGGAGTCTATTCGAGCGGAATCTCTGCATCTTTTTGATAATTAGGTACGTTCTATTCTTTTGATTCCGGGGACGAAATTCTTTTAAGGGGTAGGTGATGTAATACCCGGTAAAAAAAATTTAATAAATAAATAAATATTAAATAATAAAAGATTATTTTGTTTTACAAACATATTAATTGGACTTTGTCATTTATTTGGGTCAAACTAGTATTTAATTAATATGGGCTAATAAATATTAATAAGTGTTGGGTAAATTAAATAGGTAAAATTGGGCTTTAAACTAAGTAGGTCTAATTTTTAATTGTGTAATTTTAAAATCCTTTTAAATTTTGGAGAGTTAATAAATATATTAATTAATAAAAACTATTTTTAAGTGAATAAATAATTAAACCTAATCTTATTTTCCTTTAACAACCTGTGGAGGAGAAAGAGAACTCAAGCCACCGTTATTGCTGTAAATCGAGACAAATCACTTGTTGATTTTGTTTGTGTTTGTGAGAGAGATTGTATCAGGTTTGTTTGTTTTTTTTCTTTCTTTTACTGTTTTCGGTATATAATTTTTTTGCGATTTAATTTATAGATATAATAGTCATGGCGTATCATAAGCGGTCAGTGTCTGGACGCTTTTTTTTTATTCTTTTACTACTTACGCTTTTATATATATATATATATATATATATATATATATATATATATATATATATATATATATATATATAGGTATAGTATAGTTACCAAGTTGCTTTCAATAATTACATTGTTATTTATATAGATATTTGAGGATTATATATAACTTGCGAGGGTGGGATGAGTAAGTTATATATATATATATATATATATATATATATATATATATATATATATATATATATGTTAATAGGTTTTGGCCTTGAAATTATAAACGAAATTAGTAAATCAATTGAAGTTATGTATATTAATTTGAATTAATTAATTTTGTCGACATAGTTATAAAAACATTTTAATAATAAAATTTAATTGTATTATGTTATTAATGATTGGATTGTAATAAAATCTTATTAAATTATTTAGATTGGACGGAGAGAGTCTAAACGAGTTTTGGAATATATTTTGGGTATTACATTGCTTAAACCAGGTACGGATTCCGTACTCTTTCAGCGAGACTCTTTTGTTTTTGATTTGTTCGTTTCGTTATTCGTTTCGAAATTTAGTATTGTCTCTCATAATTATTCCTTGTTAATTCATTATGATAGTTTTGTTTGGCGTTCATAGTTGGAACTCCTAATTGTACTCTTTAGACTAGTCCAACATGTCTAAATTTATTTTGATATTTATAGTAATGTGCATGTTAGAATTTTTGGGGACTTTGAGTTGATGATTCATTTCAGTTTAGCATGTACATATTAGAACCCCTTTGTGTTGATATTGTGTCGCATGTGTTGTGACATAGTATCCTTGTTAGAATATATCGTAGGGTATACCTGAGCTATAACCACCTGTGGGGGTACCACAGGCATGTCCTCTTGGCATCGAGGCATGACACCTTTAGTGGCGGTGTGATCAGTCCACAGCGTCTCCGTTTTGTGCTCCGTTGGGAGTTGGCCATTTGGTGTTTTTTTGTGGGAGTCGTATGGGTCGACCCTAGTTTTCTGTTCTGTTCTGTTCTGCGGATTGATGATGTTTGTGCCAAGCACGCCTTCCGATTTTACATGCATTGGATTCGCGGTCCAATGCATGTGACTAGCCTGTGTGGCATTATTTGACTTCCCTGTGTGGCATTATTTTGACTTGTCTGTGTGGCAAGGTATATTTCGAGCTTCTGTGTGAAATAACACCCACCCATTTGATTCAGCCTATTATTTCGTTGTGTTAGTTTTGTTCGTTTCGTTTCAGTTAGTTTCGTTTTATTTCATTTAATTGAGTTAGTTATTTCGCTTCATTAATTGTATTCTATATCCGTACTAGGCATTTGGCTCATGCTGTGTTTTTCTTCCGGCAGGTAATTAGAGGAATCAAGGGCAAGTGTGACGAGAGCTCCCTTCTATCCAATAGTTTTGATATATTTCGTTAGGCTATGATATATTGATTTATTTGGAGTTGTAATAGTTATTTCAGATTGTGGTTTGAGCCAGTGTGACATTTATTATGGTTTGTCTTAAGACATTTAATTAGTTTAAGACTATTCTTTTGTGGATTAGAGCCTTGCTATTAAATTCATCAGTTTTGTTATGTTTTGAGTAATCTCTCTTTCTATTTCGGAAAGGGGGTGTTACACATATAGACTTCATATAAACATAATTTCAATACTCTTAACATGTTTTTACAAATACAATAATATAAACATCAACTTTATAACACCCAATTTCAATGTTTTTGGCAAAAACTCCATTTTTAACATTTTTAATGAAACTTATCACTGTAACTTTGTTTTTCAACCAAAACCATTAATTCAAACTATCACGTTTATGTTTATTCATCTACTTTCAAAATCAATAGTCAATATTTATATATTAACAATTAATCCAACCTTAATTTTATTTTAAACTAAGCCATATTCATATATTTTCATATAAACACTCTGTAATATAGTTTCTTCATAAAACACATACATACATGAACTAGTTTCTCTATAATCATATATAAACTCATGAAACCATCTTATAACCAATAATTTATCATATAAAACCATATACCACATATAATTTATCCTTCATGAAGATTTTTACAAAGCATTTTAGAAGAGGAAAAACTAAACTTTAAAAATAAAAGGATTAAGGTCCTACCTTTGTTTAAGAAGATGATACCATTCCCTTTTGATCAAGAACCTTCTTTTCCCCAATCTTCTCTCAAAACCTCTCAAGAATTCTCTCTAATTCTCTCTTAGTTTCTTCTTTTCATCTTTTTCTTTCTTCTGAGTTTTTCTTCTCCTACTCTATCTTACGTACTAACATATAACGTATAATAGTAATAATATATTAATTATATAATATAAATATAGATATAATGATATCAATTATGTATGTTTTGAAAATCAAAAGCCATAAGGCTTGTTTGGCTAACATAATAAAATAATCCATTAACTCATATACCTTGTTTGGTAAACCTAATCAAAATAAATCAATTAATCCTTATACCTTGTTTGGAAAAATATTATTAGATTAAAGGCTTAATATGCGTTAAGACTTGTTTGGCAAAACTAATTAAACTCCTTTAATTTATTTTAATAACTCCTTTATAGCAAGGTTCTTTGTCTCACTTCTATTTAATTAAATAATCAATTTAATCAATTCAAATACTAATCTATTAAATTACTTTAACGCATAAATCACTACCACATAATTATAATTTCCTTTATAATTATAATTTTATTTAACTAACTAACACCTTATTTTAATTACAAATTTCAATTAAAATATTATAATTCATTTAATCATTATAAGCTCTCTAGCTTAACTATTAAATTAAATTGGTATATAATCTCATAACAATTAATTTTCTTAACTCCTTAATTATTTACTTAACAAATAATTAACTAAACCAAATCAAATCAAATTGAACAATTATTTATTCAACAATAAACATATCCATTAAATACTTATATAATTCAATAAATATTTAATATTACAATTTAAATTTCTGAAATGTTACATCATTCCCTCCTTACAAGGATTCTGTCCTCAGAATCACAACTCAAACAAATCATTCGTTACATTCTTCACTACTTACAAATATTCTGTCCCCAGAATCGAAGACACAGATTAAACAAATAACTCAGGGTAATCTTTCATCATTTTATCCTCGAGTTCCCACGTAGGTTCTTCAGTGTTGTGGTTCCTCCAAATCACCTTCACAGAAGGTATAACTTTATTCCTGAGCACCTATTCTTTCCTGTCAACTATCTGGATAGGAATCTCTTAATAAGACAAGTCTTTATCAAATTGTAATGGTTCGTACTCGATCACGTGCCTGTAATCGGGTTTATACGGTCATAACAACGAAATGTGAAAAATATTGTGAATGTTTTCCAACTCTGGGGGTAGAGCTACCTCGTAGGCCACTTCTCCCACTCTTCGCAACACTTCAAAGGGTCCAATAAACCTCGAGCTTAGCTTTTCCTTTTTATCGAAACGAATTTTCCCCTTCCAAGGAGAAACTTTTAGAAATACGAAAATTCCTACGTCGAATGCACTATCTTATCTGTGTTGATCAAAGATACTTTTTACATGCATCTTAAGTCGCTACTAATCTTGTCTGATGAGTTTGACAACCTCAATGCTTTATTTGTACCGATTCTGGTCCTAATAGTCATGTTCACCGACTTCATCCCAAAGACAAAGGAGTTCTCAGACTTTCTACCATATATAATGCCTCATAAGGCGGCATGTCGATTCTCGCGTGGTAACTGTTGTTGTAGGCGAATTCCACCAACGGTAAATATTCTTCCCAGTTTCCTTTGAAATCCATGACGCATGCTCTCAGCATATCCTCCAATGTTTGGATTGTTCGTTCACTTTGCCCGTCAGTTTGCGGATGGTATGCTGTACTCATTCGCAACTGTGTTCCCATACATTCTTGTAGTCTCTTCTAGAAGTTATATGTGAAGCTTGGATCTCTATCTGACACAATTGACACTGGAACTCCATGCCTTGACACGATTTCTTTAACGTACAGTTTCGCTAGTTGATTAAGATCAAATCTAATCTTTATTGGCAAATCTCGGGTCAAATCCTAAGTCCGAATCGAATCAAATCCATCAAAATAAGGCCTCAAACTACTGGCCCAATAGTATCTTCTTGGGTCATCTTAGCCCACCACAGGCTCCCAAAAGGTCACGACTTGAAGGTACTATTGGTAGTAACTCATTTTCTTATATGCAGACAAATTTTCCCCCTATCTTTCGATGTGGGACTAAGGTGTTACAAACTCCCCCACTTAAATTTCTGACGTCCCCGTCAGAACTGATCACACACACGACCCAAAGATCTTTGCCTCTTTAGCCATTGTGGAATAATACCGGCTGGCTTTGTGTCCCCACCTCCGGACCTCCATCTCTCCATTGTGGGATAATACCACCAGCCTTCGTGTCCCCACCTCCGGCAACCCGATCGGATGACCCGACCCGAGCTTTCGAGAGTCGGCTTTGATACCAACTTGTGACACCCCCCAAATCCTGGTACTTCATTTCCTCAAGATTTGGTGTTCACTTAATCAAAACATTCATTACTAACTACCCAATCATAATAAAATTGAATAATAAAAACTTGCCCATACAGGATTACATTTAATAAAAATCTCCCAGGTTATCTAACCTTTAATTACAATCATTCAAATGCGGAATTTAAAAATTTATTACATCACATCATATTTAAAAGTCTATTATCATAACGATAAAAATAAAATTACAAGTCTTCATCACTTGTACATTTTTTCCTTTCCTTTGCTAGTGGTTGGTCCATTGACCTTCTCAACCTTAGCTGCAATAAGTGTATAAATATGCAAGAGTGAGCAAACAAAGCTCACTTAAAGAAGAATGAATAACTTTACAACATTATAACAAATTTCCCGAAATAGGCTCAATATAACTGAATGATATGTTCTATTAACATTCTGAAACATACTACTGAGGGTCTAATGACCACGAATCATGTCCACAGTTATAAGTAGTCTTTCAACTTTAACTTTAACAGTCATAAGACTATAAGGACTCCACGTACTTAGGGGGATCAACCCTTCGTACAATGTATTGTGCACAACCATTTCAACGTTAAGCGTAACCTCTAATAAAAGAGTTGTTCATCTCAGTATTTAGAATACAAGTCCGCACCAAAGTAGGTTTGGTTTGGATACATTACAAGGAAAATTTAGAGTTCAACGGTCATCAACTAAGGATTAGTTGAATACAAAAGAACTAACTGTATGCTATGGAATAATCATAATTGAATCGATATTTGTAAATTAACAACATGCTTTAGGAATAATCTAATAGCATAAACATTGAATAATTATAACCTAATTTGCTTGAACAATATTAAGTCAAGGTTATTGAAAATTGGATACTAAGCATGCATAGTGAATAGTAATTTGAACTATAAAGTTGTTCAATACTAGAATATTAAAATATAGCGACTCGCATGCTAAATAACAAGTTACATATTAAAGAAACTTGCTAAATATTAAAATATAAGATTTGGGTTACTTGCATCATCATGAGCAACTAGATACAAGAACTTACTCAATAATAGACAATCTAGCTCTACGAAAGTGTAGAGGTAGCAACTTGCAAAATTGTAATTTAATTTGAAAGCAATAACGTACTCAACGAAATTAAACTTGCACAACTAAGTTTTAGGGTTAGAGAACTTGCCTTGAGTATAAGCTAAACCTTACAACTTGAATCTCAATACCCTATATATATATATATATATGTCATCATGACATAATTAGTCACTATCAACATTTTATATATATAAACAAGTATATACATCATGTAGGTTTAATTATCAATTCACATAATCAAATTACGTTAATACTAATACTAGTTAACCCTTGATAACATGCTCATTCTTAGTTTAGTATTACTGAAATCATAATTTAACAGTCCACGTAACATTTATTTTCAGACTTTGTATAATTAAATAAAATTGTCGAACCATTCGCTAATTAATTACATTTACACAGCTACGCTTTATTTTACTTGTGGGTTGGCCATCTTGCTTACGAAATAAGGCCATGCAATGAGACTCGAGCTAGCGATTAGTATATGGATGATGGTCACACGTATTTGCATGAGTATATATACTCTGGGCATGTTTGGGCTGAACCCCAGACTTTGGCGCCCAGCCTCGGCAACAACATGAACAAAAAGCCAAATTGGCCTACAAGCTCTAATCTAACAAACTAATTAACATGTAATACACATATAGACTTCATATAAACATAATTTCAATACTCTTAACATGTTTTTACACATACAATAACTTAAACATCAACTTTATAATACACAATTTCAATGTTTTTGGCAAAAACTCCATTTTGACATTTTTAATGAAACTTATCACTGTAACTTTGTTTTTCAACCAAAACCATTTATTCAAAATATCACGCTTATGTTTATTCATCTACTTTCAAAATCAATAGTCAATATTTATATATTAACAATTAATCCAACCTTAATTTTATTTTAAACTAAGCCATATTCATATATTTTCATATAAACACTCTGTAATATATAATTTCTTCATAAAACACATACATACATGAACTAGTTTCTCTATAATCATATGTAAACTCATGAAACCATCTTATAACCAATAATTTATCATATAAAACCATATACCACATATAATTTATCCTTCATGAAGATTTTTACAAAGAATTTTAGAAGAGGAAAAATTAAACTTTAAAAATAAAAGGATTAAGGTCCTACCTTTGTTTAAGAAGATGATACCATTCCCTTTTGATCAAGAACCTTCTTTTCCCCAATCTTCTCTCAAAACCTCTCAAGAATTCTCTCTAATTCTCTCTTAGTTTCTTCTTTTCATCTTTTTCTTTCTTCTGAGTTTTTCTTCTCCTACTCTATCTTACGTACTAACATATAATGTATAATAGTAATAATATATTAATCAAATAATATAAATATAGATATAATGATATCAGTTATGTAAGTTTTGAAAATCAAAAGCCATAAGGCTTGTTTGGCTAACATAATAAAATAACTCATTAACTCATATACCTTGTTTGGTAAACCTAATCAAAATAAATCAATTAATCCCTATACCTTTTTTGGAAAAACATTATTAGATTAAAGACTTAATATGCATTAAGACTTGTTTGGCAAAACTAATTAAACTCCTTTAATTTATTTTAATAACTCCTTTATAACAAGGTTCTTTGTCACACTTCTATTTAATTAAATAATCAATTTAATCAATTCAAATACTAATCTATTAAATTACTTTAACACATAAATCACTACCACATAATTATAATTTCCTTTATAATTATAATTTTATTTAACCAACTAACACCTTATTTTAATTACAAATTTCAATTAAAATATTATAATTCATTTAATCATTATAAGCTCTCTAGCTTAACTATTAAATTGAATTGGTATATAATCTCATAACAATTAATTTTCTTAACTCCTTAATTATTTACTTAACAACTAATTAACTAAACCAAATCAAATCAAATCAAATTGAACAATTATTTATTCAACAATAAACATATCCATTAAATACTTATATAATTCAATAAATATTTAATATTACAATTTTAAATTCTGGAATGTTAAGAATGGCATTTGTGCCAACTTCCTTCCTCTATACATCTTGCGAGCCACACTTCTAATTGGTGAGGACTGAACTCGGCCTACTGCCATGAGTCTTAGCGTTATATATACGCATATTGCGGCTGAAACTCCAAGAGGTCATGGCATTCTACATTTGCGATGCGACCTATTTGGCCTTGAAATTTGTTTGTGGCGCCAACTCTGTGCACCAGATAGAAATGGCAATTTTCTTACTTTGTGAACTTCCCAGACTCCAAATTTGATCATTTTAAGTCCGAATTGGCTCGTTCAAAAGCCATTAGCTCACAAATCACATACTCTACGTGTTCACACAAGAATTTTACCTTTTCGACTTTGTTAACTCAAAATTCACCTTTGAGTTCATTTTTAACGAAAACGATAAACGTTCGAGAACGTTCAACGCTCGTTTCTTCGTTCTAAGCCGAAATTTGGTCATTTTCGAGTCCGCAACTCTATAATGCCAAATAAGTCTTATTCCCATCAAAAACCAACGTTTCCGAGCTCAATATCAAAATTTGACTTCCATTCCGAGAATTTCACGAATTCGACGATTATCGTCTAATCGTGTGAATTCCGGCATAACCTCGTTACTTATGATTTGTTCATCGTTTCAAATGGAGTCTATCGATCATACTATCATCTTAACATACATATTACATCAACTTATTTACATGACAAATTATTACTTATTCTTTATGAGTTTATAGTTTATCAAAGTATAAACCACTTATGACTTCATTTCACATGACTTATTATAGATTAAGTCTTCTAACCATCATTCTCACATCTCTTATCATACAATCTTATTAATGTAAACATATGACAAGTTCATATATGTTCTTCATAAGTTCATAACTTATTTAAGTTTGAATAACTTATTCATGACTTATTATGGCTTAAGTCCATTGATTATTCATTCTCTTTATTTCTTAGCATACATGTCAACTAATTAACACTTCTCTTATCAACCTACAATTGAATAGATGGGAGATTAATGACATAGGATTCTTACCCTTGAAGATCACTTGAATCTTTCTTGTTCTTACTTCTTGCTTTAAAGTCTAACTTTTCCTAACATATTATCTCTAACAAATAAGTTATAATTTGTTGGATGAAATGAACAAGTAACAAATGAGCTAGCAAGTCCTCTATTTATAGGATTTCCAAGGTTAGGGTATAATAGTCAATAGATAAATCCTACCTCCTTAATCACCTCCTTACTATTCATTACTTAAACACTAAGTTTACTTGCTCATCAAATCTTTTGCTTGGCCATCACAACTTTTTCTTGGTCACCAAGATTAACCATATGATCATGGGTTGCACCATGGGTCACCCTAACCCATTGGATTAATAGTTTGGGGCTTTAGGTTTAATTAACTTATTCTACACTTTGGGCTTGTATTAACAAATTCACTTGGGCTTTACCATTACTTACTCTTGGGCTTGCATTAATCCATATTGGATTATACATTATAAACATTTGGGCTTTAACATCGATTAGCATTGGGTTTTATTATTATCCCAATTGAACTTTACAACTACTTACCAAATCCTACAAGTCCATTCATTTGGCTTAAAGCCTTAGTACGTATTCTCTACGTATAAATCTCGTACTCTAACTCGTATACTCAATCATCATATACGACATACCATCATTCATACATACCCGTATAATACTTCGTATCATACTCGTATTCATTACCTTGTACAATACATACATATCATGCGCTCATTACTGTAACTTCTTAACACTTTATTTTCCCTAACGTTCTCCAATTAAGTCCGCAGACAAAAAATTATGTTTTCCATACTTGAATTATTACTACATAATCCATCTCACCTTGGTATTCTATCATTACGTATTTCTCGGAAGTTCAAAAATAATTCCCAAGCAGAAATCGATGAATAGTGTTTTTCAAAAAATATCTCGAAAAGCTTTTATTTTAGTCTTAGAAATTCAAACACTTTAATTCATTCACGTAGTTAAAATACTACGACTTTCCGATGTTTTTAGGTTATAGAATGGTATTCATCTTACTAACACATAATAATAACAAATAATAAAAATTTATTCATTATTTAATTAAATAAAATTATTTTACATTAGATCCGAATTTCTCGGTCGTTACACAGAAACAACATCTTGGTACTCCGTTGGGGCGGGCAATTAAAAAAGAATTACCCCGCCGAGGTGGTGGTACACGTGTCAAGAAGTTAGCACCCCGCTGGGGTGGGGCTTTTCAAGACTTAAATACCCGTCGGGGCGGTGGGTGAGCGGACATAAAGAAGGTGTTTTGATGTGATTCTAACACTTAGGAGGCGGGGACTAAACAACTTTGGCTTTGATTGGGAATGTGTTCGGATGTTTTCTATTAGCTATTATAGAGACATAAGCCAACTAATTAAACATTCAATCATACAATCATCAAGTGCAACTTTTGAACCATAATTTTGGAGAAGATCATGGAGGAGCAGATTGAGGAGCAAGATCACGAAGATTTCAAAACTGATTGCGTAGAAGGGTGGTGTTTTATTATTCTTAATCTTTATTTCAGTTCTTGTAATTTGGATGATATATTCTTTAATCTACGTAGTTTTTAATCCATCCGTTATGAACTAAATTTCTTATTAAGCTTGCAATGGATCTTTGAGTGGAACAATGATTATCATATTTTGATTTCAGTTCAATAAAATTATCATTTCGGTTCATCTATTGCGATTTGTGTATAACTTATGAATTGCTTGATCACCAATTCTATATGGATTTGTATATACTCGAGAGATGAGATATAAATCTAGACTTAGTCATAATAGCATGTGTTCTTGATTTCTGCGTTTTGATGGAATTGTTGTTGTATGTTTAGGATAGAGATATACCTAACATCGCATGTAATCGTGTAAGAACTTGAAATTTAAACCTTCTTTGATTTTAATTCACATAGAGATATAGTGAATTAGTTAATTAGGGTGTTTGGCTTAATTCTATCAATTGTGAATTTAAGTTAATATGGTATTAGTGCATTAAGAGATGGCTAATTCTAATTTAGTGTTCTTGATTAATGAACTGAGATAGTTAATTGAATTGAATAAGAGTGTGATAATCTAAGTGAAGCTTAAAGTGAAGTTGTGGGCTTAATTCTCTATTATTTGATTAAAATTTGCGGTATCGAGTTGTGTTGATTGATTTGATTTTTAGTTTATTATTTTAATTTTTTTAAATCATTAATTCCATTAGTTTAATAAAATTGATATAATATAAAGCTGGTAATTGTTTGATTAAAATTAATACTTGTCTCTATGCGAACGATACATGACTTATTATTATATTACTTGTTGATCATGTATACTTGCGTGCAGTGCATAATTAGATTTACACCCAACAACTACAGGTGGGTGAGCTGGCATGGATTGGGCGTTGCGGTGCCAGAAAAACACTATGAACAGGCGCAGCATCGCCAGTGCTACAAAAATGAGCTTTTTGCCATTAAAAGCTGGAAATGACCTGAAAACCCCTACAAAACATATATTAAGCAAAATAATAGCAAAACACTAATAAAAGCAATATAAAATAAGTCGAACAAACAACTTCTTAAGTATTGAAGGGTCCGATTCGCATGTATAAATCCCACTCATCAATGGGTTGAAGACAAACCCAAACCAAACCTCGAACAAACCACCATTGTCAACATCGAAACCTCAAAAAACCCCAAAGAAATCCAGATAGAAAATAACCTCACCCCAAGTCAGATGAAAGATCTGATTAACCTCCTAACCCAGTTCAAGGATGTGTTTGCATGGTCACATGAAGACATGATCGAATTGTCCACTGATATTGTCATTTACCGATTGCCCATTAAAGAGGGGTTCAAACTAGTCAAACAGAAACTCAAAAGACTAGAGCCTGAAAGTTAAAGAGGAAATTATCAAACAATTTAAAGCAGGCATCATCATGGTATCAACTTACTCGAAATGTCTGTCCAATGTGATTCCTGTACCTATAACGACCCCAAAATTTATATAATTCAATTATTGACCTCGGTCGTTAATAACACGTCTAACTTCTGATTTTACATCATTATTCGATGTTAACTTAATAAAATGCGGAATAATTTAAACTTTTTTATTGACCTCGGTCGATGTAGGTTTTCACCAAATCTCTTTTCAAAATTTATCGTTGAATATCTCCAACACATTACCTTAATATATGTTTTATTTTATTTCTTACCACTCCAACTATTTTCACAATAAATTCTTCTAAGTTTTATTTCATAACCTTTACTTATACTCAATTATATTTGAATATTACATATTCTTTAACCCATTCATTATCTTTCTCTAAGGATCATTATCATGTACTAGATTCTCAAACTCTCGGGACATTAAATTTACCTCTTCTTCTAAGAATTTCGTCCTCGAAATTTTGACTTACTAATATTTGTTCATTCCATTCATCAAAATAAACTTTATGTTAATATTTATTTATTCATTAGGGTCTACAATCAAATTCTTTCTCTAAGGATCTATCTAAGATAATCACATTCCTCACCTCTTATTCTTCTAAGAGTTTCACATTTCCCTTCTTTATAAAATTTCATTTCTTTCTTGAAATTATTATGTTTTGCTTAATTTTCTCATCCTTTCCACTTTCACCTTTCTGAATAATAAGAATCTTTCACAATTGCTCAATAATTGGGAAGCGATATGAATAACAGAAATTTAAAAGATTCCAATTCATGTTGAGGGGTCACAAGACCATGAACTCATCTCTAGGTATAATAGTGCATCACCACTGTAAACTATCTTCAACATAATGTTTAGAAATCACACAGACTGAAAACACTCTCTGCAAGTACTCTAGGTGATCAGTCTATCGTACCCCTACGTCGTGCACAACGTATTACATCATAACATCGTAACGACTATATGCGTTACTTTCGGAACCGTTGTCTCCGATAACATGTCCCCTTTTACAGGGTTGTTCACCTCAGCTTCTTAACATTTGAATCCGCACAAAAAAAATTTGGTTTGGCATAATTTCTCAAAGAACGCTTGAATTTCGTAAACATTTTTCAATAATCGTCTAGCCGAATCAAATAGCTTAGACTTTTAGCAATAACTCGGACATCAATCGAGATATATATATATATATATATATATATATATATCCATATTATTTTTAATCAACTCAATTAGTATACCTTTCTTAGTTTAAAGAAAACCAAATAAAAACTTTTTATGACGTCATGCTATCGTACCGTCTTAATAGTACGTTGAGGATTCCGTAATTTTGTGACTTCATCATACTACATCATACCATAGTAGGCTGATGATCCGATGATCACATCAAACACCAGGTTCGATTGCATTGATGGCTCCATCGATTATTATTTCTACACCATATTAAATGATGTACACGATTATACAAAATACATTTTGATAGTTTAAAATCATTTTTATCTAGCCAAAACAATTAGCATAGACACAAGAATAACAACACTGTTTTAAAAACCCATTGATTCAATCATATGTTCCAACATTTTTCAAAAACAAAGAAGTGCAACATCAGCACGAAGTCAATAAATTTTGAAAAACTAGCATAGCTAGAAGATTTAGAATATCCATTTTTTCCTCCATCATCTTAAATCCTTACACCACTGCTTCGTTACTTAATCATTCTACTAATCTTTAGAACCATCAATGCTTACCATACCAAAAATTCTTAGTTCTTACCTCATAAGTTTTCTATACGTAGTATAGTTTTCCAAACTTACCACACTTTGAAAGTTCAGGAACTTGCCACAATAATATGAGTTTAAGAACTTATCCTAGTCAGACCATAGGCATCCATTTACTGAGGGGTTTAAAAATATGCATACTACTATAAGTCACAAACATACCATAAGCATGAGGTTTAAGAACTCGCGCCTAATTTTAATATTTTCGAACTTAATGTTAATAGTCTCTAACTATCAAATATAAATATGAGAAAAGAATCACCTTCTCATCATATATATATCAATAGCGTGACACCAACCTTCTAACGATTATCAATATGATAAGCCAAGTATAAGCACAAAACCCTACCCATACAAAGATTTGTACAACTCAGCCACCACATGAGTCCTCACTTGAAATCCCACCTAACTCTATCTTACTTATAACTTCTCGCTCTATACTCGATACATACTTCTGTATCTCATCATTTATAACTCCTCGTGAGTTAATCTCGTACTATATCATAGTACATTCTCATTATAGTCCCAAACTATAACCATTCAATCATTACACACCATCTATCTTTTACAACTTTAAAAGAAATCACGCTGTGATATTATTCTATAATCATCTCCCTTATGATTCTTTTCTTATCTCATTATCGTTTTGTTTTAAAAACTTCTTTTCTTTACCTTTCATTATATCATACTATGATTTCATTTATGCTTTTAATCTTATAGACCTTGTCTATTCATCGTTATTCGTCATCTTGATTATTAGAGTTTGGCAACTCTTGATTCTTATCTACATATCTCTTCAAGATTCTTCTTTGAATCTTCTTGTTTATTTATTAACTATTCCTTTAAGAATTTAATATCATTCACTTTACTCAATATTTTATTCGAGTTTTATCCCTCGCCATTCTAATATTCATCTTATAACATTTCTAGGACTAAACTCATCCTATACATCTACGTATGTGAAAAGAATCACCTTTACATTATACGTAACTTAAACTTAACTTCTTATTATTTTAACCTAAGGTCATAGCCTAAGGTACTCTTACCTAAAGTGTATAACATATCAGCTTTGATACCAACTGTAACGACCCCAAAATTCATCCAATTCAATTATCGACTACGGTCGTTAATAACACGTTTAACTTCTGATTTTACATCATTATTCGGTGTTAACTTAATAAAATGCGGAATAATTTAAACTTTTCTATCTTCTTACTTTAATTCCCTGAATCAAAACCTTTATCATCTACATGTCATTGAATCATATATGTAAGACCCCAACTTTAAGAAATAAAATGAATTTTCTATAAATATCATTTTTAAATATTATGGAATGAAATTGATATAATGTTATAGTTGTGGGTAATATTTATAAATTTTGCAAAATCATGAAGTTGTTATATAATATTCGTTTGGTGAGGAATATTCGTTTTAACGGGGAATATTCGCATTTATTACACAATCATTAATGGACCCCATTAACGGAATTATTGTCGGATTGAGAAAACGACAACAATATCTTTTTATGAAAATAACGGCGAAAGTTTTACCGTTAACTGTTGAAACACCCAGTGTTAAAAGTACAATAATAAGCGTGGTTGCATAGTATCACACGGTATTGATTATTGATGCTTATGTAAGAAGTCACTCAGTTTTGTTCAATTATTGCTATAGTAATTGTTATAAATTTTGCTTATTTTATGGACCCCCCATTTACCTATTCTTCAAAATATTCGGTAAAAAGTTATCTCAGATTTATATATATATATATATATATATATATATTAGGCTACGAGTAGGGGGGGGGGAATGTGGTTTATATATATATTTTATATATATATGTGACATGTGGTCAAGGGTGGTGTTAGTGGAATGATGAAAGTTGTCATGGGAGAGTTTTTTTCAAAGATGATTCACGGGTGGTTGAAGTGTTCCTTTTCAAAGCATGTGTTATATAAATGCATTTATATATTATATTTTTGGTTTTGTTTTATTAAGAAATTCAATCGGCAATTGAATTTCGTGACTTACATTTTGAATCCATGAGAAAAAAATCCTTACACAGTGTCTTTCCATTCTCCTATAAATAGAAGCTCATTCCTTCATTATTTCTTACGAATTCACTGAAACTCTAGAGAGAGAAATTATAGAGAAACTATAGAAAAGTATTCTTCTACTTTCCTACTCTTATATCCAGTTTCTTTTACGGTAAGAGATATTATTTCTTTTGTATTCATGAAGAGAACTTCTGTTATTCTATTATTTATTATTCGGTTGGAATAACCTGTATACACGGGCTATCCTATACTTGGTGAAATTCTTCTGTTATTCCATTCATTATTATTACATTGGAATATCACATGCGTCATGCATTTTACGGGACCGATTCCGTCTTTATTATTACATTGGAATATCACATGCATGCGTTTTAC
Source organism: Panax quinquefolius (assembly GCA_020205615.1). Classification (NCBI taxonomy): domain Eukaryota; kingdom Viridiplantae; phylum Streptophyta; class Magnoliopsida; order Apiales; family Araliaceae; genus Panax; species Panax quinquefolius. Next base: position 46,077,102 of record CM035166.1, read on the forward strand.
TGGGGACTGATTCTATCTTTATTATTCTGTTGGAATATCTAGTCTGTGTGTTTTACGCCAAACCTTGTTCTGTTAATTATTATTCTGTTGGAATAACCTGCTTGTGCGGTCTATCGCATGTCTGGTGATTTCTTTTGTTATTCCATTCCTTATTATACTCAGTTGGTTAAAGTTTTGACTTCTATACTCCATGAAATTAATGGAATATCCTTGATATTTGCGCTTCATCGAGTATCTTTTCATGGAAATATCCTTCTGAGCATTCTTGAATTTTACTCTACAAAGCAGTATCATGTTGACAATTTGGACGTTATTGGTTCCAGGATAAATTAATTGTTGAACTTGTTTTATTGAATTCTTATATCATTGTCATCATCCTCATGTTTATATTGTGTTGAAAGTCATCTGTGGCCTATAGTGCATAGAAGGACTTGGTATGATTATGACCAAGGATTATTCGGTGTAATCTTGACCGTAATATTACAAATGATGTGGAAAAAGTCCTCATTGGCCCGTAGTGCATTGATGGACTGTTATTGGCATGATCATGACCATTAATGAATACAAAAATATTCTTGGCCCGTAGTGCATGGATAATTGTGATCGTGATACTAAAGAATATCTTTGGCCGTAGTGCAGGGGTGATTCGATGATGTGAATTATTTGTTAAGCTGAGTCCCAGCGATAAAAGTGATGAAAAACCTTTTAAATCATAAAAGATAGTAGATTTTATTCTCTACTTGACTCTTTTAATGGATTGCTTGTTCCGCTACAGTTAAACTTGATGTTTGTTATATTGTATCAGTGTAACACTGTTTAAGGCTAATGATAATTTATTATGCATTATCTTAGTCATAATATTTCTTACTGGGCTAGTTGAGCTCACCCTTTCTTTCACTGTTCTCTTCAGGAAATGACAATATAGCTGGGACGAGTCGGGGAACGGAGTGATGGACTAGATGATAGCATTAGTAGTCCTCACTATTCTGTGAAATAGTGTGATAATAATTGGAATGAGGACTCCTTTTGAGTTTGTATACTCTCTAGTAGACAATATTTGTATTCAAACTCATAGTTTATGTTTTGTCGTATTGTACACGACAGTTGTATTATTAAGTTGTATTTGAATTTTGTACCATGTATCTGACGACTCAAGATGGGTGATGTATACCTAATTTTGGGGGCGTCACAGTTGGTATCAAAGCTTAGGGATATGATCCCTGGCTAAGATGTGAGACTAGAACTAGGAGGGGAGAGACGGGGAATTCCTTCGCTATTATAACCTACCTAAGTTTATTTGGTATTTAATTGGTTGGTCAGAGTTTAGAGATAATATGTTACATGTCAACTAACCCTTGTTTTCTGCCAGTATCTGAAAATGACATCCGAGAATGTTGAGAATAGCAATGGAGCACAAGAGACCGTTGAGTCTCCACATTTCAATAATCAGGATAATGTGCATCAGGAAGGCGACAATCCTCATGCAAACAACAACACGGACCAAATTTTGAATGATGGATTGTTCAGAGGCTTTATGCAATTCATACAACATCAAGCGAGAGCGGCACCTGTCCGAAATATAGGTGGAAACACTGGAAACTCTCGGACGGTCACCGCTAAATAGTTCAAGGAGCTGGGACCACCGGAGTTTATTTGAGAGCCAAAACCACTTAAGGCGGAAGAATGGATAAAGCAGATCACCAAGATATTTGATGTCTTGGGATGCTCCGAGGAGAAAAAGGATCCCTTCGCCACCTTCATGTTGCATGAAGAGGCAGATTACTGGTGGGAATCTGTAAAATGTACCCAGCCTGACGCACCCAAGATGTCTTGGGAGAAGTTCCAAGAGCTATTCAACGACAAGTACTTTCCCGAGAGTATTCGTCACATTAAAGAAGTGGAGTTTATCAAATTGGAACAAAACAATATGACCGTGTCGCAATACGAGGCTAAATTTACGGAGTTATCCCGGTTTGCATCCCATTCGGTCGATAATGAGGAGCGAATGACGCTAATGTTTTTAAGAGGTTTAAAACCGGAGATATGTCAATATCTTATTTCTCATAAACTGTGTTTGTACTTAGATGTTGTAAATAGGGCTCAGTTATTGGAGCGCGGTAACGAGTCAACGCAACCAAGAGAAAGCAAATGCAAAATGATGAAAATACTAGTGGTATCGGTCATCTCAAGCGGTGACAACAAACGTGGAGGGAATCAACATGCCAAAAATGGTAACCACTTCGGTGGTAATCATAGCCAAGACAGTAAAAATGAACATTTCAAGAGGAGATTCAACAATGATGGAATGACGTCAGCACCAACACCCGTTGTTAAGGAAAGAGAACGACCACCTATCATATGCTTCAAATGCGGAGGGGAGGGACACATCAGTCCAAACTGTGCGATGCCGTCCAAAGCATGTTATAATTGTGGAAGAGAAGGTCACTTAGCCTGATTTTGTCGTTCACCGAAGACAAGTTTAGCCAGGATGGAGGCACCAAAATCCGTCCCAGAAAAGTCAAAGCCGGTAGTGTAAGGGAGAGCGTTTGTTGTGACCTCCCAGAAAGCAAGGAACCCGAATGAGGTCATCACGGGTAAGCTTATCATAAACTCTAGCGAAGTCTACACCTTATTTGATACCGGTTCTACCCATTCTTTTATTTCTCCTACTTGCGCTCAACGATTAAATTTGACTGCGGAGAAATTAGACTTTGACTTATCTGTAGAAACTCCGTTGGGAGAAACCTTCATTACATCCACTGTTTATAAGTCTTGTTTGGTTCAAATCGGTACCCTCAGATTGCCTGTCGATCATATTTCATTAAAAATACTTACATTTATCATAATTCTAGGGATTGATTGGTTAACTACTCATCATGCTAAAATTGATTATTTTCGTAAGGTTGTTAGCTTTCATATTCCTAATCAACCTATTATCTTAATTCAAGCGACCAAACCATTAAAATCAATCACGATCATCTCAAGCAATAAAGCTATTCGTTTATTGAAAAAGCGGATGTCAAGCTTTCTTAGCCCGTCGCCATGATCTAAACAAAAATATCGTCAATTTTGAATGATATTTCTATTGTTAATGAATTTCCTGACGTATTCCCTGAAGAACTTCCTGGCCTACCCCCAGAGCGTGAAATTGAATTTTGTATCGACCTTGAACCCGGTACAAAACCCATTTCCAAAGCCCCATATCGAATGGCTCCTATTGAACTTCAGGAGTTAAAGACTCAACTGCAGGAATTGTTAGACATTGGCTTTATTCGTCCTAGTTCTTCTCCTTGAGGTGCACCTGTTCTATTCGTGTTGAAGAAAGATGGGAGTATGCGACTTTGTATTGATTATCGGGAGTTGAATCATGTCACCATCAAAAATAGGTACCCATTGCCACGTATTGATAACCTATTTGACTAGTTGCAAGAAGCCAAATTCTTTTCAAAGATTGATCTTCGTTCTGGATATCACCAATTGAAGATTAGAACAAATGACATTCCAAAGACAGCTTTCAGAACTCGGTACGGGCATTATGAATTCCTAGTCATGTCTTTTGGATTGACTAATGCACCTGCTGCCTTCATGGATATGATGAACCGAGTATTCAAGGAATATTTGGATCACTTTGTGGTCGTCTTTATTGATGACATCTTTAGTTATTCCAAAAGTCATGAAGATCATGAGCAACACTTGAGGCTGATACTCCAAAAGCTTCGTGAATATAAGCTTTATGCCAAGTTGAAGAAATGCGAGTTCTAGCTTGAGGAAGTAGCATTCCTTGCGCACGTAGTATCAAGTCATGGAATATCTGTTGACCCAAAGAAAGATTGAAGCTATTCAAAGTGGGAGCAACCTAAATCGATGGTGAAGTATCGTAGCTTTCTCGGTTTAAATTTGGTTATTATCGAGAGATTCGTGGAAGGATTTTCTCGAATCACTACTCCACTAACTCATTAACTTCGAAAATCTGAAAGTTCGGTTGGAGCGAGGAATGTGAGAAGAGTTTTCAAGAACTCAAAGGAGACTCATTTCAAAGACACTGTTACGACAATACCATCTGGTTCGGAGAGATTTGTCATCTCTGATGATGCTTGAGCAAAGGGTTAGGATGTGTTCTCATGCAACATGGGAAAGTCACGACCTATGCCTCCGACGACAACTCAAAGAATATGAGAGGAATTATCCTACTCATGATCTAGAGTTGGCAGCTGTTGTCTTCGCACTAAAGATTTGGAGGCATTACTTGTATGGGGAGAAAGTGGAGATCTTTACGGATCAAAAAAGCCTCCAATATTTCTTCACTCAAAAGGAACTCAATATGCGACAACGACGTTGGCTTGAACTGTTGAAAGATTATGATCATACCATCCAATACCATCCTGGAAAAGCGAATGTGGTAGCTGACGCATTGAGTAGAAGATCATATGCAAGTACGAGTTCAATATTGACAACACAAAAGCCCATTTTGTGTGACTTGCAAAGGATGGAGATAGAGTTAAAGACTTCAGGGACCCATGTGATGATGGCGAATATACGAGTAGAACTGACTTTAGTTGATAAAGTTAAAATTTGCTCAAGCTACTGAGACACGAGCCGATCGTATGAGGAAGAAAGTGCAAGAAGGTGGTATGCCAGAAGCAAGAATCGATGAAGAAGAAATACTTCGAGTCAACTCCAGACTTTGTGTTCCTAACGACCCTGATTTAAAGTATAAAATTATGATAGAGGCGCATAGCACACCGTTTGCAATCCATCGTGGGAGTACCAAAATGTATCATGATATTCGTCATACATTTTGGTGGAGCAATATGAAGAGAGAGATAGCGCTATTTATCTCAAGGTGTCTAACGTGTCAACGAGTCAAGGCGGAGCATCAAGTACCAAAAGGTCCATTGCAACCACTTGAAATTACAGAATGGAAGCGGGAGCACATTACCATGGATTTCGTTACCAGTCTTCCTAAAGTTTCTCAAGGCATAGATGCAATTTGGGTCATTGTTGATAGATTAACCATGTCTGCTCATTTCTTACCGATACGAGAAACTTATACACTTGAACATCTTGCTCGTATGTACATAAACAAGGTTGTAAGATTTCATGGTATGCCAGTATCCATAGTTTCTGATCGAGACCCAAGATTCATTTCAAGATTTTGGGTTAGTTTGCAAAAAACTATGGGCACGGATTTACGATTTAGCTCGGCATATCATCCTCAGACGGACGGGCAGTCGGAGAGGACGATTCAAACTCTTGAAGATCTATTAAGACTCTGTGTCCTTGACTTCAAGGGAAGTTGGGACAAGTTCTTACCATTGGTGGAGTTTTTCTACAACAACAGTTATCAAGCAAGTATTGCTATGGCTCCATTTGAAGCGTATGGAAGAAAGTGTCGTTTTCCAGTATGATGGGATGAGGTGGGTGAAGCAACGTTGTTGGGACCAGAGTTGGTACGAATGACTACGAAAAAGATTCAAACGATCCGACAACGTATAAAAACCACACAAGATCGACAAAAGAGTTATGATAATCTTCATCGAAAGGATGTGGAATTCGATATAGGAGATCATGTGTTGTTATGTGTTGCTCCATGGAAAGGAGTTATGAGATTTGGAAAGAGAGGAAAGCTCAATCCTCGATTCATTGGCCCATTTTTAATCCTCGATCGAGTAGGAACTGTGGCCTACAGACTCGCTTTACCGCCAAGTATGTATCGTGTTCATAATGTTTTTCACATATCCATGTTACGTAAATATGTGGAAGACCTGAACCATATTATTGAGTTAGAACCGGACGAAATAGCGAAAGATTTGACGTATGAAGAGGTTCCTGTTCAAATCTTGGATAAGAAGGAACATATTCTACGCTCCAAGGTTATACCTCAAGTCAAAGTTTTGTGGAGAAACCACGATGTTGAGGAAATGACTTGGGAGTTAGAATCTGAAATGAAATCAAGGCATCCTTACCTCTTCGACATACCAGGTACGTACCCTAATTTCAAGGGTGAAATTTCATAAGAAGGGGAGATTGTAAGACCCCAACTTTTAGAAATAAAAATGAATTTTCTATAAATATCATTTTTAAATATTATGGAATGAAATTGATATAATGTTATAGTTGTGGGTAATATATATAAATTTTGCAAAGTACGCAAGTTGTTATATAATATTCATTTGGTCAGGGAATATTCATTTTAACAGGGAATATTCGTACGATGACACAATCATTGGTGGACCCCACAACGGAATTATTGTCGGATTGAGAAAACGACAAAAATATCTTTTTATGAAAATAACGGCGGAAGTTTTACCGTTAACTGTTGAAACACCCGGTGTTAAAAGTACAGTAATATGCGTGGTTGCATAGTAGTACACGGTATTGATTATTGATGCTTACGTAAGAAGTCACTCAGTTTTGTTCAATTATTGCTATAGTAATTGTTATAAGTTTTGCTTATTTTATGGACCCCTATTTACCTATTCTTAAAATATTCGGTAAAAAGTTATCTCAAATTTATATATATATAAGTGCAGAGTTTATATTATATATATATATATTAGGTTACGGGTGGGGGAGGAAATGTGGTTTATATATATATATTTTATATATATGTGTGACATGTGGTCAAGGGTGGTGTTAGTGGAATGATGAAAGTTGTCCTGGGAGAGTTTTTTTCAAAGATGATTCACGGGTGGTTGAAGTGTTCCTTTTTAAAGCATTGTTATATAAATGCATTTATATATTATATTTTTGGTTTTGTTTTATTAAGAAATTCAATCGGCAATTGAATTTCGTGACTTACATTTTGAATCCGTGAGAAAAAATCCTTACACAGTGTCTTTCCATTCTCCTATAAATAGAAGTTCATTCCTTCATTATTTCTTAAGAATTCACTGAAACTCTAGAGAGAGAAATTATAGAGAAACTATAGAAAAGTATTCTGCTACTTCCCTACTCTTATATCCTGTTTCTTTTACGGTAAGGGGTATTATTTCTTTTGTATTCATGAAGAGAACTTCTGTTATTCCATTATTTATTATTCGGTTGGAATAACCTCTATACGCGGGCTACCCTATACCTGGTGAAATTCTTCTGGTACTCCATTCATTATTATTCTATTGGAATATCCTGTCTCATGCATTTCATGGGACTGATTCCGTCTTTATTATTACATTGGAATATCATGTATGCATGCGTTTTCTTGGGACTTAATTTAATTTCGTCTTTATTATTATGTTGGAATATCACATGCATGCGTTTTACGCTGACACGATCCGAAATGTTTATTATTACATTGGAATATCACATGCATGTGTTTTACTGTTGGACTGGTTCCGTTAATTATTATTCTATTGGAATAACCTGCCTGTGCGGTCTATCGCATGCCTGGTGATTTCTTTTGTCATTCCATTCCTTATTATACTCAGTTGGTTAAAGTTTTGACTTCTATACTCCATGAAATTAATGGAATATCCTTGATATTTGCACTTCATCCAGTATCTTTTCATGGTAATATCCTTCTGAGCATTCTTGAATTTTACTCTACAAAGCAGTATCATGTTGACAGTTTGGACGTTATTGGTTCCTAGATAAAATAATTCTAGAACTTGTTTTATTGAATTCTTATATCATTGTCATCATCCTCATGTTTATATTGTGTTGAAAGTCATCTGTGGCCTATAGTGCATAGATGGACTTGGTATGATTATGACCAGGGATTATTCGGTGTAATCATGACCGTAATATTACAAATGATGTGGAAAAAGTCCTCATTGGCCCGTAGTGCATTGATGGACAGTTGTTGGCATGATCATGACCATTAATGAATACACAAATTTCCTTGACCCATACTGCATGGATAATTGTGGTCGTGATACTAAAGAATATCCTTGGCCGTAGTGTAGTGGTGATTCGATGATGTGAATTATTTATTAAGCTGAGTCCAAGCGATAAAAGTGATGAAAAACCTTTTAAATCATAAAAGATAGTAGATTTTATTCTCTACTTGACTCTTTTAATGGATTGCTTGTTCATTACTGATTAAACTTGATGTTTGTTATATTGTATCGGTTTAACATTTGTTTAAGGCTAATGATAATTTATTACGCATTATCTTAGTCATAATATTTCTTCTTTGGGCTAGTTGAGCTCACCCTTTCTTTCACTTTATTCTCTTGAAAATGAGAATATAGTTGGGGCGAGTCGGAAAGCGGAGTGATGGACCGGATGATAGCATTAGTAGTCCTCACTATTACGTGAAATAGTGTGATAATAATTGTAATGAGGACTCATTTTGAGTTTGTATACTTTCTAGTAGACAATATTTGTATTCAAACTCACAGTTTATGTTTTGTCGTATTGTACACGACAGTTGTATTATTAAGTTGTATTTGAATTCTGTACCATGTATTTGACGACTCAAGATGGGTGATGTAGACCTAATTTTGGGGGCGTCATAATATATAATCCATGATTCACTTTATCAGAGTTAACATATATATACTTACATATCCAATCGATATCCTTTATACATCGGACAACTCAAACTTTAACTTTACAACTCAACATAAAATATACATCATAAAACATTAAATACATCTCATGAACCTTAATCATGGTTTAAATAAATAACAACGTTAGCTAAAATATTAATCTTCTTGTATTATTTCTGATCCACATCATTCAAGTAGCACATTCTGTTACCTTCAATCCTTAACTTGCAAAAATGGTTAATTGCAAGGTTGAGCTCGACAGCCTAGCAAATCTAATAGTTTTCATGCATCATGTAATACATAATAATATGCTTATCATACATCTCATAAACATTAGACTAACATAACAAATATGTTGCCGTTCATATAACAAGTATAACGATTGAGTTCCTTACTCAATCAACATTCATTACTCAATCAACGTAATCATAAATTGACTTTAACATTCATACTTTCAGCATATATATAACACATCATGCTATTTGCAATAAAGATTTCAAACAGTTCACATAGCAAATAGGAACTGAAAGACTTGTCTTGATCGTTGTTTACCAATAATAGTTTAACAACTTACAACTATCTGCACTTCACGTGCCCTACACAATTATATAATCATGCACATAAACTATTAGTCACATAGGAATGCATAGTAGTTGTAATGTAAACTTTACTCCATATCTCATAACCCTTCCTATTATCAATACACAATGTTCAATTTGATTGTGTTAACTTTTGACTTACATCTCATTATATTTCATACTCAAAGTTCATTCAAGTGCTTAAGTCTTGCTAGGAATCATTAATGGTTTTATATTAACCCTATTCCATATCTTATAATATTCATTTCATTTGTCTTAAAACACTTTTTACGTTCATTAACACTTGTCACGGCATTTCGACGTTCATTCGTCACACGCCCGATTTGTCTCTCTTGTGTATGCTTAGTATGCTTATACAAATTATCTAATACATTACTTATTAATTTTAAACATCATTATATTTACTAATATTCATGTCTTATAACTTATAACAACATCTTTTATCGTCAAAAACACTACACTTGCATAAGGGCATGTCTGACCCCCTCCGATTGCCTCCGAAAACACAACAGTCCAAAATATGGATATTTTGACCCCTTCTAAAGACCTCAAATTGAAAAGATTAAAGAATAAAAGTTTTAGGTCTATTCGTTCTCTTTCCGGATCATCTTGAATTGTCTTAATCGGAGTTCGTATAAAAATGTTGTGGTCGTTTTACCAAAACAGGTCAAAACAGTCATACCTGACACACTATGGGCGCGGCCGTGACCATTTCCTTCACAACCCCAGCGCGCCCGCGCCATCTAGTAGACCCAGCTACACGCCCGTGCTCTTGGGCAGCGTGACCACGCTAGGCTTCACACAAATTACAGTTTTTGCGATGTTTTTACTTCAAATCTTCATAACTTCTTCATTTTAAGTAAGAATTTGTTGGTTTTTGACTCTATGAACTCGTGAAACACTGAACTACTCATCTACATAATAATTATAATATTTCAAAAACTTTAACAAATCCATTTAAAGGTTCCAATTCAGTGTTCATGCTATAATTTCATGTTTTAAACATATTTAGCGAATTCATTCACTACGAATTCGTTTTACATCCGTTTTGACTCGTTCAACTTGGGTTGGGTTTTTTTTTCATCATACTAATAACATCTATAATCAATTTCAGATTATATCATGAATTCATCATCAATTTTTGATTCGAAAACAAACCCTAATGTACATATTACGCCTAAAAGTTCAATTATTCTTATTTAACACACTTAGACGAATTTGATTCCCCGAAAACCACTTATAGATTATACATAAAAGATTATATATATCCATAGAAACATATTACCACTTCCTCATCAATTCAACCCACCAAAATAATTTACAATGAAGAACTCATGAAAATAAAAACTTAAGAAACTAGAATTGGATTATTACCTCTTGATTCTTTCCTTAATTTAGATGAAGATTACTTGATTACTCTTCTTCCCCTTCTTTGATCCTCAGATTTTTGCTCTCAACTTCATAGAGAATTCTCTTTTCTCTTAATTTCTCTCTTTGTTTCTCTCTATTTTGCTAAACCACGTAAACAAAATAAACTGATGGCTTAATGTGGGTGTTACAACTGATGGCTTAACATGGGTGCTACAAATGCAAAAGGTCACAAGGCCATATTTGGCTAGAACCCTTAATCTCCTTTTAATTTATTTTAATAATTCTCTTTATCATATAGTATATCTTTTTTTCTCTAAATGCCACACTCTGTTTAATTAAATTCTAATATTTTAAATTGATTTAAATTAAACTTAAATCCTTAAAAAATAATATTGATTTTATCAGTCAAATTATAATTATAACTTTATTTAACTAATTCTCACTTCTTTAATTTAATTATTTAATTAAATTAAAATATCACCATTATACTATTTCGTAATAAAATACGCATAAATCTCATCAATTTTATCACACTTAAATAATTTCTATCAAATATTTATTTAATACCATAAATATTCCAACTAAAATATTTATTTTATTTGATAAATATTTTAACTATTTACATATTGACAATCAGTATTACTTTAACATATTACACTCATATGTAATATTCTACTTCCTCATTTATTAAAAACAAATATATTTTACACTAATTCACTATTTAAATTAAGTGAATTACTTGCTTTATTTAGGAGATTTAATTCATAATAATTTCATTACCAACAAGGCATACCAAATAAATTATATTATTCCATAATATAATTTTCCATCTTAATTAACTAATATTATTCTTAATTTCCTTTTCATAACAATTACATTTAATTTCTTCAATAGTTTAATTAACTATTAAACCTCTTTTTCTCAATACATGAATATATATAATTCTCTTCGCACCAAATTACATATTTCAAAATATATACATCTCATAATAAGAATTTCAATTATTAAATTCTTATTTTAATGACTTATGAAAATTCGGGTTGTCACAGTACCTAAACCCGAAGGGAATGTACAAATATGTGTGGATTACCGGGATCTTAACAAGGCCTGTCTCAAACACAACTTCCCGGTACATTTCATCCACATTTTAATAGACAATATGGCATAATTCGACATGTACTCATTTGCGAATTATTTTGCTGGATATCATCAAATCATGGTTGCTGATGAGGATAGGGAGAAAACTACCTTTATCATTTCTAGGGGAACCTTTAGCTATTGACGACTCGCTTTTGGCCTGATCAATGTCGGTGCCGCATATTAAAGAGCCATGATGGCCTTATTCAATGATATGATGCATAAAGAAATAGAGGTCTAAGTGGATGATATCATCGTCAAATCCCGAAAGGAATATGACCACATAGACGATCTCAGAAAGTTCAACTGGCTTCGCAAGTACAACCTAAAGCTGAATCCGGTCAAGTGTGCTTTTGGTGTTAAATCTGAAAAATTGTTGGGTTTTCTAGTGAGCAATAGAGGCATTAAACTAGATCCCGCAAAGATTAAAGTCATCACTAAAACTCACTACAACTTGTGACCATCTTTAAGATCCTAAGGAAGAATTCCTCTAAAGAATGAAACAAAGATTGTCAAAAAGCTTCCCTCACCAACAAAAAACAGCTGACTGAAGCTTCTATTTTGGTGCCTCCTAGGGAAAAATTTCCACTTTTCATGTATATATCAGTCAATTCTAATGTTATGAGTTGTATGCTGAGGCAAAAAGACGATAGAGGAAAGAAAAGTGCCATCTATTACCTCAGTAAAAGATTCACTAGTTGTGAGTAGAAGTACACTTTGATTGAAAAGACGTGTTGCGCTTTAGCATGGGCTGCCATGAGATTACAACATTATCTCCATGGTCACACAACTTATCTCATATCTCGCATGGATCCTCTGAAATACATCTTCAGCAAGCCCATGCTAAATTATTGATTGTCCAGATGGAAGTTGATCCTTCAACAATTTGATATCATCTACATCGCCCAAAAATCCATCAAAGGTCAAAGGGATTGCACCAATTGGCTGAAGCACCATGAGGAAACTTTGAACCATTGGAAACTCACTTCCCAAATGACGAGATAATGATAATTCAACAAAGCCATCAAAAAGATACATGCCAATTTTGAAAATTGTACTTCGACAGAGCTGTAAACATGGAAGGTGTAAGAGCAGGGGCAATTCTTTTATCTATTATGGGAGAACAATATCCCATGGCTATCAAGATATTGTTTGAAAACACCAACAACACAACCAAGTATGAAGGTTGCATAATGGGGTTAAAATTGGCTCAATCAATGGGTATCAAGCGGTTAGTAGTCTTTGGAGATTCCGAATTGGTCATCAAGTAAACAACCGGAGCCTATCATACCAAAGAGTTACATTTCATGCCCTATCATTAGCAGATTATCAAGATGGCTATGGATTTTGAAGATATAGCCTTTGTTCATATTCCTCAAAATCGAAATGATTTCGTAGATGCACTAGTAACCCTGGCTTCCTTAATCAACATTTTAGCAAGGAGAGAGATCCCGGAGATAAAATGTACAAACCAGATGGTTCCCGATAAGTGGGTTTTATACCTACTTATTGGATATCAATTCACGAGATCTATGCCCATCTCAAGTACATTTTAGTGTGTTTTTAGTTGCATTTTGTGTTATTTTGCATTATATGTACTGAGAACTCCTTTGGTGTAAAAGTGCAGGAAATGGCATAGCTTGGCGTTGGTAGATGGCATGTGATTAATGATGGAATAACATGAGGATTAAGTGAACAAAAGAGCTAAGTAGTGGTGAATAAAAGAGCAAAAGTTGCATGTTAAAACATCAGTGGCAGCATGACACAGAAGCATGAGCAGCAGCAGAACCTAAGAATTCAAACTGCAGAAGCCGCGCGGCTATACAGGCTTCAACACGCGCACCCGTGCAAGCAACCAGACAGCGCCTACTTTACACACACGCGCCCGCGTGATGATTACAAAGGGGACTCGCGCGCCCGCACGCGCCATCGACTGCAGTTGCTAAATTTATTTAATTTTTGAAATTTTAAGTGTTGGGGCAACTGGGGCTTATATATTTTGACGTTTTATCAGATGAAAATGGGACTCCCACCCCTTTGGGGAAAACAAGGAACAAAGGTTTTCTTTCTTAAATTTCAATATTAGATTAGAGTAGATTAGCGTAGTGATTTCTAGAGTTGACGAGATTGAAGACTTGAAGTAATTGGGAAGCATTAGAGATTCCATCTTGGGGCAGGAGAATAGATTTGCACCTCAATTCTCTACTTTTATCCTCTCTTTGGTTCTTATTGGTAATCTTGTGATGTTTATTCAATATGTGGATGATAGATTTGATTCAACTAGATTTAAACTCTATTCTAAGAATGGAATGGATTCTATGGATTAGTTTATTCTGATATATTTCATTGTTAGCCTTATTGATTGCTATAGGATTGTTAATTAAGATTCATGCTTATTTGCCTAGTTGATTGGCCATCAATTATTGTGATAATCCATATGGACTTGAGAGATGAAGTATGGGTTTGGATCTGATATTAATAGCTTATGATTGTATATTTTACATTGTGTTGGGATGTATAATTTGTGATTAGGATAGACATATACCGACGCATCATTCATAGTTAATTGAGAATTTTGGATTAAACCCTAATTATTTATAAATCACATAGACATATAGTGGTTTAGGTAATGTGGGTGTTCACGTGTATTCTATCAATTGTGGATTATACGTGATATGGGTATGGTACATTGAGAGATGGCTATACTTTACTTTCGTGTTCTCGACTAACAATCTGGTACAATTAGTTTGGCTTAACATGAAATGTGTGGATTTGAATGAGTCAATAGATGAAATTGTGATCTCTGGTCTCCATTATCTAGTCTCACTCTAGGAATAGTTAGGTTTATTTAATTTCATAGTTTAAATATAAAAATCAAATCATTCGTTTAAATAAGACTGAAATGGGTATGGGTTAGTGCTTGGTAAACTTTTTTAGTTAATTCTCTGTGGGAACGATACTTTACTTACTCTTTATTAGTTGTTGACCGTGTATACTTGCACGCATATATTGATCGGTAAAACGACCAACAGTTCCTGCCTATGGAAACTACATTGGAGAAGTATTTGATGAATTACCTCCTGTCAAACAGCCTTGGTACCAGGATATAAAGTAATATCTACGGGATAGGTCTACACCCACTGGGCAACTAAAGTTGAAAGAAAGTGGATTCATAAAATGGCCATTAAATTCTATTTAAGTGGAGAAGCACTCTACAAAAGAGATGTTGGAATAGGTCTTCTAAGTTGTTTAGATAAAGAGCAAGCCCAAAGACTCATACATGAAGTCCATGGTGGAGTATGTGGTCCCCACATGAGCGGTCTCTTACTTGCCAATAAGAAATTAAGAACAGGGTATTACTAGATCTCTCTCAAAGCTAACTATGATAATCATGTCAATAGATGTTATCAATGCCAAATCCATGGAAATGTTGTTCATGCTCCTCCAAATGAACTACGTTATATGAGTTCGTTATAACCATTTTCTATGTGGAAGGCGGACGTGATTGGGGCAATAGAACCCAAAGCCAGTAATGGTCATAGATTTATCTTCACCGTGATCGATTACTTCACCAAATGGGTAGAAGCTGCCTCTTTTCCCAAAGTTGCCAAGGAGGTAATTATCAATTTCATCATAAATAATGTAATATGTCGATATGGGCAATCAGAGCTAATCGTATCAGACAATGCTAAGAATATGAACAACCAGATTATGAAGGAATTATGTAGCAAATTCCACATTAAACATCTTAATTCCATAATCTATCGGCCTAAGATGAATGGTGTTGTTGAAGTAGCTAACAAAAACATCAAAAAGATCATTCAGAAAATGTCCTCCAATCACAAAGGATGGCCAGACTTATTGCCTCTGACTCTGTTTGTGAGACCCCAAATTTTATGAATAAATATTTAATTTTCTCAAAATAATTTTTTAATATTATGGTGTGTGTTATAGTTGTGGGTAGTATTTATAAATTTTGAAAAGTATGCAAGTTGTTGTATAATATTCGATTTGTCGGGGAATATTCTTTTTGTCGGAGAATATCCATACGACGGTACAACAAAAATATTTTATGAAAATAACGGCGGAAGTTTTACCGTTAACTGTTGAAACACCCGGTGTTAAAAGTACAGCAATACGCGTGGTTGCATAGTAACACACGGTATTAATTATTGATGCTTACGTGATAAGTCACTCAGTTTTGTTGGTATTATTAATGTAATAATACAGAAAATCTTTTTATATAAAACAGAATACTTTTATAAAGTTATTCTATAAAGAGAATATATTATATTCTATTATGCATAGTGTCTGCATAGTGTTTTTCATAGTAAAATCTTTTTATATAAAACAGAATACTTTTATAAAGTTATCTATTTTATTAGACAATAATTAGAATATATTATATTTTATTATACATAGTGTTTGCATAGTGTCTGCATAGTGTTTGCATAGTAAAATCTTTTATAAAGTTATTCATTTTATTAGATTATAAATAGAATATATTATATTTTATTTAAAAGATTTTGCTTTAAATATTGATCGTCAGATTAAAGTAAATCAATCTGGTCCGTTCTTGAGTTAGTTACTATGTAGTCCATTTTTCAATAAATAGAAGCTCATTCCTTCATTATTTTCTTACGAATTCACTGAAACTCTAGAGAGATAAACTATAGAGATAAAGAAGAAAGTATTCTACTACTTCACTACTTATATATCCAGTACTCTTCTTCTTAAGGTAGGGAATATTATTTGTTGTACTTGTAAGGGTCTGCTATTCTTTGGCATTAATGAAGAGAACTTACATTATTCCATTCTTTATTATTACATTAGAATAACTTGTATCTGTGCTGCTACCCTATACTTGGTGAAATTCTTACATTATTCCATTCTTTATTATTACATTGGAATATCACATACATGCGTTTCTACGGGACTGATTCCGTCTTTATTATTACATTGGAATATCTTGTGCATGCATTTTACGTGGGACTTGGTTCCGTCTTTATTATT
This sequence comes from Panax quinquefolius, assembly GCA_020205615.1. Taxonomy (NCBI): domain Eukaryota; kingdom Viridiplantae; phylum Streptophyta; class Magnoliopsida; order Apiales; family Araliaceae; genus Panax; species Panax quinquefolius. Next base: position 46,093,714 of record CM035166.1, read on the forward strand.
ATTACATTGGAATATCCTCTGCATGCATTTTACGTCCGGACTGATTAGTCCTTATTAGTAATATGTTGGAATAACTTTTGTCTGTCGCAAAGTCCGCATGCATGGTGATTTCTGTTGTTATTCCATTCAGATTATTCATTTGGAACATCCTGCAATAGGTCTTCAATTTCACACGACACAGTTCCGTTATTTAGTATTATGTTGGAATAACTTTTGTCATCACGAAATACCGCATGCATGGTGATTTCTTTTGTTAATCCATTCCTTATTATACTCAGTTGGTTAAAGTTTTGACTTCTATACTCCATGAAATTAGTGGAATATCCTTGATATTTGCGCTTCATCCAGTATCTTTTCATGGAAATATTCTTCTGGGCATTCTTGAATTTTACTCTACAAAGCAGTATCATGTTGACAATTTGGACATTATTAGTTCTTGGATAAATTAATTCTTGAACTTGTTTTATTGAATTATTATGTCTTTGTCATCATCCTTATGTTTATATTATGTTGAAAGTCATATGTGGCCTGTAGTGCATAGATGGACTTAGTATGATTATGATCAGGGATTATTCGGTATAATCATGACCGTAATGTTATAAATGATGTGGTAAAAGTCCTCATTGGCCCGTAGTGCAATGATGGACAATTTTTGGTATGATTACGGCTATGGATTCTCTTTGGCCGTAGTGCAACGATGAATTATTTTATGGCATGATCAAGACCGTTGATGAAAACATGATTATCTTTAGCCGTAGTGCATGGATAAGTCATGGTCGTGATACTAAATAATATCCTTGGCCGTAGTGCAGGGGTGATTCGATGATGTGGATTATTTATTAAGCTGAGTCCCAGCGATAAAAGTGATGAAAAACCTTTTAAATCATAGAAGATAGTATATTTTATTCCCTACTTGACTCTTCTAATGGATTACTTATTCCGCTGCAATTAAACTTGATGTTTGTTATATTGTATTAGTTTAACACTATTAAAGGCTAACGATAAATTATTCTGCATTATCTTAGTCATAATATTTCTTACTGGGCTAGTTGAGTTCACCCTTTCTTTCACTGTTCTCTTCAGGAAATGAGAACGTGGTGGAATAGTCGAGAACAATGAGTGATGGTCCTAAATGGTGCATTAGTAGTCCTCACTATTCTATGAAATAGTGTGATAATAATTGTAATAAGGACTCCTTTTGAGTTTGTATACTCTCTAGTAGACAATATTTGTATTCAAACTCATAGTTTATGTTTTGTCGTATGTACACAACAGTTGTATTATTAAGTTGTAATTGAATTCTGTACCATGTATCTGGCGACCCAAGATGGGTGATGTATACCTAATTTTGGGGGCGTCACATTTGGTATCAAAGCTTAGGGATATGAGTCATGGCTAAGATGTGAGACTAGAACTAGGAGGGGAGAGACGGGGAATTCCTTCGCTAGTATGACCTACCTAAGTTTATTTGATATTTAATTGGTCGGTCAGAGTATAGAGATAATACGTGACATGTCAATTAACCTTTGTTTTGTGGCAGTATCTGAAAATGACATCCAAGAATGTTGAGAATAGCAATGGAGCATAGGAGACCATTGATTCTCCACAGATCAATAATCAGGACAATGTGCAACAGGATGACGATAATCCTCCTGTAAACAACAACACTGATCAATTGACAAATGACGGTAAGTTTAAGAGCTTTTTAGAATTCATGCAACATCAGGTGAAGGCGGCTCCTGTTCGTAATGCAAGAGGAAACAATGGCAACCCACGGTTAGTCACCGCTAAGCAATTCAAGGAGCTGGGACCACCGGAGTTTTTGGGAAAGCCAGAACCACTTAAGGCGGAGACGTGGTTAAAGCAGATCACCAAGATATTTGATGTCTTGGGATGCTCCGAGGAGCAAAGGTTCCTTTGCCACCTTTATGTTGCGTGAAGAGGCGGATCACCGGGTGGGAATCAGAAAAACCCACCCGACTGGCCTTTTCAAGATGTCTTGGGAGAAGTTCAAAGAGTTGTTCAATGACAAGTACTTTCCCGAAAGCATTCGTCACATGAAGGAGGTGGAATTTATCAAGTTGGAGCAAAACAACATGGCCGTAATCGCGATCTGAAAGCCAAGTTTACCGAGTTGTCCCGATTTACGTCCCATTTGGCTGATAATGAGGAGAGAATGACGTGAATGTTTCTAAGAGGTTTGAAACCTGAGATACGTTAATATCTTATCTCTCATAAACTGTGTTTGTATTCAGATGTTGTTAATAGGGCTCAGTTATTGGAGCGCGATAATGAGTCAACCAAACCAAAAGAGAGCAGCCGGCAAAATGTTAATATCGGTGATAACAGTCATTAAAGCGGTGATAATAAGCATTGAGGGAATCAACATGTCAGAAATGGTAACAACTTCGGTTCTAATCATGGCCAAAACAATAAGAATGGACATTTCAAGAAGAGAAGGTTCAACAATGACGTAAAGACGTCGGCACCAGCACCCGTTTCAAAGGAAGAAGAACAACCACCGGTCGTATGTTTCAAATGCGGACAAGAGGGACACATCCGTCCAAACTGTACGTAGCAATCCAAAACATGTTTTAATTGGGGAAGAGAAGGTCACCTAGCTCCATTTTGTCGTATGGTGAAGTTAAGTCCAGCTGGGATAGTGATGCCAAAGGATGTCCCAAACAAGCTAAAGCCGGTAGTTTAAGAAAGAGCATTTTTTTTTTCGTGACAAGGAACCTGAATAAAATTATCACAGGTATGTTAGTCATAAACTCTTGCGAAGTCTATACCGTGTTAGATACCGGTTCTACTCACTCTTTTATTTCACCTAGTTATGTTCAATATTTGAAGTTGACTCTGGAGAAGTTAGACTTTGATATATCTGTTTAAACTCAGTTCGGAGAAACCTTCGTTACCTCCACTATTTATAAATCTTGTTCAAATCAACACTTTCATGTTACGTGTTGATCTTGTCTCTTTGAAAATACTTGTCTTTGATGAGATTTTAGGAATCGATTGGTTAACTACTCATCATGCTTTTCGTAAGTTTGTTAGCTTTCATATTCCTAACCAACCTGTTATGCGAATTCAAGAAACCAAACCACTAAAGTCAATCATTGTCATATCAAGCCATAAGTAAAGAGCCCCGGTCCTTTCATTGTTGACTTTCTTGTGTGGAATGCTGCCGCCGGACTTTACAGGCGGCGATGTCGTGAATGACGATGGCAAGTTGATAGGTATCAATGTGACGTACTATCCAAGTCTTGGATGAGGGTCACAGTTTGAATGATATTTCTATTGTTAATAAATTTCCTGACGTATTCTTGAAGACTTCTTAGCCTACCCCTAGAGCATGAAATCGAATTTTGTATTGACCCCGGTACAAAACCCATTTCTTAAACCCCCAAATATTTCTTCAACTAAAATGAACATAACATGCGCTAAAGATGTTGGCTCAAGCTGTTGAAGATTACGATCGTACCATGCAATACCATCGTAGGAAAATCGAACATGGTAGCTAACGCGTTGAGTAGATGATCGTATGCAGTTACAAGTGCGAATATACGAACACACGTGAAGATAACGAATATACGAGTAGAATCGACTTTAATCGATAAAGTTAAAGCTGCTCAAGCTACACACCCGGAGCTGATGAATGTGAAGAAGAAGGTTCAAGAGGGCGTTATTCTAGAGGCAAGATTCGACGAAAAGAGGAAATCTCAACCCTCGATTTAATTGGCCCATTTGAAATCCTCGATGAAGTAGGAACTGTGCTATAGACTCGCTTTACCGCCCGCTAAGTATGTTGTTGCGTGTTCGAACGCGTTTTTTAAATGATCGATGTTACGTAAATATGTGGACGACCTGAACCACATTATTAAATTAGAACTAAACGATATAGCAGAAGATTTAACGTATGAGGAGATACATGTTAAAATCTTAGATAAGAAGGATCGTATTCAACACTCAAAGGTTATACCTCAAAAGTTAGAATTTGAAGTGAAGTCAAGGTATCCTCACCTGTTCGGCATACCAAGTACGTACGTAAATTTCGAGGGCGAAATTCCATAAGGTGGGGAGATTGTGAGACCCCAAATTTTATGAATAAATATTTAATTTTTTCGAAATAATTTTTTAATATTATGGTGTGTGTTATAGTTGTGGGTAGTATTTATAAATTTTGAAAAGTATGCAAGTTGTTGTATAATATTCGATTGGTCGGGGAATATTCTTTTTGTCGGAGAATATTCGTACGATGGTACAATCATTGGTGGACCCCACAACGGAATTATTGTCGGATTGAGAAAACGACAAAAATATTTTATGAAAATAACGGCGGAAGATTTACCGTTAACTGTTGAAACACCCGGTGTTAAAAGTACAGCAATACGCGTGGTTGCATAGTAACACACGGTATTAATTATTGATGCTTACGTGATAAGTCACTCAATTTTGTTGGTATTATTAATGTAATACTATAGAAAATCTTTTTATATAAAACAGAATACTTTTATAAAGTTATTCTATAAATAGAATATATTATATTCTATTTTGCATAGTGTCTGCATAGTGTTTTGCATAGTAAAATATTTTTATATAAAACAGAATACTTTTATAAAGTTATCTATTTTATTAGACAATAATTAGAATATATTATATTTTATTATGCATAGTGTTTGTATAGTGTGACGCCCCCAAAATAGGTCCATTCCATCCAACCCATTCTGAGTCACCAAAAACATGGTACAGAAACAACTACAACTTCATTAATACAACATAAAAACTGTGAGTTTAAATACAAATATTGTCATCTAGACAATATCCACACTCAAATAAGTCCTCATTACAATTATTGATACACTATTTTACAAAATAGCGAGGACTACTAAAACAACTGTCTTGAACCATCACTTCACACCCCGACTAGTTCCTGCTATATTCTCGTCTCCTGAGAAGAAAAATGGAACAAAAATGAAAAGGGTGAGCTCAACTAGCCCAGTAAAGAATATTATGACTAAGATAATATACAACAAATTATCCTTAGTCTTCAACAGGGAAAAATCTAATAGAATACAATAGACAACAAGTTTTAGATCAAGAACTGCAGCGAAACAACAATTCATTAGAAGAGTTAAGTAGAGAATGAAATCTACTATCATCTATGAATTTAAAAGTCCATCATCGATATTTTATCCCTGTAAAATCAATCAATATACATCTTGAATCAAATAGTCATCTTTGCACTATGGGCCAAAGCTATTCATTAGTTGGTCATGTTCATCTCAACACCTATTCATCTTTGCACTACGAGCCAAAGATATTCATCAGTTGTTCATGTTCATCTAAACACTTGTTCGTCTTTGCACTATGGGCCAAAGATATTCATTATAAAATCATTCATCTTTGCACTACAGGCCAAAGATATTCAGTTATATCATCATTTAGGACTGAGGATGATGAAAAATATTTTAAAGAAAACGAATCCAGTGAAACAAAAGAATAAATATTAAGGATTAAGTACTTTAAACAATCCAAGTTCAAAAATACTTCATAAATAACCGGTGGAGTAAAATTCAAGAATGAAGATCAAAACATAGATCCAATCAAAGACAGGAATCATAACAGACAATCTTGGACACAAAAAAGAAAATTTAATTTTTCTCGTGAATAATTGTCGTATTCGTGAATAGTCTTGGTATATATGAATAGTGTCGTCGATCGTGAATAGTAACTCGACCTCAAAAATAGAAATTTCACAAAAAACATCATCACGCTTCATGAATAGTACTCATGAATAGTAACTCGTGAATAGTAACTCATGAATAGTAACCCCGACCTGAAAAAGTTCCAAATTTGATAAAATTTCTAACCAATATTTCGGCATAATGATATTGAAGAAATAATATCATTTTCGAATAAAATAACATCCTTACCTAAAAAGAATAATATTTACATTCGAGAATCTTTGGATATAGTCTTTGAAAGATCTTGCACGTATATAGCAATACTCAAAATACTAAAATACTCACAAAATACGCTCGATATTATATAGAGAGAAAGAGAGAGAAAACTTTAGTTTCTGGTATGATTTTCAATTCTAACCTAAGCACCCTATTTATAGGAAATTGCTTAGAACACCAAAGCAGAAAATTTATTAAAATAATTTTATTTAATAAAAATTCAAGCCCACCACCCAAGAATCTGAATTTCAGCAATTCACACATGCTAACCTTCTAGAAAAAATAAGAACAAACGTTTTTCATCAAATAAATAATTAAAACTTCCAAAAATCAATTATTTTGGAACTTCGGAACTTCAATAATTCATAATAAATTGCCCTTTTGTTAGAAAATTCGAATCTTGCGAATTTCTATAGGAAATTCAATTCTCTACAACTTTGCAGAAGAAAGTTTTCCAAATTCCAAATAAATATTGACCGAAATCCACAAACGGGCGATTTTACAAGCTATAATCAAATTTCAGTCAAGAAATGGGGTCCACCGACACACAAAACATGTGTTAATCATTTAATGCAACAAAAATACTCTTCCTCCTCATATACTCATATATCCCATATTCATTGTAAAAATATCATCATTAATATATTATTGAAATAATATATTTAAATGAATTATTTTATCAGAAAAAGATAAAATATTAATTTTTAACAATTGTCACATTAAAATTTTCTCCATCTATATCCACATAAAATTAATATTTTCCTCATTATATAAATCAATAATTAATTATTCACAAATAATATTATAGATTCATAAGATCGGCAACCGTGCCGCCGTTCCTGAGAAAGGGGGCTTTCGATAAGAATTTCTCCTTACTAGCGCGCAATTAGGTGACCAAACCTCTCATTAGACAGAACTTTCTAGACATTGCCAATAATGTTTTCTAATAATATTATTTAGATAATATGAATTATTATTTCGATAATGGAAAATACTGTGTAATGACAATTATTGAAACAACAGTAATATAAAATATCAACGCAGCAATTATTGAATCAATAAAATAAAATACTAAACAGTAACTACTGTAACAGTTATTAAATAGTGCCTTCTTACGTAAGAATCAATAATTGGTGCAATACCGGTGTAACTCTTGTCTTATATCGTGTTTTTAACCAACGGGTATTCCAACAAGATAATTGTAAATAATTTAAGGCCATTATTTATAAACAACTTATACTTGTCATTTTTTTCATCCAATCTCTTTCCGTTATGGGGCCCACAAAAGACTGCGCTGTCGTACGAATATTCCCCGACAACAAGAATATTCCACGACCAAACGAATATTCCCCGACAACAATGAATATTTTATAACCACCTGCTTATTTAAAATATTTGCGCATTTTACCTATAACTAACCACATTAATCAAATCAACCCTTACTATTTCAAAATGATAAATAGAGGAAATTAAATCTTTATTTATAAAAAGTTGGGGTCTTACAACCTCCCCTCCTTATGAAATTTCGTCCTCGAAATAGACTTGCGTAGGACATGATCCTTCCTATCCAAGATCTTAACTAGTACCTCCTCGTACGTTAAATCTTCTGCTATCTTGTCTAATTCTAACTCAATAATGTGGTTCGAGTCATCCACATATTTACGTAACATCGATACGCGAAAAACGTTATAAACACACGTCATACTTGGCGGTAAAATGAGTCTATAGGCCACCATTCCTATTCGATAGAGGATTTCAAATGGACTAATAAATCGAAGGTTTGAGCTTTCCTCACATCGCCAATTCTCACTTTTGGAATAAAAACTTCTTGTACCTGCTTCTTCATATTCATCAGCTCCGGTGTGTAGCTTGAGCAGCTTTAAATTTATCGATTAAAGTCAATTTTACTCGTATATCATCACGTGATCCATAGAGTCTTTAACTCTATCTCTATCATTTGTAAGTCATACAAAATGGTACTTTTTGTTAAAAACATCGCACTCGTAACCACATACGATTTTCTACTCAACACGTCAGCTACCACGTTCGCTTTTCCAGGATGGTATGGTCAGAACATGTGCCGAAATGAGTCTCCTATTGAGTTCTTCGAAGCTCTTCCCACATTCCTTGCTCCATTCAAATTTTGTATCTCTACGAGTCAGCTGCGTTAATGGAGTAGCGATTCGAGAAAATCTTTCCACAAAATCTTCGATAATAACCAGCTAAGCATAGAAAGCTACGTATTTCGATTACTGACTTAGGTTGCTCTCAACTCGCGACTCATATCCCAATCTCGATAAGCGTCACAATGACACCTATCGATTTACTATCGCATCGAATATGGCGTCCCCTACGAGAGTCGCGCGCGGTGCATTCCACAAAGGAAGTCACCAGATAGAGGCTAAGGTACCAACTCCTACGATTGAATTTTTAACTCCTCGAAGTTCAATAGGAGCCATGAGATTTTAGAAATGGGTTTTGTACCGGGTTCAAAGTCGATACAAAATTCAATATCACACTTTAGGAGTAAGCCAAGAAATTCTTCAGGAAATACATCAGGAAATTTACTAACAATAGAAATATCATTCAAATCTGACGTATTTTTGTTTAAGTCCATAACATGGGCTAAGAAAGCTTGACATCCGTTTTACAATAATGGAATGACTTTACGGCTTGATATAAAAGAGTTTGACTTCAATGGTTTGGTTGCTTAAATTCGAATAATAGGTTGCTTAGGAATATGAAAACTAACAACCTTACAAAAGCAATCAATTTTAGCATGATGAGTGGTTGACCAATCAATCCCTAAGGTCACATCAAATGCAAGAATTTTTAAAGAAATAAGATCAACAGGTAATGTGATGGTGCCAACTTGGATCAAACAAGATTTATAAACAGCGGATGTAACGAAAGTTTCTCCTAACGGAATTTCAACAAATAAGTCAAAGTCAAATTTTCTCCAGAATCAAGTTTAAACGTTGAGTATAAGCAGGAGAGATAAATGAATGGGTAGAACCGGTATCTAATAAGGTATAAACTTCACAAAAATTTATAATTAACTAACCCGTGCTAACTTCGTTTGGGTTCCTCGCATTCTGACCAGTCACAGCAAACGTTCTTCAAAGAACCGTTGACTTTGTCTTTTCCGTATCCGCCTTTGGTGCCACCGTTCCAGCTGGACTTGATTTCGCTACAGGACAAAATCGAGCTATGTGACCATCTTTTCCACAACTAAAATATACCTTGGAAGGCTGTAAACAGTTTGGACTTATATGTCCCTCCTCCCCGCATTTGTAGCATCTAACTGGTGGTCTTTCTCCTCCTCTAAAATTCGTTGCTGGTGTTGGTGTCGACGTCTTCCCGTCATTGTTAAATCTTCTCTTCTTGAAATTTCCACTTGAGTTATTTCTTCTATTACCTTGGCCATGAGTACCACTGAAGTGGTTACCATTTTTGGCATGATAATTTCCTCCATGATGGTTATCATTGTTCCGATGACCATCGCCACCGGTACGCTTATCATCGAGTTGTTGGTCATTATTCTACAGTTAAGCCGACTCATTATCGCACTCCAATAACTGAGCCCTATTCACAACATCTGAATATAAACAAATTTTGTGAGAAATGAGGTATTGATGTATTTTGGGTTTCAAACCTCGCAGAAACATTCACGTCATTCTCTCCTCATTATCAACCAAATGGGATGTAAATCGGGACAACTTGGCAAACTTAGCTTCGTACTGCGACACGTTCATATTATTTTGCTCCAGCTTGATGAACTCTACCTCCTTCATGTGACGAATACTTTCGGGAAAGTACTTGTCGTTGAACAATTCTTGGAACTTCTCCCAAGACATCTTCAGTGCGGTAGGCTGAGTACACTTTACGGATTCCCACCAATAATCTGCTTTTCCTCGAAACATGAAAGTGGCGAAAGGAACCTTTTGCTCCCCTGAGCATCCCAAGACATCAAATATCTTAGTGATCTGCTTTATCCACGTCTCTTCCGTAAGTGGTTCTGGCTTTCCTAACTCCTTGAACTGCTTAGCAGTGACCATCTCTGAGTTGCCAGTGTTTCCACCTGCATTTTGAACAGTAGTCTTTCTCGTTTGGTTTTGCATGAATTCTAGAAAGTTCCTAAACATACCATCGTTCATCATCTACGCAATGGTGGTGTTCACAGGAGGATCATTGCTAGCCTGTTGCACGTTCTCCTCATTGGTGAGCAAAGGTGTCTCTGTGGTCTCATTTACTCCATTGTTAACATTCTCAGTTGAATTTCTCAAATACTGCCATAAAATAAGGGTTAATTTAACAAATTAACTTATCACATAATATCCCTATATTATGACCGACCAACAAATAAGCCTAGGTAGGACACACTAGCGAAGGATTTACTCGTCTCTCCCCTCCTAGTTCTATTCCCTGATCTCCGCCAGAGATCATATCCCTAAGCTCTGATACCAACTGTGACGACCCCAAAATAGGTCAAATCCACCCAACCCATTCTGAGTTGCCAAAAACATGGTACAGAAACAACTACAACTTCATTAATACAACATAAAAACTGTGAGTTTAAATACAAATATTGTCATCTAGACAATATCCACACTCAAATAAGTCCTCATTACAATTATTGATACACTATTTTACAAAATAGTGAGGACTACTAAAATAACTGTCTTGAACCATCACTCCACACCCCGACTAGTTCCCGCTATATTCTCGTCTCCTGAGAAGAAAAATGGAACAAAAATGAAAAGGGTGAGCTCAACTAGCCCAGTAAAGAATATTATGACAAAGATAATATACAAAAAATTATCCTTAGTCTTCAATAGGGAAAAATCTAATAGAATACAATAGGCAACAAGTTTTAGATCAACAACTGCAACGGAAACAACAATTCATTAGAAGAGTTAAGTAGAGAATGAAATCTACTATCATCTATGAATTTAAAAGTCCATCATCGATATTTTATCCCTGTAAAATCAATCAATATACATCTTGAATCAAATAGTCATCTTTGCACTACGGGCGAAAGATATTCATCAGTTGGTCATATTCATCTCAATACTTGTTCGTCTTTGCACTACGGGCCAAAGATATTCATCAGTTGGTCATGTTCATCTAAACACCTGTTCATCTTTGCACTACGGGCCAAAGATATTCATTATAAAATCATTCATCTTTGCACTACAAAATAAAGATATTCGATTATATCATCATTTAGGACCGAGGATGATGAAAAATATTTTAAAGAAAACGAATCCAGTGAAACAAAAGAATAAATATTAAGGATTCGTACTTTAAACAATCCAAGTTCAAAAATACTTCATAAATAACCAGAGTGGAGTAAAATTCAAGAATGAAGATCAAAACATAGATCCAATCAAAGATAGGAATCATAACAGACAATTTTGGACACAAAAAAGAAAATTTAATTTTTCTGTGAATAGTGTCGTATTCGTGAATAGTGCCGTATACGTGAATAGTAACTCCGCCCTCAAAAGATAGAAATTTCACAAAAAAACATCATCACGCTTCATGAATAGTACTCGTGAATAGTAACTCGTGAGTAGTAACTCATGAATAGTAACTCATGAATAGTAACTCATGAATAGTAACCCCGACATGAAAAAGTTCCAAATTTGATAAAATTTCTAACCAATATTTCTGGTAGAATGATATTGAAGAAATAATATCATTTTCTAATAAAATAATATCCCTTACCTCGTAAAGAATAGTACTTACATTTGAATCTTTGGATATAGTCTTTGAAAGAACTTGCATAGTATAGCAATACTCAAAGTACTAAAATACTCACAAAATAAGCTCGATATTATAGAGAGAGAAAGAGAGAGAAAACTTTAGTTTCTGGTGTGATTCTCAATTCTAACCTAAGCACCCTATTTATAGGAAATTGCTTAGAACACAAAAGCAGAAAATTTATTAAAATAATTTTATTTAATAAAAATTCTAGCCCGCTGTGACGCCCCCAAAATAGGTATACATCACCCATTCTGAGTTGTCAATACATGGTACAGAAATAACTACAACTTTATTATTACAACAGTAAAACTGTGAGTTTGAATACAAATATTATCTTCTAGACAATATCTATACTCAAATAAATCCTCATCACATTTATTAATACATTATTTTATAAAAATGGTGAGGACTACTAAACAACTCTCTCTAGAACCTTCATTCCATACCCCGACTCGTACTCGTTATATTCTCGCCTCCTGAGAAGAAAAATGGAACAAAAAGGAAAAGGGTGAGCTCAACTAACCCAAGAAAGAATATTATGACTAAGATAATATACAACAAATTATCATTAGTCTTCAACAGGAAAAATCTAATAGAATACAATAGACAACAAGTTTTTAAATCAATATTCATATGAAATAATAATTCATTAGAAGAGTTAAGTAGAGAATGCAAACTACTATCTTCTATGTATGAATTTAAAAGTTCATTGTCTATCTTTTATCCCCGTCAGAACATCAATCAATATATATCTCGAATCAAATATTCATCTTTGCACTACAGTGCCAAAGATATTCATCACCGGGTCATGTTCATCTAAACACTGCTCATCTTTTGCACTACGGGCCAAAGATATTCTTCAAAATCATTCATCTTTGCACTACAGTGCCAAAGATATTCAATAATATCATCATTTAAGACCGAGGATGATGAAAAATATTTTTAAAGAAACGAATCCAAAGGAAACAAAATGACAAAGATTAAGGATTAAGGATTAAGGATTCGTACTTTTGTTTTATCCATGTCCAAAAATACCTCAAAAATAATTATAGTGGTGTAAAATTCAAGAATGATCAAAACATGGATACAATCAAAGCTAGTATCCGAATAGATATTTTGAACGAAAAGAAAATTTTTCATTTTTTGATGAATAAAGTCTTGATATTCGTGAATAGTTTCATATATCGTGAATAGTCTCAGTATACGTGAATAGTAATCTCAAGCACCAAAAGTTCCAAATTTGATAAAAAACTTCAGATCAATATTTCAACATAATGATATTGAAGAAATAATATCATTACTGAAAAAAAAATATCCCTTAACTCACAAAGACAAGATTTCTAGTTGAAACACCGATATATAAGCTATGACTTGAACTTGCACCGTATAGCAATACTCAAAGTATACTCAAAATACTCACAAGAATACGCTCGATAATATAGAGAGAAAAAACTTTACGGTGTGATTTTCAATTCTAACCTAAGCACCCTATTTATAGGAAAATGCTTAGAACACCAAAGCAGAAAATTTATTAAAATATTAATTTATTAATTTTTATTCCTATGCCCACATTTAGAGATCTGAATTCAGCCACTTCTAACACATGCAAGACCCACAATAATGACAAAAAATGTTTTTGTCATTTTATATATTTTATACTTCCAAAAATCAATTATTTCGGAGCTTCGAAAACTTTAATAATTCACAATAAATAGACCTTTTGTCAAAAAATTCAAAACTCGCGACTTTTTATAGGAAATTCAATTCTCTACAACTTTGCAGAAGAAAGTTTTTCTGAATTCCAAACAAAAATTGACCGAAATTCACAACGGGCAATTTTATAGGCTATAATCAAATTTCAGTCAATAAATGGGGTCCACCGACATGTTTAACATGTTTTATACATTTATTACAACAAAAATACTCTTCCTCCTCGTATACTCATATATCCCACATTCGTTGTAAAAATATCACCATTATTATATTATTAAAATATAATAATATATTTAAATGAATTATTTTATCGTAAAAAAGATAAAATTTCAATTTTCAACAATTGTCACATTAAAATTTTCTCCATCTATATCCACATAAAATCAATAGTTTTCTCATCATATGAATCAATAATTAATTATTCATAAATAATATTACAGAAATTACAATATTGACAACCAGTGCGCCTCTGAAGAGGGGCTTTCCAATAAGAATTTCTCTCATCATGGCGCCGCAATTAGGTGACCAAACCTCTCCTTAGATGTAACTTTCTAGACATTGCCAATAATGTTATCTAATAATATTATTCAGATAATATGAATTATTGCTTTGATAATGAAAAATACTTGTGTAATGACAATTATTGAAACAACAAAGAATATAAAAATATCAACGTAACAATTATTAATTCAATAAAATATCTCAATAAGAATTATCGTAACTATTATTGAGTAGTGCCTTCTTACGTAAGAATCAATAATTGGTGCAATACGCGTAAGCTACTTGTGTTTTAACCAATCGAAGTATTTTAACAAGATTAATCTGTATATAACTATGTCATTATTTTTAAACAACTTATATTTGCATGCTTTCTTCATCCAATCGCTTTCAGTTATGGGGCCACAAAAAGATCATACTGTTATACGAATATTCCCAAGACGAAGAATATTATTCCACGACCCAAATCGAATATTCCCAGAATAACAATGAATATTTTATAACCACTTGCTTATTTTGAAATATTTATGATTTTTACCCATAACTATCCACATTAATCAAATCAACCCTTACTATTTCAAAATAGAAAATTAAATTTCATTAATAATAAGTTGGGGTCTTACAACCTCCCTCCTTATGAAATTTCGTCCTCGAAATTGACGACGTACGTACACAGTGTTTCAAAAGGTGAGGATACCTCGCTTTCATTTTCGCTTCCAATTCCCAGTGTCATTTCCTCTATAGCATGATTCCTCCACAAAACTATAACTTGTGGTATGACCTTTCTTGGCGTAGGGACATGCTCCTTCCTATCCAAAATCTTGACAGTACCTCCTCATACGTTAAGTCTTCTACTATCTCGTCCTGGTTCTAACTCTATAACGTGATTCGGGTCTTTCACATATTTACGAAAGTACGATATGTGAAACACATTATGAACACGAGACATACTTTGAGGTAACGCGAGTCTATAGGCTACATTTCCTACTCGGTCAAGAATTTGAAATGGACTAATAAATCGTCGATTGAGCTTTCCTCTCTTCCCAAATCTTGTAACTCCCTTCAATGGAGCAACTCGCAACAATACATGATCCCCTATACTAAATTCCACGCCCCTTTCGATGAAGATCCGCATAACTCTTTTGTCGATCTTGTGCCATTTGTATACGTTGTCGAATCATTTGGATCTTTTTCGTAGTCATACGTACTGAACTCGGGTCCCAACAATGTTGCTTCACCCACCTCGTCCCAACATACCGGAGAGAGCGACACTTTCGTCCCATATAATGCTTCAAATGGAGCCACACCTATACTTGCTCGATAATCGCTGTTGTTGTAGGAGAATTCCACCAATGGTAAATACTTATCCCAACCGCCCTTGAAGTCTAGGAAACAGAGTCTTAATAGATCTTCAAGATTTTGAATAGTCCTCTCTGATTGTCCGTCCGTTTGAGGATGGTATGCCGAACCGAATCGTAAATCCGTGCCCATAGCTATTTGCAAGCTAACCCAAAATCTTGAAGTGAATCTTGGGTCACAATCCGAAACTATGGATACAAGCATGCCATGCAACCTCACAATCTCATTCACGTATATACTAGCAAGACGTTCAAGGAATAAGTCTCCGTGATCGGCAAGAAATGAGCGCAGACTTGGTTAATCTATCAACAATAACCCAAATAGCATTGATGCCTTGAGAAACCGTAGGAAGACCCGTAACGAAATCCATGGTAATGTGTTCCCACTTCCATTTCGGAATCTCAAGTGGTTGCAAATGCACCCTTAGGTACTAGATGCTCGCTTTACACGCTGACAAGTTAAACACATTGAGATAAACTTTGCAATCTCTCTCTCATATTGTTCCACCAAAATGTATGTCAAGATCACGATACATTTTGGTACTTCCAGATGGATTGCAAATGGTGTATTGTGTGCCTCCATCATAATCTTGTACTTCAAATCGTAGTCGTTAGGAACACAAAGTCTAGAGTGGACTCAAGTATTCCTTCTTCATCAATTCTCACTTCCTAATAGCACCTTCTTGTACTTTCTTCTTCATACGCATCACCCGGCCTGGTGGCTTAAGCAACGTTAACTTTTTCTATTAAAGTTGGCTCATGCGTATACTTGACATCATCGCACTCATTCCTCGCATATGATCTTCTACTCAACGCGTCGCCTACCACGTTGCTTTTCCGGGATGGTATTTAATAGTGTGGTCGTAGTCTTTCAATAGCTCGAGCCAACGTCATTTTGCCGCATGTTGAGTTCTTTTTTGAGTGAAGAAATATTTAAGGCTTTATGGTCTCGAATATATCTCCACTTTCTCCCCATATAGATAGTGCATCCATATCTTTAGCGCGAAAACGATCACCGCCAACTCTAGATCATGAGTAGGATAATTCCTCTCATACTCTTTTAAGTTGTCGCGAGGCATAAAGCTATGACTTTCCCACGTTGCATGAGAACACATCCTAACCCTTTGCTCAAGCATCGTCAGAGATAACAAATCCATCCGAACCAGATGGTATTGTTAGAACAGTCTTAAATAAGTCTCCTCTTAAGCTCTTGGAAACTTTTCTCGCATTCTTCGCTCCAAACGAATTTTGTATCCTTCCGAGTCAGCTAAGTTAATGGAGTAGCGATTCGAGAAAATCCTTCCACGAATCTCCGATAATAACCAGCTAAGCCCAAAAGCTACGTGCACTTGGCCACCGACTTTGGTTGCTCCAAACTTTGTATTGCTTCAATCTTCGCCGGGTCCACGGATACTCCATGTTTTGACACCACATGCCCAAGGAATGCTACTTCCTCAAGCCAGAACTCGCATTTCTTCAATTTGGCATATAGTTTGTTTTCACTAAGCCTTTGGAGTACCAGCTTCAAATGGTGCTCATGATCTTCACGACTTTTGGAATATATGAGGATGTCATCAATAAAAACAATAACGAATCGATCCAAATATTCCTTGAATACTCGGTTCATCATATCCATGAAAGCCAGCAGAGCATTAGTTAGTCCGAAAGACATGACTAAGAATTCATAATGCCCATACCGAAGTTCAAGGCGCTTTGAATATCCTCGCCTCTAATCTTCATTGATGATATCCGAATCGAAGATCGATTTTGAAAAGAATTGTGCCCCTTGCAAATCGGTCAAACAAGTCATCAATACGAGGTAGAGGATACCTATTCTTGATGGTGACATGGTTCAATTCCCGATAGTCAATACAAAAATCGCATACTCCCGCTCTTTCTTCTTTACGAATAAAACAGAGCACCCCAAGGAGATGTACTAGATTTAAATGAAACCGATGTCCAACAATTCCTCGTAGTTGGACCTTTAACTCCTCAAGTTCAATAGGAGCCATTCGATATGGGGTTTTAGAAATGGGCTTTGTACCGTGTTCAAGATCAATAAAGAATTCAACTTCACGCTCGGGGGTAGACCGGAAGTTCTTCAGAAATACGTCGAGAAAAGTCAATAACAACAGAATATTATTCAAATTTGACGTGTCTTTATTCAAATCCATAACATGGGCTAAGAAAGCTTGACATCCATTTTTCAATAAACGATTAGCTTTTTGATTAGATATGACAAATGATTGATTTTAATGGTTTAGTTGCTTGAATTGCATAACAAAGTTGGTTAGGAATATGAAAACTAACAACCTTACGAAAAACAATCAATTTTGGCATGATGAGTAGTTAACCAATCAATCCCTAAAATCACATCAAAAGCAAGTATCTTTAAAGATATAAGGTCAACAGTAAGGTGATGGTGCCAACTTGAATCAAACAAGATTTATAAACAAATGGATGTGATGAAAGTTTCTCCTAACGGAGTTTCCACAGATAGGTCAAAGTCTAATTTCTCCTGAGTCAAGTTTAAACGTTGAGCACATGCGCAGAGAGATAAATGAATTGGTAGCACCGGTATCAAGTAAGGTATAAACTTCGCAAGAATTTATAAATAGCTTACCCGTGATCACCTCGTTTGGGTCCTCGCATTTTGACCAAATACAACAAACACTCTTCCCGAAATTGTTGACTTTGACTTTTCTCGGGACGATCTTTTGAGTCACCGTCTCCGCTGAACTAGGTTTCACTATCGTATAATCTCGAGCAATATGTCCTTCATTTCTACAATTATAGCATACCTTGAATCTGTTGTGGACGGCTTTGGACCGATATGTCCTCTTTCCGTGATTTATAGCATATACGACCGGTGGTCGTTCTCCTCCCTTAGAACCGGGCCTATCAAGACCGCTGCCTTCACATAGTCGTTGTTAAATCTCCTCTTTTAAAATCTCCTCCCACTTCGCTTCTTCTATTTTCATGGCCATGATTACCACCAGAGTGGTTACCATTTTGTCCGTCTGCTTTTCCTCCACCGGTTATCATTATTCTGCTTGATCGTTATCTCCGAGTACGATCCTCGTTATGGTCCCTCGGTTGAACATACTCGTTATCTCGCTCTAACAATTGAGCCTGTCATAACAACATCTCGAATAGAGAGAAAATTTATGAGAAATGAGATATTGTCGTATCTTTGGGTTTCAAACCTCTCGTAAACATCCGCGCGTATACGCTCATCATTCTCCACCAAATGAGGTGCAAACTCGATAACTCTGCAAATTTTGCCTCGTCTTCGAGACACCGCCATGTTGTTTTATTCTAATCGATGAACTCCACTTCCTTCATATGACGAACACTTTCGTGAAAGTATTTGTCATTAAATAGTTCTCAAACGCTCTCCCAAGACATCTTTGAAAAGTACCGGATGGGTACGCTTCACGAGACTCCCACCAATAGTCTTCCTAGCCATGGAACATAAAGGTGGCGAATGGAACCTTCTTCGTTCTCCGTGCATCCCAAGACATCGAATATCTTGGTAATTTGCTTGACCCATATTTTCGCCATGATCGGATCTGGCTTTCCCTTAAATTTTGGTGGTCCCAACTCTTTAAACCGCTTTGCATGACAAACCCTTGAATTGCTATCATTTCCTCCTCAGTATTTTGAACAGAAGTCTCCTCGTCGATTTTTGCATGAACTGCAAAAAGCTTCTAAACATCCCCTCGCTCATCATTTGCTCGGTGGTGTTGTTCACAGAGGAACATTGCCACTGTTGCACGCTCTCCTCGTTGGTGAGTACAAAGCGCTCTCCACTGGTCTCATTTCCATTGTTAATATTCTCACCAACATTCTCAAATCTTCGCCATAAAACAAGGGTTAATTAAGGAAATCAATATATCACATAATATCCCTATATACTTGACCAACTAACAAATAAGCTTAGGTAGGACACACTAGTGAAGGATTTACTCGCCTCCCCTCCTAGTTCTATTCCCCGATCTCCGCCAGAGATCATATCCCTAAGCTCGATACCAACCGTGACGCCCCCAAAATAGGTATACATCACCCATTCTCGAAAGTTGTCAATACATGGTACGTAAACAACTATAACTTTATTATTACAACAGTAAAACTGTGAGTTTGAATACAAATATTATCTTCTAGACAATATCTATACTCATAAATCCTCATCACATTTATTGATACATTATTTTACAAAAATGGTGAGGACTACTAAACAACTCTCTCTAGAACCTTCATTCCATACCCCGACTCGTACTAGCTATATTCTCGCCTCCTGAGAAGAAAAATGGAACAAAAAGGAAAAGGGTGAGCTCAACTAACCCAAAGAAAGAATATTATGACTAAGATAATATACAACAAATTATCATTAGTCTTCAACAGGAAAAATCTAATAGAATACAATAGGCAAGAAGTTTTTAAATCAATATTCGCAGCAGAATAATAATAATTCATTAGAAGAGTTAAGTAGAGAATGCAAACTACTATCTTCTATGTATGAATTTAAAAGTTCATCGCTCATCTTTTATCCTGTAACATCAATCAATATATATCTCGAATCAAATATTCATCTTTGCACTACTGTGCCAAAGATATTCATCACCGGGTCATGTTCATCTAAACACTGCTCATCTTTTGCACTACGCCAAAGATATTCTTCAAAATCATTCATCTTTGCACTACAAAAGCCAAAGATATTCAATAATATCATCATTTAAGACCGAGGATGATGAAAATATTTTTAAAGAAACGAATCCAAAGGAAAACAAAATGACAAGGATTAAGGATTAAGGATTCGTAATTTGTTTTATCCATGTCCAAAATACCTCAAAAATAATTATAGTGGTGTAAAATTCAAGAATGATCAAAACATGGATACAATCAAAGCTAGTATCCGTAATAGATATTTTGGACGAAAAGAAAATTTTTCATTTTTTTGATGAATAGTCTTGAAGTATTCGTGAATAGTTCAGATATACGTGAATAGTCTTGGTATACGTGAATAAGAATCTCAGGCACCAAAAGTTCCAAATTTGATAAAAAAAACTTCAGATCAATATTTCAACATAATGATATTGAAGAAATAATATCATTACTGAAAAAAAAAAATATCCCTTACCTCACAAAGATGTATTTTCTAGTTGAAACACCTGATATAAAGCATGACTTGAACTTGCACCGTATAACAATACTCAAAGTATACTCAAAATACTCACAAGAATAATACTCGATAATATAGAGAGAGAAAACTTCGCTTTACGTGTGATTTTCAATTCTAACCTAAGCACCCTATTTATAGGAAAATGCTTAGAAACACAAAAGCGTAAAATTTATTAAAATATTAATTTATTAATTTTTATTCCTATGCCCACATTTAGAGATCTGAATTCAGCCACTTCTAACACATGCAAGACCCACAATAATGACAAAAAATGTTTTTGTCATTTTAAATATTTTATACTTCCAAAAATCAATTATTTCGGAGCTACGAAAACTTTAATAATTCACAATAAATAGACCTTTTGTCAGAAAATTCAAAACTCGCGACTTTTTATAGGAAATTCAATTCTCTACAACTTTGCAGAAGAAAGTTTTTCCGAATTCCAAACAAAAATTGACCGAAATCCACAACGGGCAATTTTATAGGCTATAATCAAATTTCAGTCAATAAATGGGGTCCACCGACATGTTTAACATGTTTTATACATTTATTACAACAAAAATACTCTTCCTCCTCGTATACTCATATATCCCACATTCGTTGTAAAAATATCACCATTATTATATTATTAAAATATAATAATATATTTAAATGAATTATTTTATCGAAAAGATAAAATTTCAATTTTCAACAATTGTCACATTAAAATTTTCTCCATCTATATCCACATAAAATCAATATTTTTCTCATCATATGAATCAATAATTAATTATTCACAAATAATATTACTGTAATCACAATATTGACAACCAGTGCGCTTCCAGGAAAGAGGAGGCTTTCCAATAAGAATTCCTCCTTATCGCGCAATGATTAGGTGACCAAACCTCTCCTTGATGTAAATTTTCTAGACATTGCCTATAATGTTATCTAATAATATTATTCGGATAATATGAATTATTGCTTTGATAATGAAAAATATTGTGTAATGACAATTATTGAAACAACAAAGAATATAAAATATCAACGCAACCATTATTAAATCAATAAAATATTGAATAAGAATTATCGTAACTGTATTATCGAGTAGTGCCTTCTTATGTAAGAATCAATAATTGGTGCAATACCGTGCTACTATGTTTTAACCACCGAGTATTTTAACAAGATAATAATTGAATAACTACGTCATTATTTTTAAACAACTTATATTTGTCGCTTTCTTCATCCAATCGCTTTAGATATGGGGCCCATAAAAGATCATATAGGTCGCATTTAATATTCCCAAGCAAAGAAGAATATTCCACGACCCAAATCTAATATTCCCACAACAATGAATATTTTATAACCACTTGCTTATTTTGAAATATTTGCGTATTTTACCCATAACTATCCACATTAATCAAATCAACCCTTACTATTTCAAAATAGAAAATTAAATTTCATTAATAATAAGTTGGGGTCTTACACCCGCCACCCAAGAATCTGAATTTCAGCAATTCACACATGCTAACCTTCTAGAAAAGAATAAGAAAAAACGTTTTTCATTAAATAAATAATTAAAACTTCCAAAAATCAATTATTCTGGAACTTTGGAACTTCAATAATTCATAATAAATAGCCCTTTTGTCAAAAAATTTGATTCTCGTGAATTTGTATAGGAAATTCAATTCTCTACAACTTTACAGAAGAATGTTTTTCCAAATTCCAAACAAAAATTGACTGAAATCCACAAACGGGCGATTTTACAGGCTATAATCAAATTTCAGTCAAGAAATGGGGTCCACCGACACACAAAACATGTGTTAATCATTTAATGCAACAAAAATACTCTTCCTCCTCATATACTCATATATCCCACATTCATTGTAAAAATATCATCATTAATATATTATTGAAATAATACATTTAAATGAATTATTTTATCAGAAAAAGATAAAATATTAATTTTTAACAATTGTCACATTAAAAAATTTCTCCATCT
Organism: Panax quinquefolius; assembly: GCA_020205615.1. Taxonomy (NCBI): domain Eukaryota; kingdom Viridiplantae; phylum Streptophyta; class Magnoliopsida; order Apiales; family Araliaceae; genus Panax; species Panax quinquefolius. Next base: position 46,116,175 of record CM035166.1, read on the forward strand.
ATATCCACATAAAATCAATATTTTCCTCATCATATAAATCAAAAATTAATTATTCACAAATAATATTATAGATTCACAGTACTGGCAACCAGGCCGTTCCCAGGAAAGAAGGGGCTTTCCAATAAGAATTTCTCCTTACTGGCGCACAATTAGGTGACCAAACCTCTCCTTAGACAGAACTTTTTAGACATTGCCAATAATGTTTTCTAATAATATTATTCAGATAATATGAATTATTGCTTCGATAATGGAAAATACTGTATAGTGGCAACTATTTAAACAATAGTAATATAAAATATCAACGCAATAATTATTGAATCAATAAAATAAAATACTGAACAGTAACTACTGTAATAGTTATTGAATAGTGTCTTCTTACGTAAGAATCAATAATTGGTGCAATACCGTGTGCTACTGTGCAACAACGCGTATTATTGTGTTTTAACCACCGGGTATTCCAACAAGATAATCAGTAATAATCGCTACCAAGTTATTTATAAATAACTTATACTTGTCGTTTTCTTCATCCAATCTCTTTCCGTTATGGGGCCCACAAAAGACTGCGCCGTTGTACGAATATTCCCCGACAGCAAGAATATTCCACGACCAAACGAATATTCCCCGACAACAATGAATATTTTATAACCACCTACTTATTTAAAATATTTGCGCATTTTACCCATAACTAACCACATTAATCAAATCAACCCTTATTATTTCAAAATGATAAATAGAGGAAATTAAATCTTTATTTATCAAAAGTTGGGGTCTTACATATAGTGCCTGCATAGTGTTTGTATAGTAAAATCTTTTATAAAGTTATTCGTTTTATTAGATTATAAATAGAATATATTATATTTTATTTAAAAGATTTTGCTTTAAATATGGACCGTCAGATTAAAGTAAATCAATCTGGACCGTTCATGAGTTAGTTACTATACAGTCCATTTTTCTATAAATAGAAGCTCATTCCTTCATTATTTTCTTACGAATTCACTGAAACTCTAGAGAGATAAACTATAGAGAGAAAGAAGAAAGTATTCTGCTACTTCACTACTTTATATATCCAGTACTCTTCTTCTTAAGGTAGGGAATATTATTTGTTGTACTCGTAAGGGGTGTTATTCTTTTGTATTCATGAAGAGAACTTATGTTATTCCATTCTTTATTATTCTGTTGGAATAACCTCGTATCGTGGGCTACCCTATACTTGGTGAAATTCTTCCATTTTTCCATTCTTTATTATTCTCATTGGAATATCATGTTCATATACGTTTTTTCTGCCGGACCTTATTCCGCCTCTTTATTATTCTCATTAGAATATCCATGCTCGTGTGTTTTACTGTTGGACTGGTTCCGCCTTTATTATTATTACATTTGGAATATCATGCACATGTGTTTTCTGTGGGACCGATTCCGTCCTTATTAGTATACCGTTGGAATAACTTTGTACATCAAGTACCGCATGCATGGTGATTTCGTTGTTATTCCATTCTTTATTATTCTGTTGGAACATCCTCGCTGCTTGAATTTTGCACGACTTTGTTCCGATTATTTAGTATTCTATTGGAATAACCTATCTATGCGAAGTACCGCATGCATGGTGATTTCTTTTGTTATTCCTTTCCTTATTATACTCAGTTCGTTAAAGTTTTGACTTCTATACTCCATGAAATTAGTGGAATATCCTTGATATTTGCGCTTCATCCAGTATCTTTTCATTGAAATATTCTTCTGAGTATTCTTGAATTTTACTCTATAAAGTAGTATCATGTTGACAATTTGGACATTATTAGTTCCTGGATAAATTAATTCTTGAACTTGTTTTATTGAATTATTATGTTATTGTCATCATCCTCATGTTTATATTATGTTGAAAGTCATATGTTGCCTGTAGTGCATAGATGGACTTGGTATGATTATGACCAGGGATTATTCGGTATAATCATGACAGTAATGTTATAAATGATGTGGTAAAAGTCCTCATTAGCCCGTAGTGCAATGATGGACAGTTTTTGGTATGATTATGGCTATGGATTCTCTTTGGCCGTAGTGCAAGGATGAATTGTTTTATGGCATGATCAGAACCGTTGATGAAAACATCATTATCTTTAGCCGTAGTGCATGGATAATTCGTGGTCGTGATACTAAATAATATCCTTGGCGAAGTAGTCGCGGGGTGATTCGATGATGTGGATTATTTATTGTTTGAGTCCCAATGATAAAAGTGATGAAAAACCTTTTAAATCATAGAATATAGTAGATTTTATTTCCTACTTGACTCTTCTAATGGATTGCTTATTCCGCTGCAGCTAAACTTGATGTTTGTTATATTGTATCAGTTTAACATTGTTGAAGGCTAACGATAAATTATTCTGCATAATCTTAGTCATAATATATCTTACTGGGCTAGTTGAGCTCACCCTTTCTTTCATTGTTCTCTTGAAATGAAATGCGAACGTATTTGAAATAGTCGGGAATAGAGTGATGGTCCTAGATGGTGCATTAGTAGTCCTCACTATTCTGTGAAATAGTGTAATAATAATTGTAATAAGGACTCTTTTTGAGTTTGTATACTCTCTAGTAGACAATATTTGTATTCAAACTCACAGTTTATGTTTTGTCGTATTGTACAAGACAGTTGTATTATTAAGTTGTGATGGGTGATGTATACCTAATTTTGGGGGCGTCACACTGTTAACATACAAAATATCAATGCGCACTTCTACTGCGGTTAACCCCTATTCTTTGGCATGTTGCATGGAAGCAGTACTTCCAATAGAAGTAGAAATAGAATCATTAAGAGTGTTAATGGATGCTCAGATGGAAGAAGACCAATGGTTGCAGGATCGGTACTACCAATTGGCACTGGTAGATGAAAAGAGGGCTATCGCCATATTCCATAGTCAGTTATATCAACAATGGATTGCTCGGCCCTATAACAAGAAGGTCCGCCTTCAACATTTCAAAGAAAATGACCTGGTGTTGAAAAAGGTCATATATAATCAAGATGAAGCCAAAGGAAAATTTTCCCAAACTAGGAAGGCCCTTTCATTGATAAGGTAGAATAGTCAGGAGGAGCCCTCAGATTGAAAGAAAGGGACGGTGAAGAATTTTGTCAGCTTATAAATTCAAACTCTGTCAAAAGATACTATGTCTGAATCCTACACAGTGTCACATCCTAGTCCAAATCAATAATCAAGCAAATCAAATCATTAAATCAGGTCTTTACAGCCAATTATAAACTACGCAGACCTGATCTCCGTGCATAGGAGTTTGTAGGCAGCCATCTGTGGTGCAGTCTAACCCCTACAAAAAATTACAAAACCCTCTTAAAATCAAACACAAATAAACACTTTTCAAACCAATCAAAGCCAAGCCTTAACTACAAAAAGACATATATATATATATATATATATATATATATATATATATATATATATATTATTCTCGAATTATTTTATAATTAAAAAAAAGTTTATTTTAATTTTAAAATAAAGGTTTATTTTAATCTTAAAATAAAAGATTTATTTTAATTTTAAAATTGGATTTCATGCTAACTAATTAGAGTTGAAATTGATTCCATGATAACTAATTGGAGTTAAAATCCATGTTTCCTTATATAAATGAGTTTATTTAGATATGAAATAAGGTTTCATACTATTTAAAATAAAAGAGTTTATTTTTGAATAAGAAAAAGAATCCGTATTTCCTTAAATAAATGAGTTTATTTAGATATAGAATAATAATTTCATACTATTCAAAATAAAGGAGTTTATTTGTGAATAGGAAAGATAATTCGTGTTTCCTTTAATAATGGATTTTTTTGTACTTGGAATTGGATTCCATAATTAATTAAAATAAATGAGTTTAATTTTATTAAAGATTTTGATTAAAATAAAATAGTTTATTTTATTCAAAATTGGATAAATTAAAATAAAAGAGGTTTATTTTGATTTAAATTTAAATTAAAATAAAGGAGTGTATTTTGATTCAAAATTAGATTTTATATTAACTAATTTTGCCCATTAAATGATATCAATATATATATTGAATGTTTATTATTCATGAGATGAATGTTGATGCATATGGTGATGTGTGACACCCCCAAATCCAGGTACTTCAATTCCCACGGGATTTAGTGTTCACTGTCCAAACATCATGTATCTATCTACCCATAATAAATAAAAAATCATAAATAGATAGAAATAAATCCTCTCATTATGGAGTTACAACATCTGAAAATAAATACATCAATCCCAGGTCATACTAACCTTAAATCTCAAATGCAAAAACATAAATAAATATTAAGTCTTACACAACTTAAACCTAAGTCTGAAACATAACATAACAATTAAACAACAAGTCTTTATCACTTGTTAACTTTGCCCTTGCCTTTAGTAGAAGAAGGCTCGTCGGATATTTCGTTCTTAACTGCAATGTTATTATTACGTAAGAGTGAGCACGATTGCCCACAAGTATAATAATATAACAATAAAATAATAACATGCGAATGAATCAATAACTTCTGAAATAAGAAAACTTGGCTTTTGAATCAAGAATGAATAACAAGAATCAAAAGAACTTCTAAGGGTCATAAGACCTTGAACTACGTCCTATGCTGTCAAATGTTTATACTTGTAACCTTTAATAGTCATAAGACTATGGACTCTTCTTCTCGTACTTAGGGGGATCAACCCTTAGTACCATATTGTGCACAATATCTTAACGCTAAAGCATTATTAATCCCCTATAACATGGTTGTTCATCTCAGTTTGACATTAGAGTCCGCACCAAAGGAAGTTTGGTTTGGATAAGCTCAACAATGGTTCTAAAATTTAGAACGTTCATCAACTATGGACTAGTCGAATCAATGAGGGTTCGCTAGTCTTACAAGGTTCAACAATAATTGATATTCAATTTGAATAATAAAGTTCAAGATGTATACAATCGAATAAGTATTGTATAACAGGAATCATGCGTTTTAAAGAATGATAACATCTAATATGAAATCTTGACTTGAACAATAATAAACAAGATAAAATAAGAAACTTGCTTTATATAAAGAAACAAGGTTTAAGAACTTGCCTCGTGTGTAGGCTAAATGATTACTACTTCCGTTCACCACAAATCCTACACACATACCATATGTATGCACGACATTCATTAGTTAGTTTTTCACTTAATTATTTAATATAAACTCCACTTTATTTAACTAATCATTACCCTTCTAATTGAATTACTTAATTAAATTAGAATATTTTCATTCCCTTAATATTATTACACTCGAATAAATTATTTCATAATAATTTCCATCGAATATTTATTTTATTCCATAAATATCTGAATTAAAATATTTACTTTATTTTATAAATATTTTAATAATAATTTTCATCGAATATTTATTTTATCCCATATATATCTCAATTAAAATATTTTCTTTATTTTATAAATATTTTAATAATAATTTCCATCGAATATTTATTTTATTCCATAAATATCTCAATTAAAATATTCATTTTATTTGATAAATATTTTAATTAATAAAATTATTTTTTTTTTTATTTTTTATTATTTTTTATTTTTAGTTTGGTAACGCCCGTCGGGGGCGAGGTTACACAAACTCGGTTTCTGCAGTTTCTGCATAACAAGGCCAAATTAGGCCAAAAAATCTATCACAAGTTAATATGTTTTCTTAAAGAAAACAGAACATGGCCATAACTTTCAATTAAATTATTTCTACACGAATTTAGACAAACCCTAACATTGTCATACACATATAACTATTACTTAACCCTTCTAGCATAATTTTAACATGTTAAAATACATATTTTTGCAGAATCAAAACATATAAATTACTGTTCTTGATTTTCTTGAAAGTTTTCAACACAAAACATGAAAATCAACATTACAAGTTCATTATAACACTGAATCTACTCATTTGGAGTTTGATTCCTTCGTTTTAACATGCATAATTATATACAAGTGTAAATTTATGATACCACTTATGATTATCGTGTTAAATTTGGTATGTAAGGCCATATTGCCATATTTTCAAACTTTGTAACTTTTGAAGAACAATATACGGCCTATTTTATGAAACTGATGTTATGGTTCATATATCATAGTAAAAAACATAGGACATTAACATATTACATCCACACAATCGCTACCCTTTCCGATTACAGAGACTTAAACAATTAACTTGAAAGCCATTTTTCATGAAACTTTAAATGACGTAAATAAAAATTAGGTTGAAGAATTTACCCAAAGCGTAGAGTGTAGATTAGTAGGGAAACTTTTCTTAGTTGTTTCTTCAATCACCCACTCACAATCTCCCTTAACAAAACTCAATTTCTCTCCATAAACTTGTTTTTCTTGTTTTCAGACTTAGAAAATAAAGAAGGAAGAATACATATATAATAATTAAGAACTGACGCAGTTATGGTCAGTTAACCCGATCATGGGTTAACTGCTCCCAACTCCAAATAAGGCTCCGTTTGGCTAGCCTTAAAAGAATCATAACCATTTAATTTAATAAATCTTTTATACTATAGTTTAATTGTGTTACACCCATTTACACAATAATCAAATATCTTATTTAATTTAATTTAAATAAAATATAATAATTTCTCATTAATTCACACAGTCACATAATTAAATTTCTCATTTATTAATTATGTTAAATTATTAAATCTCTAATTAATTATTAAAATAACATTATGCTTATTAAATATTTCATTTAATTCAATAAGCTCACATAATTACATACTTTGAATAATAAAATTCTCCACATTAATTTAATAAATATAACACATTATAATTAAATTAATCTATCACAACTTCATCAATTAATTATTTAATCTAATAATTAAATCATCGAAAAATATTTATTTAATTCAATAAATATTTAAATTAAATTACAAAATCTCGTTCGTCACATCTTTCCCCCCTTAAAAGGATTTTGTCCCTAGAATCACGACTCAATCAATTCGACCCATTACATTCTCCCCCCTTACAAAGATTATGTTCCCAGAATTGCTTACACATAATTTAATTAAATAAATAAGGATAATTCTTCATCATATTCTCTTCGAGTTCTCACATAGCTTCTTCAGCGTTGTGGTTCCTCCAAATTACCATAACATAAGGTATTACTTTATTTCTGAGAACTTGTTCTTTTCTGTCGACAATCTGAACAGGAATTTTTTCGTAAGATATATCTTTTTCAAAATGTAGGGGTTCGTATTCAATTACATGCTTGTAATCGGGTTTGTATGGTCGTAAAACTGAAACAGGGAAGACGTTGTGGACATTCTCGAGCGCTGGAGGTAAGGCTACCTCATATGCAACTTCTCTGATTCTTCGCAGTACTTCAAAGGGTCCAATGAATCTTGAGTTTAATTTCCCTTTCTTTCCAAACTTGATCTTTCCTTTCCAGGGAGAGACTTTCAAAAACACATAAGTACCCGGTTCAAACTCAACATTTTTATGGTGTGGATCGGCGTATTTTTTTTGCCTATCTTGAGCTGCTACCAGTCTTGTTCAGATCACTTTAACTATCTTTGATGTCTACTGTACTATGCTAATTATGTAGAAATAATCACATGATCCTAAATAAGGATGAAAATGAGCTGACAAGACAACTTGAACTGAATAAATAAAGATAAAAGATAAAAATAATGGGTTGCCTTCCATCAAGAGCTAAGTTATAGTCAATTATCTTGACTGTCTCGGAATCTCATGTTAAAGATAGAATTGAGGTGACTTTTTGTCTGTCCACCTCACTACCCCAGTAATGCTTCAGTCGCTTACCATTCACCTTGAAATACTTGTCCGGAAACATATCAAATACTTCAATTGCACCATACGGAAAGACAGTCTTCACTATAAATGGCCCAGACCATCTTGATTTCAGTTTCCCGGGAAAGAATTTAAGTTTGGAGTTATAAAGTAACACCCTTTGTCCTGGTTCAAATGTCCTATCGAAGATCTTTCGGTCATGCCATTGCTTCACCTTATCTTTGTACAGCTTCGAATTCTCATACGCCTGTAATCTGAATTCCTCCAACTCTGAATTTTTAGCAATTACACTTCTCACAGGTTCATACTACACCAGACTCTCCGCTTTATCATTTAAGAGCCGATCCACCAAATCAACTCAAAAACATTCCTCTTCATCTGCTGGACACTTCATGGTTTTGAAGACATTAAAGGTGACCTATTGATCATGAACACGCATAGTGAGTTCCCCCTTCTGCACATCTATCAAAGTCTTTCCTGTGGCTAAGAATGGTCTCCCCAGTATGAGTGGTATATTTTTATCTTCCTCTTAATCCAAAATGATGAAGTCAGCCGGAAAGATAAATTTGTCCACTTTCACTAATACATCTTCAACAATTCCCCGTGGATATGTGATGGATCTGTCAGCTAACTGCAACGAAATGTTTGTCTGCCTTGGAGCCGGTAATCCCAACTGATTGAACAATGACAAGGGCATCAGATTGATACTTGCCCCAAGATCACACAAACATTTATCAAAGTTCATCTTTCGATCCGATCGTGCATGGAATTGTGAAACTACCCGGATCCTTCAGCTTCGGAGGTAACTTTTGCTGAAGCACTACACGACACTTCTCTGTCAAGGCTACTGTCTCAAACTCGTCTAATCTCCTCTTCCTTGACAATATACCCTTCATGAACTTTGCATAACTTAGCATTTGTTCCAATGCCTCCGCGAATGGTATATTAATCTGCAGTTTCTTAAAAACCTCCAAGAACTTGCTAAACTGTTTATCCTCCCTCTACTTATTCAATCTCTGTGGATACGGAATCGGAGGGTGAACTATTGGTACTGAACTCCTAGGCTTCTCCACTGAACCTGCTTTATCTTTCTCTTCATGCTGTATTTCAGAATTTTCCAGATTTTCTTTCTTAGTAGTCATAGTTTGCTCCTCGCGCGGCCACGCGGCCTCCTTAGTACAATTGGGCACGGGCGCGCGACTTTCAGTGTCTGTAATATTTTTCCCATACCTCAATGTGATCGCTTGACACTGTTCCTTCCCTTCTCTTCATGGATTTTCTTATGTATTACTTGGCAATGAACCCTGGGGCCTGTTGTTAAGCATGTTCGCCATTTACCCCATCTGAGTTTCCAGATTCTTAATAGCCACTGCTTGGCTTTTGATCATCACCTATGTATTCGCCATATATTTCATCATCATCTCCTCCATTTCTGATTTCTTTTCCTGCTCCAGTGCAGCTGGAGTGTGATGTTGTTGTTGTTGAGAAAATCCCGGCGGAAAAGGTGGTCTAGGAGTAAACTATGGTTACTGTTGGCCATGATTAAAAATGATTCTACCAAACCGATTCTCACGATTCCTTGGTTATTTGACCAACTGAAGTTTGGATGATTACGATTGTTGGGGTTGTATGTGTTCTAAAACTGACCTTGGTCTTTTCTGTAATTTCTCACATACTGTACCGACTCTGAGCTGATAGCACATTGATCTGTCGAGTGTGACCCCGCACAGATCTCACATACAAAGGCAACTATTTTCGTTTTACCCTTTATTAATGTATCAATTTTCTTCACCATGACTGCCATCTGTGCTGACAACTGCGTGATAGCATCCACTTCAAACAAACCTGCAACTTTGGGTTGTGGCATCCGAGATGTAGGATTTTGAAAATCATTTGATGTCATTATCTCGATGAGGTTATAGGCTTCCTCATAGCTCTTTGCCCATAATGCCCCTCCTGCAGCTGCATCTACAATCGGTCTAGACTGCCATCCCAATCCATTATAGAATGTGTTGATCACCATCCAATCTGGCATTCCATGGTGCGAACACTTCCGTAACATCTCTTTGTATCTCTCCCATGCCTCATATAAGGATTCACCCTGCTGTTGCTCAAACTGAGAGATTATTGTCCTCATTTTCGCAGTCTTAGCCATTGGGAAAAACTTGGCTAAGAACTTTTGTGTTAAGTCCTCCCATGTAGTTATAGATCCTGTTGGCAAATAATGAAGACAACTCCTCGCTTTATCCCTCAATGATAATGGAAAAAGCCTATGTAAGACCCCAACTTATTATAAATAAAATCGAATTTTCTCTATTTATTATTGTGAATTAAAATGTATTAATTTGATATAATACTTTGCTTACGGGTGAAATGTGCAAATTTTGCAAAATAAGCAAGTGGTTATAAAATATTCATTGTTGTCGGGGAATATTCGTTTGGTCGTGGAATATTCTTTCTATCGGGGAATATTCGTACGACGGTGCAACCATTTGTGGGCCCCATAATGAATAACGGTCGGATGAAGAAAACGACAAATTTGAGTTTTTACAAATAACGGCATAATGGTTACTGAATTATCTTGTTGGAATACACGGTGGTTAAAATACGATGTCTGCATGTGGTTGCACTGATGACACCAGTATTGCACAAATGATTGTTGAATTATTGATTCTTACGTGAAGAGGCACTACTCAATAATTGTTACGGTAATTCTGCGCTCAATATTTTATTTTATTGATTCAATAATTGTTGCGTTGATATTTTATATTATTGTTGTTCAATAATTGTCATTGCACAGCATTTCCATTATCAGATCAATAATTCATATTATTTGGAATAATATTATTAGATAGCATTATTGGCAATGTCTAGAAAGTTCTATCAAGGAGAGGTTTGGTCACCTAATTACGCACCAGTAAGGAGAAATCCTTATCAGAAAGCCCCCTCTTTCTTGGGAACTGCCTGGTTGTCATTATTGTGATTCTGTAATATTATTTGTGAATAATTAATTATTGATTTATATGATAACGAAATATTTATTTGATGCGGATATAAATGATGGATTTATTTATGTGGTTATAACTGAAGGAATTAATGTTGAGGGGTTTTATCAGTATTTTGTCGGATTGAAAGTATTAAAAATCATCCGTTTGTGGATTTTGGATATTTTCTGTCTAGAATTTGGAAAAACTTTCTTCTGCAAAGTTTTAGAGAATTCTATTTCGTGTGGAATGGACATAAAATTCGTATTTTTCTGATAAACAGGCCATTTTCTATGAATTACTGAAGTTTCGAAAAATAAAATAATTTTTATTAAATTATGGGTGGGACCCACTTTTGTTAAAAAAACTTGTGGGCTGCAAATTTGGTTCAAAGGTGGCTGGCTACTGATTTCAAAAGTTTGGCATGCGTAGAGAAAAATGAAATAATAATATTTTATTATTTTAGTCTCCTATGGCGTTCTAGCATTTTCCTATAAATAGACGCTTAGGTTAGAATTGAAAATCACACCAGAAACAAGTTTTCTTTCTCTCTAGATTATCGAGCGTATTTTTGTGAGTATTTAGATACTTTGAGAGTTGCTATTTAGTGCAAGTTTCTGTCAACACTATATCCGAAATTCAGTCAGAAGTACGGTTATTTTGAGGTAAGGGATGTTATTTTCTTCGTAAATGATATTATTTCTTGAATATCATTATGCCAAAAATATAGGTCTGAACTTTTTATCAAATTTGGAAATTTTTGTGTTGGGGTTACTATTCATGTATGCAGCACTATTCACGTATACGGCACTATTCACAGAAAAATGAAATTTTCTTCTTTTTGTCCAAGTTGTCTATTATGGTAACTATCTTTGATTGTATCCATGTTTTGATCTTTATTTTTGAATTCTGCTTCAAAATTTGTTATTATGGAGTATTATTGAACTTGGATAAAACTGTAATACGAATCCCTAATATTTGTCCTTTTGTTTCACTAGATTCGTATTCTTTAAAATATTTTTCATCATCCTCAGTCCTAAATGATGATATTAGTGAATATCTTTGGCCTGTAGTATAAAGATGAATGATTACCTAATGAATATCTTTGGCCCGTAGTGCAAAGATGAATAGGTGTTGAGATGAACATGACCAACTGGTGATACAAATAAATATCTTTGGCCTGTAGTGCAAAGATGAATATTTGATTCAAGATTTATATTGATTGATGTTACAGGGATAAAATATTGATGATGGACTTTTAAATCTTAGAAGAAAGTAGAATTCTTTCTCTACTTTACTCTTTTAATGGATTGATGTTCCACTACAGTTGTTGATCTAAAACTTGTTGTCTATTATATTTTATCAGATTATCCCTGTTGAAGACTAATGATAATTTGTTGTATATTATCTTAGTCATAATATTCTTTACTGGGCTAGTTGAGCTCACCCTTTTCCTTTTTGTTCCATTGTTCTTCTCAGGAGGAGAGAATTTAGCAGGAACTAGCCGGGGTATGGAGTGATGATTAAAGATAATTGTTTACCAGTCCTCACTATTTTTGTAAAATAGTGTATCAGTAATTGTAATGAGGACTCTTTTTGAGTTTGTATACTCTCTAGTAGATAATATTGTATTCAAACTCACAGTATATGTGTTGTTGTATTTTGTACGGCAATTGTATTACTGAAGTTGTATTTGTTTTTGTACCATGTATTTGGCGACTCAGAATGGGTGATGTATACCTATTTTGGGGGCGTCACAGCCTAAGTCTGATAGCATCCTCCGTCACCCCATTATATCTGAACGTGTCACATATCTCAATGAAACTCAACAGGTGTTCATTCGGATCATCTGTAGTGGCACCCCCAAACTGTACCAAATTTTGTACCATCTGAATAGTGCCCGTTTTTATCTCGAATGTATTAGCTGCTATCGCTGGTCTGACTATGCTAGACTGTAATCCATTAATATTAGGCATGGAATATTCTCTCAGAGCCCTATGCTCCTCTCTTTTCTCTTCTCCTTGTCCCTTGGTTGCCATATTAGATGTAGTACTCTCTAACTGTGCTTGTAAATTTCTACGAACACTCGATTTCCAACCTCTCCCGTTTATGTTGTCCTGAGCAGGTGTTAAGTCGGGGTTGGATGACCGCGTGCGCATAAAAAATTATACAAGTTCCTGAAACAAAAACAAAAAAAATGGAAATGAGATAAGATTAGATTTGTCTAAGTCATACAATATAGCTTAAAACTAATGATAATAATAAAAATTTAAACGCCTGTCCCCGGCAACGGCGCCAAAAACTTGTTGCCTCTTTTTAGTTTTAACAAAAGAGCTCTAACTCAAGCAAGTATACATGTGTCAACAAGTAATACAGAGTAAGTCGAGTATCGATCCACAGGGAAAGTTGTCTAATTTAAACCACTATGCATCAATTAAATCACTATATTTTATATGCTTAAACTAATGATTATAATTGTGAATTACTCTAAGTGCAAATAACGACTAAATCAAGAATAATAAAGTAATGAATCAAATCTGGAACTAATGGGATCCTAACTTAATTTAATACTTCATCTAATTACCACTATCATGCAAGATTGTTTACATATCACAGAAAAGTAGCCAAGATCACAAATATAGACATAGCCATTTTTCAATGTACTATGACATACTTACACAGTATCCACATGCGATAGACACCGTGTAATCATCAATATAACTAAAATCACTATATGTCTATGCGAAATTGCAACCATATTGAATTTAAGCACAAGCCCTTATTTTAACTCATACGGTGAAACAGTATATGTCTATCTGGTTCATGAAATACAAAGCTATGCAAAACAGACCTATATACGCATGCTATCATGATTACAATCCATACTCGCATGTTATTTTTTAACTCCATACAAGTACTGAAAATGAATGGTGATCAAGCATTCATGCATGCAAAACAACCATGATAGAAATTCCTTATGATATGTAAAACAGTCCAGCACTCAAGCAATCAATTAAACTACATATTAAAGTCTGTTAGAATCCCATAATGGAGTTTAGTTCATGACTGAACCAAAAGCCATTATGGGATCAAAGCAAAACATGGATAATAAGCAAACAATTGAGAAAGAGAGGAAATAATTGACCAACCCCAATTGCTGATTACAATCTAATAGTAACGTTCAATTCCACATTAAAATCCAACAAAGAACAATAGTTTTCCACAGGGATTGCAATCCAACAGAAGAAGTAGAAAAATATAGAGATTATGTTTCGTTCTCCAATGGAACTCTCCCAAAGTGTAAACCCTAGTTACGAATATGAAAAACATGTAAAACTACTGAATGATACGTCTGACACCAGTCAGAATTGTTTTTAACCGATTACAACCCTTAAAATTAAAAATTAAAATAAAACAGCTCAGCAACATCAGTCATCGCGCGCGGGCGCACGCTCCTCCTTTGTATTCTGCACGCGGGCGTGCGTCTTCAAAATCTGTCTCATCCAGGTGATCACGCGGGTGCGCGAGTTTGTGCCTATATAGCCGTGCGGCTTCTGTAGTGTTGATCATGTGTTCTACTGCTGCTACTGTTCTGTCATGCTGCTATTCCTTCTTTGTCATGCCACTCTTCCTTCATCTATTTTCAGTTGCATATCTTCAATTGTTCCTCGCGTCATGCGTCATTAGCCTCATGCCATCTACCATTGCCAAGTTATGCAATTTCCTGCACTTTTACAGCAAAGGGTGTTCTAAGTACATGCAATGTAAAATAAACAAAATGCAACTAAAAACACACTAAAATGTACTTAAGATAGGCGTAGTTCGCGTGAATTGATATCCGATAAGTGGGTATAAAACCCACATATCAGCATACGCAATGACTCTGTTGTTTTGCATAAGCACACAGCCAAGTCCTTTATGCGATGCATCACTATAAATAACAAAATTTCCTGTATCATCTGGAAGAGATAAAACAGGTGTTGTACTCAACCTCTTCTTTAGTTCTTGAAATCTTTCCTCACACTTCTCCGTCCAAACAAATTTCACAACTTTTCGAGTCAAATTCGTTAACGGAGTTGCGATCTTGGAAAAGTCTTGAATGAATCTTCTGTAATACCCTGCCAATCCTAGAAAACTTCGTACTTCCGACGGCGTTCTCGGCTGATCCCAGTTTATCACGACTTCGACTTTGGATGGATCTACCAAAATTCCGTCTTTATCAATCACATGTCCAAGAAATTGTACTCGCTCGATCCAAAATTCGCATTTCAAAAACTTGGCATACAACTTCTCCCTTCTCAATGCCTCTAACGTTACCTTCAAATGTTCTTCATGTTCTTCCTTGGTTTTCGAATATACCAAAATGTCATCTATGAATACCACTATGAATTTGTCCAAAAACGGCTTGAACACTCCATTCATTAAGCCCATAAATGCTGTAGGAGCATTCGTTAGACCAAATGACATTACCAAAAATTCGTAGTGACCATATCGTGTTCTGAACGCTGTCTTTGATACATCTTCTGGCCTCACCTTCAGTTGATGATAACCACTCCTCAAGTCTATCTTGGAAAAGTATCTCGCTCCCTTCAATTGATCAAACAGTCATCGATCCTCGGTAATGGATATCTATTCTTAATCGTGACCTTTTTCAGTTCTCTGTAGTCAATGTAGAGTCGCATCGTCTCCGTCCCTTCTTCTTCACAATAACAACCAAGGCTCCCCATGGTGATACGCTTGGTTGAATGTACTTCTTGTCCAGTAATTCTTGTAGTTGTACGATCAATTCTTTTATTTCTACCGGTGCCATTCTGTACGGTGCCTTCGATATTGGAGTCGTTCCTGGTGCCAAATCAATCACAAATTCAACCTCTCTATCTTGCTGAAGTCCTGGCAAATCATCTGGAAATACATCTGTGAAGTCCCTCAGTACTGGTATCTCCTCTACTTTCAGATTCTCTTTATGACTGTCGACTATGTAAGCTAGATATCCTACACAACCTTGTCTTAACAACTTCCTGGCATGCATCATCGTCAGACAACTCGCTTGTCTAGTCGAGTTGCTACCATAAAACACAACCTTTGACAGAGTCATGAGGTTAATACGCTTCTTTTGGAAATTAATTACGGCTCCGTGATTGAATAACCAGTCCATACCCAAAATAACGTCAAATTCTCCAAGTCGAATAGGGATAAGATCTACGTTCATGATATTACCCTTAGTATCCACTCTACTGTTCTTATGTACGCATTTAATGGGGGATTATTTCTCTATTCACAATTTCTATGTTCATGGGTGTTCTAACTCATCCTTAGGAAATTCTAAGTTCTTAGCAAAGTCATCGGATATAAATGAACAAGTAGCACCCGAATCAAATAATACATAAGCATTAACTTTATTGATCGGAATGATACCTGACACCACATCACGAGACTGCACAGCATCCTGCACTGTTATGTTGAATGTCTTGGCGGTTGGTCGGTTGGTTGCGTTTGGTCCCGTGATAGTTAAAGCACTTCCGCCGCTGTTTCCCATGTTCTCTCATGATCCTGCCCCTCCAGATCCGTTCTTGGGACAGTCCCTTGCCAGATGATCCTTTGAGCCGCAAGTGAAGCAGGCTCCCTTCTTTGGGTTAAGACAGTTAGGTGCTATATGGCCCTCCTGACCACAATTGTAGCACACCCGTTTTTCCTTCATACAAACCCCCAGGTGAGCTTTCCCGCAGGTCGGGCACGCTTCGATCCTCTTCTTCTGACCTCCTTGCTGATTTCCAGTTGATGAGTTGTCAATCCACCTCCTTTTCTGATTGATACTTCCTCCCGTGTTGCTGCCACTGGCTTTGTTATTTCCCTCATTTTCACTCTTCTTCTTCTTCTTCTTCTGATCCTGATTGTACTTGGTCACCGCATCACTCCCACCTTCAGCTAGGATGGCCTTTTCCAGTACTCCAGCAAAAGTGTTTAGCTGAAACATTGATACTTTGCTATATACCCAGGGTTTCAGTCCTTGTTCAAACCTTCTTACTTTTCTCTCATCCGTGTGTACTTGATACGGGGCGAACCTAGCCAACTCATTGAATTTTGCTGCATAATCTGGTACGGACATATTTCTCTGTTTCTACTCCAGAAACTGGACCTCCATTTGGTTCTGTGAGCTGGTCAAAAAATACATCTCGAAAAACATCTCCTTGAACCTCTCCAAGGTAATCACACCTTCACCTCCCCGGACCTTATTTTCTCACCACCAATAATCGGGTTTTGATTTCAAAGATGAACGTCAGCGTGAAGGGTTTTCAGTTCTCTCGACTCGTGACGTCAAAACTTTTTCCATCTCCATAACCCACATTTGAGCCTCGATTGGGTTCATGGAGCCTTTAAACTCTGGCGGTCCCACCACCTTGAAATCCTTAAACGTCATGTTCGGTGGAGCTTGAGGTGGATTATTCATCGCTCCATCTAGTAAGTTCACCAACCGCCGAATCAGAATTCGACATTGGCGTTGTTGTTGTTGTTGTTGTTGTTGTTATTCGTTGACCCTTCTTCGGCAATTTGGTACGATTTGGTCATCTTCTCGTCGGCATGTTTCTGATAAGAATATACGCTTATTAGGTCTTTATTCAATCCTTTAAATATTTAAGGCTTAACTAAAACATTTAAACATAATCACTTAACACATTATCTCAATAAACATTAATATATTTATTCAAATCGAAAGTTTTAACATTAAATGATAGCATCACTGCTATTTACATCAACTATCCCAAGATAAAGAATCTACAGGATTTAAAATATTAAAATATTCCTTTGTTTATAAACACATTGGAATTTACATCTAACACGAGATAAGTTTTTCACATAATTAAACAAATCATATCACTACCTGTTAAGGCGCTGAATAGCCTTGATACGTTCCTCTTCCATGATGTGGGACATCATCAGAAGATCTAGCATATACGATGTTAGTAATTCAAACTGGATTGGGTACCTCGTAACTCGATCCTGGGCCTCATCCATTGCATTTTGAAGTGTAGAGTACGTCTCCCCAAGCTTAGCCTTCTTCGTATGACAATCCTCTTCTGCAAGATCAGCACGACGTGATTCTCTTAGCCAGCCCTCCTCTACTATGGTCAGTCTTTCTGAGCTCTCTTTCAGTTCCTTCTTCAACTTCTCTATTTTTTCAGACTTCTCCTCGGTTTGACCCTTCTCGTGAACCAAATCCCACTCAACGTTCCCTAGACGTGTGTGAAGAGTCACAACCTCCTTATCCTTCTACTCGATGGTAATCTGCTGAATAATCGACCACTCACCGAGATCCTCGAGCGATGTCACGTAACTCTACGTTACGGTCCATATAACTTCGTCAGACATCTCAAAGATCAATGGAGTTCGGTGGGAACTCTCTCTTCTTTCTCTTCCTCTTCGTGATCCTCCTCGATATGTCTCGCTCATGCTCTGACCCGACCAACAACAAAGATCAATGGAGATGGCTCTCTCAGTACCAATTGCACCCTGACGACATAAATGTCTCGGGGCTCCTCCTCTGTAGGTACTCGGGGTTCCTCCTCCCCAGCTCGACTAGCTCCTCCAACATCCGACATCCTGACAACACAGTTTCAAGTTTCAGTTACTAAGTCGTACTAGTGAGCACATAATTTAACACATAAGCACATAAAGTCTTTTATTATCTTCAATGAATTAAGAAATTCATTTCTTAGAACTCGATAAGAGTTTTCCATCACTATATTCTTCCTATAAGGCTACTACCTAAGGTTGTTTCCCCACCTAAGGTTCATAACCTACAGCTTTGATACCAACCTGTGATACCCCCAAATCCGGGTACTTAAATTCCCACGGGATTTGGTGTTCACTGTCCAAACATCATGTATCTATCTACCAATAATAAATGAAAAACCATAAATAGATAGAAATAAATCCTCTCCTTATGGAGTTACAATATCTGAAAATAAAATACATCAATCCCAGGTCATACTAACCTTAAATCTCAAATGCGGAAATATAAATAAATATTAAGTCTGAAACATAACATAACAATTAAACAACAAGTCTTCATCACTTGTTAACTTTGCCCTTGCCTTTACTAGAAGAAGGCTCGTCGAACCTTTCATTCTTAATTGCAACGTTATTATTATTTAAGAATGAGCACGATTTCCCATAAGTATAATAATATAACAATAAAATAATAACATGTGAAGGTATCAATAACTTCTGAAATAAGAAAACTTGGCTTTTGAATCAAAAATGAATAACAAGAATCAAAAGAACTTCTGAGGGTCATAAGACCTTGAACTACGTCCTAGGTTGTCAAATGTTTATACTTGAAACCTTTAATAGTCATAAGACTGTTGGGAGAGTGAATATTTTGATTTGATGTTTAAATGTAAATGTTCATGATTATTTATAAAGTCCTTCAAGGAATATATGTACAAGGACTTAGTGATAGATCAAATTTGTTAGGTTGAACTAAGCTCTTAATGTGTATCATTCTATAAATGAATGTATATATAGAGAGATCAAAGTTGTTAGGTTGATCTTGAGATGTAATAGATAGGCTTCGAAGAATTCATAATGTATCAATCTGATCAAGATTGCAGAAGTCAAGGAAAAAACGTAGAGCTTCGAGGATCGTAGTGTGTTTGCCTTAAAGGGCCTCTTCAGAAATCGTAGAGTGGCCCCAACGTTTGCCGAGCCAACTCAGAGATCGTAGTGTGCTCTCGGAAACATAGAGTTTAAAACTCAAGCAAGCGAAGATCTTAGTGTGAAAAGTGAAATCGTAGTGCTCTCTACTGATAGCATCAGACCAAGAACCAATGCGACAAGTCACCACGATCTGAACCGTAGAGTATCATCTGCCTTGTGTCAGAAGCATCAAGACTCACGTTTTGTGTGGAGACAAACTCCAACAAATGTGGAATGGGTTCTAAACGTTGTAGTACTCACCAGTCCCAAAGGCATAAAAGATATCCTTAGTATGTAACAAAGAAGCTTATTAAAGAAGCTAAGGAAAGTACCATTGGTAAGGGGAAAAACACCTTTTCAGGTGTTAGGTGAGAAAGTAGACTGTTGTGTCAGTGGGCCAGAATGCAATTCAGAAGATGTGCAGAAAAGTCTCCATCAAAGAACAAAAATGTCAAACGCATTTAATGCTTCAACGGATGGATCCAACGGATAGTTTTCAAGATCACATATATGCAAATCAAGCAGATGAGAGAAGTAAGCAAGCATTGAACAAAACGTACAAGAACTCTCAATGCTCAACTCTACGATCTGAGAAAAAAATAAGCTTGCTCAGTTCTTTCGAACAAGTGCTTAAACAACAACTGAGTAGCACCCATCAAGAACTCAACATCTACCAATCAACTGAAGAAAAAGTTCCAAGTCAGAAGGACTTGAAGAGTTCTAAGTGAACTGTATAAGAGCCAAGTCTGCTGGACTTGAAGAGTTCAAGAGTGAACTAAGAAGTTCCTAGACTGCTGGTCTAGAAGGAATCTAAGTGATTCAGAAAGTGTTCAAGACATCCTTAGTGGATTTCCTACTCGAGGAGTAGAAGAGTGGACTAGGAGCTTTAAGTGCTCTGAATCACTTAAAACGACTGTGTCTCTTACATTCTTGCTATAACTGCTATATCTGCTATAACTGTTATATCTGCCTCACTCTCATAAACACACTATCTTAAGGGAGATTAAAACTAATATTAATTCCACTAATGTTTTAATTATTATCTACTAACAAGTTAAAATGAAAAGATTTTTAAATATCTATTCAACCCCCCCCCCCCCCCCTTCTAGATAACTATTGTGCCTCTAGGAACTAACAATTGGTATCAGAGCGGGTTCTATTATACAGCTTACAAAGCTTTAGTAGATCCAATGGCACACTTACCAAGTGAATCAAGAACTGGAGGAGGCAGCAAGCCACCAATGTGCAACAAAGATAAATTTATAAACTGGAAAGTTAGGATGCAAGAATACATGGACTCAATAGATGAAGATCTATTTGAGACTGTTCAGAATGGGCCTCATATTCCAACAAAGCTTGCACCAACCATAGACAATCCAAAGAGAATACAAATCAAAGTCAAAGAGGAGTGGACTGACAACGAGAAGAGAGCTGTCCAACTCGACAAGAAGGCCAAGAACATTTTGTTTCAATCCTTAGAAGACGATCTGTTCGAAAACGTTTGCAACATCAAAATAGCGAAGGAGGTTTGGGAAGCACTGCTCATCATGCACGAAGGAACGGAAGAATTAAGAGAAAACAGACAATCACTCCTGACACAGCAGTATGAAATGTTTGGGAAGATCTATCCAAAGAAAGATCTAATCATAAAGTTCATGAGAACCCTACCATGCAGGTGGGATGCCAAAACCACCGCTATTAGAGAGTCAAAGAATCTTCATGAGATGACAGTTTAACAGCTATATGGCAATATTCTGACATACGAACTGGAGCTGACTCAACAAGCTGAAACCCTATCAGAAGGAAGAAAGAAGGATAAGGGTGTTGCTCTCAAAGCAACAGAAAGTGCATCCAAGGTCAACACTGAGATTGACTCTGACAATGATGAAGACGATGATGAAGACTTTGCTATGCTGGTAAAAAGACTAAGAAGGTTCATGTGTCAAGGGAAAACCAGAAAGCCAAAGAAAGTCAGCAACTACAGCAGCTAGGAGCAAATGAATGATCTATGCTACAACTGCAAGTAGCCTGGCCACTTCATTGCCAACTGTAATAAACCTCTCAGAGAAGAACTAAAGAAGAAAACAAATGCAAAGAAGGAATACAAAGGTAACAAAAGGCCTCAGAAGAGAGACAAAGGCCTGATAGTTGGAGGATCGTGGAGTGATTCAGAAAATGACTCCAATCTTGAATCTGGAGATGATGAAGAACCATAGATGGCTAATCTGTGCCTAATGGCCAAACATGCAAAGGAAAAACTAAACTCCAACATACATGAAGTAAGTCTCGATGAGGTATTTGACTTCAACTCCCCTGATGTAGACATTAATGATTTGAGAACTGCACTGCATGGCATAACAACTGATCTACATCAATACATGAAGTGGTTAAGAGTTCTGTCTAAGGATCATTCACTTCTTCAAGAGGAAAAAAAGAAAGTTCAAGAAGAGCTAGAAATAGCTCTTCTAAGTACTAACTTTCTCTCCCAGCTTGAGGCTGAGAATGAGATCTTAAAACAGACTAATGAGCTCAATACACAAAGAGAGTCCAATCTAACCTCTAAAATTGAGGAACTAGAAAAGACTACCTCTATATGGAACAAATCCTCATCATCCATGGACTCCCTGCTCTCTAGTTAGAGAAGTGCATTTAACAGAACAGGATTAGGCTTTGGGGAATCCACCTCAGAGCCATGTGTGGAAAAGACAAAGAAAAGTAGCACTAGTAATGCCTCAAGTTTTAGTAGAAGCATTACCTTTGTGAAATACTCACAGAAGGAAGAACCAGTCCAATCTTGTTCTACTGTTTCCATCCATACTCCAAGAAGTAAAGGATCTCATACTAGCCTGGGCTTCACAAAAGAGAAGAGTAACCCATCCTCTACTCACTAACCTCTAAGGATCGTAGAGTCAAATAAAACCAACTCTACAAACCAACTGGAAAGGTACAATAGAGGTAAGATGCACTCCTCACATTTCATGAGACCCAAGGACATGTGGAAGAAGGAAAATCAGTTTAATAGAAGAATGACTAAAGAACCACAAAAGTCCAAATGGAGAATGAACTCCCACACACACATAGGCATGTATCATACTAAGTGTTTTGTGTGCAATAGAGTTGGTCACAAGGTAACAAGATGATATTATAATTCCATGCATGTGAGACCTAAGATCAAACAGATTTTGGTCCCCAAGGGTACTAACAAAATAGGACCCATTCAAATATGGGTACCAAAATAAAGGTTCAATGTAATGACATGAAAAGAGCTTCACGATCACAACTTGGTATCTGGACAATGGATGCTCAAGACACATGACTGGGAACAAAGCCCTTCTGTCTAACTACATAGAGAAGGAGGGTCCCTCAGTCATCTCTGGAGAAAACGGCTCTGGCAAGACAAGAGGAATGGCTCAGCTGGTAATGGTGCAGTATCGTTCAACAAAGTGGCATATGTGGAAGGTCTCCAACACAACCTTCTAAGCATCAGCCAACTCTGTGACAAGGGTCATCAAGTAACATTCCTCAACAACCAATGTCAAGTCAGAGATTTGAAGACATTTGCTGTAAAGATAACCGGGATAAGAGAAGGAAATGTCTACACAGTGAATCTTGGACAACTAAGCTCAGACGAGACAATATGCTTTCTGGCAAAAGCATCTGAAGAAATGAGCTGGCTATGGCATAGACGGTTGTCTCACTTAAACTTCAAAAGCATGTCCAACCTGACATCAAAAGATCTCGTTGCAGGCCTACCCAAGTTCAACGTCATCAAAGAAAGGCCATGCAATGCCTGTCAGCTTGGAAAGCAAACCAGAAGCTCATTCAAGAGCAAAACTGCCAACTCAATCGACAAGCCCTTACAGTTGCTTCACATGGATCTATTTGGGCTAATTCCAACAAGTCTTGGAGGGAAAAAGTACTCACTAGTCATAGTCGACGACTACACCAGATTCACATGGGTATTCTTTTTAACCTCAAAGCATGAAACAAGCTCCCAACTGATCAAGAAGTTCAGGCTGGTAATGAACGAGAAAGGAGAGAAAATCAAGGCCATAAGGAGTGATCACGGAAGAGAATTCGACATCTCATAAATGGACCAATTCTGCACAGACAATGGCATCAGTCATAACTTCTCAGCTCCACGAACTCCTTAACAAAATGGAGTAGTTGAAAGAAAGAACAGAACTTTGATAGAGGCTGGAAGAACTCTACTAGCAGCAGCTCATCTACCTGAATACTTCTGGGAAGAAGCCGTTAACACTGCATGTTACACGCAGAATAGATCACTGATACACTCTACGATTAAGAAGACACCCTACAAACTGTGGAAAGGAAGAAAGCCAAGTGTCAGCTACTTTCATGTATTCGGCTGTGCATGCTACATTCTCAAAAATGGGAAGCAGTACTTGACAAAATTTCAACCCAAGTCAGACGAATGAATCTTTCTTGGATATGCCACAAACAGCAAGGCCTACAGAGTGTTCAACAAAAAGACACTAAGTGTTGAAGTCTCGATTCACATCATCTTTGATGAAACAGACATGGACAAAACAGTGCTTCAAGTCACTACGATCGACAGTTTAGACACTACGAACGATGCCGTCGAGCTCAACACTATGATCGTAGTGCCAGATATTGAAATCGTTGAGCAAAGAAATGAGATCGTAGAAAGGCCTATGCCAGACAACTAACCTCCACACCAAGAAGAAGAAATAGATCTTGAAGGCCAAAGATAAGAAGGCATAAGGACAGATGTCCCAACAGAAAACCGATGGGCAAGAGATCACACTCAAGATCTAATCATTAGAGATCCGAGTGCAAGGGTCAAAACAAGAGCTGCCACCCAAAATGAATGCTTTTACCTAAGCTTCCTGTCAAAAATGGAACCAAAGAAGATAGAGGATGCTATAGAAGACTCCAGCTGGATAGAAGCCATGCAGGAAGAACTCAACCAATTTGAAAGAAGTAAAGTATGGAGATTGGTACCAAGACCAAAGAGTCATCCTGTCATCGGAACCAAATGGGTCTTCAAAAACAAGATGGATGAAGATGGAGTAATAACCAGGAACAAGGCAAGATTAGTGGCCAAGGGCTACTCTCAGGAAGAAGGCATTGACTATGATGAGACATTGGCACCTGTTTCCAGACTAAAAGCCATCAAAATTTTTCTTGCCTTTGCTGCTCACATAAAGTTCAAAGTCTTCCAGATGGATGTCAAAAGTGCATTCCTGAATGGAGAGCTTTAAGAAGAAGTCTATGTAGAGCAACCTCCAGGTTTCAACAATCCATCTCTTTCTAACTATGTTTATAGATTAGACAAAGCCTTATATGGTCTTAAACAAGCACCTAGAACATGATATGAAACACTAACTAACTTCATGATTGAAAATGGGTTCACTAGAGGTAGAGTAGACACCACATTATTTCTTAGAAAGCATAAAGACAAAGTCTTATTGGTTCAACTATATGTTGATGATATTTTTTTTGGTTCTACTGACGAAAAGTTATGCAAGAGATTCTCCAAGCTAATGCAAAGCAAGTTTGAAATAAACATGATGGGTGAGCTGAATTTCTTCCTTGGACTGCAAGTAAAGCAGACTGATAAGGGAATCTTCATAAACCAAGCCAAGTACATCAAAGACTTACTCAAGAAGTATGGCATGGAATCAGCATCTCCCATGAAAACCCCAATTGATCCTGCAACTAAGCTTGACAAAGATGAAAAAGGTAAAAGTATTGATATAACTCAATATAGAGGTATGATAGACTCTCTTCTATATCTAACTGCCAGTACACGAGACATAATGTTTGCAACATGCATATGTGCTAGATTTCAGGCTAACCCTAAAAAATCACATTTATCTGCTGTAAAGAGGATTTTCAGGTATCTCAAGGGTACACCTTACTTGGGGCTTTGGTACCCCAAGGAGTCCTCATTTTAACTAACAGGATACACAGATGCTAATTTTGTAGGCTGCAAAATAGATAGAAAGAGTACAAGTGGCACCTGTCAATTGCTGGGAAACAGACTTGTGTCCTGGTTTAGCAAGAAGCAAAACTCAGTATCTACTTCAACTATAGAAGCTGAATACATTGCTCATTGGCAAGTACCATCGTGGAGATCCTATGGATGAAAAATCACTAGTCGATTATGGGTTTGATTTCAAATCCATTCCCATTCACCGTGATAACACAAGTGCCATAGCAATAACTCATAATCTCGCTATGCATTCTAGGACTAAGCATATAGAAATAAGGTATCACTTCATTAGGGATCATGTGCAAAATGGAACTATATCTTTACAATATATCCCTACTAAAAATAAACTTGCTGATGTTTTTACAAAACCTCTAGATGAATCCAGGTTTAACAAGTTAATAAGTGAGCTAGGAATTCTTAATTTACAACCATGAAATATATGCTCTAGTATGTGCTAACTATAAAGATACAAAGGCTATGGTTGAAATCGTAGACATAATCAAGGGAAGTCCACGATCGTAGAGCTGAAATGATATTAAAGAAAATGATCGTAGCATAGACTCAACAATCGTAGTGCAGACTCAACGATAGCAGAACCCCATCAATAAGAGGAACATCCTGTGATGATAAGTTTCAAAACAAAGCAATCACTCTGATAAGCGCCTCAGGAACAAACCTAACCCTTGACTCACTCTAAGAGGTTGGCCCTTCCTGAGCTATCTTAAAAGAATTCTAAGTCAAAAACTCATCACAAGGATCCAGACAGACTCGACGAATGCTTGACAAACTCGACTATCGTAGCTCAGACACGACGATTGCTGGACAGACTCAACGATCGTAGAACAGACTCAACGAATGCTGGACAGACTCGATGATCGTAGCTCAGACACGACGATTGCTGGACAGACTCAACAATCGTAGTTCAGACTCGACGAATGCAAAACAGACACAATGATCACAAAAGCTACCTCAACGATCGTAGTCCTCCCTAAAAACACATCAGCTCTGCAGGAGATAAGGGAAAATCAGTACTATCCTCCACAGTCAAATTTTTAGAGCCAAGCAGAAGTTGACACCTTCCCCACTAAACAAAAATGAAGAGAGGGAAACTACAAGTACAGTTCGAAAATGCCTTTTTGAAATCAAAAGTTCAAAAGGCTTATCTCTCTTCTCTCTCTCTCTACAAGCAGAAACCTTAACCCCAAAGAAAGCTCAAGCAACCTTACTCCCTTCAACGATAGAAATGGAAGTCTCCAATGTCGTCTCCGGCTACAGACTATGCTTCGATGAGTTCAAAACCGTTGAACCTTAATTTCACAAGATTCTAACATTGTTGAAGAAGGCTGGTCTAGAAGACGCTCTGGGTACGAGCACATAGATATTCCCAAAGTTAATAAAGGAGTTCTACAAAATTGGAGTATACAAAATTGAAGTCCTCGCGATGGGAGTTAAGGACATGGAAATCAATCTAAAGGCTGAAAACGTCAATCTAGCCCTAGGCTTCAAATCCGAAGGATTCTGGTTTTTAGATGGCATCGATTTCCATGTAGGGCTTAAGAAGATGCACCACAAGAAATCCCCCACTATCAGAGGATACAAGAAGAAGGAGTTTCCTCAGAGGTATGAATTTCTTGCTGACATTATTGGGAAGTGTATATGCTGCAAAAGCACTAGGCACGATTCTGTAAATGAGGTGCAACTAAAGCTCATGACTGCCATAAGCTGTGGGATACAACTTAACTATGGAGCCCTACTGCTGCAGTGGATAGGAAAATGGATTCTCAACTCAAAGAAGACAAAGGGAGCTCAAAAGATGCTCTATGGGAGGTTTATAAGCATCATCTTATAATCTGCTTTGGGTGATAAGATTAGGGATAATGAAGGAGTGTCCATCAATCCAAACCGACGAATGACCCAGCAACTGTTTGAGAATTGGAAAAGGAATCCAACTGAGTACGTACGCATGATGACTGAGTCCAGTGGAAGAACTGGTGATCTAAAGGAATCAGGCATTCCAAGAAATATGTCTGTTGTCAATGAGACTGAAGAAGAAGAAACAAACAAGGGAGAACCCTTTGCCCTTATCAGAAAAAGCAAGGGCAAGAGGAAGCTTAAGGCTAGGATGGAAGAAGAACCCCAGGGATCCCCAACTGATAAACCGATAAAGTCCTCTAACATTGAGACTCTAAGGATCCTGAGAAAGAAGCAACAGCAGGCTGAGGCAGAAAAAGATAGAGCTACCATATCCTAGCTGCTGAAGAAGAATAAGATCAGCCACAAATCCAAAAGGCCATCTATCTCTTCAATCATAGAGTCTCTACTGATCGTAGAGACCAGACCAAACACATCAAGCAAGGAAGTAGCTGCATCATACATTTTGGCTGATCAACAGGACAAAGCTAAAGTTCAAGAAAGTCCTGAGGCTGTGGCTCAGCCTAGAAAACCAAGAAGAAAATTGGTCAAGAAATATCTTCGTGTCAATGAAGAAATACTAAAAAAGGAAGATAAAGAATTGGCGGATGCAAAGGAACCATCCAAAGAAAGCCAAAGAGACAAAGCTCAAGCTGAGGGGGAGACACCTGAAATTATTATGATAGAGAATACACCAGTTGAGGGGGAGATGCCTAAAGCTCTCATTCTAGAAAATGCTCCAGCTGAGGGGGAGCTCTTAAACTTACAAGAAGATGATCAAATTGAGGGGGATCCTCATGATATCCCCTTGACAGAAGAAGCTGCTCCTATAGAAAATGAGGAAGAACCAGAGCAAGAACAAAATGAAGTCATTGAGATATTGGAATCCCCAAAAGAAGATAGTGAAGAAAAGGGAGAAGAAGATGATGATGACCTTGAGATCACAGGTGTGGGCAATGATGGGTATAGAAGTTATCTCTACAATCAGATGTTCTCTTACCTACCCATGATACCATATCATCAAGCCCAAATCCTAAACTCATAGAACCACATGTTTTGGAGCTTCAAAGAATATCCAGCCATCACTGTGCTAGCTCATGGATTTCCAGGCACCTTCAAATTTGCCAAGATGCTCATCACAAATGAACCCTCCTCAAGAATGGTGCATAAGGTATTAACTATCCCAATCCTTTTCAGAGTAAACCATTATCCACTATCTTTTTCTAGCCAATTTTATGAATTTCCAAGCTGGTTAGAAGTAGTTCTAAATCCACCAAGTCAACTCCTAGTTACAGAATCCAAAAATTTTGTAATTGCTGAACCAGATATTCCAAACTTCATATTGATTCCAACTCCCATCATCTCTAGGACCACTGACTCTAGCCTCATCGTAGAGTCCCAAGGAGAAATCGTAGAGCCACCTATTCCAGACACCCAAACACAGGCCCCTCCATCGGATATTCCTTCTTCATCCTCAAATGAATACTTCAACCTTGACCTTGCCCTCTACTCACTAAAAGATCAATACCAGAGACAACCCCCTTCCTCACAAATTCCCCAACTGAATGAAATTCTTTCAGAGTTGTCAACAAAAGCTGACTTGTCAGAAATGTCTAAGAAAGTGATCAAGGAACTCGATGAGAGTCTTGAAGAACACACTAACCTCATTCAGATGAGATTAACAACAATGATCAATGATGTCAATAAACTCCCAAAATCTCTAAGCTCTACGCTCTCTAAGACACTTAAAGAGTTCGGCAAGCACATGATTCAAAGCATAAAGGACCGGGATGACATTCACTTTCTAGCAACCAAGAAACACAGAGAAGTTGTCCTTGCCCTACAGACAACTCAAGAAAATCAGAATAAAAAAATGTTGGAAAGCTTCCTTAATCTACAAACTGCCGTCAAAGAATTCCAAAAATTCTACGTCAGCAGTGGCCAGCAAACTGACAACATTCTATCCGTTCTACAACAAAGGGAAGCTCGGTCTGAAGCTCTAATCAAAGAAAATCAAGAGGACATTGCTCAGACCAAAAGTCAGCTCAACGAGCTTGTCCAAGGACTGAATCGCCTCTCAGCAGACATTCAAACCCTTGATGCTGACATAAAGGGGGAGAATAAAGGAAAAGGAGAAGGAGGTAGAGGAGGTCAAGGAGGCCAGGGAGGCGGAGAAGGTCAAAGAGGCCAGGGCAGAGGCAAAGGAAGGAGTCCTCCTGCAAGACAATTCCACCAACAGACTCCGCGATCAAGCAATCAGACTCAACGATCTGATCAGCAGGAAGTCTTAATGGCTCAGCCAATAAGGAGTCAAGGGCCAGCTACCAGCTCACAAAATGTGACCACTACAGGCCTAAGAATTCCAATTGGAGATCTTGCATTCATGAATAGGTATGATCACAACCCAAGGATAAGCCCAAGTGAGCTGGAAGAGATAGCCAGAAGGGATGAATCAAGCAGAAAAAGAAGGGCTGAGGAGTATGCCAATCCTCCACGCAAAAGACCAAAGAAATAGAGATAAGTGAAAGTTTAAATTCTTTTTAATGTAAAGCTAAATTGTAATACTCTTCAACCATCAATAAATTCATGTTTATTCTCTAGAAATTTCAGCTTCTCACTGAAATACTAAGTCATATTTACTTTCCTGCAAATGTATCTAGAAACTAATAATCATGAAAAGAAATCTCCTTAGTTATGTCAACATCAAATAGGGGGAGATTATTGGGAGAGTGCATATTTTGATTTGATGTTTAAATGTAAATGCTCATGATTATTTGTAAAGTCCTTCAAGGAATATATGTACAAGGACTTAGTGATAGATCAAATTTGTTAGGTTGATCTAAGCACTTAATGTGTATCATTCTGTAAATGAATGTATAGATAGAGAGATCAAAGCTGTTAGGTTGATCTTGAGATGTAATAGATAGGCTTCGAAGAATTCGTAGTGTATCGATCTGATCAAGATTACAGAAGTCAAGGCAAAAACGTAGAGCTTCGAGGATCGTAGTGTTCCTGCCTTAAAGGGTCTCTTCAGAAATCGTAGAGTGGTCCCAACGTTTGTCGAGCCAACTCAGAGATAGTAGTGTGCTCTCAGAAACGTAGAGTTTATAACTCAAGCAAGCAAAGATTGTAGTGTGTAGTAGTGCTCTCTACTGATAGCATCAGACCAAGCACCAAGGCAACAAGTCACCACTATCTGAATCGTAGAGTATCATCTGCCTTGTGTCAGAAGCATCAAGCCTCACGTTTTGTGTGGAGACAAACTCCAACAAATGTGGAATGGGTACTAAACGTTGTAGTACTCACCAGTTCCAAAGGCATAAAAGATATCCTTAGTATGCAACAAAGAAGTGTATTGAAGAAGCTAAGGAAAGTACCATCAGTAAGGGAAAACACCTTTTCGTGTGTTAGGTGAGAAAGCAATCATTGTGTCGGTGGGTAATGCAATTCAGAAGATGTGCAGAAAAGTCTCCATCAAAGAACAGAAATGTCAAATGCATTTAATGCTTCAACGGATGGATCCAACGGATAGTTTTCAAGATCACATATATGCAAATCAAGCAGATGAGAGAAGCAAGCAAGCATTAAACAAAAATGTACAAGAACTCTCAATGCTTAACTCTACGATCTGAGAAAAAGAAAAGCTTGTTCAGCTACTCAGTTCTTTCGAACAAGTGCTTAAACAGCAACTGAGTAGCACCCATCAAGAACTTAACATCTACCAATCAACTAAAGAAAAAGTTTCAAGTCAGAAGGACTTGAAGAGTTCTAAGTGAACTGTAAAAGAGCCAAGTCTGCTGGACTTGAAGAGTTCAAGAGTGAATTAAGAAGTTCCTAGACTATTGGTCTAGAAGGAATCTAAGTGATTTAGAAAGTGTAAAAGACATCCTTAGTGGATTTCCTACTCGAGGAGTAAAACAGTGGACTATGAGCTTTAAGTGCTCTGAACCACTTAAAATGACTGTGTCTCTTACATTCTTGCTATATCTGCTATAATTACTATATCTTCCTCACTCTAATAAACTCACTATCTTAAGGGAGATTAAAACTAATATTAATTCCGCTAAAATTTTAATCATTATCTACTAACAAGTTAAAACGAAAAGATTTTTAAATATCTATTCAACCCCCCCCCCCCCCTTCTAGATAACTATTGTGCCTCCGAGAACTAACAAATACTATGGACTCTTCTTCTCGTACT
Source organism: Panax quinquefolius (assembly GCA_020205615.1). Lineage (NCBI taxonomy): Eukaryota > Viridiplantae > Streptophyta > Magnoliopsida > Apiales > Araliaceae > Panax > Panax quinquefolius. The sequence goes on from CM035166.1 coordinate 46,147,751, forward strand.
TAAGAGGATCAACCCTTAGTATCATATTGTGCACAATATCTTAACGCTAAAGCATTATTAATCCCCTATAACAGGTTTGTTCATCTCAGTTTGACATTAGAGTCCGCACCAAAGGAAGTTTGGTTTGGATATGCTCAACAATGGTTCTGAAATTTAGAACGTTCATCAACTATGGGCTAGTCGAATCAATAAGGGTTCGCTAGTCTTACAAGGTTCAATAATAATTGATATTCAATTTGTATAATAAAGTTCAAGATGTATACAATTGAATAAGTATCGTATAACATGAATCATACGTTTTAAAGAATGATAACATCTAATACGAAATCTTGACTTGAACAATAATAAACAAGATAGAATAATGAACTTTCTTTATGTAAAGAAACAAGGTTTAGGAACTTGCTTGCCGCAAGTGAAGCTAAACGATTACTACTTCTGTTCACCACAAATCCTACACACATACCATATGTATTCACGACATTCATTAGTTACATTTTCACTTAATTATTTAATATAAACTCCACTTTATTTAACGAATCATTACCCTTCTAATTTAATTACTTAATTAAATTAGAATATTTTCATTCCCTTACTATTATTACACTCGAATAAATTATTTCATAATAATTTCTATAGAATATTTATTTTATTCCATAAATATTTCAATTAAAATATTTACTTTATTTTATAAATATTGTTATTATATTTTTCATCGAATATTTATTTTATCCCATAAATATCTCAATTAAAATATTTTTTTTTATTTTATAAATATTTTAATAATAATTTTCATCGAATATTTATTTTATTCCATAAATATCTCAATTAAAATATTTATTTTATTTGATAAATATTTTAATTAATAAATTTTATTATTATTATTATTATTATTATTATTATTATTATTATTATTATTTTTAATTTTTAGTTGGTAACGCCAGCCGAGGGCGAGGTTACCCAGACTCAGTTTCTGCATAACAAGGCCAAATTACGCCAAAAAATCTCTCACAAGTTAATATGTTCTCTTTAAGAACACAGAACATGGCCATAACTTTCAATTAAATTATTTCTACACGAATTTAGACATACCCAAACATTGTCATACACATATAACTATTACTTAACCCTTCTAGCATAATTTTAACATGTTAAAATACATAATTTTGCAGAATCAAAACATATAAATTACTGTTCTTGATTTTCTTGAAAGTTTTCAACACAAAACATGAAAATCAACATTACAGGTTCATTATAACACTGAATCTATTCATTTGGAGTTTGATTCCTTCATTTTAACATTCATAATTATATACAAGTGTAAATTTATGATATCATTTATGATTATCGTGTTAAATTTGGTATGTAAGGCCATATGGCCATATTTTCATACTCTGTAACTTTTGAATAACAATATACGACCTATTTTATGAAACTGATGTTATGGTTCATATATCATAGTAAAAAAACATACTACTTTAACATATTACATCCACACAATCACTACCCTTTTCGATTACAAAGACTTAAACAATTAACTTGAAAGCCATTTTTCTGAAACTTTAAATGACGTAAATAAAAATTGTGTTGAAGAATTTACCCAAAGAGTAGTGTAGATTAGTAGGGAAACTTTTCTTAGTTGTTTCTTCAATCACCCACTCACAATCTCCCTTAATAAAACTCAATTTCTCTCTGTAAACTTGTTTTTCTTGTTTTCAGACTTATAGAATAAAGAAGGAAGAATACATATATAATAATTAAGAACTGACGCAGTTGTGGTCAGTTAACCCGATCATGGGTTAACTGCTCCCAACTCCCAATAAGGCTCCGTTTGGCTAGCCTTAAAAGAATCATAACCATTTAATTGAATAAATCTTTTATACTATAGTTTAATAGTGTTACACCCATTTTACACAATAATCAAATATCTTATTTAATTTATTTTAAATAAAATATAATAATTTCTCATTAATTCACATAGTCACATAATTAAATTTCTCATTTATTAATTATGTCAAATTATTAAATCTCTAATTAATTATTAAAATAACATTATCCTTATTAAATATTTCATTTAATTCAATAAGCTCACATAATTATATACTTTGAATAATAAAATTCTCCACATTAATTTAATAAATATAACACATATAATTAAATTAATCTATCATAACTTCATCAATTAATTATTTAATCTAATAATTAAATCATCAAAAAATATTTATTTAATTCAATAAATATTAAAATTATATTATAAAATTTCGTTCGTCACATGATGTGTATGATAATAAATGGGATTGATTATGGACTATTGACCAATGTGATTGAATTTTATTTAAGTTGGATGCATGAATGTATGGGTTTTATTAAATGGGGTCTGTGTATCTCGTCTTCTCTAATTTTTCTTAATGTAAATTCTAACTCCCTCCTATGTACTTCTCCTTGACTGCTAATAAGGTTTCTATTTATTTTAAATAGTTTTGTAATAGAAATAGTTATAATTAATTTTGAAGAATTGGAGATCAAGGAGCGCTTAAAGACCCGTTTATAATGGAGCCCGGGTTTAAATGTAATAGTTATATTTAAATATTAATTCTTGCACCCCTAGGGTTTGACCTTTTGGTTCACTTAGTGGCTCTAGTGAACCAAACTAGAATAAAAGTCCATAATCAATCCGGGTAGAATATAGTATTCTATATATGCAAGCTTATACTATATATATATATATTATATATTATGCAAACATGCTTCGTATGTAAGATCCCCAACTTTTATGAATAAAGATTAATTTTTCTCGAAATATATTTTTGAATATTATGATGTGGATTTGATATAATGTTATAGTTGTGGGTAATATTTATAAATTTTGCAAAGTAAACAAGTGGTTATATAATATTCGATTGGTCGGAGAATATTCATTTTAACAGGGAATATTCGTACGACTGCACAATCATTAGTGGACCCCACAACGAAAGTATTGTCGTAGTTAGAAAATGAAAGAATTATTTTTATAAAAATAACGACGAAAGTTTTACCGTTAAACTGTTGAACTACCCGGTGGTAAAGTAATAATGAATACGCTGTGGTTGCATAAGAGCACACCCGGTATTGATTATTGATGTTTACGTGAGAAGTCACCTAGTTATACTCAATTATTGCTACAGTAATTGCTGCATAATATCTTTCATATTATTGATTCAATTATTGTCACAGTATCATCTGCATAATATTTTATATTATTAAATCAATAATTGAGACGACAAAGTTATTCATATTATTATTTACAATATCGACAATGTCTAGAAAGTTCTCATCGAGGAGAGGTTTAGTCACCTAATTGCGCCATAATAGGAGAAATCTTTATCTGAAAGCCCCTCTTTCCCGGGAATAATGTGGTTGTTAAATATTGTGAGTTATAATATTAATGATGAATAAGTTCGTGTTGATTAAAGATTAAATTGATATTTCCATTATGTCGGGATTATTAGTGTTAGTGGAAATCGACATCTATTTCGATAATAATGGATGTCCGGAGGTTATATCAATTAATCGGTAATTAATCGGATAAATGAGCAATTAATTGCTATTAATTCACATGCTTATTATAACTATTTATTCACATGTATGTACTATTGATTCACATGCATGTACTATTAGGGGAGGTGGTGCAAGATTGATAATACTTGCATGACTAAATTAAAAATGGAGGTATAGATGAAGGTATTATACTGTAATTATTTTTTTCACATGGTTGTACAATTGATTCACATGATTGTACTATTGATTCACAAGATGTACTATTAGGGGATGTGGTGCAAGTTTGATAATACTTGCAGGACTAAATTAAAAATGAAAGAAAAGATGAAGGTATTATATTGTAATATTTTGAGCCCCAAAATGTGCAATTATCGAAACTATATTTTTCTATAAATAGATGCTCATTCTTCTTTCATTCTCACCAATTCACTAAGACTCACAAGAGCAGTTATAGAGAGAGAAGCTATAGAGAGAAAGAAGAAGAGAAGTTTGCTACTTCACTATTTCAGTACCCAGTCTTCTTCAGAGGTAAGGGATATTATTTTGTTCAGTATTAATAGGAATAATATTTTCTTCCATACTCTGTAGTATGTGAGTAATATTATTTCGTCTCGTATTCCTGATTATACCCTCATTTTGTTAAAGTATTGCTTCTATACTTCGTGAAATTAGTAGAATATCCTTGAAATTTGCGCTTCATCTAGTATCGTTTGACAAGGATATTTTCTACACATTCTTGTTAAATTTTAAGCTTTTCATGTCGGAGTACTGTCCATGAGTAGTATTCATTTTTACGGTACTATTCACAAAGTACTATTCATGGGATACTATTCACAAAATACTATTCACAAGTACTATTCACAAAGTACTATTCACGGGGTACTATTCCCGAAGTACTATTCATGGGGTACTATTCACTCAGGCACTATTCACCCGGGGAATTATTCATGACAAAAATTGATTTCTTTGATGTCCAAATCATTTTTGATACAATATTATTCTTGAATTTTACTATAAAAACCAGTATCATGTTGAGAATTTGGACATTATTGAATTCTGGATAAATTAAGTTATAAATCTTTAAAAATGTGTCATTTGCTTTCTTTTAATTGAATTCTTATATCATTGTCATCATCCTCATGCTTATATTATAATAAAAGTCATCTGTAGCTTACGTGCATAGATGTACTATTGATTGGTATGATTATAACCAGGGATTATTCAGTATAATCATGACCGTAATGTTACAAATGATGTGATAAAAATTCTCATTGGCCTGTAGTGCATTGATGGACAATTGTTGGTATGATTATGACCAGAGATTATTCGGTATAATCATGACCATTGATGATTACATGAATATCCTTGGCCCGTAGTGCATGGATGATTCGATGATGTGGTTTATTTATTAAGCTGAGTCTCAGCGATAAAATTGATGAACTTTTTAAATCATAGAAGATAGTAGATATCATGCTCTACTTGACTCTTCTAATGGATTGCTTGTTCTACTGCAGTTAAACTTGATGTTTATTATATTTTATTAGTTTAACACTGTTGAAGGCTAACGATAATTTATTCTGCATTTTCTTAGTCATAATATTTCTTACTGGGCTAGTTGAGCTCACCCTTTGTTTTCATTGTTCTCTTCAAGAAATGAGAATATAGCTGGGACTAGTTGGGGAACGGAGTGACGGTCCAGATGTTTGCATTAGTAGTCCTCACTATTCAAAGAAATAGTGTGATAATAATTGTAATGAGGACTTTATTTGAGTTTGGATACTCTCTACGAGACATTATCCGTGTTGGAAACTCTCACCACGTTTTGTCGTACTGTATAAAAGAATTTTGTATTTAAATTATGTACCATGTATTTGGCGACTCAAGATGGGTGATCTATACCTATTTTGGGAGCGTCACATCGCATGTTAATTAATATGACGCGTATTTTACATATATATATATATATATATATGTGTGTGTGTGTGCATACAAAAACAAAACAAGAGACAAATTAATAACAAACCCCTCAAATTTTTTATATTAAGTCCTAAGCGTTCAAAGATATTTGGAATATGGAACGTTGCCTTCTAGTATGATAAAAATAATAGAGTATCAATTAATTATTATAAGTTTGTTGTGTCACAACAAGGCTTATCTTAATTCTTTGAGATGTTAATTTTATCACATTTGATGCTTATAAAGAAAATTGAACAATGTTGTTTTGTTGTGTCACCACAAGGACAATATTTATTTATTTTTTTGAATATATAGAGTGCTAGGTTGGACTTAACTTGGATAATTTTGATTCGGATGTGTCACCACTTCATCAAAATAATCTAAGAGGCAAAATACAAGGAGTTGCATAGTTGATGTAATTGACAAGAGTTTTCTACCTATTTATTTATATATAGTTTGTTGTGTCACCACAAGGCTATATACATTTGAAATGAGATCCTTATTCTCACTAGCAAATCTTTAATTAGATTTTGTCGAACTATATAAGTGAGGGTAATATAGTTTGAAGAAAATAGTGGGAGATACCAATTTAAAACAAGACCTAAATTATTTTGGTAATTAATAAAAGAATGTATGCTAAAATATTGTTAATTACAAATTCATTTACAAAATTTTACAATGTCTAAATTACTATCACTGCGAAGCATATCAGATGCTAATTAACCAGACCGAATTAAATGGATTGGTAAAGAAAATTGAGAATAGTTCTAATGGCTAAAAAGCTATCTTATGTCCTTAATACATTTATCCCTGCAATGGTTGTAGACAATGCCTCTGAGGAAGAGATTGCTACTTTTAGAAAGTGACAAGATGATGTACAATTGGCTCAATGCATCATTTTCGCATCCATGAGTAACGTGCTTCAGCGTTTGCATGAAACTATGGATGCTCCTACTATACTCTTGCACATCAAGTATCTGATGGTGAGGAAAGTAGGACTGATAGATATCAAATATTTAAGTAGCTCTTTCGATCTAGAATGACCAATGACACTACAGTACAGACAAAAGTCATTAACATGATCAATTAGGATAACGGGTTTTGTCATGGATGGAGAGTTGAACCAAGATTCGATCTTGCACTCACTCCCGGACTCCTTTCACAATTGTTGTGAATTTTTCATATGAACAAGCTAGATACCAGCCTCGCTGATTTGCTTACCATGTTGAAAAATTTTGAGAGTCACTTTCCAACCAAGAAAGACCAAGTCTTAATAGTAGAGGCCAAAGGATCTTCTGAAAAGAAGAACAATTCTAAGAAGGTAAATAGAAAGGTCATAAACAAAGGATAATAAGAACAAAACTAATACGGATAGTAAATAAGTTTGCTTCCACTGCAATAAGCCTGGACACTGAAATGAAACTGCAAGAAACATCTTGCAGATGCTAACCAGAAGAAGCTTAGTAAAGCTTCGGTTACAAATATAGTTTTTTGTTCATGATTGAAATAATTTTTTCTATAAGTCAACTTAGAAGCTGATTCGTAGGTATGAAACCCACTCATCACTACACGTTACTACTAACTATACATTCATTCTATTAAAAATAGTATCAAAATGAGTGTATTTACTACATTCTTATTACAATAATAATAAATCATTCCCCAGGTTCTGTTAACCAATACATTCTTCATTTATCATAGTATAATTCATACAAATATACTAGTCTATAACAGGATAAACTACTTATCCATCTTAGCTTTGCCTCTTTCCTTACCGGAACCCTCAGTTCGCTCGACCTTAGCTGCAATCATATAATTCAAGCAAGAAGTGAGCTTAACTAGCTCAACAAGTCTAGCAATATGTAATATATACACCACATCAAGAATTATATGATTATTCTTCCTTAACTGAACAAATAGTTATGAAGTACTATGAAACATTGAAATAGCACTTTTCATTCTCATAAAATAATTCCAGAGTACATACAGTAACTTAGGAATTCTGAGCAGTTCAAAAGTCCGTGAACATTCCTTTTGATTTTTATTCATAAAAAGGAAAACTTGACACTAAGTCTGTAAGTCTGATATATCTTACGAGCACTTCTAGGTGATCAGCCTATAGTACTCTATGTTGATCAACACTCATCCATTAAACGTATCTTCGTTTAAGTTTAGGCAGCCTTATGTGCCTGCCAAATAATCGACATAAAACATATTTTTTTATTCATACTCAGGCTTACCTTTGAATCCATACCAAACAATTGGCATAGTATAGCGTTATCAATACTATATCGAAAGACTTGTAAACAAATCAATCAAACTCTTAAGGTTTATCTAGCTAAGTTAAAACTGGCATCGACTCTTTCATAAAACAATTCATGCATATTATAACATGAATCACAGAAACTTAACTAACTCGAAGGTCAAACAAGCGTTAAGGAAACTTGCCTTCAAGCGTCTTCAATTAAAGTTTAACCGTTCTCAGTCTTTACAGTTTCTACATGATATATTCACATAGCACACTGAAATTAGTTTTTTACCAACATCTTTCTCTTCTATAATTTAATTGAAATTATTTCCTTAATAATATTCTTTCAAGTTATTTATCATTCATTACGGCTTATTAATATTCATATGTCATAAACCATCACTCACCAACCATCGTTTAAGTACAACAGTTGTTGAAACCCTAATTAATTTTCTAACTCAGACATATTTTCCCTCGAATACCCAATATCGGACTCCGTATAGAAGGTACATAAGTTTTATCTTCATTTCTTATCATTCCCTTACCACGCATACCTAGTACATATTATATAACTTAAGGACGCGCGGTAAACTCGAATACGATTCTTGATTTACGTTTTCACAATTTACGTTCTTCGTTTAAATACTTTTAACCAACGTTTAATTCCTAAAATCATCATTATACATGTTCTTTAGTAATTTTCTCTTCATGTATATTAAGTATATACATGACCCATAGTTATCATGTAAAAAGTTGGGTTAATAATTAACACTGTCAAAAGTTTTTCACTTAACGGTACTTGCATACCAGCTTTTAGGTATATAAGTTAACATTGCTTATTTCATTTAGCAATAGCTAACCTCCGTCCCGTATTGCACCACTTTTTTAGGCATGGGAGAAATATTGCCAATTTCGAGCCTTTTGAATTTTTTTTTTAAGTTTTTCAGCCCAATTATTTTCGCTCAGAAACTTGATTCGGTTTAAGTCTAATCATTGTGGCACCCCAAATCCGGTTACCCAATTTCAAGTATGGTGTTCATGATCCACAATATAATAACATCTAACTACCCATTCATAATAGAAATAGTAATACATAAGTCATTAACACAGATTGTTAATACATTAGTCCCAGGTCATCTAACCTTAACCTTACAAACATACCCTTTAGATATACAAAAAGGGTTTACAATTACAACATAATAATAAGTTTATTATAACTACTCCAGCATTTTTCATTTGCCTTTGTTCTTCTTCGATCCGCTGGCCTCTTCGTTCCTAGCTGAAATGTTTTATTTAGCAAGGGTGAACAACAAATTTGCCCCGCAAGTTAAGATATACAATGAATGTATAAGAATCAGAACAACAGACTATCTATTTAGATAGAATGACACCAAAGTTCGGGAAACTTTGAAGTAGCTAAACAAATCTCTAATTACTAACAAGTCTTCTCGCTATCTATGCAACATAATAATTTGATAATGAAAGAGTGCAACGCTTTCAATGTTTCTACGATATTCTAATGAATAACAATTTAAAAATATTCTCCAGAGGTTATACTGAATGACCTTAAATGATCTTAAAATTTTATTCTCGAGTAACTATCAAAGATTTACTTTGATATACCCAAATAACAAGAGGGAAATATTTTCCCATAATTTATGCTCAGTGATCATAAAGGATCTTGAACTTCTCTTCTCGAGTAACTATCAAAGATTTACTTTGCTGTACCTAGGTGTATCAGATAACCATAAAGATTATATCATACCCCTCTGCAAGTATATAAAGTGATCAGCTTTATTATAACCTATATTATGCATAATACTTAAAAGTGCGCAATGGCCGAATATACGACCTAAAATGTTCCCTTTATATAAAAGGTTCTTCTTCTCAGTCTTTGAATTACTATTTGATTTAACAACGAAATACAATGATTTTAATATTTAATCACTTCTCTTCTCTTTTCTTCTCTTCTCTTCTCAAACTAGTCCTCAATGATTTTAATATGCTTCAATTCTAGAAACTTAACCTCCCTCCAAGCTTGCATACTCGGTGAAAACTAGTCCTCATATAATCGCATATTTATTCAAATAGCACATAGCACATAGCACATTTAGTACTCAACATATATAAATATCCTTTTTTATATATATAATATTAGGATTAACAACACAACTTTACACAAAAAGTTATAATTCTCTAACTTTACACAGAAAGTTGCAATTCTCCAACTTTATACAGAAAGTTGAACTTTTCTATTCACACATAACTATTCCCAGTTCATCAAACTTACCACACCTAGGGGTTCAGGAACTTGGCATAATTATATGAGTGTATAAACTTATCCTAGTCAGACCTTTGGCATCCATTTGCTGAGGGGTTCAAAACATTTCATATAATTATGAGTTATGAACTTACCATAGGTATGAGTTTTAAGAACTCAAAAATTAATCTTAATCTTATATTCATATAGAAAATAAAGATTTCATTCATACAAATATATATATATATATATTTATGTATGTTCACACATCGTTCTCGATACACTATCAAAAGATACTATCGCTTAAACTTAAGCTATCTACCGTCCACTCCCTTCACCAGTCTTTTTCCTTGTTGGGACACTGGTTGAATCCGTGACCCGTTCTCCCACATGAAAAACACTTTCTCATATTCGACTTAGAACAATGTAAGGAAATATGTCCTTCCTGCTTACAGTTGAAACACACGTTCTTCTTCATCATGCATTCTCCCATGTGAGTCTTTCCACACTTGCTACAGGCTTGCTTCTTCTTTGGGTTTGAATTTTCAGAGTTTCGATGTCTTTGTCCCTCTTTATCTTATTCTTTCCCTTCTTCGTTCGGTTCCTTCGCATTTATCCACCACCTTCGCCTTCCTCCTTTCCACCAACCTTCTTTCGTGCTCCGCTTTCTTGATGCGTTTCAAGATAATGCTCGCTCCGTCTTCCATAACCCCTCTAAGAGAAATACCTTACTCCGGAGTTCTTGAACTTCTGCAGATAGTTGATCTTGTTCTCCAACTTTGATCTTATTCTCTTTCTCCACCTTAGCTTCTTCTGACTCTACCTCCTCATCACCACTCAGATACATCTCGGGATAATCGTCATGATCGCTCCCCAGATTGACCATAGGTTCATCTTCTCCCACATTCTAACTCGATTCGCTTTGTCTTTGGCACGCTCTATTATTACCGGCAATGTGCAACAAATTGCTAGAATCTCCGCACTCATTTCATCTTCTCCAGACATCTTAGAATCAGTCTAAATGACTTGATTAATACTTTTCCAGTACAAACTTCACACACTATGTGTCCACATATCTCACTATCGATATATTTCGGCAATCCCTCACTTTGTACTCTAAATGAGTATTTTCTATCTCACTTATAGTTATAATCCTAGGGTTTCCCCACCCACACTTAAGGTTTATAACCTACAGCTTTGATATCAACCTATGACAGTCATGGTACTTCCAACCATAGCACCCCACAGTGATACCTATCAACTTGTTACCGACTCGCTCGGCGTCCTCTATGGAAAGTCTGACTTTGGTGCATTCCCTTAAAAGGATGTCACCAGCAAAAGGCTGGGGGCTCTTCGCAAATTCATGCTTATAGCTTTGATACCAACATGTGGCACCCCCAAATCCGGGTTACCTGACCCCCGAGTTTGGTGTTCACGATCCATAATATAATAACATCTAACTACCCATTCATAATAGAAATAGTAATTCATAAGTAATTAACAGAGATTGTTAATACATTAGTCCCATGTCATCTAACCTTAACCTTACAAACATACCCATTACATATACAAAAGGGTTTATAATTACAACATAATAATAAGTTTATTATAACTATTCCAGCATTTTTCCTTTGCCTTTGTTCTTCTTCGATTCGCTGGCCTCTTCGTTCGTAGTTGAAATGTTTTATTTAGCAAGGGTGAGCAACAAATTTGCCCCACAAGTTAAGATATACAACGAATGTATAAGAATCAGAACAACATACTATCTATTTGGATAGAATGATACCAAAGGTCGGGTAACTTTAAAGTAGCTGAACAAATCTCTAATTACTAACAAGTCTTCTCGTCATCTATGCAACACAATAATTTGATAATGAAAGAGTGCAACGCTTTCAAAGTTTCTACGATATTCTAATGAATAACAATTTAAAAATATTCTCCAGAGGTTATACTGAATGACCTTAAATGATCTTAAAATTTTATTCTCGAGTAACTATCAAAGATTTACTTTGATATACCCAAATAACAAGATGGAAATATTTTCCCAGAATTTATGCTCAGTGATCACAAAGGATCTTGAACTTCTCTTCTCGAGTAACTATCAAAGATTTACTTTGATATACCTGAAAGTAGTATGCGCACAACCCAATCATGTTTGATAATAAAACATATACTTTGTAACAATCTTATTCATTTATTAATAAAAAGTATTAATTTATTAAAGGCTTTTAATTATCTACATGATGCTGAATTATAATTTGTGATAAACTCATAGTTTTAAGCAATGCTTTTAGAATAATGATGATGATCATTCTAATGAGATCTAAATTCTTAGAAAGCTTAAAACTAAAATAGTTCCCAATCTTTGGATTACTAAATTGTGGATTAGTGAATCTGGATAGATTGGTACATACGTTGTTTGCTCATTGGTTGAGGATGATTGATCTCATGATCATTTATGTGGAGACACTAAAGCAAGTATGTAGGTGCTTATTAGAGAATAAGTTCACTGAACGTGGCTCGCTATGGAATACCTAATGGAGTTTTACTTGCCTGTCAATAGGAATTCCTGTAGTGATAGTAGTATAAGTGATCCTTGGACTTGAGATCATCATAGTATCTTGTGTATGAAAAGTTATACTTTGACTTATTCCTTAAGACCCTTAAGGTATATCAAAGGGTATGATTGGGTATAATAAGTTATACATGGAGATAATGTATGATCAATAAAGAATCTACCGCTTCTAGTAAACGAAGAGAAATGTCCTATGTGATTCGATAAATGACAACCAAGTAGTCCTTGGCGCGAAAATGAAATTAAAAGGAGTTTCTAATTTGCATTATTTGGTGTTGTTCATTTAAGAGTCGAAATACATATAATTAAATAAAATAAGACTTAACAAAGAATTCCATGCCTTATATTTAATTGGGACATCAGATGGTGAAAGGATTGAATTGTCTCGGTAACTATTTACTCAAAGGTTCTTTTATGATTAATGTTGAAATCTATATTATCTGGAAAGTCGCTGATCGCTAGGAGGCTTATCCTATCAGAGAATAAATATTATTTATTTAAATAAATTATTAGTTTAATTTATTTAAATAAATTATTATTTTAATTTATTTATTTAAATAAGATTAGAATTATTCTAATTGATTTATTCACAACCGGTTTAATATGGAGAACCTAAAGGGTCACACCATAAAAGAAAAGAATAATTATTTAAGAAGTTAATGGCATAATCGTAATAATAAGTTAAGTATATTTAATTTAATCTATGGTGATAGAATAAATTAAATAGCTTAATATTTATTATTTAATATTTTGGAAATATTAAATATAAATTAATAAGAGGAGTCTTATTATTATTATTACTATTATTATTATTTAATTCCTAAAGGAGTTTGGGAATTAATTAATAAAAGTACTCTCAAATATCCTAATAAGATTAAGAGGCAAATTAATTAAAAGAGTTTAATTAATTATCCCAAATAAGATTAGGGAGCCTAATTAATTAAAAGAATTTAATTAATTAAAATAAAATCTAATTCCTTAATTGTTAAGGAGGGTTGCCCACATCAATAAATAAGAGGAGTCTTATTATGGGTGAGAGGGTTGTTGACTTTTTCACAACAGACGTAATTCCAACCGTTGGGAGAGTACGCTCTTTTTCTATGAGAGATAGAAAAATTAGGGTTTTGCCAAACACCCATCTTCTTTGATCTTTCTTCTTCCTTGGTGGATCACCTTTAGAGGCTAAACACTTGGGTGGCTAACGTCGATCAAAGGAAGGAACCAAACCCGGTGAATTCAAGTTGAAAGCAAAAAGGATTGGAGGTGAACTTGTACCTAAGGAAGCTCGAATCTTCAAGGGTATGATTCTTGTTCTTCATATCTTTTCGTTTAATTAATAATTGTGCATAAAGGATGATTCGGGTATATGGTTTGTAAAATTTTAAAACTCTGATTTTCACGTTTTCGCTTATTTTGTGCAATTTGATTGCGTTCATAAATATTACAAACCTAACAGTGGTATCAGAACCAAACCTTTATGCGAGTTATTAATTGTTAAAATTTGATATATATGTTGATATGTGATTAGAACAATTTAATTGGGCATAATTTATTGTATATAAAAAAAACGTTATCTTGCGTCATCAAGTGATTCACATGAATCACGGTTTTATGATTTCCGTAAATCTGTTTTGGTATTTCGTGATTCACGTATATATATATATATATATATATATATATATATATATATATATATATATATATATATATATATATATATATTACTTTATATATATGTATATATGATCCAGGAGTAGTTTCGCTAAGGGCTAATTCATGTAATATTCTCCGGTTATTTGAAATGATTACTTTATATATGATATATACACGAATCAATTTAAAAACATACCGCTTTTACAAGTGAATCACGTGAAAAGGATTAATGCTAATGATATATATATATATATATATATATATATATATATATATATATATATATATATATATATATATATATATATATATATTATTCTTAATTATTTTATAATTAAAATAAAAGTTTATTTTAATCTTAAAATAAAAGGTTTATTTTAATTTTAAAATAAACGATTTATTTTAATTTTAAAATTTAATTTCATGCTAACTAATTAGAGTTGGAATTGTATTACATGATAACTAATTGGAGTTAAAATTGGATTACATGTTTCCTTAAATAAAGGAGTTTATTTAGATATGAAATAAGATTTCATGTTATTCAAAATAAAGGAGTTTATTTGTGAATAGAAAGAGAATCAGTATTTTCTTAAATAAAGGAGTTTATTTAAATATAGAATAAGATTTCATATTATTCAAAATAAAAGAGTTTATTTGTGAATAGAAAATAGAATATACGCTTCCTTTAATAAAGGAATTTTTTTTTACATGGAATTGATTCCATAATTAATTAAAATAAAGGAGTTTATTTTGATTAAATAATTTGATTAAAATAAAATTGTTTATTTTATTCAAAATTGGATAAATTAAAATAAAAGAGGTTTATTTTGACTTAAATGTGGATTAAAATAAAGGAGTTTATTTTGATTCAAAATTAGATTTTATACTAACTAGATTTGCTCATTAAATGATATCAATATATATATTGAATGTTTATTATTCATGAGATGAATGTAATTTATTAATGCATATGGTGATGTGTATGATAATAAATGGGATTGATTATGGACTATTGACCAATATGATTGGATTTTATTTTACTTGGATGCATGAATGTATGAGTTTTATTAAATGGGGTGTGCGTACCTCGTCTTCTCTATTTTTCTTAATGTAAATTCTATCTTACTCCTATGTACTTCCCCTTGACTGCTGATCAAGGTTTCTATTTATTTTAAATAGTTTTGTAATAGGAATAGTTAGAATTAATTTTGAAGAATTGTAGATCAAGGAGCAAGGAGCGCTTGAAGACCCGTTTGTAATGGAGCCTGGGTTTAAATGTAATAGTTATTTTTAAATATTAATTCTTGCACCCCTAGGGTTTGACCTCTTGGTTCACTTGGTGGCTCTAGTGAACCAAACTAGAATAAAGTCCATAATCAATCCAAGTAGAATATAGTATTCTATATGTGCATGCTTATACTATATATATTATGTTTTATGCAAACATGCTTCGCATGTTCATTAATATGACGCGTATTTTATATATATATATATATATATATATATATATGTGTGTGTGTGTGTGTGTGTGTGTGTGCATGTGTGCTAAACAAGATGAGACAAATTAATAACAAACCCCTCAAATGTTTTATATTAAGTCCTAAGCGTTCAAAGATATTTGGAATATCGAACATCGCCTTCTAGCATGATAAAAAATAATAGAGTATCAATTAATTATTATAAGTTTGTTGTGTCACCACAAGGCTTATCTTAATTCTTTGAGATGTTAATTTTATCACATTTGATGCTTATAAAGAAAATTGAACAATACTGTTTTGTTGTGTCACCACAAGGACAATGTTTTTCTTTTTTGAATATATGGAGTGCTAGGTTGGACTTAACTTGGATAATTTTGATTCGGATGTGCCACCACTTGATCAAAATAATCTAAGAGGCAAAATACATGGAGTTGCATAGTTGATGTAATTGACAGGAGTTGTCTACCTATTTATTTATATATAGTTTGTTGTGTCACCATAAGGCTATATACATTTGAAATGGGATCCTTATTCTTACTAGCAAATTTTTAATTAGGTTTTGCCGAACTATATAAGTGAGGGTAATATAGTTTGATGAAAATAGTGAGAGATGCCAATTTAAAACAAGTCCTAATTTATTTTGGTAATTAATAAAAGAATGTATGCTAAAATATTATTAATTACAAATTCATTTACAGAATTTTACAATGTCTAAATTACTATCACTGTGAAGCATATTAGATGTTATTTAACCGGACCGAATTAAACGGATTAGTTAAGGAAATTGAGAATAGTTCTCACGACTGAAAAGCTATCTTATGTCCTTAATAAGTCTATCCCTGCAATGGTTGCAGACAATGCCTCTAAGGAAGATATTGTTACTTTTAGAAAGTTACAAGATGATGCACAGTTGGCTCAATGCATCATCCTCGCATCCATGAGTAACGTGCTTCAGCGTCAGCATGAAACTATGGGTGCTCTTACTATATTCCTGCACATCAAGTAGTTGATGGTGAGGAAAGTAGGACTGATAAATATCAGATATCTAAGGAGCTCTTTCGATCTAGAATAACCGATGACACTATAGTACAGACACAAGTCCTTAACATAATCAATTTGATTGATCAATTAGGACAACGGGTTTTGTTATGGATGGAGAATTGAGCCAAGATTTAATCTTGCACTCACTCACGGACTCCTTTCACAATTGTTGTGAATTTTTCATATGAACAAGCTAGATATAAGCCTCACTGATTTTCTTAACATGTTGAAAAATGTTGAGAGTCACTTTCCAACCAAGAAATACAATGTCTTACTGGTAGGGGCCAAAGGATCTTCTGCAAAGAAGAACGATTAAAAGAAGGTAAATAGAAAAGGCAAAAATAAAGGGTAATAAGAACAAAATTGATACGAATAGCAAAGGAGTTTGCTTCCACTATAATAAGCCTGGACATTGGAAGAAAACTACAAGAAGCATCTTGTAGAGGCTAACCAGAAGAAGCTTAGTGAAGCTTCCGTTACAAATATAGTTTTTTGTTCATGATCGAAATAAATTTTTCTTTAAGTCAAGATTCTATTTGGGTATTGGATACCAGCTTTGGTTATCATAAATATAGATTTATGAAGGGACCAAACAGAAGTAGAAAGCTAAACAAAGATAAGTAATCCTATGTCTGGTAAATGAAGCAAAGGTTGCTGCATTAGCCATAGGAACTTATAGTTTAGCAATGCCTACGGGAAAATCTATTAAGTCAATAAGTTGTTATTGTATTCTAGTTCTTGTTAAAAAACATTATTTCTATTTTATTGTTGGACAATAAAATCTTTGGTATTATAATTAAGAACAATTTTTATTCTATTTATGATAATAATGTTTTGTATAGAACTGAAATATTACTTAATGGATTTTGTGTACTTGACTTACGTGAAAATAATTTTGCAAATTGAACAAACTAGTATAAGAAAAAGAGATGATGATTCAAAGAGTTGAATGTTTGTATTTGATGAAATACAAGTATGAAAGGAAAAATTGTACCTTGTTGGACATAGTGCGGTCCATACTGATTTTACCGACATTCCAGTATCCTTTTGGGATAATGTTCTAGAAATGGCTGTATATCTACGAAAAAGGTAACCTCAAAATCCGGCCCCAAGACTCCATAAAAGTTATGGATGGGAGGATTCCTAATCTTAAGTATGTTAAGATAAGGGTTGTCCAACTTATGTGAAAAGGTTTCAAAGGATAAGCTTGGGACAAGATTTGACAAGTACAAATTTGTGGGACATCCTAAAGTAAGTTTAGGTATATGTTCTATAATCCTACTTAGCAAAAGGTGTTTGTTGCGAAACACACATTTCTAAGATAAAGATGTTTATCATTGAAGGGGCTAGTGAGAGGATAATAGATCTTGAAAGTTCAAGAACCACAAACACTATAAGTCAAATAAGAGGAACTCAGAAATAGACCTATTGTATTACCACAACCTAATCGAATCAGAACTGGAATAATTCCGAAGATACCTGGGTGGTATGGATTCATCATGGATGATGATGATGAGGTACGTATCATAGAAGATGATGATCCAGTTACATACGATGAGGTAAGAGTTGTAGACACTCAGAGAAATGGATTGAAGCAAGCTTCTCAAAAATGGAACATTCGCTTTGATGAAATAAATCAAAAGAGTTTGATTTTATCACAAATAAGAATGAACCTAGCGTGTACAAAAGGGTCAGTGGGAGCGTCGTGACATTTCTAGTATTATATGTTGATATACTACGGATAAGGAATGATATACCAATGCTACAATCAGTAAAGATAAAGTTGTCTAAATATTCCTCCATGAATGATTTGGGAAGAGTATCTTAATTGGGGATACAAATCTATATAGATAGATTTAATAGGATGCTCGACTTAACCCAAGGAACGTATATTCATTTGATGCTAAAGTCATTTAGCATGGCAAACTCTATGGGATATCTCATGTTGATGAGCCATGGAGTGTATCTCTCTAAATAGTCCCCAAAGACTCCAAAAAGAGAGATCACATGAGTAACTATCATGCATGCAATGAAATGTACGGGACCTGATGTTGATCAGTCATATTCTGGAGAAGTTCACTGTGAGTCGTTGAAAACATCTTAAAGTACTTAACCAGCACTAAGGATGTGATCATATTCATAGTGGGTCTAAATTAAAACTAGAGGGCTTAGCAAACTCAAGTTTTTCAGACAGACCAAGACGACAGAAAATCCACTTTAAGGTAAAGTGTTACCTTGAACGGTGGTGCAGTGAATTGGAAAGGTTACAAACAGCAAAGAGTTGTTGGTTTAGTGATAAAGACAAAGTATATAGCTATAAATGAAGCTGCAAGTTGATTGTTTGGATGAAAATTTCAATACAGAACTAGGAATAGTTCCTAAGTCTCATCTTGAATCTAAACATGTGTTGTGGCACTTTCACTTGATTATAAGAATCATTGAAAGATGGGAAATCACTATAGAGATAGTGGACTCTCAAGAACAACATTACATATCCATTAACTAAAGGTTATCCAACAGCAGGATAATCGTCACTTAGAGAAGAAGGGTATGAGATACCATGGCGATTGGCTTTAGTGCAAGTGGGAGATTGAAAGTAGTATGCACACAAGCCAATCATGTTTGATGATAAAGCATATACTTTGTAACAATCTTATTCATTTATTAATAAAAAGTATTAATTTATTAAAGGCTTTTAATTATCTACATGATGCTGAATTATAATTTGTGATAAACCCATAGTTTTAAGCAATGCTTTTAGAATAATGATGATGATCATTCTAATGAGGTCTAAATTCTTATAAAGCTTAAAACTAAAATAGTTCCCAATCTTTGGATTACTAAATTGGGGATTAATGAATCCGGATAGATTGGTACATACGTTGCTTGCTCATTGGATGAGGATGATTAATCTCATGATCATTTGTGTGGAGACACTAAAGCAAGTATGTAGGTGCTTATTAGAGAATAAGTTCACTGAACGTGGCCCGCTAAGGAATACCTAATGGAGTTTTACTTGCCTGTCAATAGAAATTCCTGTAGTGATAGTAGTACAAGTGATCCTTGGACTTGAGATCATCATAGTATCTTGTGTATGATGAGTTATACTTTGACTTATTCCTTAAGACCCTTAGGGTATATCAAACGGTATGATTGGGTATAATAAGTTATACATGGAGATAATGTATGATCAATAAAGAATCTACCGCTTCTAGTAAACGAAGAGAAATGTCCTATGTGATTCAATAAATGACAACCAAGTAGTCCTTGGCCAAGGCAGAATGAAATTAAAAAGGAGTTTCTAATTTGCATTATTTGGTGTTGTTCATTTAAGAGTCGAAATACATATAATTAAATAAAATAAGACTCGACAAAGAATTCCATGTCTTATATTTAATTGGGACATCAGATGGTGGAAGGATTGAATTGTCACAATAACTATTTACTCAAAGGTTCTTTTATGATTAATGTTGAAATCTATATTATCTGGAAAGTCGTTGATCGCTAGGGAGGCTTATCCCTATTGTAGAATAAATATTATTTATTTAAATAAATTATTAGTTTAATTTATTTATTTAAATAAGATTAGAATTATTCCAATTGATTTATTCACAACCGATTTAATATGGAGAACCTAAATGGTCACACCATAAAAGGAAGAATAATTATTTAAGAAGTTAATGACATAATCGTAATAATAAGTTAAGTATATTTAATTTAATCTATGGTGATAGAATAAATTAAATAGCTTAATATTTATTATTTAATATTTTGGAAATATTAAATATAAATTAATAAGAGGAGTCTTATTATTATTATTACTATTATTATTATTTAGTTCCTAAAGGAGTTTGGGAATTAATTAATAAAAGTACTCTCAAATATCCTAATAGGATTAGGAGGCAAATTAATTAAAAGAGTTTAATTAAGTATCTCTAATAAGATTAGGGAGCTTAATTAATTAAAAGAATTTAATTAATTAAAATAAAACCCAATTTCTTAATTGTTAAGGAGGGTTGCCCACATTTATAAATAAGAGGAGTCTTATTATGGGTGAGAGGGTTGTTGACTTTTTCACAACAGACGTAATTCCAACAGTTGGGAGAGTACGCTCTTTTTCTATGAGAGATAGAAAAATTAGGGTTTTGCCAAATACCCATCTTCTTGGATCTTTCTTCTTCCTTGGTGGATCACCTCTAGAGGCCAAACACTTGGGTGGCTAACGTTGATCAAAGGAAGGAACCAAACCCGGTGGATTCAAGTTGAACGCGAAAAGGATTGGAGGTGAACTTGTACCTGAGGAAGCTCGAATCTTCAAGGGTATGATTCTTGTTCTTCATATCTTTTCGTTTAATTAATAATTGTCCATAAAGGATGATCCGGGTATATGGTTTGTAAAATTTTAAAACTCTGATTTTTTACGTTTCCGCTTATTTTGTGCAATTTGATTGCGTTCATAAATATTACAAACCTAACAATACCCAGGTGTATCAGATAACCATAAAGATTATATCATACCCCTCTACAAGTATATAAAGTGATCAGCTTTATTATACCCTATATTATGCATAATACTTAAAAGTCCGCAATGGCCGAATATACGACCTAAAATGTTCCCTTTATATAAAAGGTTCTTCTTCTCAGTCTTTGAATTACTATTTGATTTAACAACAAAATACAATGATTTTAATATCTAATCACTTCTCTTCTCTTTTCTTCTCTTCTCTTCTCAAACTAGTCCTCAATGATTTTAATATGCTTCAATTCTAGAAACTTAACCTCCCTCCGAGCTTGCATACTCGGTGAAAACTAGTCCTCATATAATCGCATATTTATTCAAATAGCACATAGCACATTTAGTACTCAACATATATAAATATCATTTTTTATATATATAATATTAGGATTAACAACACAACTTTACACAAAAAAGTTATAATTCTCTAACTTTACACAGAAAGTTGCAATTCTCCAACTTTATACAGAAAGTTGAACTTTTCTATTCACACATAACTATTCCCAGTTCATCAAACTTACCACACCTAGGGGTTCAGGAACTTGCCATAATTATATAAGTGTATAAACTTATCCTAGTCAGACCTTTGGCGTCCATTCGCTGAGGGGTTCAAAACATTTTATATAATTATGAGTTATGAACTTACCATAGGTATGAGTTTTAAGAACTCAAAAATTAATCTTAATCTTATATTCATATAGAAAATAAAGATTTCATTCATACAAATATATATATTTACGTATGTTCACACATCATTCTCGATACACTATCAAAAGATACTATCGCTTAAACTTAAGCTATCTAAGTCCACTCCCTTCACTAGTCTTTTTCCTTGTTGGGACACTGGTTGAATCTGTGACCCGTTCTCCTACATGAAAAACACTTTCTCATATTCGACTTAGAACAATGTAAGGAAATATGTCCTTCCTGCTTCCAGTTGAAACACACGTTCTTTTTCATCATGCATTCTCCCACGTAAGTCTTTCCATACTTGCTACAGGCTTGTTTCTTCTTTGGGTTTGAATTTTCAGAGTTTTCGCTGTCTTTGTCCCTCTTTATCTTATTATTTCCCTTTTTGCTGGTTCCTTCAGACGATCCACCACCTTCAGTCTTCGTCCTTTCCACATGCGCCTTCAGCTCATTCTGTTTTTAAGTCATTTCGCGTAACGCTCGCTCCGTCTTCCATAACTCCTCCAAGAGAAATACCTTACTCCAGAGTTCTTGAACTTCTGCAGATAGTTGATCTTGTTCTCCAACTTTGATCTTATTCTCTTTCTCCGCCTTAACTTCTTCTGACTCTGCCTCCTCATCACCACTCAGATACATCTCGGGATAATCGTCATGATCGCTCCCCAGATTGACCATATGTTCATCTTCTCCCACCTTCTAACCTGATTCGCTTTGTGCTGGCACGTCGGCTATTGGCACTGGTGCAACAGCCGCTAACATCTTCGCACTCATTTCATCTTCTCCAGACATCTTAGAATTAGTCTAAATGACTTGATTAATACTTTTCCAGTACGAACTTCACACACTATGTGTCCACATATCTCACTATCGATATATTTCGGCAATCCCTCACTTTGTACTCTAAATGAGTGTAAGACCCCAATTTTTTTTTTTAATAAAATGGAATTTCCTCTATTTATTATTTTGAAATAGTAAGGGTTAAATTGATTAATGTGGTTAGTTATGAGTAAAATGCGTGAATATTTTAAAATAAACAGGTGGTTATAAAATATTCATTGTTGTCGGGGAATATTCGTTTGGTCGTGGAATATTCTTGTTGTCGGGGAATATTCGTACGACGGCGCAGTCTTTTGTGGTCCCCATAACGGAAAGAGATTGGATGAAGAAAAAGACAAGTATGAGTTATTTATAAATAACGGCATAGTTGTTACTGCTATTATCTTGTTGGAATACCCTTGGTTAAAACACGATGTACGCCACGTTGTTGCACAAGAGAACACACTCAGTATTGCACCAATTATTGATTCTTATGTAAGAAGGAACTACTCAATAATTGTTACAAGAGAATTACCGCTCAAAGATTTTATTTTATTGATTCAATAATTGATGCGTTGATATTTTATATTATCGTTGTTTCAATAATTGTCACTACACAAGATTTTCCATTATCGAAGAAATAATTCATATTATCTCGAATAATATTATTAGTAAACATTATTGGCAATGTCTAGAAAGTTACATCTAAGGAGAGGTTTGGTCACCTAATCAAGCTACCAAGAAGGAGAAATTCTTATTGAAAGCCCCTCTCTCTTAGGAACTACCGGTTGTTAATCTTGTGATTCTCAGTAATATTATTTATGAATAATTAATTATTGATTTATATGATGAGGAAATATTGATTTTATGTGGATATAGATGGAGAAAATTTTTAAAGTGACAATTGTTAAAAATTGATAATTTATCTTTTCTGATAAAATAATATTTTATTATATTATTATAATATAATAATAATATTTTTACAATGAATGTGTGATATATGAGTATATGAGGAGGAAGA
This sequence comes from Panax quinquefolius, assembly GCA_020205615.1. Taxonomy (NCBI): domain Eukaryota; kingdom Viridiplantae; phylum Streptophyta; class Magnoliopsida; order Apiales; family Araliaceae; genus Panax; species Panax quinquefolius. The sequence goes on from CM035166.1 coordinate 46,171,539, forward strand.
GTATTTTTATTGCAAAAGTTGTTTAACACATGTTTTGTGTGTCGGTGGACCCCATTTCTTGACTGAAATTTGATTATAGCCTGTAAAATCATCCCTATGTGGATTTCGGTCAATTACTGTTTGGAATTTGGAAAAACTTTCTTCTGCAAAGTTTTAGAGAATTGAATTTTCTATAAAAACTTGCGAGATTCGAATTTTCTGACAAAAGAGTTATTTGTTATGAATTATTGAAGTTCTGAAGTTCCGAAATAATTGATTTTTGGGAGTTTTAGTTAATTATTTTGAGAAAAACGTTTTTTGTGCAATTAGTGGGCTCACATGTGTTATAAATGATCTGAATTTAGATCTTCAAATTTGGGCTAAGGAAATTTATAATATATATTAATATTTTATTAAATTTTCTGCTTTGGTGTTCTAAGCATTTTTCTATAAATATGGTGCTTAGGTTAGAATTGAAAATCACATCAGAAACTAAAGATTTCTTTCTCTTTCTCTCTCTATAATATCGAGCGTATTTTGTGAGTATTTTAGTACTTTGAGTATTGCTATATACGGCAAAGCTCTTTCAAAGACTATATCCAAAGATTCGAATCGGCAATCTTTTGTTTTTTTGCGAGGTAAGGGATGTTATTTTCTTCGTAAGTGATATTATTTCTTCAATATCATTATGCCGAAATATTGGTTGGAACTTTTTATCAAATTTGGAACTTTTTCATGTCGGGGTTACTATTCATGAGTTACTATTCACGAGTTACTATTCATGAGTTACTATTCACGAGTTACTATTCACGAGTACTATTCACGAAGCATGATGATTTTTTTTTGTGAAATTTCTATCTTTTAGTGTCGGAGTTACTATTCACGTATACGGCACTATTCACGTATACGACACTATTCACGAATACGGCACTATTCACAGAAAAATTAAATTTTCTTTTCTGTGTCCAAGATTGTCTGTTATGATTTCTATCTTTGATTGGATCTATGTTTTGGTCTTCATTCTTGAATTTAACTCCACTCTGATTATTTATGAAGTATTTTTGAACTTGGATTGTGTAAAGTACGAATCCTTAATATTTGTTCTTTAGTTTCACTGGATTCGTTTCCTTTAAAATATTGTTCATCATCCTCAGTCCTAAATGATGATATAACTGAATATCTTTGGCCCGTAGTGCAAAGATGAATGATTTTCTGAAGAATATCTTTGGCCCGTAGTGCAAAGATAACCAGGTGTTTAGATGAACATGACCAACTGACGAATATCTTTGGCCCGTAGTGCAAAGATGAACAGGTGTTGAGATGAACATAACCAACTGATGAATATCTTTGGCCCGTAGTGCAAAGATGACTATTTGATTTATAATGTATATTGATTGATGTTACAAGGATAAAATATCGATGATGGACTTTTAAATTCATAGATGATAGTAGATTTCATTCTCTACTTAACTCTTCTAATGAATTGTTGTTTCACTGCAGCTTGTTGATCTAAAACTTGTTGTCTATTGTATTCTATCGATTTTTCCTCAAGAAGACTAAGGATAATTTGTTGTACATTATCTTAGTCATAATTTTCTTTTTGGGCTAGTTGAGCTCACCCTTTTCATTTTTGTTCCATTTTTCTTCTCGTGAGACGAGAATATATAGCGGAACTAGTTAAAAGTGTGGAGTAATGGTTCAAGACAGCTTGTTTTAGTAGTCCTCACTATTTTGTAAAATAGTGTATGAATAATTGTAATGAGGACTTATTTGAGTGTAGATATTGTCTAGAAGACAATATTTGTATTTAAACTCACAGTTTATGTGTTGTCGTATTTTGCACGACAATTGTATTAATGAAGTTGTAGTTTTTTCTGTACCATGTATTTGACTACTCAGAATGGGTGATGTATACCTGTTTTGGGGGCGTCACAATGAGTATTTTCTATCTCACTTATGGTTATAATCCTAGGGTTTCCCCACCCCCACTTAAAGTTTATAACCTATAGCTTTGATACCAACCTGTGACACTCATGGTACTTCCAACCATAGCACCCCACAGTGATACCTATCAACTTGATACCGACTCGCTCAGTGTCCTCTACGGAAAGTCTGACTTCAGTGCATTCCCTTAAAAGGATGTCACCAGCAAAAGGCTCGGGGCTCTTCGCAAATTCATGCTTATAGCTTTGATAGCAACATGTGGCATCCCCAAATCCGGGTTAGCCGACCCCCGAGTTTGGTGTTCACGATCCATAATATAATAACATCTAACTACCCATTCATAATAGAAATAGTAATTCATAAGTCATTATCAAAGATTGTTAATACATTAGTCCCATGTCATCTAACCTTAACCTTACAAACATACCCTTTACATATACAAAAGGGTTTACAATCACAACATAATAATAAGTTTATTATAACTACTCTAGCATTTTTCCTTTGCCTTTGTTCTTCTTCGATTCACTGGCCTCTTCGTTCCTAGCTGAAATGTTTTATTTAGCAAGGGTGAGCAACAAATTTGCCCCGCAAGTTAAGATATACAACGAATGTATAAGAATCAGAAAAACATACTATCTATTTGGATAGAATGATACCAAAGATCGGGGAACTTTGAAGTAGCTGAACAAATCTCTAATTACTAACAAGTCTTCTCGTTATCTATGCAACACAATAATTTGATAATGAAAGAGTGCAATGCTTTCAAAGTTTCTACGATATTCTAATAAATAACAATTTAAAAATATTCTCCAGAGGTTATACTGAATGACCTTAAATGACCTTGAAATTTTATTCTCGAGTAACTATCAAAGATTTACTTTGATATACCCAAATAACAAGAGCGAAATATTTTCCCAGAATTTATGCTTAATGATCACAAAGGATCTTGAACTTCTCTTCTCGAGTAACTATAAAGATTTACTTTGATATACCCAGGTGTATTAGATAACCATAAAGATTATATCATACCCCTCTGCAAGTATATAAAGTGATCAGCTTTATTATACCATATATTATGTATAATACTTAAAAGTGCACAATGGCCGAATATACGACCTAAAATATTCCCTTTATATAAAAGGTTGTTCTTCTCAGTCTTTGAATCAGTATTTGATTTAACAACGAAATACAATGATTTTAATATCTAATCACTTCTCTTCTCTTCTCTTCTCAAACCTATCTAGTTTTCTTTTTCGATCTAGCCGAAACAACTGGGATTGATCTATCAATAATAATTGAATTCTCTTATCTTATCTTCCCGAACCTATCAAGTTCTAACAATTGTTCGTCTAGCCAGAACAATTAGCTAAGATATTTCTCAACACGATTTAACAATAGACAGAATTTATCTATACTGTGACGCCCCCAAAATAGGTATGCATCATTCATCTTGAGTCGCCAAATACATGGTACAAAATTCAAATACAACTTAATAATACAACTGTCGTGTAAAATACGAAAAAACATAAACTAAGAGTTTTAAAATGAATATTGTCTTCTAGACAGTATTCAACTCAAATGGAGTCTTCAATACAATTATTATCGACCTATTTGATAGAATAGTGAGGACTACTAATATTATCATCTGGACTGTCACTCCGTTCCCCGACTAGTCTCGGCTACGTTCTCATTTCCTAAAGAGGACAATGAAAGTAAAAGGGTGAGCTCAACTAGCCCGGTAATAAATATTATGACTAAGATAATGCAGAATAATTTATCTTTAGCCTTCAACAGTGTTTGTGACGCCCCCAAAATAGGTATACATCACCCATTATGAGTCGCCAAAAACTTGGTACAGAAACAACTACAACTTCATTAATACAATTGTTGTGTAAAATACAACAACCCAATACTGTGAGTTTGAATACAAATATTCTCTACTAGAGAGTATACAAACTCAAAAGGAGTCCTTATTACAATTATTATCACACTATTTTATAAAATAGTGAGGACTGCTAACACCACTGACTAAAAACATCACCCCGCACCCCGACTAGTTCCCGTTATATTCTCGCCTCCTGAGAAAAATGGAACAAAAAGGGTGAGCTCAACTAGCCCAGTAAAGAATATTATGACTAAGATAATATACAATAAATTATCGTTAGTCTTCAACAGGAAAAATCTGATAAAATATAATAGACAACAAGTTTTAGATCAACAACTGCAGCAGAAAACAGCAATCCATTAGAAGAGTCGAGTAGAGAAAGAATTCTACTATCTTCTAAGATTTAAAAGTCCATCATCAATATTTTATCCCTGTAACATCAATCAATATACATCTTGAATCAAATATTCATCTTTGCACTACAGACCAAATATATTCATTTGTATCACCAGTTGGTCATGTTCATCTCAACACCTGTTCATCTTTGCACTACGGGCCAAAGATATTTATTAGGTAATCATTCATCTTTGCACTACAAGCCAAAGATATTCATTTGTATCATCATTTAGGACTAAGGATGATGAAAAATATTTTAAAGAAAACGAATCCAGTAAGATAACAGATCAAATATTAAGGATTCGTATTACAGTTTATCCAAGTTCAGTAATATTCCGAAATAACCAATTTTGAAGCAGAATTCAAAAATAATGATCAAAACATGGATACAATCAAAGATAGTAACCATAATAGACAACTTAGACAAAAAGAAGAAAATTTTATTTTTCGGTAAATAGTGTCGTATTCGTGAATAGTGCCATATACGTGAATAGTAACCCCGACACAAAAAGTTCCAAACTTGATAAAAGGTTCATAACAATATTTAGGCATAATGATATTGAAGAAAATATCATTTAAGAAGAAGATAATATCCCTTACCTCAAAATATCAGTACTTCTGATCGGAATATCGGTATAAGGCTGAAGGAAACTTGCACTGATTAACAAAAACTCACAAAGTATCTAAATATTCACAAATTACACTCAATAATCTAGAGAGAGAAAGAGAAGAAACTTGTTTCTGGTGTGATTTTCAATTCTAACTTAGCCCTCTATTTATAGGAAAATGTTAGTACGCCGAAGCAGACTTAACCTGCAACCTAATGGCTTTACCTGCTACTATTCCCACCCACCACATTTGAATAAAAATATTAGCACATTTCTTTACCAACCAAGAGTGGGACCCACCAATTATAGAATTTTCCACCAAAATGATAAATTCTGCAACTTCAACAATTTCTGAACCAGTCATCTCGTAAAATTCATAACAAATCATACGTTAATTTTTAACGGTTCAAAATTTGTGGACATATACTCAACTTATATATGTATAACATATCCAAAAATTACCACGATCCAACGGTCGGATTAAAAATTATAACCCCCGTAATATATCTCAAAAACCCTGATTTGATTTTTAATACCTCCATTCCGACAAAAATACTGATAAAACACCTCAGCATTAATTCCTTCATTTTTATCAACATAAAATAAATATATCCATCATTTATATCCACAAAAAATAAATATTTCTTTATCATATGAATCAATAATTAATTATTCACAAATAATATTACGTAATCACAATTATGACAACCGATAGCCTCCTGTGAAAGAGGGGCTTTCCAATAAGAATTTCTCCTTCTCGGCGCAATTAGGTGACCAAACCTCTCCTTGACGTAAATTTCTAGACATTGCCAATAATGCTATCTAATAATATTATTCAAATAATATGAATTATTGATCCGATAATGGGAAATATCGTGCGTTGACAATTATTGAAACAACAATAATATAAAATATCAATGCAATTAATTATTGAATCAATAAAATAAAATATTTAACAAGAATTCATCGTAATAATTATCGAGTAGTGCCTTCTTACGTAAGGATCAATAATTCATCAATACTGCATCCACGCCATTCATCGTATTTTAACCACTCGGGTATTCCAACAATGTTAATTCAGTAACAAACTACGCCAAGCTATTTATAAAAAACTCAAACTTGTCATTTTCTTCATCCGACAATTATTCTTTTATGGGTCCCACAAATGACTGCGCCGTCGTACGAATATTTCCTGACAACAAGAATATTCCACGACTAAATGAATATTCCCCGACAACAATGATTATTTTATAACCACTTGCATATTTTGCAAAATTTGCACATTTCACCCATAACCGTAGAATTATATCAAATTAATACCTTATTATTCACAATAATAATTAGAGGAAATTGATTTTATTTATAATAAGTTGGGGTCTTACAACCTCCCTCCTTATGAAACTTCGTCCTCGAAATTGACATACGCATACGCACTGTGTTTTCAAAGGTGAGGATACCTCGCTTTCATTTCTGATTCCAACTCCCAGATCATCTCTTCAATAGCATGGTTTCTCCACAAAACCTTAACTTGTGGTATAACCTTGGTGCATAGGACATGCTCTTTCCTATCCAAGATCTAACAGGTACTTCTTCGTACGTTAAATCTTTGGCTATCTCGTCTGGTTCTAACGCAATAATATGGTTCGGGTCTTTCACATATTTACGAAGCATGGATATATGAAAAACATTATGAACACGAGACATACTTGGAGGTAATGCGAGTCTATATGCCACATTTCCTATTCGGTCAAGAATCTCAAATGGACCAACAAATCGTGGATTGAGCTTTCCTCTCTTTCCAAATCTTGTAACTCCCTTCCATGGAGCAACATGTAATAATACATGATCTCCAATATTAAACTCCACGTCCTTTCTATGAAGATCAGCATAACTCTTTTGTCAATCTTGTGAGGTTTGAATACGTTGTTGAATCATTTGGATCTTTTTTGTAGTCATGCATACTAATTCTGGTCCCAACAACGTTGCTTCTCCCACCTCGTCCCAACATACTGTAGAATGACACTTTCGTCCATACAATGCATCAAATGGAGCCATGCCTATACTTGCTTGATAACTGTTGTTGTAGGAGAATTCCACCAGTGGCAAGTACTTATCCCAACTTCCTTTAAAATCTAAGACACAAAGTCTTAATAGATCTTTAAGGGTTTGAATAGTCCTCTCTAATTATCTGCATCTGCTTTGAGGATGGTATGCCAAATCAATCAGAACTCCGCTCCCATAGCTTTCAAGCAAGCTAACCCAAAATCGTGAAGTGAATCTTGGGTCACGATCCAAAACTATGGATACCGGCATGCCATGCAATCGCACAATCTCATTCACGTATATACGAAAGCAACACGCTCAAGGAATAAGTCTCACGACGGGTAAGAAATGGGCGACTTGGTTAATCTATCAATAATAACCCAAATCGCATCTATGCCTTGAGAAACCTTTGGGAAAGACCCAGAACGAAATCCATAGTAATGTGTTCCCACTTCCATTTCAGAATCTCAAGTGGTTGTAATGGACCCTTTGGCACTTGATGCTCCGCCTTTACACGTTGACAAGTTAAACACCTCGAGATAAACTCCGCGATCTCTCTCTTCATATTATTCCACCAAAATGTATGTCGAATATCATGATACATTTTGGTACTCCCAGGATGGATTGCAAACGGTGTGTTGTGTGCCTCCATCATGATTCTATGCTTCAAGTCAGAATCATTAGGAATACAAAGTCTGGAGTTGAATCTAAGTATTCCTTCTTCATCGATTCTTACTTCTGGAATAGCACCTTCTTGCACTTTCTTCTTCATACGCATCAGCTCCATGTCCGTAGCTTGAGTAGCTTTAACTTTATCGATTAAAGTCGGTTCTACTCGTATATTCATCATCATCATGTGGGTCCCTGGAGTCTTTAATTCTACTTCCATCCTTTGCAAGTCATACAGAATGGGCCTTTGCATTGACAATATCGCACTCATACTCGCATATGATCTTTTACTCAATGCGTCAGCTACTACGTTCGCTTTTCCAGGATGATATTGAATAGTGTGATCGTAATCTTTCAATTGTTCAAGCCAACGTCGTTGTCGCATGTTGAGTTCTTTTTGGGTGAAGAAATATTTGAGGCTTTTATGGTCCGTATAAATCTCCACTTTCTCCCCATACAAGTAGTGTGTAACGCCCCCAAATCCAGGTACATGAAACCCGAACTCGGTGCTTTACGATACCATTTCTATGAGCGGAATAATACTAACAATAATATCAATAATATCAATTTCAAACTTAACTTACATTTATCAGAGTCTAATCCCAAGTACGCAACCTTTGCTACAATATATTACATGATAGATAATAAATACCATGGTCTATATATTGTCTAACCATTACAAAAGATACCATTAAACATATTTTGTTTGCTTTTCTTTTCACTTGTTCTTGGCTGTACCTTCCAGTTAATCATGCTTAGCTGAAAACATTTAAATTTAAGCAAGGACGAGCATTTGAGTGCCCAGCAAGTAATAACAATTATAAGTATAATTAGCTGAAAGAAATAAATGTTTTCTTTGTATATCACTTCTACAACGAATTAATAGTTGTGAAGTAAACTAAACAAATCATAACCATCTATCAATTCTATACCAAAACTTTTGAAACTACGTATTGACTATATATATATAGGGTAGTCGACATATTATGAACATTGTTTTCTGTTTTCAAAATGGTTAGACAGAAATTCATCTGCAAACCGTCATAGCTTACGGGCACGAGGGTGTACACCCATGGACCCTGTATTGATCAATACAACATACAAGAACGATGTTATCGTTCACTCTGTCCGCCTTGGGCGCATAAAAGTTTTCCCATATTTGGGATGTTCATACTTAGTCTTGAGTCCAAACCAAAGAAATTTGATTGGATACAAAAAGGTTTTATCATAATCAACGATATTTCTGAATCTGTGTCTAACTGATCGAATAGCTTAGATGTACATGTGTATATATATCAACATGTAATTGAATACAATGATTATCCAAGTGGGGACACTTGTAAAACCATTTACAGCAATTAACGAACATAATATATATCTGAATTACCATATACTAACATGTTGATAAACAGTGATCGGATATAGAATATATCGCAATAGAGTTAATAATATAGCATAATAATAATATAATTCTGAAACTTCTTACTCATGTCCATTGCATAAAAGAAATGCAAAGGTAGGATACTTGCCTGATCTGCTGCTTACAATTCTCAACTTAGTTCTATCTTTTATACCGAAACCTATCATTAATAAGATCATTTGATCGATTAAAAACACATATCGTAACACATAGTACCGCTTATTGCAGTCAACACATAAACTAATCACATTGCCATATACATTTCACAGTCATTACATCACAAAACAAATACATATACAGACACATTATGCAAGTCCAGATTAATTTCTAGAACATGTCATGCATCTTGGCGACTTTTATCGAGTAATTATCGAGTCTAAGACTCTATCTCAAGTTCAATATCCCTTTAGATTATTTAAATAATAAATAAAATCATTTTTAAATGACTTACAATAATTTTTAAACAATTATTACAATTTATCACAAATTTTCAAACACTAGAATCATTATAAAATGATTTAAATATCAAATAATTCTATTATCATTAATATTTAATTAATATTAAATTATTAATGAAATCATTGCCAAAATATTAAAGTTATTTATAATAACTCAAAATATTTTAAAACATTTATATTACCCTTAAATAATTTTTAAAACAATTAAAATCATTTTAAATAATTACCATTAATATTAAAACATTAATGCACTATTTATCCAAATATTAAAAGTCATTAATTATAACTTAAAATATTTTTAATTCATTAATATCTTTTTAAATGATTTTAAATAAATAAAACCATTTTTTAATACTATTTATTTAATATAATTATTAAATAAATCAAATATCATTAATATTAAAACAATATTAATATTTTTCATGACAAAAAATATCAAAAGTCATATTTATAACTTAAAATATTTTTAAAATACTTTAAATGATTTTTAAAATCATTAATTCTATTCTCCATAATTAATTTAATATATTTATTAAATAACTTAAACATCATTAATATTAATTAATTAATGAAATTTCATCATAAAATATTAAAAGTCATAGAAAATAACTTAAAATATTTTCTTATATCATAATATAATTTTTTATGATTTTTCATGAATTAAAATTATTTTTAAATAATTTATTTAATATTATAATTAAATAAAAAATACCTTTTATATTCCAAAAATATTAAATATTTTATGAAATATATTAAAAATAATTAAAAACTAATTTTCGGACTTTAAAATAATTTTTAGGAATTTATTATGTATTTTTCACAATTAAAAACAATTTTTCTCTATTTTTAATTAGTTTTTCGGAAATTAGCTAATTAAAAATAACTAAGTCCGTCCCTAAAGCCTTTGGCGACAGAAAAGCGTCGCGTTAGGTGTTCTTGATCTAACAGTTTCGTGATCAAGGAGCCTACTTTGACCACTTGTAGATTTTAGATCATTTGGTTTCTGGGATTGATCTTGGTCAGATCTTGTATTACTCGTACAAGACTACACAATTCAACAATCATTTGGATCAAGTAACATAACAACAAAGAGATCTATGCGATCAAAGTGTCTGTCAGACGGTTTCTGGGTTTTCTAGAAACCCAGACAGTTTGAGGTGTCATATTCAGGCTCAAATAGTTTAGTGTTCTAATCATGATTTTGGTGGATAGATGGTTCAAACTAGTAGTATACATGACAAGGAACATATATATAACACAAAAGTAGTCAAAAAAAACACAACAGATGAAAGATCAGAGCCGGTCAAACTCTGATAGAATTGTGTTCATAGATTTTTTGGGAATTTCCAAAAAATTCATCCGTGCTCAAATGGTCTAGTTTGACCACTTACTACACTTAATATATTGACTATTTGTACGATATAAAACCATGGATATAGATTTCATATAACCAGCTACAAATATAATACAACAACAACATCATACCACTAACAATCTGACAGATCTGCTCATTACAATACGTTGTCGACTCAGCTTTTTAAACTTCTCAGGTTGTCCAGATTTTGGCGAATCAACGTCATTAACCGGTTTTGACCATTAATAACTTGCAATCTAGCTACCCAATTGCTATGATTATTGTTCCGATTAAAGGTAACATACCGAATATCGATAAAAACTTAAAACATTACAAAACATGAAAAGGGTAAGATCTCAAGCAACGACATTTGCTTATCGTAAAATTCTGAAACCGGAGATTTTCTTGGTTTTCCGTAAAAAGATTATGTGATCGGTCAACGTACTTTGACCATTAATATCTTTTGATCTATACATGATATGGACTTGATTCAAGTTGCGAGTAAAGAACACATATCATAGAACATATCCAAAACATAAAAACATAAAACACCTAACACACACGGATCTAAAGGCCCCGCCATTTGATGTCGTAACACAAAAATTAATTTTCCAGATTTTGAAAAACTTTAGATCTGAACTTATAGATGTTATGGATCCAACATCTATCAACCCGATCACTTAATAACACTATATACAACATATTTTAACACTTAAACACAACTTTTAACGTAAGATCAAAGATCAATTTGTAAGATTAGTTTTATACCTTTTCATTAGAGCAATTCTTGATTCTATGTTTCTCGATTTATGTTGTTGATCGTAAAATGTGTTTTAGGACCGTATACTACATAATTTCATAGCTTTTAGAGAGAGAGGGTCTAGGATGAGTGTTGTGAGAAAAATGAGCAATAATACCACACTTTCTCTCTCTCTTTAATTATGCAATTCATGTAATGAATTGTAAGCAATGGATTTGTAGTGGTTGATCTGCTGGTAATGCTATAGTAGCATGGGTAAATTCTAGATGGTTAGCAATAATGCACAATAATTCACTAATAATACACTAATGGGACAAAAAGGGTATTTTAGTAATTTCCACACCAATAATTGAATTCTACCTTTAATAATGCACAAGGGTATTTTAGACTTTTCACTTTTAACCTCAAGGGCATTCTAGTCATTGATTACAACCCTTAGAGATTAGGGTTTATCACTTTAGGGTTTAAGGTTTAACCCTAAAGATTTAACAAATTAAATACAATAATTTAAAATTAGGATTTTCAATAGAAATTAGGGTTTTTAAAATTAACAATTAGGGTTTTCTAATTATCTGTATATCTTAATAACACAGTAATTACGATTTCTAAATACAGAAATTCTAACACACAGTAAAGTTCATATAACACAATTACTACCCAGTCTTATCTCATAACTGAGTTTAATAATTAGGGTTTAACAACACAATATTAGGTTATGACCTAATTTACCACAATTGACCAATCATTATCTGTCCACACATATACAGTACATATTTATAGCACTGAAAAATTAATATACATATAATATTATATCATTATCATCATTCCTTATTCCAGAACCAGAATTAGGGTTTATCAGACTAGTATTAGGGTTTACTAGTAACATTTAAACTGTTTCACACATTAACATTACACACACATAACATACATATCTATAACACTGACAAATAATAATATAATATTATTATTTTCATTCCTTGATCAAAAATCAAAAATTAAGGTTTGTATTCCATATCTGATTTATCTATCATATATAACATTATTAATTAAGTTAAATAATTAACTTAATTAATCAAAATAAATTCATATAATAAAATAATTATTATAATAATGATGTCATCATTTCATATATATTATTTAATAATATCAAATCATGTTTTCATGGAAAATAATTAATAAAACATTTCGCTTACAAAATTAATTCTCATCGTAAAAGATAATTTGTAATAATTAATAATTCTAAAATTATTTCTAATTTTTCAAGAAATAAATATATTTGCATTTATCATTCAGATTACTTGACACATATTCTCATCATTAAATAAATAAATAAAAATTTATACGCAAAATTTCTGATTTAATTTTATAGAAAATATCGGGATATTACATAGTGTCTCCAAATTTTCAACGTGAATACGACTGTTGCCAACTCTAGATCATAAGTAGGATAATTCCTCTCATATTCTTTGAGTTGTCGTGAGGCATAGGCTATGACTTTCCCATGTTGAATGAGAACGCATCGTAACCCTTTGCCTGAAGCATTGTTGTATATAACAAATCCATCCGTACCAGATGGTATTGCCAGAACAGGTGCCGAAATGAGTCTCCTCTTGAGCTCTTGAAAACTCTTCTCGCAATCCTCGTTCCAACCGAATTTTATATCTTTACGAAGTTAATGAGTGAACGGAGATGGCGATTCGAGAAAATCCTTCCACGAATCTCCGATAACAACCAAATTAAGCCTTTAAAGTTACGTCTTGATCCACCGACTTTGGTTGCTCCAAACTTTGTATGGCTTCAATCTTCATCGGGTCGACAGATATTTGATGAGTGCATATTATTCATTTATTTTGATTCTATTATATTTAGTTTTATTGCATGTTTCATGTGTATATGAGCTTATTAAGGTGTTTAATGATTTCAGGAGGAATTGGAGCTGAAATGAGGAAAAAAGGAAAATTATAAGGTTTTTAGCATTAAGTTGGATGCATGGTCTTGGCTTGGTACTTGGATTTTATTTTAGAGCTCTTCCTTAGCTTTCCGGAACATCTTGAACCATCCCAACCGGAGTTCGTATGAAGAAGTTATGATCTTTTTACCAGACGGAAGTTGAACCTCAAAGTTTGGAAGTTGCAATTTGCATAGTAGTCACTTGGAGCCTGATTTCAACTTTGATACAGCCAGAATCGGTCTAATATCAAAGAATAAAAGTTGTAGATCTCGTCGATATCTTCGTTTTGATAGGTAGCAGGACCCGTAACTCTTCCCAAATTAAAATTTATGCTCATTTTACCAAATGACGTCGCAGCAGAAAATAAAAATTCGCCCCAGCGAATTTGAGCGGGAAAATTGGGAAATCTTGGATTTTTGGAAAGTTTCTAAAAGCATATTTTGACAGATTTCTACATGGAATTGGATTGATATTTCTATTAGAATTAGGATATCTTAAGACTAAGATTTATTTCCAAATTGGATTCTATTTTTTTATGGAAACTAGTTATGATTTGTAATTCCTTTTAGGATTTGGATTTCTACTTCCTATAGGATTTAGGACTTTGTCTAGCACTATAAATAGAGGATGAGAGTCAGGGTTTTATTCATTCAATTATCTACTACATTCTCTCATCTACAACATTGGAGGATTGAAGACATGAGCTAAGTTCTTTTTATTCAGTTCTAAGGGATGTTGAACCTTATTTATAATTAATGATTAATTGAGTATTCATTATTTATTCCTTCTCACATGAAATTCATTCTTGATAATCTGATTTAATTTCTGAATGCTATTTGGCTTAACTGATTTGATTTCTGCAGGATTGAGTTGGTTAACGAATTTCATATGCTAGATCAAGGAATAATATTACGTGTAATTGATATTGTTTCTAATCACAAGTAGTAATTAGTAATACCTGGTTGTGGACAAGCTTTTGAGTATTGCTATGATTATCAGAAGACAAGTTAAATAATCCGAGCTTATGTGTTTGTTGCTTGGAATAGTCTAATTCCCTAGTTCTTAATGCTGCTATTATATTAAATCTAGAGAGCTTATTCTAGGTTATATAATTGTTAGAATCTTGTGAAGAGCTTGTTTCATTGAGTGACAATCTAAGGGGAGTTTCGGGTAGCAGAGCTTGTTGTTACCTAGGGCTATTAGTTTCATTGAAGGGTAAATAATGTTACACTTGATTAATCTATTATTGTAAAAAGGTGATACTGAACTGAAGAACTGAAACTTTTAATTCATTGTTTATTCTTATTAGTTTATTCTTGTTAATTTAATTAATTAATTCAAAATCCCATTTTCATTAGAAATCATAGGATAAATATAAAACAAATCATTCTCTGTGGGATCGATCCTTGCTTACTACTGTGCTAATTGATTAAATTTGTAAAGTGAAAGTGAGGTTAATTTAGGAGTGTAAACGACAGCTGCCAAATTTTGGCGCCGTTGCCGGGGACTGTTATCTGTTTTTGTTTATTCTTTGTTTTCTTTTATTTTTATTATTTTCTTTTTCTTTTTGTTTTATGACTCAATCCTTTAACTTTGTTGACTTAAATTTTGATCAAGAGATAAAGAAATTTGCAGATACAAAAGAAGCTCTTGTCCCATCACTTGAAGTGGAAGAGATGGCGGTGCCACACATTAACAAAACTTTGAAAGAATTGGCTACTCTTGATCTAACTCAACCATCTTTTTGTATTGAGTATCCTACTTTAGATGTTGATTTTGAACTTGACTCTAGACTAATTCATCTTTTGCCTACTTTTCGTGGTCTTACAGGTGAAAATCCATATAAGCATCTAAAGGTGTTCCATGTGGTGTGTTCCACGATGAAAGCACAAGGAGTGGCAAAGGAACAAATCAAGCTTAGACTTTTTCCATTCTCATTAGCAGATTTGGCTAAAGACTGGTTATACTATCTACCTTCAGGATCAATGCGATCATGGACTGATATGCAAAGGTTATTCTTGGAGAGGTATTTTCCTGCATCAAGAGTTACCGATATAAGAAAGGAGATATGTGGAATCAGGCAGTTCAATGGAGAGAATCTCTATGAGTATTGGGAAAGGTTCAAGAAGTTGTGTTCCAGCTGTCCACCTCATGGAATTGATGAACATTACTTGATCCAGTACTTCTATGAGGGGTTACTACCAATGGAAAGAAGCATGATTGATGAAGCAAGTGGAGGAGCACTAGTAGACAAGACTCCAGAAGCGGCAAGGAACTTAATTGCAAACATGGCAGCTAACTCAGAGCAGTATAGAACTAAGATGGATCACACACTACAAAGGGTAAATGGGGTAAGCACGAGAGACTTAGAGCAACAGATTTCTGATTTAACTACTTTGGTTCGACAAATGGCTACAAGGAATACACAAGTTATTCAGCAAGCTCAACCTCAGTACCACACAGAAAACCAAGAAGTACCTGTCAATTCTAGGACATCTATGGATGATATGTTCAAGGCATTCATGAACCAAACACAACAGTTCATGAGTCAGACACAACAATTCCAGCAGGAGACAAGAACTTCTGTTCAAGATCTGAGGGACCAAGTTGGTCAACTTGCAACCACAGTAGGAAGGCCACAGCTCCTAAATTTTGGCGCCGTTGCCGGGGACTGTTATTTGTTTTTGTTTAATCTTTGTTTTCTTTTATTTTTATTATTTTCTTTTCCTTTTTGTTTTATGACTCAATCCTTTAACTTTTTTGACTTAAATTTTGATCAAGAGATAGAGAAAATTGCAGATACAAAAGAAGCTCTTGTCCCATCACTTGAAGTGGAAGAGATGGTGGTGCCACATAATAACAAAACTTTGAAAGAATTGGCTACTCTTGATCTGACTCAACCATCTTTTTGTATTGAGTATCCTACTTAAGATGTTGATTTTGAACTTCACTCTAGACTAATTCATCTTTTGCCTACTTTTCGTGGTCTTACAGGTGAAAATTCATATAAGCATCTAAAGGAGTTCTATGTGGTGTGTTCCACGATGAAAGCACAAGGAGTGGCAGAGGAACAGATCAAGCTTAGACTTTTTCCATTCTCATTAGCAGATTAGGCTAAAGACTGGTTATACTATCTACCTTCAGGATCAATGCGATCTTGGACTGATATGCAAAGGTTATTCTTGGAGAGGTATTTTCCTGGATCAAGAGTTACCGATATAAGAAAGGAGATATGTGGAATCAGGCAGTTCAATGGAGAAAATCTCTATGAGTATTTGGAAAGGTTCAAGAAGTTGTGTTCCAGCTGTCCACCTCATGGAATTGATGAACATTACTTGATCCAGTACTTCTATGAGGGGTTGCTACCAATGGAAAGAAGTATGATTGATGCAGCAAGTGGAGGAGCACTGGTAGACAAGACTCCAGAAGCGATAAGGAACTTAATTGCAAACATGGTAGCTAACTCAGAGCAGTATGGAACTAAGATGCATCACACACTACAAAGGGTAAATGGGGTAAGCACGAGAGACTTAGAGCAACAGATTTCTGATTTAACTACTTTGGTTCGACAAATGGCTGCAAGGAATACATGTTATTCAAAGAAGCTCAACCTCGATTACTACACACGTAAAACCAAGAAGTACCTGTCAATTCTGGGACATCTATGGATGATATGTTCAAGGCATTCATGAACCAAACACAACAGTTCATGAGTCAGATACAACAATTCCAGCAGGAGACAAGAACTTATGTTCAAGATTTGAGGGACCAAGTTGGTCAACTTACAACCACAGTAGGAAGGTCACTTTCTCACACTGTTGAAAATGTAAGTTCCATAACATTGAGATGTGGTGCAGAGGATCAGCAGCAAGAAAAGTCAATACAAAGTAAGTCCGACAATAGTGAAATAGGCAGCAATGATGTACTCAAGCACAAATTTCTAATATCATTAATATTTAATAATTAATGAAACTTATTTTAAAATATTAAAAGTTATGTTTTATAACTTAAAATATTATTAAATACCTTATTGTTATTTAAAATGATTTTTAATACAATAAAATCATTTTTAATCAATTTATTTAATGCATTTATTAATTAAATTAAATACCAAAAATATCCAAATAAATATTAATATTTATGAAAAATATTTCAAATTATTAAAAGTTAATTTTTATAACTTAAAATAATTTTTAAAACTGATTTTATAATTTTATTTTTAATGTATTTTTCAAAAATTATAAAACAAATATAATTAAATCTGTCGCTAAAGGCTTTAGCGATAATTTCTGTCGCGATAGGTGTTCTTGAGGCTCAAGAACACTGACAGTCAGTGCTCAAGGGTACCTCCTTTGACCATCTTTAATTTTTAATCTACACAAGTTCTGGACATTCTATTGATTAAATCGTGTAGTATGTATGTAAGAGTACATGTTCATAACCATTTCTGGACCAAATCATAAAATATGAGGGAGATCTAAGCATCAGAACATGCTGTCAGAGCTGTTCTTCACATTTCTGGGCTGCCCAGAAATTTTAGTCATAGCCGGTCAACTCTTTGGATGGCCCTCTATCAGGAAATCTATTCAAGGTAAAAGTTTTCTGCTCGTCAGGCTGTCTAGACAAACTATCAGAGAATATGTTTCAATCCATGGTCAAGTCTAAACATAAATAATCAAAACGATCTGAGCTAGCAAACATGCTGTCAGTGCTGTTCTTCATTTCTGGGTTTACCCAGAAATGAAAAACGGATCGAGTGACCACTTTTAAGCTTCCACTATATGATGATCGTGACATATTTTTGTGATCTAAGAGTTCCTGGTTGTAGAATACATGTAACTAAATAGATCTATTACAAAACATCAATAAAACAATAACACAACAAGAAGATATAATCTAGTCAAACCATGTCAGAAAAGCTGTTCTTTACGAATCTGGGTTTTTTCCAGAAACTCACAAGGCTGGTAGTCAACCCTAGTTTGACCACCCATATCTTTGATCATGTAACAGATCTAGTTGTTTTATGGGTTTTAAGGTGTAGTATTCGTGTCAAACTACAAGTCTATTACAACAACGTGGCCTAAATAATTACAAGGAGCAAGATCAGAGGTAATCAAAATGCCTGTCAGACTTTCTGGGCAAATTCTGGACTTCAAGAACAGCAGGTCAATGCCGGTCAATCCACTTTGACCTTAAATAACTTTTAATATACAACTGATATGAACCTGAATCAAGTTTCATATTAAAGATCTCCTGACCGAGTACAAGTACAAATTTTCAAAACACAAAAACACATAATAGATCGAGATCTATGGGACCTGACATTCACTATCAGACCCTTATTTTTCAAAAATTTCCAGATTTGGAAAATCATCAAATCTGAGCCTCTAGATGTTATGGATCTAACATCTAGCAACCCAGATCATTGATTAACAACCCATACAACATATTTAACACACAAAAAATTACATCTAACATAAGATCAAAAGATTTTCAAATTTTAGGGTTTGCACCTTTTCTAAGCTTTGATCTTGCTGCTGACTTTCTGATCTGTTAAGTGTGATCGTGGGGCTTGTTTTGTAACAGATCTAGCAAGGCAATTTCGTGGGTTTTAGAGAAAGGAGTTCTAGGATAAGAGTTGTGAACAATTTAGCATAAATGTTACTTTTTCTCTCTCTTGATCTATACAAATAATGGTACAAGGCACATGGCTGGTGCATTGAATCTGATTTGCTGGCATGGTATAGCTCCTAGGTAGACTAGGGTGGCTTGTCAAGATTTTGCTAGATCTTGTCTAACCAATAATTCAAGAATGGGACAAAAGGGTAAAATGGTAATTTTACAAATAATTCAAAGGGTATTCTTGTCCAAGGTGCTTGAATCTAGGGTTTAATCACTAGATTTTACATCCTAAAGTTTTCCGAATAATTACTAGGATTTAAAAAATTAA
This sequence comes from Panax quinquefolius, assembly GCA_020205615.1. Lineage (NCBI taxonomy): Eukaryota > Viridiplantae > Streptophyta > Magnoliopsida > Apiales > Araliaceae > Panax > Panax quinquefolius. The sequence goes on from CM035166.1 coordinate 46,190,956, forward strand.
AATTAAAGTGTAACAAAATATTAATTAAAACACACTAATTTAAAATTGTGGTATTTAATAGAAAATTAGGGTTTTTAAATTAGGGTTCCTTAATACTATTAGGGTTCCCAAATTAACAATTAGGGTTTCCTAATTATTATTATAATTTACAAAAATAATCATTAGGGTTTCTAATTTTAGGAAATTAGGATTTTCAAATAATAATTAGGGTTTCTCCTAATTACAGAAATTCTATAATACACAGTAAAATTCATATAACACAATTATTGCTCCATCTTGAACTCACAACTGAGTTTAACAATTAGGATTTAACAACATGATATAAGGGTTATGACATAATTTACCATAATTGGCCAACCATTATCAGTCTACACATTTATAGTTCATATTTATAGCACTGAAAAATTAAAATATAATTAATATTATATTATTATTCTCATCCTTGATAAAAATCCAAATTTAGGGTTTGGATTTCATATCCCATTTATCTTTTATATATAACATTATTAATTAAGTAAAAAATAATTAACTTTATAATCCGAACTAAAATTCATATAATAAAATAGTAATTATAATAATTCCAATAATCATCTCATATATTATCTAAATAATATAAAAATCATATTTTATAGAAAGTAAATAATAAAGGCATTTCTACTATAAAATTAATTATTATAAGTATATACCTTATAATGAGCAATAATAATAATAATATTTGAAATTAATCATGTAATAAATAAATTTTATTTATCACATATATACATATATACATTACTTGGCACATATTCTCATCTTTAAAATAAAATAAAAAATTAGTATGCTAAATTTTCTATTTATTTATATAGAAAATATTCAAAGTTATTACACACCATATCCGATAATTTACATCTTTATTGTCACTTAAACTCGGTCTCCTCAAAGCTTTAATATTATTTTAGATAAGTCAAATATCGATTATAATATTTTTTGAAAGCTTTTAATAATTTTATAATAATTATTATAATTTATAATAATTTTTAAAACACTTAAATCATTTTTAAATAATTTAAATACTAATCAATTTCATTACCATTCATATTTAATAATATAAAAATATTAATGAAATACTTGTCAAAATATTAAAATTATTGTTAATAACTAAAAAAATAGTTTTAAATCATCAATATTCTACTTAAATGATTTTTAAAAGAATTAAAATCATTTTAAATCATCACCATTAATATTTAAATATTAATGAAATTATTATCAAAATACTAAAAGTTATTAATTATAACTTAAATTATTTTTAAATCATTTTTCTCATTTTAAATGATTTTTAAATCAATAAAACCATTTTTAATTAATTTATTTAATATAATAATTAAATACTCTAATATCATTAATATTAATTTATTAATGAGAATTCTCCAAAATATTGAAAATTATATTTTATAATTCAAAATATTTTCTAACACTTTATTATCATTTAAAATGATTTTTAAATCAATAAAATCATTTTTACCTTATTTATTGAATTTAATAATTAAATAAATCTAATATCATTAATATAAAATTATTAATGAAAATTCTCCAAAAATATTAAAAGTTATATTTTTAAACTCTTTATTCTTATTTAAAATGATTTGTATAATATTAAAATCATTTTCTCTAATTGATTTAATACATTAATTAAATAAATTAAATATCATTAATATCCAAATAATTATAAATATTAATGAAAAATGTTCCAAATAATTAAAAGTTATTTTCAGAATTTAAAATAATTTTAAAATCCATTTTTGTAATTTTTAGAATTTATTTTCTATTTTTTAAATTAATTTCCAAAAAATCAGAAAATAAAATAAATTAAACCGTCGCTAATGGCCTATAGCGACACTTGGCGTCACTGTTGGTGTTCTTGAGCCTCAAGAACACTGACAGCTCAATGCTCAAGGTGTGATACCCCAGATTTTATGAATAAAGATTTAATTTTCTCGAAATATTTTTTTAATATTATAGTGTGGATTTGAGATAATGTTATAGTTGTGGGTAGTATTTATAAATTTTGCAAAGTATGCAAGTTGTCATAAAATATTTGATTGGTCGGGGAGTATTCTTTTTAACAGGGAATATTGTACGACGGCACAATCATTAGTGGACCCCTATTAATCCAAGTATTGTCGTAGTTAGAAAACGACAAAATTATATTTCTATAAAAATAACTACGGAGGTGTTACCGTTAAAACCGCTGAACTACCCAAAGAGTAAAAGTACGATGTCTGGCTGTGGTTGCGTAAGAGTAGCACACAGTATTGATTATTGATGCTTACGTGAGAAGTCACTCGCTTATACTCAATTATTGCTACAAAGAATTGTTTGCATCATATCTCTCTATATTATTGATTCAATTATTGTTACATGATTCATCCGCATAATATGTTATATTATTAAATCAATAATTGAGACGGCAAAGTTATTCATATTATTATTTGCAATATCGATAATGTCTAGAAGTTACACGAGGAGAGGTTTGGTCACATAATTGCGCGCCCAATAAGGAGAAATCCTTATCTGAAAGCCCTCTTTCCGGGAACGACATTCGATTGTTAAATATTGTGAATTATAATATTAATGATGAATAAGTTCGTGTTGATTAAAGATGAATTTTATAGTTCCATTGTGTTGGACTTATTTGTGTTAGTATAATTGATGTCTGGAGGTTATATTGTTCAATTGGGTATTCAGGACACTTTTCGTGTCGGAGTACTATTCATGAGTTACTATTCACGAGTTACTATTCATGAGTTACTATTCACGAGTTACTATTCACGAGTTACTATTCACATGGTACTATTCACCCGTAAGATATATTTCTGTTCGGTCCAAATCATTTTTGGGTACAATATTATTCCATGAGGAGATGTGCTAATTTTTCAGACCGTTGGTTGGAGATATAATAGTAAATCAATATGGACCGCTGGTGGAAAGTATAATAGTAAATCAGTATGGACCGTTGCTTTAAGTTTTAATAGTAAACAAATATGGACCGTCCGTTTAAAATTAAATCAATATGGATCGTTCATGAATTAGTTACTATTCAGTCCATTCTCTTATAAATAGAAGCTCATTCCTTCATTATTTCTTACGAATTCACTGAAACTCTAGAGAGAGAAACTATAGAGAGAAAGAAGAAAAGTATTCTGCTACTTCACTACTTCAGTATTCAGTTTTTCTAAGGTAGGGGATATTATTATTATAGTAGGGGATATTATTTGTTGTACTCGTAAGGGGTATTCTTTCTTTCATATTCGTGAAGAGAACTTCTGTTATTTTATTCTTTATTATTCTATTGAAATAACCTATATACGCGGGATACCCTATACATGGTGAAATTCTTCTGTTATTCCATTCTTATTATTCTCATTGGAATAACTTTACTGTGATGTAATCCGCATACATGGTAAAATTACGCTAATATTCATTTCTTTATTAATTACGCCGTAATATCCCATCTACGTGCATTTACGCCGGACCTGATTCCATTATTTATCATTCTGTCGGAATATCATATCCTGGTCGCTTACGCCGGACCGGTTCTATTATTTATTATTTCGTGTAGAATATCACAAATGCTTACGTTCTGTGGGACACAGTTCCATTATTTATTATTCAGTTGGGAATAACTTGTCTGTGCAGTCTATCGCACGCATGGTGAATCCTTCATTATTCCATTCTTTATTATTCATTGGAATAACTCGCCTATATGGATTACCACGTGTATGGTGAATGATCCTTCGTATTTATTCCTTATTAAATTGTGGAAATGATGCATCACGTGGATTACCGCATGGCGTAAAAAAATCCATTTGCGCTTTCATATATTCTATTATACTCGATTGGTTAAAGCTTTGGCTTCTATACTCCATGAAATTAGTGGAATATCCTTGATATTTGCGCTTCATCCAGTATCTTTTCATGGAAATATTCTTCTGAGCATTCTTGAATTTTACTTCACAAAGTAGTATCAAGTTGACAATTGGACGTTATTGAGTTCAGGATAAATTAACTTATAAATCTTTAAAATTTATTCTTGAACTTATTTTATTGAATTGTCATCATCCCCATGCTTATATTATGTTGAAAGTCATCTTTGGCTTACGTGCATAGATGGACTTGGTATGATTATGACCAGGGATTATTCGGTATAATCATGACCGTAATGTGACGAATGATATGGTAAAAGTCATCATTGGCCTGTAATTCATTGGTGGACAGTTGTTGGTATGATTATGACCAGGGATTATTCGGTATAGTCATGACCATTGATGATTACATGAATATCCTTGGCCGTGGAGCAGGGATGATTCGATTTTATTTATTAAACTGAGTCTCAACGATAAAGTTTATGAAAAACTTTTTAAATCATAGAAGATAGTAGATTTTATACCTTACTTGACTCTTCTAATGGATTGTTTGATCCGCTACAGTTAAACTTAATGTCTATTGTATTTTATCAGTTTAACATTGTTGAAGACTATTGATAATTTATTCTGCATTATCTTAGTCATAATATTTCTTACTGGGCTAGTTGAGCTCACCCTTTCTTTCACTGTTCTCTTTAGGAAATGAGAACGTACCTGGGACTAGTCGGGGAACAGAGTGATGGTCCTAGATGTTTGCATTAGTAGTCCTCACTATTCTGTGAAATAGTGTGATAATAATTATAATGAGGACTCCTTTTGAGTTTTTATACTCTCTAGTAAATAATATTTGTATTCAAACTCATAGGTTATGTTTTGTCGTATTGTACACGACAGTTGTATTATTAAGTTGTATTTGAATTCAGTACCTTGTATCTGGCGACCCAAGATGGGTGATGTATACTTGTTTTGGGGGCATCACAGTTGGTATCAAAGCTTAGGGATATGATCCCTGGCTGAGATGTGAGATAAGAACTAGGAGGGGAGAGACGGGGAATTCCTTCGCTAGTATGACCTACCTAAGTTTATTTGATATTTAATTGGTCGGTCAGAGTATAGGGATAATATGTGATATATTAATTAACCTTTGTTTTGTGGCAGTATTTGCAAATGGCATCCGAAAATGTTGAGATAAGCAATGAAGCACATGAGACCGTTGAGACACCTTTAATCACTAACCAGGTTAATGTGATGTCAGACAAAGAAGAAATTAGGGATATCTACGTGGTGCGTGAAGAACTAATAGTTGCACCCGAGCTAGTTGCAAAGGTAGCAGCTGAGAGTGAGGAAGAAGAGGAAGAAGAGGAACCTGAAGAGAATTTATTAGATGAATTTTATGATCAAAACTTAGCATTACAAAATCGTATTCATGAGTTAGAAGAGCAGGCTGAAGAACGGCAGGCGGTCGTGGAGCAAAGAGATGCAACCATTAAAAATTGTGTTACCCGATGTGCGATGCTTGAACAGAAGCACTCTTTGGCATAGTATAAGATATTAGATGTAAGACCCCAACTTATTATTAATGAAATTTAATTTTCTCTATTTATTATTTTGAAATAGTAAGGGTTGATGTGATTAATGTGGATAGTTAGGGGTAAAATACGCAAATATTTCAAAATAAGCAAGTGGTTATAAAATATTCATTGTTGTTTGGGAATATTCGTCTTTGGTCGTGGAATATTCAGACTGCAGTGAATATTCGCATTTACACGGCAAATTGCAATGTGGGGCCCCATAACTAAAAGCGATTGGATGAAGAAAACGATAAATATAAGTTGGTTAAAAATAATACCGTGAGTTATTCACTGCTAATCTTTGTTAAAATACTTGGTGGTTAAAACACAAGAGTAGCACTCAGATTGCACCAATTATTGATTCTTACGTGAAAGGCACTACTCAATAATGGTTATAGTAATTCTTATTCGCTCAAGATTTTATTTTATTGATTCAATAATTACTACGTTGATATTTTATATTCTTTATTGTTTGAATAATTGTCATTACACAATATTTTTCATTATCGAAGCAATAATTCATATTATCCGAATAATATTATTAGATAACATTATTGGCAATGTCTAGAAAGTTCTGCTCAAGGAGAGGTTTGGTCACCTAATCATGTGCGAAGAAGTTGAAATTCTTATTGGAAAGCCCCCTCTTTCTCGAAGCCGCACAGTTGTCAATATTGTGATTCCGTAATATTATTTGTGAATAATTAATTATTGATTCATATGATGAGGAAAATATTAATTTTATGTGGATATAGATGGAGAAAAATTTTAATGTGACAATTGTTGAAAATTGAAATTTTATCTTTTTTGATAAGATAATGTATTATTATATTTTAATAATATAATAATGGTGATATTTTACAATGAATGTGGGATATATGAGTATACGAGGAGGAAGAGTATTTTTGTTGCAATAAATATTTAAAACATGTTAAACATGTTTGGGGACCCCATTTATTGGTGAAATTTGATTATACCATAAAATCGTCTGTTTGTGTATTTCGGTCAATTTTTGTTTGGAATTTGAAAAACTTTCTTCTGTAAAGTTGTAGAGAATTGAATTTCCTATAAAAACTCATGAGATTCAATTTTCTGATAAAAGGGCTATTTATTATGAATTATTGAAGTTTTGAAGTCAAAATAATTGATTTTGGAAGTTTAAAATAATTTAAATTAGAAAAACGTTTTTAATATGTTTGGTGGGCTTGGTTGGTTGTTGAAATGAGCTAATTTCAGTTTATAAGAATATGCATAGAAAAAAATTTATATATTAATATTATATTAAATTTTACGCTTTGGTGTTCTAGCGTTTTCCTATAAATAGGTGCTTAGGTTAGAATTGAAAATCACACCGTAAACTCAAGTTTTCTCTCTATATTATCGAGCGTATTCTTGTGAGTATTTTGAGTATACTTTGAGTATTGCTATCTGATTGCAAGTCCAAGTCATAGCTTATATATCCTGTTTCAAATTTGAAGATCGATCTTTCGAGGTAAGGGATGTTATTTTCTTCTCAAATGATATTATTTCTTCAATATCATTATCTTTGAAATATTGGTTGGAACTTTTATCAAATTTGGAACTTTTTCATGTCGGGGTTACTATTCATGAGTTACTATTCACGAGTTACTATTCATGAGTTACTATTCACGAAGTTACTATTCACGAGTACTATTCATGAAGCGTGAAGATGTTTTTTGTGAATTTCTATCTTTTGGTGTCGAGAGTTACTATTCACGATATCTGGCACTATTCACGATATCTGACACTATTCAATCAAAAATAAAAATTTCTTTTTTTTGTCCAAAATATCTATTCTGGATACTAGCTTTGATTGTATCCATGTTTTGATCATTCTTGAATTTTACACCACTACGATTATTTTTGAGGTATTTTTGGACGTGAATAAAACAAAGTACGAATCCTTAATCCTTAATCCTTGTCATTTTGTTTCATTGGATTCGTTTCTTTAAAAATATTTTTCATCATCTTCAGTCCTAAATGATGATATTATGGAATATCTTTGGCACATAGTGCAAAGATGAATGATTTCTCAAGAATATCTTTGGCAGTAGTGCAAAGATGAACAGTGTTTAGATGAACACTGACCAATCGAGGAATATCTTTGGCAGTGGTGCAAAGATGAATATGTGATTCTAGATATATATTGATTGATGTTACAGGGATAAAAGATGAGCGATGAACTTTTAAATTCATACATGGAAGATAGTAGTTTGCATTCTCTACTTAACTCTTCTAATGAATTATTATTTCATTGCGAATATTGATTTAAAATTTGTTGTCTATTGTATTCTATTAGATTTTTCCCTGTTGAAGACTAACGGTAATTTGTTGTATATTATCTTAGTCATAATATTCTTTACTGAGCTAGTTAAGCTCACCCTTTTTCCTTTTTGTTCCATTTTTCTCAGGAGGCGAGAATATAGCGAGTACGAGTCGGGGTATGGAATGAAGGTTCTAGAGAGAGTTGTTTAGTAGTCCTCACCATTTTTGTAAAATAATGTATCAATAAATGTGATGAGAATTTATTTGAGTATAGATATTGTCTATAAGATAATATTTATATTTAAATTCACAGTTTTACTGTTGTAATAATAAAGTTGTAGTTGTTTCTGTACCATGTATTGACAACTCAGAATGGGTGATGTATACCTATTTTGGGGGCGTCACATTAGAGCTGGAATCTGAGAATGCTATGATCAAAGTTCTGATGAAAGCAGAAACAACTAAATGAAGGAGAATAGATAATGTGTGGGTAAAAGCCGAACGACGCGTTGATATTGTCGAAAAAGACGTCTGATCTAATAAAGTCAAAATAGATGAAATGGATTTTGCTTTTTGGACAACAATTGGGAGAATCCAACATCGAATTTGGAACTACCCTGTACAGAGCGGTCAACCCCAATTCAATATGGATCGGGGAGTAATGATTCAAATCATGGATCAGGAATGTGACGAAGCAATTAAGGGTGGAATGTACTCTATAGCTAAGTCAAGTCTAGTTGGGATGGTGACGCCAAAGAATGTCCCAGACAAGTCAAAATCGATAGTTTAAAAGTGAGAATTTTTTTTTGTGACGAGGAACACGAATGAAGTTATTACGAGTTAGTTAATTATAAATTCTTGTGAAGTCTATGCCTTATTAGATATCGGTTCTACCCATTATTTTATCTCTCTTGCTTGCGCTCAACGTTTAAATTTGACTTCAGAGAAATTAGACTTTGACTTATTGGTTGAAACTTTGATAGTAGAAACCTTCGTTACCTCCACTGTTTATAAATCTTGTTGATTCAAATCAACACTTTTCACGTTACCAGTCGATCTTATCTCTTTGAAAATACTTGTCTTTGATGTGATTTTAGGAATCGATTGGTTAACTATGAAAGTAGTATGCACACAAGCCAATCATGTTTAATGATAAAGCATATACTTTGTAACAATCTTATTCATTTATTAATAAAAAGTATTAATTTATTAAAGGCTTTTTAATTATCTACATGATGTTGTTTTATAATATGTGATAAACCCATAGTTTTAAGCAATGCTTTTAAAATAATGATGATGATCATTCTAATGAGATCTAAATTCTTAGAAAGCTTAAAAACTAAAATAGTTCCCAATCGTTGGATTACTAAATTGGGGATTAGTGAATCCGGATAGATTGGTACATACGTTGCTTGCTCATTGGATGAGGATGATTGATCTCATGATCATTTGTGTGGAGACACTAAAGTAAGTATGTACGTGCTTATTAGAGAATAAGTTCAATTTAACGCATTGGCTCGCTAAGGAATACCTAATGGAGTTTTACTTGCTGTTAATAGGAATTCTGTAGTGATAGTAGTACAAGTAATCCTTGGACTTGAGATCATCATAGTATCTTGTGTATGATGAGTTATACTTTGACTTATTCCTTAAGACCCTTAGGGTATATCAAAGGGTATGCTTGGGTATAATAAGTTGTACATGGAGATAATGTATGATCAATAAAGAATCTACCACTTCTAATAAAGAAGAGAAATGTCCTATGTGATTCGATAAATGACAACCCAAAGAGTCCTTGGCAAAGGCGTAATGAAATTAGAAAGGAGTTTCTAATTTGCATTATTTGAGTTGTGCATTTAAGGATCGAAATACATATAATTAAATAAAATAAGACTTGACAAAGAATTCCATGCCTTATATTTAATTAGGACATCAGATGGTGGAAGGATTGAATTGTCACAGTAACTATTTACTCAAAGGTTCTTTAATGATTAATGTTGAAATCTATATTATCCGGAAAGTCGTTGATCGCTAGGGAGGCTTATCCCTATCAGAGAATAAATATTATTTATTTAAATAAATTAATTGTTTAATTTATTTATTTAAATAAGATTAGAATTGTTCTAATTGATTTATTCACAACCTGCTTAATATGGAGAACCTAAAGGGTCACACCATAAAAAGGAAGAATAATTATTTAAGAAGTTAATGGCATAATCGTAATAATATATTTATGTATATTTAATTTAATCTATGGTGATAGAATAAATTAAATAGCTTAATATTTATTATTTAATATTTTAGAAATATTAAATATAAATTAATAAGAGGAGTCTTATTAATATTATTACAATTATTATTATTTTAATTTCTAAAAGAGTTTAGGAATTAATTTAATATAAGTATTCTCATTTATTCCTAATAGGATTAGGAGGAAAATTAATTAAAGGAGTTTAATTAATTATCCCTAATAAGATTAGGGAGCCCATTTAATTAAAAGAGTTTAATTAAAAATACCTTATTTTAATAGGGTTACTTGATATCTTTATAAGAGAAGTCTTATATCAGATATCAATGATACGCAATTCCAAAAGTTGGAGAGTACGCCCTTTTTCTATAGAGATAGGAAAAACTAGGGTTGAGCCAATATCCCTTCTTCTTGAATCATTATTATTCCTTGGTGGATCACCTCTAGAGGCCAAACACTTGGGTGGCTAACGTTGATCAAAGGAAGGAACCAAACCCGGTGGATTCAAGTTGAACGCGAAAAGGATTGGAGGTGAACTTGTACCTGAGGAAGCTCGATCTTCAAGGGTATGATTTTATTCTTTATCTTTTCGTTTAATTAATAATTGTGCATAAAGGGTGATCCGGGTATATGGTTTGTAAATTTTTAAACTCTGATTTTTACACGGTTCCGCTTTAATTTTGCAATTTGATTGCGTTCTTGAATATTACAAACCTAACAGTGGCATCAGAGCCAAACCTTTATGCGAATTATTAATTGTTTTAATTTGATATGTATATTGATATGTGTTTAGAACAATTTATTTGGGCATAATTTTATTGTATAAAATTTATTAAAAAAAAAACTTGAAGCTGTAAACAGGTTCTGCGGCTTGTTGTTGTATACTAATAACGTAATTTGCAGTTGGTGGCACGCTGTCACGGAAATCAAGGAATCAAGTTAATTGCTAGTATGTTAAGTTGCTTCACGAAAAGCTAGATTATATATATATATATATATATATATATATATATATATATATATACGATTATATATATATATATAATCTATATTAAACCGATTCTCGACTTCGCAAAGATAAGGGACACGTGAGTCATTTTTTTTTTGATAACATGCCACACTGGTTCCATTAATTTTAATTATAAAATAATTAAAATTGCTTTGCTAACTCTCTTATATATATATTTTAAGATTGCTTTGCGTGGATATTTTTTGATAAAGGAAGGAAGGAAACGGATTATTTGATAATGGATAGGAAGGATTCTTAATAACGATTATATATATATATATATATATATATATATATATATATCTTATTATTTTATTATAAAAAAATAAAATGTTTATTTTAATCATAAAATAAAAAGTTTATTTTAATATTAAAATAAAAGAGTTTATTTTAATTTTAAAATTAAATTTCATGTTAACTAATTAGAGTTGGAATTTGATTCCATGATAACTAATTGAGTTGAAATTGTATTCTATCTTTCCTTAAATAAAGGAGTTTATTTAGATATGAAATTAGATTTCATATTATTCAAAATAAAAGAGTTTATTTGTGAATTGGAAAGAGAATCCTTGTTTCCTTAAATAAAGGAGTTTATTTAAATATGAAATAAGATTTCATATTATTCAAAATAAAGGAGTTTATTTGTGAATAGGAAAAGAATTCGTGTTTCCTTTAATAATTTTTTTTACATGGAATTGGATTCCATAATTAATGAAAATAAAGGAGTTTATTTTGATTAAAGATTTTAATTAAAATAAAATAGTTTATTCAAAATTGGATAAATTAAAATAAAATAGTTTTATTTTGATTTAAATTTGGATTAAAATAAAGGAGTTTATTTTGATTCAAAAATAGATTTTATACTAACTAAATTTGCCCATTAAATGATATCAATATATATATATTAAATGTTTATTATTCATAAGATGAATGTTATTTATTGATGCATATGATGATGTGTATGACAATAAATGTTATTGATTATGGACTATCGACCAATATGATTGGATTTTATTTTAGTTGGATGCATGAATGTATGGGTTTTATTAAATGGGGTTCTGCACACCTGCCTTCTCTAATTTTTCTTAATGTAAATTCTATCTCCTCCCATGTACTTCCCTTAACTCGATCAAGGTTTCTATTTATTTTAAATAGTTTTGTAATAGGAATAGTTAGAATTAATTTTGAAAAATTGGAGATCAAGGAGCAAGGAGGGCTTGAAGACCCGCTTGTAATGGAGTCCTGCTTTAAATGTAATAGTTATATTTAAATATTATTTCTTGCACCCCTAGGGTTTGACCTTTTGGTTCACTTGGTGGCTCTAGTGAACCAAACTAGAATAAAAGTCCATAATCAATCCGGGTAGAATATAGTATTCTATATGTGCATGCTTATACTATATATATTATATATTATGCAAACATGCTTCGCATGTTAATTAATATGACGCGTATTTTATATATATATATAATATGCGGCGCTAAACAAGATGAGACAAATTAATAACAAACCCCTCAATTTTTATATATTAAGTCCTAAGCGTTCAAAGATATTTGGAATATCGAACGTCGCCTTCTAGCATGATAAAATTAATAGAGTATTAAATATTTAATATGAGTTTGTTGTGTCACCACAAGGCAAGTATAAAGTATTTAAGATGTTAATTTATCACATTTGATGCTTATAAAGAAAATTGAACAATATTGTTTTGTTGTGTCACCACAAGGATGATATTTTTCTTTTTTGAATATATGGAGTGCTAGGTCGGACTTAACTTGGATAATTTTGATTCGGATGTGCCACCACTTGATAAAAATAATCTAAGAGGCAAAAGAAAAAGAGTTGCACAGTTGATGTAATTGACAAAAGTTGTCTACCTATTTATTTATATATAGTTTGTTGTGTCACCACAAGGCTATATACATTTGAAATGGGATCCTTATTCTCACTAGCAAATCTTTAATTAGATTTTTATTTAACTATATAAGTGAGGGTAATATAGTTTGAAGAAAATAGTGGGAGTTACCAATTTAAAACAAGACCTAATTTATTTTGGTAATTAATAAAAGAATGTATGTTAAAATATTGTTAATTACAAATTCATTTACTGTAATTTTACAATGTATAAAATTACTATCATCTGCGAAGCATATTAGATGCTAAATTAACGCATCAATTAAACGGATTGGTTAAGAAATTTGAAAATAGTTCTCATAGCCGAAAAAGCTATCTTATGTCCTTAATACGTCCTATCCCAAAGAATGGTTGCGAATAATGCCTCCGAGGAAGACATTGCTACTTTTAGAAAGTGGCAAGATGATGCACAATTGGCTCGATGCATCATGCTCGCATCCATGAGTAACGAGCTTGACAGATCGGCGATGAAACTATGGATGCTCCTACTATATTCCCCACACATCAAGTAGTTGATGGTGAGGAAAGTAGGACCGATAGATATCGAGATATCTAAGGAGCTCTTCCGATCTAGAATGGCCAATGACACTATAAGATGCATAAAAGTTCTTAACATAATCAATTTGATTTATCAATTAGGACAACTGGTTTTGTCATGGATGGAGAGTTGAGCCAAGATTTGATCTTGCACTCACTCCCGGACTCCTTTCACAATTGTTGTGAATTTTTCATATAAACAAGCTAGATATCAGCTTCGTTGATTTGCTTAACATGTTGAAAAATGATGAGAGTCACTTTCCAACCAAGAAAGACCATGTCTTACTGGTAGGGGCCAAAGGATCTTCTGAAAAGAAGAAAGATTCAAAGAAGGTAAATAGAAAGGGCAAAAACAAAGGATAATAAGAACAAAACTGATACGGATATCAAAGGAGTTTGCTTCCACTGCTATAAGCCTGGACACTGGAAAGAAACTGCAAGAAGCATCTTGCAGAGGCTAACCAAAGAAGCTTAGTGAAGTTTTGGTTACAAATACAAATTTATTCATGATTTAAAATAATTTTTTTTTAAGTCAAGGTTCTACTTGGGTATTGGATACCGACTTTGGTTATCATAAATATAGATTTATGAAGGGACCAAGCAGAAGTAGAAAGTTAAACAAAGATAAGTAATCCTATGTGTGGAAAATGAAGCAAAGGTTCTTTGCATTAGCTATAGAAACTTATAGTTTAGCAATGCTCACGCGCAAATCTATTAAGTCAATAAGTTGTTATTGTATTCCAGGTTCTTGTTAAAAATATTATTTCCATTTTATTGTTGAACAATGAAATCTTTGGTATTATAATTAAGAACAATTGTTGTTCTATTTATAATAATAATGTTTTGTATAGAATGAAATATTACTTAATGGATTTTATATACTTGACTTACATGAAAATAATTTTGCAAATTGAATAAACTAGTATAAGAAAAGGAGATGATTATTCAAAGAGTTGAATGTATGTATTTGTTGAAATACAAGTGTGAATTATTTGAAAGGTTCAAAGAATTGAAGTAAAACAAATTGGCAAAGTATTAAGATTCATTGATTAGATCAAGGAATAAATATTTGTGCAATAAGTTTTAGATCATCTCAAATGGTTTTCTCATGGGCGCCTCGGATCACGCAATAATTGATTAATGTATCTCGAAAGGAAAAATCGTACCTTGTTGGACATGGTGCGGTCCATAATGATTTTATCGACATTCCAATATCCTTACGGATAATGTCCTAAAAATGGTCAAGATATCTCACGAAAAAGGTAACCTCAAAATCAGGCCCCAAGACTCCATAAAAGTTATGGATGTGGAGGATTCCTAATCTTAAGTATGTTAAGATAAGGGGTTGTCCAACTTATGTGAAAAGATTTTGAAGGATAAGCTTGGGACAAGATTTGACATGTCTGATTTGTGGGACATCCTAAAGTAAGTTTAGGGTATATGTTCTATAATTCTACTTAGCAAAAGGTGTTTGTTACGAACACACGCCTTTCTAAGATAAAGGTGTTTATCATTGAAGGGGCTAGTGGGAGGATAATAGATCTTGAAGAGTTCAAGAACCACAAAACACTATAAGTCAAATAAGAGAAACTCAGAGATAGACCTATTGTACCACAACCTGGAATCGTAAATTTGGAATAGTACCGAAGATACCTAGGAGGTATGGATTCATCATAAATGATGATGATGAGGTACGCATCATAGAAGATGATGATCCGAGTTACATACGATGAGGTAAAGAGTTCTAGTGTGTACAAAAGGGTCGATGGGAGCGCGTTGACATTTCTAGTATTATATATTGATATACTACGGATAAGGAATAACATGTCAATGCTACAATCAGTAAAGATAAAGTTGTCTAAACATTCCTCCATGAATGGTTTGGGAAGAGTATCTTAATTGGGGATAAAATCTATATAGATAGATTCAAGAGGATGCTCGACTTAACCCAAGGAACGTATATTCATTTGATGCTAAAGTCGTTTAGCATGACAAACTCCAAGAGATGTCTCATGTCGATGAGCTATGGAGTGTATCTCTCTTAATAGTCCCCACAGACTCCTAAAAAGAGAGGTCGCATGAGTGACAATCATGTATGCAATGAAATGTACGAGACCTGATGTTGATCAGTCATATTATGGAGAAGTTCACTATGAGTCAGTGAAAAACATCTTAAAGTGCTTAACCGGCACTAAGGATGTGATCATATTCATGGTGGGTCTAAATTAAAACTAGAAGGCTTAACAAACTCAAGTTTTTCAGACAGACCAAGATGACAGAAAAATCCACTTTAAGGTAAAGCGTTATCTTGAATAGTGGTGCAGTGAATTGGAAAGGTTCCAAACAAAGAAAGAGTTGTTTGGTTTAGTGATAAAGACAAAGTATATAGCTATAAATGAAGCTGCAAGTTGATTGTTTGGATTAAAAGTTCATTACAGAACTAGGAATAGTTCCTAAGTCTCATCTTGGATCTAAACATGTGTTGTGGCACTTTCATTTGATTATTAGAATCATTGAAAGATGGGAAATCACTATAGAGATAGTGGACTCTCAAGAACAACATTACATATCCATTAAGTAAAGCTTATCCAACAACAGGATAATCGTCACTTAGAGAAGAAGAGTATAAGATACCATGACGATTGGCTTTAGTGCAAGTGGGAGATTGAAAGTAGTATGCACACAAGCCAATCATGTTTGATGATAAAGCATATACTTTGTAACAATCTTATTCATTTATTAATAAAAAGTATTAATTTATTAAAGGCTTTTTTAATTATCTACATGATGCTGTTTTATAATATGTGATAAACCCATAGTTTTAAGCAATGCTTTTAGAATAATGATGATGATCATTCTAATGAGATCTAAATTCTTAGAAAGCTTAAAAACTAAAATAGTTCCCAATCGTTGGATTACTAAATTGGGGATTAGTGAATCCGGATAGATTGGTACATACGTTGCTTTCGCTCATTGGATGAGGATGATTGATCTCATGATCATTTGTGTGGAGACACTAAAGTAAGTATGTAGGTGCTTATTAGAGAATAAGTTCACTTTGAACGTGGCTCGCTAAGGAATACCTAATGGAGTTTTACTTGCTGTTAATAATAGGAATTCCTATAGTGATAGTAGTCTGAAGTAATCCTTGGACTTGAGATCATCATAGTATCTTGTGTATGATGAGTTATACTTTGACTTATTCCTTAAGACCCTTAGGGTATATCAAAGGTATGCTTGGGTATAATAAGTTGTACATGGAGATAATGTATGATCAATAAAGAATCTACCACTTCTAATAAAAGAAGAGAAATGTCCTATGTGATTCGATAAATGACAACCCAAAGTAGTCCTTGGCGGCGGAATGAAATTAGAAAGGAGTTTCTAATTTGCATTATTTGGAGTTGTGCATTTAAGGATCGAAATACATATAATTAAATAAAATAAGACTTGACAAGTAATTCCATGTCTTATATTTAATTGGGACATTGTATGGTGGAAGGATTGAATTGTCACGGTAACTATTTACTCAAAGGTTCTTTAATGATTAATGTTGAAATCTATATTATCCGGAAAGTCGTTGATCGCTAGGAGGCTTATCCCTATTGTAGAATAAATATTATTTATTTAAATAAATTAATTGTTTAATTTATTTATTTAAATAAGATTAGAATTGTTCTAATTGATTTATTCATAACCTAGGTTTAATATGGAGAACCTAAAAGGGTCACACCATAAAAGGAAGAATAATTATTTAAGAAGTTAATGGCATAATCGTAATAATATATTATGTATATTTAATTTAATCTATGGTGATAGAATAAATTAAATAGCTTAATATTATTATTTAATATTTTAGAAATATTAAATATAAATTAATAAGAGGAGTCTTATTAATATTATTACAATTATTATTATTTTAATTTCTAAAAGAGTTTAGGAATTAATTTAATATAAGTACTCTCATTTATTCCTAATAGGATTAGAGGAAAATTAATTAAAGGAGTTTAATTAATTATCCCTAATAAGATTAGGGAGCCCATTTAATTAAAAGAGTTTAATTAAAAATACCTTATTTTAATAGGGTTACTTGATATCTTTATAAGAGAAGTCTTATATCAGATATCAATGATACGCAATTCAAAAAGTTGGAGAGTACGCCCTTTTTCTATAGAGATAGGAAAAACTAGGGTTGAGCCAATATCCCTTCTTCTTGAATCATTATTATTCCTTGGTGGATCACCTCTAGAGGCCAAACACTTGGGTGGCTAACGTTGATCAAAGGAAGGAACCAAACCCGGTGGATTCAAGTTGAACGCGAAAAGGATTGGAGGTGAACTTGTACACGAGGAAGCTCGATCTTCAAGGGTATGATTTTATTCTTTATCTTTTCGTTTAATTAATAATTATGCATAAAGGGTGATCCGTATATGGTTTGTAAATTTTTAAACTCGATTTTTACACGTTTAAAGCAATTTTGCAATTTGATTGCGTTCTTGAATATTACAAACCTAACGATGGCATCGTGAGCCAAACCTTTATCGCGAATTATTAATTGTTTTAATTTGATATGTATATTGATATGTGTTTAGAACAATTTATTTTGGGCATAATTTTATTGTATAAAATTTATTAAAAAAAAAAAAAAAAGGCGTAAAAGCAGTTCTATGACTTTGTTGTTGTATACTAATAACGTAATTTGCGATAGTTGGTAGCGCGTCATTATCACGGAAATCAAGGAATCAAGTTAATTGCTAGTATGTTAAGTTGCTTCACGAAAAGCTAGATTATATATATATATATATATATATATATATATATATATATATATATATATATAATTATATTATATATATATATAATCTATATTAAACCTATTTCTGACTTACGCAAAGATAAGGGACACGTGAGTCATTTTTTTTTTGATAACATGCCACACAGTTCCATTAATTTTAATTATAAAATAATTAAAATTGCTTTGCTAACTCTCTTATATATATATTTTAAGATTGCTTTGCAGGATATTTTTTTTGATAAAGGAAGGAAGGAACTTGATTATTTGATAATGGATAGGAAGGATTCTTAATAACGATTATATATATATATATATATATATATATATTATTCTTATTATTTTATTATTAAAATAAAATGTTTATTTTAATCATAAAATAAAAGTTTATTTTAATATTAAAATAAAAGAGTTTATTTTAATTTTAAAATTAAATTTCATGTTAACTAATTAGAGTTGGAATTTGATTCCATGATAACTAATTGGAGTTGAAATTGTATTCCATCTTTCCTTAAATAAAGGAGTTTATTTAGATATGAAATTAGATTTCATATTATTCAAAATAAAAGAGTTTATTTGTGAATTGGAAAGAGAATCCTTGTTTCCTTAAATAAAGGAGTTTATTTAAATATGAAATAAGATTTCATATTATTCAAAATAAAGGAGTTTATTTGTGAATAGGAAAAGAATTAAGTGTTTCCTTTAATAATTTTTTTTTTTTACATGGAATTGGATTCCATAATTAATGAAAATAAAGGAGTTTATTTTGATTAAAGATTTTAATTAAAATAAAATAGTTTATTCAAAATTGGATAAATTAAAATAAAATAGTTTTATTTTGATTTAAATTTGGATTAAAATAAAGGAGTTTATTTTGATTCAAAAATAGATTTTATACTAACTAAATTTGCCCATTAAATGATATCAATATATATATATTAAATGTTTATTATTCATAAGATGAATGTTATTTATTGATGCATATGATGATGATGTGTATGATAATAAATGGGATTGATTATGGACTATTGACCAATATGATTGGATTTTATTTTAGTTGGATGCATGAATGTATGGGTTTTATTAAATGGGGTCTTACATGCGTTGCCTTCTCTTTTTTTAATGTAAATTCTATCTCCCTCCTATGTACTTCCCTTAACTACTTTGATCAAGGTTTCTATTTATTTTAAATAGTTTTGTAATAGGAATAGTTAGAATTAATTTTGAAAAATTGGAGATCAAGGAAGCAAGGAGGGCTTGAAGACCCGTTTGTAATGGAGTCCCGGGTTTAAATGTAATAGTTATATTTAAATATTATTTCTTGCACCCCCTAGGGTTTGACCTTTTGGTTCACTTGGTGGCTCTAGTGAACCAAACTAGAATAAAAGTCCATAATCAATCCGTAGAATATAGTATTCTATATAATGCATGCTTATACTATATATATTATATATTATGCAAACATGCTTCTTGATGTTAATTAATATAACGCGTATTTTATATATATATATGTGTGCCTATTTAAACAAGATGAGACAAATTAATAACAAACCCCTCAATTTTTATATATTAAGTCCTAAGCGTTCAAAGATATTTGGAATATCGAACGTAAGCCTTCTAGCATGATAAAATTAATAGAGTATTAAATATTTAATATGAGTTTGTTGTGTCACCACAAGGCAAGTATAAAGTATTTAAGATGTTAATTTATCACATTTGATGCTTATAAAGAAAATTGAACAATATTGTTTTGTTGTGTCACCACAAGGATGATATTTTTCTTTTTGAATATATGGAGTGCTAGGTCGGACTTAACTTGGATAATTTTGATTCGGATGTGCCACCACTTGATCAAAATAATCTAAGAGGCAAAAGAAAAATAGTTGCACAGTTGATGTAATTGACAAAAGTTGTCTACCTATTTATTTATATATAGTTTGTTGTGTCACCACAAGGCTATATACATTTGAAATGGGATCCTTATTCTCACTAGCAAATCTTTAATTAGATTTTGCGAACTATATAAGTGAGGTAATATAGTTTGAAGAAAATAGTGGGAGATACCAATTTAAAACAAGACCTAATTTATTTTGGTAATTAATAAAAGAATATATGTTAAAATATTGTTAATTACAAATTCATTTACGAAATTTTACAATGTCTAAAATTACTATCATCGAAGCATATTAGATGCTAAATTAACCGGAATAAATTAAACGGATTGGTTAAGAAATTTGAAAATAGTTCTCATAATGAAAAGCTATCTTATGTCCTTAATACGTCTATCCCAAAGAATGGTTGCGATAATGCCTCCGAGGAAGACATTGCTACTTTTAGAAAGTGGCAAGATGATGCACAGATTGGCTCGATGCATCATGCTCGCATCCATGAAAGTAACGAGCTTGACAAATCGAAGATGAAACTATGGATGCTCCTACTATATTCCCCGCACATCAAGTAGTTGATGGTGAGGAAAGTAGGACTGATAGATATCAGATATCTAAGGAGCTCTTCCGATCTAGAATGGCCAATGACACTATAGTACAGACAAAAGTTCTTAACATAATCAATTTGATTTATCAATTAGGACAACTGGTTTTGTCATGGATGGAGAGTTGAGCCAAGATTTGATCTTGCACTCACTCCCGGACTCCTTTCACAATTGTTGTGAATTTTTTCATATAAACAAGCTAGATATCAGCTTCGTTGATTTTCTTAACATGTTGAAAAATGATGAGAGTCACTTTCCACCAAGAAAGACCATGTCTTCTTGGGTAGGGGCCAAAGGATCTTCCGAAAAAGAAGAAAGATTCAAAGAAGGTAAATAGAAAGGGCAAAAACAAAGGATAATAAGAACAAAAGCGTCACGGATAGCAAAGGAGTTTGCTTCCACTTGCTATAAGCACAGACCTTTGGAAAGAAATCAAAGAAGCATCTTGCGAGGCTAACCAAAGAAGCTTAGTGAAGTTTTGGTTACAAATACAAATTTGTTCATGATTTAAAATAATTTTTTTTTAATCGAGGTTCTACTTGGGTATTGGATACCGACTTTGGTTATCATAAATATAGATTTATGAAGGGACCAAGCAAGTAGAAAGTTAAACAAAGATAAGTAATCCTATGTGTGGAAAATGAAGCAAAGGTTGCTTGCATTAGCTATAGAAACTTATAGTTTAGCAATGCCTCTGAGGCAAATCTATTAAGTCAATAAGTTGTTATTGTATTCCAGTTCTTGTTAAAAATATTATTTCCATTTTATTGTTGACAATGAAATCTTTGGTATTATAATTAAGAACAATTGTTGTTCTATTTATAATAATAATGTTTTGTATAGAATGAAATATTACTTAATGAATTTTATATACTTGACTTACATGAAAATAATTTTGCAAATTGAATAAACTAGTATAAGAAAAGGAGATGATTATTCAAAGAGTTGAATGTATGTATTTGTTGAAATACAAGTGTGAATTATTTGAAAGGTTCAAAGAATTGAAGTAAAACAAATTGGCAAAGTATTAAGATTCATTGATTAGATCAAGGAATAAATATTTGTGCAATAAGTTTTAGATCATCTCAAATAGTTTTCTCACAATGGGCGCCTCGAATCTGCAATAATTGATTAATGTATCTGAAAGGAAAAATCGTACCTTGTTGGACATGGTGCGGTCCATAATGATTTTATCGACATTCCAGTATTCTTCTGGGATAATGTCCTAAAAATGGCTGCATATCTACGAAAAGGTAACCTCAAAATCAGGCCCCAAGACTCCATAAAAGTTATGGACAGGGAGGATTCCTAATCTTAAGTATGTTAAGATAAGGGGTTGTCCAACTTATGTGAAAAGATTTTGAAGGATAAGCTTGGGACAAGATTTGACATGTACAGATTTGTGGGACATCCTAAAGTAAGTTTAGGGTATATGTTCTATAATTCTACTTAGCAAAAGGTGTTTGTTACGAAACACGCTGCCTTCTAAGATAAAGGTGTTTATCATTGAAGGGGCTAGTGGGAGGATAATGATCTTGAAGAGTTCAAGAACCACAAAACACTATAAGTCAAATAAGAGAAACCTGTAGATAGACCTATTGTACCACAACTGAATCGTAAATTTGGAATAGTACCGAAGATACCTGGGAGGTATGGATTCATCATAAATGATGATGATGAGGTACGCATCATAGAAGATGATGATCCAGAGTTACATACGATGAGGTAAGAGTTCTAGTGTGTACAAAAGGGTCAGTGGGAGCGTTATGACATTTCTAGTATTATATATTGATATACTACGGATAAGGAATAACATGTCAATGCTACAATCAGTAAAGATAAAGTTGTCTAAACATTCCTCCATGAATGGTTTGGGAAGAGTATCTTAATTGGGGATAAAATCTATATAGATAGATTCAAGAGGATGCTCGACTTAACCCAACGAACGTATATTCATTTGATGCTAAAGTCGTTTAGCATGACAAACTCCAAGAGATGTCTCATGTCGATGAGCTATGGAGTGTATCTCTCTTAATAGTCCCCACAGACTCCTGAAAAGAGAGGTCGCATGAGTGACAATCATGTATGCAATGAAATGTACGAGACCTGATGTTGATCAGTCATATTATGGAGAAGTTCACTATGAGTCAGTGAAAAACATCTTAAAGTGCTTAACCAGCACTAAGGATGTGATCATATTCATGGTGGGTCTAAATTAAAACTAGAAGGCTTAACAAACTCAAGTTTTTCAGACAGACCAAGATGATAGAAAAATCCACTTTAAGGTAAAGCGTTATCTTGAACAGTGGTGCAGTGAATTGGAAAGGTTCCAAACAGCAAAGAGTTGCTGGTTTAGTGATAAAGACAAAGTATATAGCTATAAATGAAGCTGCAAGTTGATTATTTGGATTAAAAGTTCATTATAGAACTAGGAATAGTTCCTAAGTCTCATCTTGGATCTAAACATGTGTTGTGGCACTTTCATTTGATTATTAGAATCATTGAAAGATGGGAAATCACTATAGAGATAGTGGACTCTCAAGAACAACATTACATATCCATTAACTAAAGCTTATCCAACAGCAGGATAATCGTCACTTAGAGAAGAAGAGTATAAGATACCATGACGATTGGCTTTAGTGCAAGTGGGAGATTGAAAGTAGTATGCACACAAGCCAATCATGTTTGATGATAAAGCATATACTTTGTAACAATCTTATTCATTTATTAATAAAAGTATTAATTTATTAAAGGCTTTTTAATTATCTATATGATGTTGTTTTATAATATGTGATAAACCCATAGTTTTAAGCAATGCTTTTAGAATAATGATGATGATCATTCTAATGAGATCTAAATTCTTAGAAAGCTTAAAACTAAAATAGTTCCCAATCGTTGGATTACTAAATTGGGGATTAGTGAATCCGGATAGATTGGTACATACGTTGTTCGCTTTCATTGGATGAGGATGATTGATCTCATGATCATTTGTGTGGAGACACTAAAGTAAGTATGTAGGTGCTTATTAGAGAATAAGTTCATTTGAACGTGGCTCGCTAAGGAATACCTAATGGAGTTTTACTTGCTCATTAATAGGAATTCACAGTGATAGTAGTACAAGTAATCCTTGGACTTGAGATCATCATAGTATCTTGTGTATGATGAGTTATACTTTGACTTATTCCTTAAGACCCTTAGGGTATATCAAAGGGTATGCTTGGGTATAATAAGTTGTACATGGAGATAATGTATGATCAATAAAGAATCTACCACTTCTAATAAAAGAAGAAATGTCCTATGTGATTCGATAAATAACAACCCAAAGTAGTCCTTGGCAAAGGCGAAATGAAATTAGAAAGGAGTTTCTAATTTGCATTATTTGAGTTATGCATTTAAGGATCGAAATACATATAATTAAATAAAATAAGACTTGACAGAGAATTCCATATCTTATATTTAATTGGGACATCATATGGTGGAAGGATTGAATTATACGGTAACTATTTACTCAAAGGTTCTTTAATGATTAATGTTGAAATCTATATTATCCGGAAAGTCGCTGATCGCTAGGAGGCTTATCCCTATTGTAGAATAAATATTATTTATTTAAATAAATTAATTGTTTAATTTATTTATTTAAATAAGATTAGAATTGTTCTAATTGATTTATTCATAACCGGTTTAATATGGAGAACCTAAAGGGTCACACCATAAAAGGAAGAATAATTATTTAAGAGTTAATGGCATAATCGTAATAATATGTTATGTATATTTAATTTAATCTATGGTGATAGAATAAATTAAATAGCTTAATATTTATTATTTAATATTTTAGAAATATTAAATATAAATTAATAAGAGGAGTCTTATTAATATTATTACAATTATTATTATTTTAATTTCTAAAGAGTTTAGGAATTAATTTAATATAAGTATTCTCATTTATTCCTAATAGGATTAGAAGGAAAATTAATTAAAGGAGTTTAATTAATTATCCCTAATAAGATTAGGGAGCCCATTTAATTAAAAGAGTTTAATTAAAAAATACCTTATTTTAATAGGGTTACTTGATATCTTTATAAGAGAAGTCTTATATCAGATATCAATGATACGTAATTCAAAAGTTGGAGAGTACGCCTTTTTCTATATAGAGATAGGAAAAACTAGGGTTGAGCCAATATCCCTTCTTCTTGAATCATTATTATTCCTTGGTGGATCACCTCTAGAGGCCAAACACTTGGGTGGCTAACGTTGATCAAAGGAAGGAACCAAACCCGGTGGATTCAAGTTGAACGAGAAAAGGATTGGAGGTGAACTTGTACTGAGGAAGCTCGATCTTCAAGGGTATAATTTTATTCTTTATCTTTTCGTTTAATTAATAATTGTACATAAAGGTGATCCGGGTATATGGTTTGTAAATTTTTAAACTCGATTTTACACGCTTTCCGCTTAATTTTGCAATTTGATTGCGTTCTTGAATATTACAAACCTAACGGTGGCATCGAGCCAAACCTTTATGCTGAATTATTAATTGTTTTAATTTGATATGTATATTGATATGTGTTTAGAACAATTTATTTGGGCATAATTTTATTGTATAAAATTTATTAAAAAAAAACTTGAAGTAAATGCAGGTTACCGACTTGTTGTTGTATACTAATAACGTAATTTGCGATTGGTGTACGCTGTCACGGAAATCAAGGAATCAAGTTAATTGCTAGTATGTTAAGTTGCTTCACTTAAAAGCTAGATTATATATATATATATATATATATATATATATATATATATATATATATATAATATTATATATATATATAATCTATATTAAACCTGGATTCTCGACTTACGCAAAGATAAGGGACACGTGAGTCATTTTTTTTGATAACATGCCACACTAGTTCCATTAATTTTAATTATAAAATAATTAAAATTGCTTTGCTAACTCTCTTATATATATATTTTAAGATTGCTTTGCAGGATATTTTTTTGATAAAGGAAGGAAGGAAATCGGATTATTTGATAATGGATAGGAAGGATTCTTAATAACGATTATATATATATATATATATATATATATATATATTCTTTATTATTTTATTATTAAAATAAAATGTTTATTTTAATCATAAAATAAAAAGTTTATTTTAATATTAAAATAAAAGAGTTTATTTTAATTTTAAAATTAAATTTCATGTTAACTAATTAGAGTTGGAATTTGATTCCATGATAACTAATTGGAGTTGAAATTGTATTCCATCTTTCCTTAAATAAAGGAGTTTATTTAGATATGAAATTAGATTTCATATTATTCAAAAATAAAAGAGTTTATTTGTGAATTGGAAAGAGAATCCTTGTTTCCTTAAATAAAGGAGTTTATTTAAATATGAAATAAGATTTCATATTATTCAAAATAAAGGAGTTTATTTGTGAATAGGAAAAGAATTAGTGTTTCCTTTAATAATTTTTTTTTACATGGAATTGGATTCCATAATTAATGAAAATAAAGGAGTTTATTTTGATTAAAGATTTTAATTAAAATAAAATAGTTTATTCAAAATTGGATAAATTAAAATAAAATAGTTTTATTTTGATTTAAATTTGGATTAAAATAAAGGAGTTTATTTTGATTCAAAATAGATTTTATACTAACTAAATTTGCCCATTAAATGATATCAATATATATATATTAAATGTTTATTATTCATAAAGATGAATGTTATTTATTGATGCATATGATGATGTGTATGATAATAAATGGGATTGATTATGGACTATTGACCAATATGATTGGATTTTATTTTAGTTGGATGCAAGAATGTATGGGTTTTATTAAATGGGGTCTCACAGATTGCCTCGTCTCTAAATTTTTACGAATGTAAATTCTATCTCCTCCCATGTACTTCCCTTAACTACGATCAAGGTTTCTATTTATTTTAAATAGTTTTGTAATAGGAATAGTTAGAATTAATTTTGAAAAATTGGAGATCAAGGAGCAAGGAGGGCTTGAAGACCCGTTTGTAATGGAGTCCGGGTTTAAATGTAATAGTTATATTTAAATATTATTTCTTGCACCCCTAGGGTTTGACCTTTTGGTTCACTTGGTGGCTCTAGTGAACCAAACTAGAATAAAAGTCCATAATCAATCCGAGTAGAATATAGTATTCTATATGTGCATGCTTATACTATATATATTATATATTATGCAAACATGCTTGGCATATTAATTAATATAATATTTATTTTATATATATATATGTAATGCTTAAAACAAGATGAGACAAATTAATAACAAACCCTCAATTTTTATATATTAAGTCCTAAGCGTTCAAAGATATTTGGAATATCGAACGCATTTCCTTCTAGCATGATAAAATTAATAGAGTATTAAATATTTAATATGAGTTTGTTGTGTCACCACAAGGCAAGTATAAAGTATTTAAGATGTTAATTTATCACATTTGATGCTTATAAAGAAAATTGAACAATATTGTTTTGTTGTGTCACCACAAGGATGATATTTTTCTTTTGAATATATGGAGTGCTAGGTTGGACTTAACTTGGATAATTTTGATTCTGGATGTGCCACCACTTGATCAAAATAATCTAAGAGGCAAAAGAAAAATAGTTGCATAATTGATGTAATTGACAAAAGTTGTCTACCTATTTATTTATATATAGTTTGTTGTGTCACCACAACGCTATATACATTTGAAATGGGATCCTTATTCTCACTAGCAAATCATTAATTAGATTTTGCTTAGAACTATATAAGTGAGGGTAATATAGTTTGAAGAAAATAGTGGGAGATACCAATTTAAAACAAGACCTAATTTATTTTGGTAATTAATAAAAGAATGTATATGTTAAAATATTGTTAATTACAAATTCATTTACTGAGAATTTTACAATGTCTAAAATTACTATCATTTGCTGAAGCATATTAGATGCTAAATTAACGGGGCCAAGATTAAGCGGATTGGTTAAGAAATTTGAAAATAGTTCTCATAGGTTGAAAAGCTATCTTATGTCCTTAATACGCCTATCCCAAAGAATGGTTGCACAATGCCTCCGAGGAAGACATTGCTACTTTTAGAAAGTGGCAAGATGATGCACGTTAGCTCGATGCATCATGCTCGCATCCATGAGTAATTGAGCTTCGTCGGCGATGAAACTATGGATGCTCTCTACTATATTCTGCACATCAAGTAGTTGATGGTGAGGAAAGTAGGGCCCGATAGATATCGAGATATCTAAGGAGCTCTTCCGATCTAGAATGGCCAATGACACTATATAGTGCGGACAAAAGTTCTTAACATAATCAATTTGATTTATCAATTAGGACAACTGGTTTTGTCATGGATGGAGAGTTGAGCCAAGATTTGATCTTGCACTCACTCCCGGACTCCTTTCACAATTGTTGTGAATTTTTTCATATAAACAAGCTAGATATCAGCTTCGTTGATTTGCTTAACATGTTAAAAAATGATGAGAGTCACTTTCCAACCAAGAAAGACCATGTCTTACTGGTAGGGGCCAAAGGTTCTTCACGAAAGAAGAGCATTCAAAGAAGGTAAATAGAAAGGGCAAAACAAAGGATAATAAGAACAAAAGCGTCGGATAGCAAAGGAGTTTGCTTCCTTGCTATAGAACACCGGAAAGAAAGCTGCAAGAAGCATCTTGCGCAGAGGCTAACCAAAGAAGCTTAGTGAAGTTTTGGTTACAAATACAAATTTGTTCATGATTTAAAATAATTTTTTTTCAATCGAGGTTCTACTTGGGTATTGGATACTGACTTTGGTTATCATAAATATAGATTTATGAAGGACCAAGCGTAAGTAGAAAGTTAAACAAAGATAAGTAATCCTATGTGTGGAAAATGAAGCAAAGGTTCTTTGCATTAGCTATAGAAACTTATAGTTTAGCAATGCCTACAACGGCAAATCTATTAAGTCGATAAGTTGTTATTGTATTCCAGTTCTTGTTAAAAATATTATTTCCATTTTATTGTTGGACAATGAAATCTTTGGTATTATAATTAAGAACAATTGTTGTTCTATTTATAATAATAATGTTTTGTATAGAACTGAAATATTACTTAATGAATTTTATATACTTGACTTACATGAAAATAATTTTGCAAATTGAATAAACTAGTATAAGAAAAGGAGATGGTTATTCAAAGAGTTGAATGTATGTATTTGTTGAAATACAAGTGGGAATTATTTGAAAGGTTCAAAGAATTCAGAAGTAAAACAAATTGGCAAAGTATTAAGATTCATTGATTAGATCAAGGAATAAATATTTGTGCAATAAGTTTTTAGATCATCTCAAATAGTTTTCTCACAATAGACGCCTCCAGATACGCAATAATTGATTAATGTATCTGAAAGGAAAAATCGTACCTTGTTGGACATGGTGCGGTCCATAATGATTTTATCGACATTCCAATATCCTTTTCGGATAATGTCCTAGAAATGGCTGCATATCTACGAAAAGGTAACCTCAAAATCAGGCCCCAAGACTCCATAAAAGTTATGGACAGGGAGGATTCCTAATCTTAAGTATGTTAAGATAAGGGGTTGTCCAACTTATGTGAAAAGATTTTGAAGGATAAGCTTGGGACAAGATTTGACATGTACAGATTTGTGGGACATCCTAAAGTAAGTTTAGGGTATATGTTCTATAATTCTACTTAGCAAAAGGTGTTTGTTACGAAACACACGCAACTCTAAGATAAAGGTGTTTATCATTGAAGGGGCTAGTGGGAGGATAATAGATCTTGAAGAGTTCAAGAACCACAAAACACTATAAGTCAAATAAGAGAAACTAGATGAACCTATTGTACCACAACCCAATCGTAAATTTGGAATAGTCATCAAGATACCTAGGAGGTATGGATTCATCATAAATGATGATGATGAGGTACGATCATAGAAGATGATGATCCGAGTTACATACGATGAGGTAAGAGTTCTAGTGTGTACAAAAGGGTCGATGGGAGCGTTATGACATTTCTAGTATTATATATTGATATACTACGGATAAGGAATAACATGTCAATGCTACAATCAAGAAAGATAAAGTTGTCTAAACATTCCTCCATGAATGGTTTGGGAAGAGTATCTTAATTGGGGATAAAATCTATATAGATAGATTCAAGAGGATGCTCGACTTAACCCAACGAACGATATTCATTTGATGCTAAAGTCGTTTAGCATGACAAACTCGAGATGTCTCATGTCGATGAGCTATGGAGTGTATCTCTCTTAATAGTCCCCACAGACTCCTGAAAAGAGAGGTCGCATGAGTGACAATCATGTATGCAATGAAATGTACGAGACCTGATGTTGATCAGTCATATTATGGAGAAGTTCACTATGAGTCGGTGAAAACATCTTAAAGTGCTTAACCCAGCACTAAGGATGTGATCATATTCATGGTGGGTCTAAATTAAAACTAGAAGGCTTAACAAACTCAAGTTTTTCAGACAGACCAAGATGACAAAAAATCCACTTTAAGGTAAAGCGTTATCTTGAATAGTGGTGCAGTGAATTGGAAAGGTTCCAAACAGCAAAGAGTTGCTGGTTTAGTGATAAAGATAAAGTATATAGCTATAAATGAAGCTGCAAGTTGATTGTTTGGATTAAAAGTTCATTACAGAACTAGGAATAGTTCCTAAGTCTCATCTTGGATCTAAACATGTGTTGTGGCACTTTCATTTGATTATTAGAATCATTGAAAGATGGGAAATCACTATAGAGATAGTGGACTCTCAAGAACAACATTACATATCCATTAACTAAAGCTTATCCAACAGCAGGATAATCGTCACTTAGAGAAGAAGAGTATAAGATACCATGACGATTGGCTTTAGTGCAAGCGGGAGATTGAAAGTAGTATGCACACAAGCCAATCATGTTTGATGATAAAGCATATACTTTGTAACAATCTTATTCATTTATTAATAAAAAGTATTAATTTATTAAAGGCTTTTTAATTATCTACATGATGCTATTTTATAATATGTGATAAACCTATAGTTTTAAGCAATGCTTTTAGAATAATGATGATGATCATTCTAATGAGATCTAAATTCTTAGAAAGCTTAAAAACTAAAATAGTTCCCAATCGTTGGATTACTAAATTGGGGATTAGTGAATCCGGATAGATTGGTACATACGTTGCTTGCTCATTGGATGAGGATGATTGATCTCATGATCATTTGTGTGGAGACACTAAAGCAAGTATGTAGGTGCTTATTAGAGAATAAGTTCAACTTTGAACGTGGCTCGCTAAGGAATACCTAATGGAGTTTTACTTGCCTGTTAATAGGAATTCCTATAGTGATAGTAGTACAAGTAATCCTTGGACTTGAGATCATCATAGTATCTTGTGTATGATGAGTTATACTTTGACTTATTCCTTAAGACCCTTAGGGTATATCAAAGGGTATGCTTGGGTATAATAAGTTGTATATGGAGATAATGTATGATCAATAAAGAATCTACCACTTCTATTAAAAGAAGAGAAATGTCCTATGTGATTCGATAAATGACAACCCAAAGAGTCCTTGGCGAAGGCGAATGAAATTAGAAAGGAGTTTCTAATTTGCATTATTTGAGTTGTGCATTTAAGGATCGAAATACATATAATTAAATAAAATAAGACTTGACAAAGTAATTCCATGTCTTATATTTTAATTGGGACATTGTATGGTGGAAGGATTGAATTGTACGATAACTATTTACTCAAAGGTTCTTTAATGATTAATGTTGAAATCTATATTATCTGGAAAGTCGTTGATCGCATAGGGAGGCTTATCCTATTGTAGAATAAATATTATTTATTTAAATAAATTAATTGTTTAATTTATTTATTTAAATAAGATTAGAATTGTTCTAATTGATTTATTCATAACCTTTATTATGGAGAACCTAAAGGGTGACACCATAAAAGGAAGAATAATTATTTAAGAAGTTAATGGCATAATCGTAATAATATAGTTATGTATATTTAATTTAATCTATGGTGATAGAATAAATTAAATAGCTTAATATTATTTATTTAATATTTTAGAAATATTAAATATAAATTAATAAGAGGAGTCTTATTAATATTATTACAATTATTATTATTTTAATTTCTAAAAGAGTTTAGAAATTAATTTAATATAAGTACTCTCATTTATTCCTAATAGGATTAGAAGGGAAAATTAATTAAAGGAGTTTAATTAATTATCCCTAATAAGATTAGGGAGCCCATTTAATTAAAAGAGTTTAATTAAAAATACCTTATTTTAGTAGGGTTACTTGATATCTTTATAAGAGAAGTCTTATATCAGATATCAATGATACGCAATTCTAAAAGTTGGAGAGTACGCCCTTTTTCTATAGAGATAGGAAAAACTAGGGTTGAGCCAATATCCCTTATTCTTGAATCATTATTATTCCTTGGTGGATCACCTCTAGAGGCCAAACACTTGGGTGGCTAACGTTGATCAAAGGAAGGAACCAAACCCGGTGGATTCAAGTTGAACGCGAAAAGGATTGGAGGTGAACTTGTACCTGAGGAAGCTCGATCTTCAAGGGTATGATTTTATTCTTTATCTTTTCGT
This sequence comes from Panax quinquefolius, assembly GCA_020205615.1. Lineage (NCBI taxonomy): Eukaryota > Viridiplantae > Streptophyta > Magnoliopsida > Apiales > Araliaceae > Panax > Panax quinquefolius. Next base: position 46,223,320 of record CM035166.1, read on the forward strand.
TTAATTAATAATTATGCATAAAGGGTGATCCGGGTATATGGTTTGTAAATTTTTTAAACTCTGATTTTTACACGTTTCCGCTTAATTTTGCAATTTGATTGCGTTCTTGAATATTACAAACCTAACAAACTACTCATCATGTTTTTCGTATTGACTCCAGTACAAAACCCATTTCTAAAACCCTCAAATATTTCTTCACCTAAAACGAACGTAACATGTGCCAAAGACGTTGGCTCGAGCTGTTGAAGATTACGATCATATCATTCAATACCATCATGGAAAAACGAACGTGGTAGCTGACGCGTTGAGTAGAAGATCGTATGCAGTTACAAGTGCGAATATACGAACCCACGTGAAGATAACAAATATACGAGTAGAATCGACTTTAATCGATAGGTAATTATCGAGTCTACGACTCTACCGTGATAGATCGTGTGTGAAAAGATAATACCTTCGATGAAGGTGAAATAAAAGAACCCCAATGTCGAAGAAGCATTGTGAGAACTAGAGATTAAAATAAAGGAAAATTTTTCCTCTGTGGTGTAGGTATTATTAGCGAGATTCTGGGGACAGAATCCTTATAAGGAGGGAAGAGTGTAACGCTCGAGAAAAATCGAATTTTTGAGAATTAAATTTTTATTTTTATTAAATGAATTTAATTAATTATTATGGAGCAAGCTAATCGAACGTCGTTCTCTGACCTATAAATGTCAAAACATCGTAGGATTTTGGCTACGTGGTAGAATTAAAGTGTTTGAATTTCCAAAACGAAAAATAAATGCTTTCCGAGAAATTTTTCGAAAAACACTATTCACGCATTTCTGCTTGGGAATTATTTTTGAACTTCCGAGAAATATGTAATGATAGAATATCGAGGTGAGATGGAATATCCAATAATATTTCAGTTATGGAAAACATAATATTTCGCCTGTGGACTTAAAACCTAACGTTTAAGGAAAATGATTTACGAGAAGGAAATGTAATGCGATTAATGAATTAAGCGATGATTGTATAATACGTAGGTATTGTACGAGGTAGAGAATACGAGTATGATACGAGGTATTATACGAGTATGTATAAATGATGGTATATCGTATATATTGAATAAATATACGAGGGGAATACGAGATGAATACGTGATTATACGTTATAAGGCTTTAAGCTCAATATATTGAATTTGTAGAATTGGTAGGATTTGTTAAGTATTATGGGAGCCCAAGTATTGAATCGTTAAGTCCAATGTGAATTTATTAATGTAAGCCCAATGTTTGTTTAATTACAAGCCCAAGGTAATTTAATGTGCAAGCCCAATGATTAAGTAAGTTAATTAAGCTAAGGCCCAAAGTAAATATCCAATGGGTAAGAACCATGGAGCAACCCATGGGTGATTCAAAGTGATGAGCAAGTAACTTAGTGGCTAAGTTATGTGATTAGCAAGAATACTTAAGGGTTAAGTAAATGTGGTGATCAAGTATTGGATATATGTTGTAATGACCAAGTATTTTAAGTGGGGAGCAAGATAACTTAGAGGCTAAGTGTTGTGGTAGCCAAGTTTACTTAAGGGCTAGGTAATGAATAGTAAGGAGGTGGAGGATTTAATGACTAATCTACCCTCACTTTGAGATGCCTATAAATAGAGAGCTTTGCATTCATTTGTTGGTTGTTCAAAATTCATTCAACTCCTCTCAATCTAAATAACTTATTTGGTTGAGAGAATAAGCACTTATAAAGTTAGACTTTCTTTGTTAGCCTTTCCACCTATAACTTATAGCTTATTGGTTAGAGAGAGTAAGTGAGAATAAGCTAGCAAGTTAACCTTTGAAGTTCAAGAATCAAGAAGGAGATTAAAGATTTACCAAGTGTTATTAAAAAGTAAGTGATCTTAAACCATGTTTCTTTCTCTCTTCCATTGATAGAGAAGGGGGTAATGGTAGAACTAGTGTGTTAAGGAATGATAAACCAAAGGGCTTAAGTCTTAATAAGCCGTATAAATCATGAATAAGCTATTCATAATCATTTAAGTTACGAATTTATGAAGAACAATAATGAAAGTATAAGAACTTGTAAGAAGTGGTAACATGTTTACATTAAGAAGTTAGCATGATTAATAAGAGGTAAGAATAAGGATTAAAGGACTTAACTTATTAATGTCATAAGCAATGAAATCAAGTATGTTATACTTTAATAAGTAGTTTATAAATTTATGAGTTTTGAACTTATTAAGAACAAGTATTAATGTATCATGTTTATAAGCTAATGAAGCATGTATAGTATAATGGATTAATTCCAAGTGAAATGGTTTAAAAATCTCAAGTAACGAAGTTTCGCCGGAATTTACACGATTAGACGACGATCGTCGAATTCGTGAAATTCTCAGAATAGAAGTCAAATTTTGATATTGAGTTTGGAAACGTTGGTTTTCAATGGAGACAAGTCTTATTTGGCATTATAGAGTTGCGGACTCGAAAATGGCCGGATTCCGACTTAGAACGAAGAAACGAGCGTTGGACGTTCACGAACATTTATCATTTTTGTTAAAAATAGACTAATAGGTGAAATTTTAGTAAACGAAGTCGAATAGACAAAATTCTTGAATGAACACGTAGAGTACGTGATTTGTGAATTGTAGGCTCTTGAACGAGCCAATTCGGACTTATAATGAAGAAGTTGTGAGGCCGGGAATCTCACTAAAAGAAAAATCTGTCAAAATTATTTGTGGCATAGAGTCCGCCAGCTGCCACGACTCCAAGCCAAGAGTGGTGCACATGATTGCCAAAGCAAGCCTCGGCCCACAGAGTTCACGCCACAAATATGACAGATAACACTAGGACTCGTGCATTGCCTGAGTCCGTCTTTCGATTCTAAGGCGTGGCAATGCATACAGCAAGAAAAAAAAAAAAGGCTGGCTACTGTATTTCTGACCTAGAGGATTTACATAGAGAGGATTGGTTATAAAGATAAAAAGAAAGGCAATGAAGTAATACAAACTTAATGAACATGAAGTAACATTGTTAAGTCATGATTAAACCCCAAGTAAGATCACTTAGGGTTAAAATAAGTCAATTGAAGATGAATGCAAACGATGTGAAAAAAGTCCTAAACCAATGACGATCGAGTTTCAATTAATAATAAAGTTAGTAAGCCGCGATGAAGGACACTTAACTCGAACCGAGTTGTATTAATGAAATAATTTCAGTTAAGTTATAGAAGAGAACGAAGTTGGTAAGAATGATGTAAAGAATGACGAAAAGCCAGAACCAATAATAAAAAATCTAATAAGGGATTAGATTGAGAAGAAGGGTAAGATTCTTTAGGAGCTATGTATGTTCATTCATGACCTAATTTGGTATGTTATGTGATTATGTGTTGTAGAGACTGTAAAGACTCAAAGGAAACGTAATTATACTGTAGCAGACACTAAAGGCAAGTTTTTCTTAAACGCTTATCTAACCTTCGTGTTAGCCAGGTTTTCAAATGATTCAAGTTATGAGATGCATGTATGGTTTTAAAGAAAGAGTCGATGCCAGTTTTAGCTCGGCTAGACTTATCATAATAGATTGATTGAACTGTTTACAAGTCTTTCAATATAGAATTACTAACGTTATCCTACGCCAACTAATTGGTATGGATTCAAGGTAAGCCTGAACATGAATAAACAAATGTATTTTCATCGAGTATTCGATGGGCTTGTGAGGTTGCCACAACTTAAACGTACACACGTTTAATGGATGTAGTGTTGATCAACATAGGGTACTATAGACTGATCACCTAGATGTACTCGTAAGCTATGCTGGACTTACGGACTTCGTGCCGGGTTGTCCTTTTCAAAGAGACTATAAGATGTTCACGTCTTGAACTAGAATTGATGATTCATGGAATTTTGTTATTGAAAAATGTTTTGAAGGAAATAGGAAAGCTATTTTGAATTATTGATAGTACTTCGTAACTATCATCCAGTTATTGAAGATATACGATTCCTATGTTTCAAGCATGCTTTTAAAATAAAATTTTTATACTTGTTGAGCTTGTTATGCTCATTCTTGCTTGAACCATATGAATGCAGCTTAGAAGATATGACCAAGAGATTCGACAAGGATAAAGCGAAGGCTAAAGCAAGTTTTTAGCTTACCTATGTAATAGTATAGGTTTATAATGATAATATTTGATATTATGACAAAAGAAAATGTAACGGTTATAATGAACCTGGGGAATGGTAGTATTGTTTTGGAATATATATATATATATAAGACAGATTCGTTCTTTTAAGGCTTTTTAGTTGAATGTTTGTGTGAACTACAGCACCGTGGAGCACCATCTGTCGGGTTGAAAGAGACCCGGATTTGGGGGCGTCGCAGTTAACCCATACGCCTCCCACAACAAAACACCAAATGGCCCACTTCCTCCAGAGCCCAAACGGAGACGTCGTGGACAAATTACAGCGCCACGGAGAGTGTCATATCTCTCGTGCCAAGACGACATGCCTATGGTACCCCCACAAGTGGTTATAGCTCGGGTATACCTTACGGTATATTCTAACAAAAATACCATATCATAACACATGTGACATAATACCAACAAAAGGGTTCTATATGTACATGTTGAACCAAATCAAATTATAGTCACAAGGTCTCAAAAAGAAGGTAGCAACATATACCGCTCTACAATTATCAAAAATAAATACTAAACATGATATCCTAATTCAAAGAGTACAAATACGAGTCATGTATATCAACAACAAAATGAAACTAATATATTTATTTCCCATGAAACAATTATGTGAAATCATAACATAATTTGAAATAAGGAAACAAACGAACAAATCAAAATTAACAAGAGTATCGCTGAAAGAGTACGGAATCTGTACCTGAATATAATATCGGAATAATTCACCGAACCTAAATATCACACCGCTAGACATCCTCAATCTGATCAATAAGCATGTAGATGTAAAGGCTGCTTTCCTCCTGCAAATAGTCCATTGAACGAAATCTTAATGCTTGATAAGAAAAATCAAATCAACTACTCCCACTGTTGGTAATGATTGACTTGTTTTTTAGTCATAAAGTTCCTCTAGAGGAAATAATCATCAATGTATATATTGAAAGTAGTATGCACACAAGCCAATCATGTTTGATGATAAAGCATTTACTTTGTAACAATCTTATTAATTTATTTATAAAAAGTATTAATTTATTAAAGGCTTTTAATTATCTACATGATGTTGTTTTATAATATGTGATAAACCCATAGTTTTTAGCAATGCTTTTAGAATAATGATGATGATCATTCTAATGAGATCTAAATTCTTAGAAAGCTTAAAACTAAAATAGTTCCCAATCATTGGATTACTAAATTGGGGATTAGTGAATTCGGATAGATTGGTACATACGTTGCTTGCTCATTAGATGAGGATGATTGATCTCATGATCATTTGTGTGGAGACACTAAAGCAAGTATGTAGGTGCTTATTGGAGAATAAGTTCAATTGAACGTGGCTCGCTAAGGAATACCTAATGGAGTTTTACTTGCTTCGTCAATAGAATTCTGTTGTGATAGTAGTACAAGTGATCCTTGGACTTGAGATCATCATAGTATCTTGTGTATGATGAGTTATACTTTGACTTATTCCTTAAGACCCTTAGGGTATATCAAAGGGTATGCTTGGGTATAATAAGTTGTATATGGAGATAATGTATGATCAATAAAGAATCTACCACTTCTATTAAAAGAAGAGAAATGTCCTATGTGATTCGATAAATGACAACCCAGTAGTCCTTGGCCAAGGCAGAATGAAATTAGAAAGGAGTTTCTAATTTGCATTATTTGGAGTTGTGCATTTAAGGATCGAAATACATATAATTAAATAAAATAAGACTTGACAGTAATTCCATGTCTTATATTTAATTGGGACATTGTATGGTGGAAGGATTGAATTGTCTTTGTAACTATTTACTCAAAGGTTCTTTAATGATTAATGTTGAAATCTATATTATCTGGAAAGTCGTTGATCGCTAGGGAGGCTTATCCCTATTGTAGAATAAATATTATTTATTTAAATAAATTAATTGTTTAATTTATTTATTTAAATAAGATTAGAATTGTTCTAATTGATTTATTCACAACCGGTTTAATATGGAGAACCTAAAGGGTCACACCATAAAAGGAAGAATAATTATTTAAGAAGTTAATGGCATAATCGTAATAATATGTTATGTATATTTAATTTAATCTATGGTGATAGAATAAATTAAATAGCTTTAATATTTATTATTTAATATTTTAGAAATATTAAATATAAATTAATAAGAGGAGTCTTATTAATATTATTACAATTATTATTATTTTAATTTCTAAAAGAGTTTAGGAATTAATTTAATATAAGTACTCTCATTTATTCCTAATTGGATTAGGAAGGAAAATTAGTTAAAGGAGTTTAATTAATTATCCCTAATAAGATTAGGGAGCTTAATTAATTAAAAGAATTTAATTAATTAAATAAATCCCAATTCCTTAATTGTTAAGGTGGGTTGCCCACATCTATAAATAAGAGGAGTCTTATTATGGGTGATGTGGTTGTTGACTTTTACAACACATCGTAATTCCAATAGTTGGGAGAGTACGCTCTTTTTCTATAGAGATAGAAAAACTAGGGTTTAGTCAACCACCCATTTTCTTGAATCTTTATTATTCCTTGGTGGATCACCTCTAGAGGCCAAACACTTGGGTGGCTAACGTTGATCAAAGGAAGGAACCAAACCCGGTGGATTCAAGTTGAATCTTAAAAGAATTGGAGGTGAACTTGTACTGAGGAAGCTTCGGATCTTCAAGGGTATGATTCTTGTTCTTCAATTTTTTTGTTTAATTAATAATTGTGCATAAAGGGTGATCCGGGTATATGGTTTGTAAAATTTTTAAACTCTGATTTTCCACATTTCCGCTTATTTTTTTTTTGCAATTTGATTGCGTTCATGAATATTACAAACCTAACAGTGGTATCAGAGCCAAACCTTTATGCGAATTATTAATTATTTTAATTTGATATGTATATTGATATGTGTTTAGAACAATTTAATTGGGCATAATTTTATTGTATAAAATTTATAAAAAAAAAAAATTTTGAAATTAGGATTTTTTCGGGTCGCTTTCAATGATATTTTTTTTTCGTAATGCGGAGAGGCAAGGAGGAGTATTCGGCCAGGAAAGAGAAAGATTGGTGGACATGCATGGCGCGGATCACGGAGCTTAATGTATCAAGATTCCATGCATTTACATGAAGCTGCTTGTTGTTATAGTTGCCGTTTGATTCCTTTAAAAAAAACGTGTTGTTGTTTTTTTTTTACGGATTGCATGATTTGATTAACGTTATATATATAGTAGTAATCTATATATATATATATATATATATATATATATATATATATATATATATATATATATATATGTATATTATATATATATATATATATATATATTAATCTTAATTATTTTATTATTAAAATAAAAGTTTATTTTAATCCTAAAATAAAAAGTTTTAAAATTAGAATTTCATGCTAACTAATTAGAGTTGGAATTAGATTCCATAATAACTAATTGGAGTTGAAATTGGATTCCAATTTCCTTAAATAAAGGAGTTTATTTAAATATGAAATAAGATTTCATATTATTCAAAATAAAAGAGTTTATTTGTGAATAGGAAAAAGAATCCTAATTTCCTTAAATAAAGGAGTTTATTTAGATATGAAATAAGATTTCATATTATTCAAAATAAAGGAGTTTATTTGTGAATAGAAAGAAAATCCGTGGTTCCTTTAATAAAGAAGTTTTTTTATATGGAATTGGATTCCATAATTAATTAAAATAAAGGAGTTTATTTTAATTAAAGATTTTGATTAAAATAAAATAGTTTATTTTATTCAAAATTGGATAAATTAAAATAAAATAGTTTTATTTTGATTTAAATTTGGATTAAAATAAAGGAGTTTATTTTAATTCAAAAATAGATTTTATACTAACTAAATTTGCCCATTAAATGATATCAATATATATATTAAATGTTTATTATTCATAAGATGAATGTTATTTATTGATGCATATGATGATATGTATGATAATAAATGGGATTGATTATGGACTATCAACCAATGTGATTGGATTTTATTTTAGTTGGATGCATGAATGTATGGGTTTTATTAAATGGGGTCTCACAGACTGCCTCTTCTCTAATTTTTTACGAATGTAAATTCTATCTCCTCCTATGTACTTTCCTCGATCACGATCAAGGTTTCTATTTATTTTAAATAGTTTTGTAATAGGAATAGTTAGAATTAATTTTGAAAAATTGGAGATCAAGGAGCAAGGAGTGCTTGAAGACCCGTTTGTAATGGAGCCCAGGATTAAATGTAATAGTTATATTTAAATATTATTTCTTGCACCCCTAGGGTTTGACCTTTTGGTTCACTTGGTGGCTTTAGTGAACCAAACTAAAATAAAAGTCCATAATCAATCCGGGTAGAATATAGTATTCTATTTGTGCATGCTTGTACTATATATATTATATATTATGCAAACATGCTTCGCATGTTCATTAATATGACGCGTATTTTACATATATATGTGCATGCGCGCTAAACAAGATGAGACAAATTAATAACAAACCCCTCAATTTTTATATTAAGTCCTAAGCGTTTAAAGATATTTGGAATATCGAACGTCGCCTTCTAGAATGATAAAATTAATAGAGTATTAAATATTTAATATGAGTTTGTTGTGTCACCACAAGGCAAGTATTAAGTATTTAAGATGTTAATTTATCACATTTGATGCTTATAAAGAAAATTGAACAATATTGTTTTGTTGTGTCACCACAAGGATGATATTTTTCTTTTTTGAATATATGGAGTGCTAGGTCGGACTTAACTTGGATAATTTTGATTCTGGATGTGCCACCACTGATCAAAATAATCTAAGAGGCAAAAAGAAAAGGAGTTGCATAGTTGATGTAATTGACAAAAGTTGTCTACCTATTTATTTATATATAGTTTGTTGTGTCACCACAAGGCTATATACATTTGAAATGGGATCCTTATTCTCACTAGCAAATCTTTAATTAGATTTTGCCGAACTATATAAGTGAGGGTAATATATTTTGAAGAAAATAGTGGAGATACCAATTTAAAACAAGACCTAATTATTTTGGTAATTAATAAAAGAATGTATGTTAAAATGTTGTTAATTACAAATTCATTTACGAGAATTTTACAATGTCTAAAATTACTATCATCATGCGAAGCATATTAGATGCTAAATTAACTGAATCAATTAAATGGATTGGTTAAGGAATTTGAGAATAGTTCTCATAACCGAAAAGCTATCTTATGTCCTTAATACGCCTATCCCTCGCAATGGTTGCGCATAATGCCTCCGAGGAAGAGATTGCTACTTTTAGAAAGTGGCAAGATGATGCACAGCTATTTCAATGCATCATGCTCGCATCCACGAAAGTAACGAGCTTCAGCCACAAGATGAAAAACTATGGATGCTCCTATTATATTCCTGCACATCAAGTAGTTGATGGTGAGGAAAGTAGGACTGATAGATATCAGATATCTAAAGAGCTCTTCCGATCTAGAATGACCGAAGGCACTACAGTACGGACACATGTCCTAATGATAATCAATTTGATTGATCAATTAGGACAACGGGTTTTGTCATGGATGGAGAGTTGAGCCAAGATTTGATCTTGCACTCACTCCCTGACTCCTTTCAAAATTGTTGTAAATTTTTCATATGAACAAGCTAGATACCAGCCTCGCTGATTTGCTTATCATGATGAAAAATGATGAGAGTCACTTTCCAACCAAGAAAGACCATGTCTTACTGGTAGGGGCCAAAGGATCTTCTGAAAAGAAGAACGATTCAAAGAAGGTAAACAGAAAGGCGTAAACAAAGGATAATAAGAACAAAACTGATATGGATGGCAAAGGAGTTTGCTTCCACTACAATAAGCCTGGATACTGGAAAGAAACTGCAAGAAGCATCTTGCAGAGGCTAACCAAAGAAGCTTAGTGAAGTTTTGGTTACAAATACAATTTTGTTCAAGATTTAAAATAAATTTTTCTTTAAGTCGAGGTTCTACTTGGGTATTGGATACTAACTTTGGTTATCATAAATATAGATTTATGAAGGGACCAAGCAGAAGTAGAAAGCTAAACAAATATAAGTAATCCTATGTGCGGGAAATGTAGCAAAGGTTGCCATATTAGCCATAGAATCTTATAGTTTAGCAATGCCTACGGGCAAATCTATTAAGTCAATAAGTTGTTATTGTATTCCAGTTCTTGATAAAAATATTATTTCTATTTTATTGTTGGACAATAAAATATTTGATATTATAATTAAGAAAAATTGTTGTTCTATTTATAATAATAATGTTTTGTATAGAACTGGAATATTACTTAATGGATTTTGTATACTTGACTTACGTGAAAAATATATTTTGCAAATTGAACATACTAGTATAAGAAAAGGAGATGATCATTCAAAGAGTTGAATGTGTGTATTTGCTGAAATACAAGTGTGAATTATTTGAAAGGTTCAAAGAATTCAAAAGTGAAACAAATTGGCAAAGTATTAGGATTCTTTGATCGGATCAAGGAAGGAATACTTGTGCAATAAGTTTCTAGATCATCTCAAATGGTTTTCTCATAATGGACGCCTCTCGATACATAATAATTGATTGATGTATCTGAAAGGAAAAATTATACCTTGTTGGACATGGTACGGTCCATAATGATTTTACCGACATTTCAGTATCTTTTTCTAGGATCATGTCCTAGAAATGGTCGCATATCTCACTTAAAAGGTAACCTCAAAATCCATTTCAAGACTCCATAAAAGTTATGGACAGGGAGGATTCCTAATCTTAAGTATGTTAAGATAAGGGGTTGTCCAACTTATGTGAAAAGGTTTCAAAGGATAAGCTTGGGACAAGATTTGACAAGTAAAATTTGTGGGACATCCTAAAGTAAGTTTAGGGTATATGTTCTATAATCCTACTTAGCAAAAGGTGTTTGTTGTGAAACATGCTACCTTCTAAGATAAAGGTGTTTATCATTGAAGGGGCTAGTGGGAGGATAATAGAATCTTGAAGAGTTCAAGAACCACAAAACACTATAATTCAAATAAGAGGAACTTGTAAATAAACCTATTGTACCTGGCAAACCGAATCAGAAATCTGAATAGTCACCAAGATACCGGAGAGGTATGGATTCATCATAGATGATGATGATGAGGTACGTATCATAGAAGATGATGATCCAGTTACATACGATGAGGTAAGAGTTGTAGACACTCAGAGAAATAGATTGAAGCAATCTTCTCAAAATTGGAACATCCTTTTGATATGATAATCAAAAGAGTTTGATTTTATGAAAAACAAGAATGAACCTAGTGTGTACAAAAGGGTCAGTGGGAGCGTCGTGACATTCCTAGTATTATATGTTGATATACTACGGATAAGGAGTGACATACCGATGCTACAATCAGTAAAGATAAAGTTATCTAAACATTCCTCCATGAATGATTTGGGAAGAGTATCTTAATTGGGGATGCAAATCTATATAGATAGATTTAAGAGGATGCTCGACTTAACCCAAGGAACGTATATTCATTTGATGCTAAAGTCGTTTAGCATGGCAAAATCCAAGAGATGTCTCATGTTGATGAGCTATAGAGCGTATCTCTCTTAATAGTCCCCACAGACTCCTAAAAAGAGAGGTCGCATGAGTGACAATCATGTATGCAATGAAATGTACGAGACCCGATGTTGATCACCATATTATATGGAGAAGTTCACTATGAGTCGATGAAAAACATCTTAAAGTGCTTAACCCAAGACTAAGGATGTGATCATATTCATGGTGGGTCTAAATTAAAACTAGAGAGCTTAATGACTCAAGTTTTTCATACGATGCACGAGATGATGAGAAAAAAATCCACTTTAAGGTAAAGCGTTATCTTGAACAAGTGGTGCAGTTGAATTGAAAGGTTCCAAACAAAGAAAGAGTTGCTGATTTAGTGATAAAGACAAAGTAAGTAGCTATAAATGAAGCTGCAAGTTGATTGTTTGGATAAAAGTTCATTACAGAACTAGGAATAGTTCCTAAATCTCATCTTGGATCTAAACATGTGTTGTGGCACTTTTATTTGATTATTAGAATCATTGAAAGATGGGAAATCACTATAGAGATAGTGGACTCTCATGAACAACATTACATATCCATTAACTAAAGCTTACCCAACAGCAGGATAATCGTCACTTAGAGAAGAAGAGTATGAGATACCATGACGATTGGCTTTAGTGCAAGTGGGAGATTGAAAGTAGTATGCACACAAGCCAATCATGTTTGATGATAAAGCATATACTTTGTAACAATCTTATTCATTTATTAATAAAAAGTATTAATTTGTTAAAGGCTTTTAATTATCTACATGATGCTGTTTTATAATATGTGATAAACTCATAGTTTTAAGCAATGCTTTTAGAATAATGATGATGATCATTCTAATGAGATCTAAATTCTTAGAAAGCATAAAACTAAAATAGTTCCCAATCATTGGATTACTAAATTGGGGATTAGTGAATTCGGATAGATTGGTACATACGTTGCTTGCTCATTGGATGAGGATGATTGATCTCATGATCATTTGTGTGGAGACACTAAAGCAAGTATGTAGGTGTTTATTGGAGAATAAGTTCACTGAACGTGGCTCTCTAAGGAATACCTAATGGAGTTTTACTTACTGTCAATAGGAATTCTCAGTAGTGATAGTAGTACAAGTGATCCTTGGACTTAAGATCATCATAGTATCTTGTGTATGATGAGTTATACTTTGACTTATTCCTTAAGACCCTTAGGGTATATCAAAGGGTATGCTTGGGTATAATAAGTTGTACATGGAGATAATGTATGATCAATAAAGAATCTACCACTTATTAAAAAGAAGAGAATGTCTTATGTGATTCGATAAATGACAACCCAAAGAGTCCTTGGCAAGGCGTAATGAAATTAGAAAGGAGTTTCTAATTTGCATTATTTGAGTTGTGCATTTAAGGATCGAAATACATATAATTAAATAAAATAAGACTTGACATAATTCCATGTCTTATATTTAATTGGGACATCAGATGGTGGAAGGATTGAATTGTGCACGGTAACTATTTACTCAAAGGTTCTTTAATGATTAATGTTGAAATCTATATTATCTGGAAAGTCGTTGATCGCTAGGGAGGCTTATCCCTATTGTAGAATAAATATTATTTATTTAAATAAATTAATTGTTTAATTTATTTATTTAAATAAGATTAGAATTGTTCTAATTGATTTATTCACAACCGGTTTTAATATGGAGAACCTAAAGGGTCACACCATAAAAGGAAGAATAATTATTTAAGAAGTTAATGGCATAATCGTAATATATGTTATGTATATTTAATTTAATCTATGGTGATAGAATAAATTAAATAGCTTAATATTTATTATTTAATATTTTAGAAATATTAAATATAAATTAATAAGAGGAGTCTTATTAATATTATTACAATTATTATTATTTTAATTTCTAAAAGAGTTTAGGAATTAATTTAATATAAGTACTCTCATTTATTCCTAATTGGATTAGGAAGGAAAATTAGTTAAAGGAGTTTAATTAATTATCCCTAATAAGATTAGGGAGCTTAATTAATTAAAAGAATTTAATTAATTAAATAAATCCCAATTCCTTAATTGTTAAGGTGGGTTGCCCACATCTATAAATAAGAGGAGTCTTATTATGGGTGATGTGGTTGTTGACTTTTACAACATACGTAATTCCAATAGTTGGGAGAGTACGCTCTTTTTCTATAGAGATAGAAAAACTAGGGTTTAGCCAACCACACATTTTCTTGAATCTTTATTATTCCTTGGTGGATCACCTCTAGATGCCAAACACTTGGGTGGCTAACGTTGATCAAAGGAAGGAACCAAACCCGGTGGATTCAAGTTGAATGCCAAAAGAATTGGAGGTGAACTTGTACCTGAGGAAGCTCGGATCTTCAAGGGTATGATTCTTGTTCTTCAATTTTTCATTTAATTAATAATTGTGCATAAAGGGTGATCCGGGTATATGGTTTGTAAAATTTTGAAACTCTGATTTTCCACGTTTCCGCTTATTTTTGCAATTTGATTGCGTTCATGAATATTACAAACCTAACATATATGTAATATGTCTGCCACCACGAGATCTCCCTTTTTTTATCTGCTATACTAATTTTTGATCTGATCTCCCAAGTCTCCGTTGTCCTCCTTTTTGGTTCACTTGCATCCCAAAGATATAGGCACCCCAAAAGTGATACACGGAATTATTCAATTTCAGAGAGATTCATCTATCCCCTTTCTTTTTCTCCAATCAAATGATTTTTTTTCCTACTGAGTTCTCTATCCTCTCCTTCCCTCAATTCGTATAATAAAAATAAGATTAGGTTTAGTTATTTATTATCAATATTTTATTAATTCTCCTAGTTCTAATAGGAAATTTTATCCACATATAAATTAAACCCAATTAATTTTTAAGGCCCAAATTGTACTAAATTAATTTACCCATCATTTATTAATATTTATTAGCCCACACAAATTAAATAACTAGTTTGACCCAAATAAATGACAAAGTCCAATTAATATGTTTTAAAATAAAATATGTTTTTTATTATTTAATATTATTAATTTTTTTCCCGGGTATTACAATTGATGATTACATGAATATCTTTGGCCCGTAGTGTATGGATGATTCGATCATGTGGTTTATTTATTAAGTTGAGTCTCCGCGATAAAATTGATGATAAACTTTTTAAATCATAAAAGATAGTAGATATCATGTTCTACTTGACTCTTCTAATGGATTGATTGTTCCGCTGCAGTTAAACTTGATGTTTATTATATTTTATCAGTTTTACAATGTTGAAGGCTAACGATAATTTATTTTGCATTATCTTAGTCATAATATTTCTTACTGGGCTAGTTGAGCTCACCCTTTGTTTTCATTGTTCTCTTCAGGAAATGAGAACATAGTTGGGACTAGTTAGGGAACGGAGTGACGGTCCAGATATTTGCATTAGTAGTCCTCACTATTCAATGAAATAGTGTGATAATAATTGTAATGAGGACTTTATTTGAGTTTGGATACTCTCTACGAGACATTATTCGTGTTGAAACTCTCAGCTACGTTTTATCATACTGTATAAAAGAAGTTTGTATTTAAATTTTGTACCATGTATTTGTCGACTCAAGATGGGTGATGTAAACCTATTTTGGGGGCATCACATTATACATAATCATTTAGCTCTTGAATTTCACTTTCCCTAACCCTTAGGGTTTTAAGTCCACAGGCGAAAACTTCATTTGCCATAACTAAAATATTATTAGATATTCTATTTCGTCTAAGAATTCTACCATTACGCGTTTCTCAGAGATTCAAAATTAATTCCCGAGCAGAAACGGATGAATAATGTTTTTACAAAAATTTCTTGAAAAGCTTTTATTTTTCGTCTTGGAAATTCAAATCATTTAATTCTAACACATAGCCAGAATCCTAACCACATTCACACATTATAAGTCATAGAACGTGTTGACCTAGTTATATTTTATCCTTAAGTTTTGATGATGAATTATTCGTGTGCTAAATTGTTTTATGACATTTCAGGTATCTGATGATAAGGAACATTTATTGGATTGAAGAGTTTTTCTTTACTAGGAAAACCAAATGTAAGGTCAATTGCATAATAATTGATTTTTTATTTAAAGGCTCTAGGACATATCATTTGCATTTTATTATGTCTTAAATGAAAACTGATTTAAAATCTAATGAAAAAGGTTTTTCCTAAATGTTAAAATAATTACTTGAGATTAGATTAAATATATGTTATCAAGTACAGAGATTTTTTAATGCATGACTTTATAAATGTTACACGCTTTAGCATTCATATTATAAATTGGTATACCTATACTTGGACTACACGTGGATATATATATATATATATATATATATATATATATATATATATATATATATATATATATATATATGAGCATGTAGTTAGCTAAAAAGATGGTAGCACTATAGATTTTATATACTGACATGATGAAGTGTGGTTTTTCAAGAAAAGAAATAATGAATATCTTGGAACTTTGAAATCCTTGTTTATTGGAAAATTAGTATGATGTCATACGCCAATTTAGTTGCTCCACTTTAGTTGCTACACGCCACTTTTAAATATAGAGACAATGTCAGAGTTGTTTTGAAAGTGGATTATCTTTAGAAGATTTTCATATTTATCCCAACACTAAAGGTTTGAGTTTGTTATTTGGATAAATATTTCTTTCCTACTGTTAAGGGTTGTTTTGTATTCTTTACCGTTGTGGGTGTTTTTCTTAGATATTATCCTGTCGTTTGATTAATTAGAACATATCTATAATTAACGGTAACATATTGTGTGCTATAAATACAGTATTTTCATGTATGGAAAACACAACTCGCGAATTTAATATTGCACTAATTACTGAAATATCAAGCAAATTTATTCTATTGGTGCAAACCGTTTGATCCTACAAAAAAATGGGGTTTCAGCAACAACCAATTTTCGTTGCTAAAGGTGCCAAATTTCGTTGCAAAAGGGTTTTGGCAATGACTTTACTGTCGTTGCATCTTTCGTTGCGCAATGAGCGTTGCTAATTGTTTTGCAACGAACGTTAAAAGAGGATATTAAAAATTCCTAATTATCAAGTTGTACCTTGACCTAGGCTTTTTTTAGGCTGGGCACCAATTTACAGTATTAACGCTATACATTCAAAAATGAAGGGTGGGCACTTGCCCCCTGTCTATGAGTGCATCCGCCCATGGCCCCAAGAAACAACTTAAGGCATAAGCCCATAACATAACAGGATAGACGGAGAAGCGGGATCGGCGGTGGAAGAGAGCACACGTAGGAGAGAGAATATACTGGGGATAGAGAAAGGTAGAGAATTAGGGGACTTGCCATCGATCTTCAACCGCCATGGTTTTCCTTTTTTTCTTACTATACTTTACTAAAATGAGAGGGAGAGTTAGAGGCGGGGACGCGATATGGGAAAGAAGGGAGATCCGAGTGAGAGAGCTAGGAAGGGAAGATTTTTAGCCTAATAGTAACCCCCTATATATATATTTAATTATTCCTTAATATATATATATATATATATATATATATTTAAATACTTATTTCTATGAAATATTTTAAATTGTAGTTAGAGTGGGAAGATTTTTGAGATAATATTTCATTTTTCGTGTTTAATTTTTTATTGCTAGTATTTTATTCACCTTTATATTGAATTTTACTTTTTTTATGAGATAATTGATTAATTCTCTTTGTGATATAGTTTAATTTATGATATCTTAATTTCTATATTCTAGACATTCTTTTTTTTTGTTGGAATAACTTGTGTTGATTGTTAATAGATTTTTTCATATTTCGGTGTGCGAGAATCATAACAGTTGAAAATTTTTGTTATGTTTTTTATACAGTTTGACTTCATTAAAAATAATTAATTAATACCCTTTTTATAATATACCCAAGGATTCCATCGGAGGATATACATATTGGGCAAATGTTCAAAAATGCCCTTAACTCTTATCCTGATGTCTACCGAGCACCCAATACTTTTTTTTCCAAAAAATACCTTTAACGTTAAATTTTTTGGATCGCCCGTGCCCTTGCCGTTGACAGACATGTCAAATAGACAAACGGGGTTACAATCTTGATGACGTGGCTGCCACATGGAACATTTGCTGAAATTAATTAATATATAAATTAATTAAGGCTTAAATATAAAATTTATTCTAAATAAAATAATATATATCATTTAATCAAAATAAAAAATACTAAAATTCAAAATACAAAAAGCATAACATATTTACATCATTTAATCAAAATACTAAAATTCAAATTATTTTGTTAACTAATCAAAACAACTAATTAAATAAAATAAGTTGTATAACATATTTACATCATTTAATCAAAATACTAAAATTCAAAATATAACATATTTACATCAAAATACTAAAAATACTAATTAAAAAAATACTAAAAAAATCAAATTAAAAATACTAAAATTCAAAAAATACTAAAATACTAAAATTCAAATTATTTTGTTAATTAATCAAAACAACAAAAATTTAAATTACATCATTAAAATACTAAAATCATAACATATTTACATCATTTACATCATAACATAACATATTATCATATTTACATATTTACATCATTTAATCAAAATATTAAAATTCAAATACTAAAATTTTTCCATAGTTGTATAACATATCAAAATACTAAAATTCAAATTTATCATATCATAATGGCCAAAAAATATTACTATGTTATATATCATATCATAATGCTCCTTTTGAGAATCGAACTCTAAACTTCCCCACTCTTTAAACAAATTCTCAAACCAATCGAAAGCTACAAGAATTTTCATTTTAAAGTCACTATATACCTTACTACATCTCTTTTAATACTTTTGTTTAAAATAAACCTTGTTTTCAATTTGAAAATGCAAATATCACCCCAAAAAAATAAATTAAGATAACAAATAAATTGTAAAAAAAACTTAACTGATCATCTCATTTTTTGGCGACATGGGATGGACTAAAGAGTATAAATGATCTAACAATCATTAATAATGAGAAATTGATGCATGTTAAATATATAACATACATATACTGTCAGGAATAAACATGTGAATGATATTCCTATTTAATATATAATTTGATTATGATATATATATATGAATGAATATGCAAGTATGCTTGCATGAAGAAAAGCTGTAAATTCTTTTGATAGATAATAGAAATATATGTACAAGGACTTAGAATGTATTGATCAAATATGTTAGGTTGATCTTACATAAGCAAAACAGCTTTGTAAAGTCCTTAAAAAGAAATGATGTACAAGGACTATAAATATAGAAAGATCAAGCTTGTTAGGTTGATCTTATGATGTAATAGATAGGCTTGTCTGATCGTCTAGCACTGCACCAGAAGTCATAGTCTACCAGGAGAGTCAGAGTTAACTCGGGAGCTATCGAGGCAGAATAGGAGTATGCAAGATAGTGAGATCTCAGAGTTTGTAGACTTCTAGGGGAAACGAAGAAGGATCGTAGTGTGTCGAGAAGAGCTTCCTCAGGATCGTAGTGTTCTGAGGAAGTCATGTTCAGAATCGTAGAGACAGCCTGTCTATAAGCCGAACGACCATCTGCCAAAGCCAAGTATGAAACGTAGACTACACTCAGAGTCATAGAGTCTATCGATGCCAAAGCCAAGACAAGGATCGTAGGCTACACTCTGAGATCGTAGAGTCCACTGAATGAATGCAGAGATCGTAGTCGGGCAAGATCAGATGAAGACAACAAGCACAAGGCAAAAATCGTAGAGTGTCAAGATCTGATCTCGGGATCGTAGTGTCTGCAAAGCCAAAGCTGAATCGTAGAGTGCAGGACTACGACTCCAACAGAAGTGCTCAAAATGCTAAGTCAAAATCGTAGAGTAGATACGATTCTCAACGAATGAGCACTCCCAGAATATCCAAAGATACGAAGCCTCTGTTTGGCACTGCAATAATTCATTCCACAGTAAGGGAACCAGAGAGCACTCAACAAATGGCATGCAGGCTAACAAAAGATCTAAGCACAAACCCAATCAGCGTTAAGATTGAGGTGTAAGGCTATTCGTGATGAAGTCTTCCACAAGGAGATCCAATGAAGACTTCAGCAGCTGACTAAGGAAAAGTCAGCTAATGCAGTAGCTGTCAAGAGAACAGAAGACAACGATCTTGGAAGCAACCAAGATTGTAGTGTTTACCAAACAAAGAAGGAACTGATGGAAGGTGAACCTAGATACTGGTCAGCCTCTGGAGAGCAAGACTAAAGTGATTAAGTGCAGGGTCAGTTCATTGATGATAAGTGAGCGGAAGATCACCAGGAGAAAGCAAGCTGGACACGCCACAAATATGAAGTGTCTTGATATTCAGAAAGGGACCAGAGCAAGGAATTAGGCCATCAGTATCTGAGAACAGTCGAAGCAAACAGAAGTATTGAAGCACTGCACAATACTAGGAAGAAGTGTTCTACATTGAAGATCCAATCAACACTCTTTAGGATCGTAGTATTAACTCTTCTAAGTCAACGAGCAACACTCAACAAGACACTACGATCAGGTCCCTGAAGACGTGCATCAGAATCGTAGAGTTCGGATACCTGAAGACTGAAGCATTGGCAACGGTTCAATCAAGGGTAATATTCTTGACAAGTGCTTATTGAGAGCATCGATGCAAAAGGACAACCTCCTCGATCAAGAAATCGAAGAAATAAAGTCTTCGACCGCCCAAGATACTAAAGTGATACATCCGATGTGGGTGAAACAAAGAGATCGCAGAGTCGTAAAAAGTATGTTATGTCACATCAAGCGCCTACCTCAAGCAACTCGAGATCTGTGAAGACATTTGAATAGCTTCCAACAGCTACTTTCTAAACAAGAAGATTGGGAAGGTGTATAAATGTAGAAGAGCTTCAAAGATCAAAGGTCATTGAGTTGTCGATTTTGGAGAGAAGGTGGACCGATCTAAACTATGTGATAGTGAGTCCGAAGGCTCACTCTACGATCCACCAAGAACACTCGTAAGTCAGATCAAGAAAGAAGTAGAAGTGTGAGTTCTACTATGTAGAAGTGAGAGTTCTACTACTTGAAGAGTGTTCTAAACTGCCGACAGAAAAGAGAGCATCATGCCATCTGGATGTCCATCATGGGAAGACTCTAAGTACAATAGAGAAGAGCTTACGGTCATCTTAGCAAGTCCATCATGAGAAGGCATCGAGTAGCAAGAAGGGAGATCACAAAAGCCATCTTGGTGTCGAGCATGAGAAAGCTTCTAAGTACTTTACAGAAGAGCTTATAGTCATCTTAGAAGCCTCTCATGTGCAATCATCAAGTACCAAGAAGAATGATCTTCAAGGCGGTTCATCAAGGGGTCATCCGGAGTAGTTGAAGCAACCTAAGAAGTCGAGCATCATGCAACACTCAACCGCTTCTTCAAGGATGATCAAGCCAAGTCGCTAAGGATGTTCAGAGCATGAAGACATCTTAGCAACTCAAAGACCGACTCCAACAACAACAAACAAACAACTCAACGAAGCTGTGGCTCGAGGGATCCTTGTCCAGGAGGGGACTAAATGAAGCGTACCAAGAGGGTCCTCGTCCTGGAGAGACAAAACAAAGCAGGCCAAAGGGTCCTTGTCCAAAGGGACTAAATGAAGTTCCAAGCTCATTGGGCTCAAGAGTTCCTAGGGAACTAGAGGAGTCCCAAGGTCACCGGCCTCAAGAGTTCTTAGTGAACTAAAGTCCCAAGGTCACCGGCCTCAAGGAATCATAGAGATTCTGTGGTGTTGCCCTTCCTTAGTAGAAATCTCGCTAGTTGAAAGCGTAAGAGTGGATTAGGAGCTTGAGTCTCTAACCACTTGAAACCTCTTGTGTCTTTTTACATTATGTCATTTACATTATGTCTATAATCGCTATAATCATGTATGTATGTTTTAACTGCTTACAACTAAACTAACCTAATGAACATTGTACGTATAATTATGAATATATCAATGAAGGGGAATCTTTTACTTATTCCGCTGTGCTTGAAAAGATTCTTATGTTTGTCATATACTCTAATATGAACAATACATCATAAACCAGAAAAGTATTTGAAATAAAAAGGATCTATTCAACCCCCCTTCTAGATCTATCAGTGCCCTCCGAACTAACAAATTGGTATCAAAGCGTGTTCTCATGCTATATTCAAAAGCTAATTGCTTTGAGTCTGATCCAAGGCACCAACATTGTTCTAAACTTAGTTTAGTAGTAAGTAACTTGTTATATGCAGAAGAGCCCACACGTTGGAAATATTGTGTATAGGTAAAAATGTGTATACACCTAAAGCTGCTCAAATTGGTCCACATCCTCGATTGCTATATCAACAAGACCAATCCTAGCCTGCAGTCAATCTTGTAGTCTGAAGACAAGACGAGAGAAAGAGAGCAAGAGACATCAGTGACAAAGAGTAAAGCATTCATCAGTCTGAAAGATGAAGAGGTCACGTGTATTAAGAAATGTTGATCGAGAGGAGAAAGAAAATCTTCTCAAACTTATGAGTGACCAACCAACAACTGGGTGCTATCTTTGTAAACTCAAAAAATGTCAAAGATCTTAATGCTACGATTCTCTTAATCTACATCCTCAAGACCACGACTGATTGATGAAAGGCCAACAAGAGCATTAAGCTGTCAGGAGCAAAAGTAAAGCCATGCACATCAATACCCAAACTTAATATATCTTCAATAAATGACTGTTTCGTAACTGACAGTAAAAAGATACGATTCCTCACTATTATGAATGTACATCATTATTGCATCTTCTTATGAACTATAACAGTATTCTGTCAAGGAGTCATAATCTACCTAAAAAGGTGAATAGAGAAAGTAACATGAGGATGGAAACTCAAATGACTACAAATTTTCTCTCCATCCAAGTTTTAGGTTGAAGATGATATCTTGAAGGAAGTCTGAAATGGGTCATAAGAGCATCACGGAGTTGCTGATGGGTTAGTATGTATGTACAAGCCTATGTTCTAAGTGTTTGACAACACACAGAGCATGATCAGTTCTGCAAGAGGATCTTGCTGATTTGTTGAAACTTATCACCTCAATGAATCAACTGGATACTCCTAAAATCGTGGAGCTGATTCTCACTCTGTGAACACTTAAACATTGTGAACATAACCCAGTGAATGATGAAACCATCATAGATAGAGAGTGTGTTATTAAATGTCTAATCACACACACTCACCATCATGCATCTCAAAATATATTATCATAAGATAGTTGCATGTCTAGATATGTCTGTTGATGATAAATATGATGATTATCCAAATAAGAGGAACAGGGGTTTAGAAAACTAACCTAGCAGGACCCATTTAACTATGGGTACCAAAAATAGAAATATATTTAAACCTGCAGGTATTTGGACAGTCTGACCACACTAAGGAATGATGAAGTAGAAGACTTCAGTCAAGAAGATACAACTAGCAGAAGGCTAAGGACTGTTCAGAAATGAGTCTGATAAAGTTCCTATATGTTCAAGCTCGTCTTGAAGACCCTCCGAGCTAACCTGGAATGGAGCTCACATGGTCGCACATCTCAGATATGAGAGCATGCCGTGAAAATGTAAGATAAAGAGGATTCTATGTGCCCATATCAAGAAAGACATGCTTTATGGAAAGGATCCTCAAGGGAAGCTCACAACAGAAGATCATTGAGCTTAAGACAAAAGGAGTTCTTTATGAAGAAGAACTTCTCAAAACAAAGGACTGACAAAGAAGACTACGTTCGTAGTGCTGTCAAATGATCGTAGAGTGATCAATCCTGAAAATACTCATCTCTACGATACAAGGAAAACTAAGCAACGATGATGATTCCAGTTAGAAGGAGAAATGTTGGGCAGCCTTCAAATAAACATGAAGAAGGAATCACATCTATCTGAGAAGACAACATCAACAATGGGGAGCAAAGATCCATTAAGGAATAACAAAGACTATTAAACCAAGAAGAGATGTACCAGCTACAGAGTCCCAAAACTTTGTGGCTGATGAACCATATGAAGATCCATAGTCAGTAGGAACGTCTCAAAACGTACTACTGATAACCCTTCAGCCACCCAATCCATAATCGTGAAGTTCCTACGATCAAACACATGATCGTAGTGTAAGAGCAGAAGGACACCACGATTTCAGCAATGCAGATATCCAGAGCTGGTAGAAAGACCTCCCCATCAGAAAAGGTCTAATGAGATGTCATTGAAAATCATTGTCTTAGTATTTCATCTGGAAAGCGCCTCAGGGACAAACCTGACCCTTAGCTAACTCTAAGAGGTTGGCCCTTCCTGAGCTACCTTGTCCCAAAAGGAATGCTTGATCTAGTTCATCTCAAAAGAACTAAGTCAGTCAACGATCGTAGAGTTGAACTTGAAGAGGTCTAAACGATTGTAGTACAAACTCAACGATCGTAATGTCTTTTTCTAAACGATCGTGAGGCAACCTCAAATGATGTAAGAAGACAACTCAACGATCGTAGTCTTACCAAAGGGTATTCCAGTTCAAGGAGCATGAAGAATGAGACATCTGCTAAGCCATTCAAGTTGAGGAGATAAGTTTGAACACATCAGTGATTGAGCTATGCTGCATCGAAGTAAGGAGGAAAGACGAAGCCATCCACTCCAGCATCTCTCAGAAATTGATCGTTGAGTAAACAAATGAAATTGTAGAGTCTATAGCTATCTCATCATGTTACTTTACGAATTAAAAGGTAAACGGTCAAAGCCACGTCAATTAAACGTCCACTCCTCTAATAACTGAAAAGTTGTGGGGAGTTACAGCTCATTACTGGGCAACGTGCAACCAATGGACAGTTAACACATCACTAAGTATTCAGAGTTAGAAGGAACTGCCATAAAGACAAGTTCAAATCTGTAGACAGTTACCAAAAGATATCGAACCTTTCTCCTCCCATTTTAAAACCCTAGAAAGCTTTTCAAGAGCAAAATCGCTTAACCTTCCGAGTCTAACCAAATATTAGTCACCATCTCGCATAATCTCTCTAAATCAAACACCCACGCCTCTTGAACGATTCAAATGGAGAACTCGCAAGTTATCACCCAGATTCACTGAACCAAATCGTTTGCAAATTCTGAGAAGAAGTTCGTGGACGCCCTTAGACTCGTAAAAGGAAGTCGGGTTTTAGAATGTCTCGAGGCGCAGTACTGTGTGTATACATTGACTGGTTAAGGAGTTCTACTCAAACATCTCCATAAACTCGGAACTCTATCTACCAAGGTTAAAGGTCGATTCAAGCTAAAATCTTCCGACCTTAATCAATGCCTAGGGTTCCCAGCCAAGGGTCAAGAACCTTGAAGATGTGAACGCCGAAGCAAGCGAAGGAGTTGATGGGATATCAAAGAAACTCTAGCTTCAAAGATATGAAGAAGAAGGAGTTCCCAAGAGTATGAAGTTCTAGCTAAAATTGTAGAAAAGTGCATTCTGTGCAAAAATCACGCATATGATATGGTGATTGATCAACAACTGAAGATTATGTCACTATAGTCTCAAGAAACAAATCGACTTTGGAGCAATTTTGTTGGATCATATCTCTAAGTGGGTAGAGAAGGCTGAGAAGAAACCACTGACCAAAGTGTTTCATGGAAGGCTGCTGAGTATCATACTGAAGAAAAAGCTAGGTGGAAAGATCAAGGATGATGAGGGAGAAGCCCTGAATGTGCACAGAGTAATGTCTCCACAAAAGGCTGACAGCTGGGAGCAGCAGTAGAGCCTCTGCAAAGAAGAGGAAGACAGTAAAGGCAGAGAGCTCTGAGTCCAAAGACTCAAGCAAAATTTGAAATCACACCAGCCAGGAAGAAATCAAAAGTGGTGAAAAGAGCTGGTGATGTGAAGAAAGCCCAGGCCTCACCAAGGAGAGTCTCCTCCTTGAACAAGAATGAAGAAGAAAAGGCCCAAACTGCTGAAACCACAAAAAGAAGAAGCAGCAGGTTGCTTCAAGGACCAATCAGCAAGAAAGTTAAGATGGATGACAAACCAGCCTTAGCTTCTCAAATCAATACATCTGCTAAAGAAAGGGACGTGGAGTCAGCAGAAGGGGAAGAAACAGAAGATGTAGTCCAGTCCCCACAGTCAGCATCCAGCAATGAGATTGAAGCAGATGTGATGAAGGAAACTATAGAAAATGCTGAAGAAGAAAAGTGCTCAAGCCCCATGGCCAATCCTCAGAGCAGTCACTCTGATGAAGAAAAAGAAATTCATGATGATCAAAGTGCATCCCCAAATGCAACTGCCCCAACCAGCCCAGAGAATGGGTCAAAAAATGCTATTCAAGAAGAAGAAGAAGAATGCTCTCATGATGGCTCAAAAAGTGATGAGGCCAAGAAAGAAGAGTCTGCTCCTACCAATGCTGATCTCCGAAGAAGTCTATCTGATGAGCAAGAGGAGTCAGAGACTGAAGAAGAAGAAGAAGAAGAAGAAGAAGAAGAAGAGTCAGTCAGTGTCTCCATTAATTGAACCTCCATGAAGAAGGAGAAGCTACAGGCTGCAAGCCTAGTTTCCCTCCAAAAGGAACAAAAACCAATCAAATGCCATCATTGAATTGAGTGATGATGAATCTGTATCCTCAGGAGAAGATGCTGAAGAAGAAGCCAACAGTGAAGAAGAAGAATCTAAGGAAAAACTTGCTGAAGAAAGTTCTGATAATAAAACTCAGCAAGAAGGTTTCTCTGTTGAAGATGATCAAGAAGGATCTGATAATGAAATGCAGCTAGAGGAATTCCCTGCTGAAAATAATCAAGAAAGTTCAGGCTCCGAGAGAGAAGAGATTAAAGGAGATTCTGGTTCTGCACCTCAAGAAGCGTATTTAACAAGAAGATTATCCAGTTCCCTCTCCTGAAAGATTTGACAGAAGTATCGTAGAGGAAGTATCAAATGATCTGACAAATGCTCCACCAGAAAGATGGTTCTTTCAGTGGATGCCATGGCTCAAGGCACACACTGAAAAAGATGGAAGCTCCTTCAATTGGTGTTACAAGCAGTTTCTAAGCATAGAACTGGTGGCTCAGAACTTTCCAAAAGTAAAGAAGTTTGCTACCAAACTGATCAGAGACCAGCCTCACTTCAAGGTCTATCGACAAGCTGAAAATCTCTACATCCCCTACGTTCGTAGAGTAGATTCTGAAGAAAGAAGGGTCATGACCAAGGAGCTGATCGTAGAGTCTGTTAACTCTACGGCTGGTGATGTCCAAGCCCAATCCAAGAAGCCTTCTTATG
Organism: Panax quinquefolius; assembly: GCA_020205615.1. Classification (NCBI taxonomy): domain Eukaryota; kingdom Viridiplantae; phylum Streptophyta; class Magnoliopsida; order Apiales; family Araliaceae; genus Panax; species Panax quinquefolius. Next base: position 46,250,309 of record CM035166.1, read on the forward strand.
ATCAAGCACTACTATCAGACACTCCATCATCCTCCACAAGCAATTGGTATTCCACGATTGTTCAGATTATCCAAACATTTGAAAATCTGTCCAAAGAAGACAATCGTAGAGTTCAATCCATTGCCCAAACTGAAGCTGCCAATCAAGAGGATCAAACTGCTTTGGAGCAGGAATTTCAGAAAAGTTCTGATGATTTAAGCAAAAAGATCTCTATGCTCACAAAAGAATCACAGAAGCAGATAGAAGCAGGAGATGATTCTTTCAAGCACAAACTTCAAGCTATCTTGGCTGATGTATCTCTCAAACTACAAGAGAGGGATAACATCTATCAGAAGACCATCCAAGATCAGAAGGCAGAAGCTCTACAAGTTCAGGAGGCCAATGCAAAGCAGATCGAAGCCCTCTCTGACAAGATTGACGATCTGAAATAGTCCTTCTCTATGCAACTTGAGCTAGGCCAGCAAGAACTAAAGTTTGAAGTTGCAAACACCTCCTACTTGATGGAGCAGCTTAATTCCAACATGGAGCAGCTGTCTCAAATGATTAATGACAAAAAGGGGGAGAAAAAAAGGCATAGAAAGAAGAGGAACAAGGGGCATCAGAAGAAGAGCAGAGGGTCAAGAGGAGAGAAGACGTCAAAGAAGATAGTAGCTGCTGAAGGAGTATCATCATGTGAGGGGGAGCCAGATAAGAAAGATGATGAAGGGGAACTAAGTAGAGACAAAAGGTCATCATCTGAGGGGGAGCAAGAGCAAGAACAAGAGCAAGAAGAGAAATCAGATAAGTAGCTGATCAACAAGAATCCTGGAAACATACATGGAGCCAAGGAGGTACTACTCTAACCTGTTAGGTATGTTCTGGATCCAGGATGTAGAATGTCTGAATATATAATTCCCATATTAATATAAATAACATTCATGATTAACTGTTTAGAAATACAGCTGCTCAGTGTATCTAAGATTCATTCATAACATGCATATGCACTTATTGTTTTTGTCATAATCAAATAGGGGGAGATTGTCAGGAATAAACATGTGAATGATATTCCTATTTAATATATGATTTGATTATGATATATATATGAATGAATATGCAAGTATGCTTGCATAAAGAAAAGCTGTAAATTCTTTTGATAGATAATAGAAATATATGTACAAGGACTTAGAATGAATTGATCAAATATGTTAGGTTGATCCTACATAAGCAAAACAGCTTTGTAAAGTCCTTAAAAAGAAATGATGTACAAGGACTATAAATATAGAAAGATCAAGCTTGTTAGGTTGATCTTATGATGTAATAGATAGGCTTATTTGATCGTCTAGCACTACACCAGAAGTCGTAGTCTGCCAGGAGAGTCAGAGTTAACTCGGGAGCAATCGAGGCAGAATAGGAGTATGCAAGATAGTGAGATCTCGGAGTTCGTAAACTTCCAGGGGAAACGAAGAAGGATCGTAGTGTGTCGAGAAGAGCTTCCTCAGGATCGTAGTGTGCTGAGGAAGTCATGTTCAGAATCGTAGAGACAGCCTGTCTATAAGCCGAATGACCATCTGCCGAAGCCAAGTATGAAACGTAGACTACACTCAGAGTCGTAGAGTCTATCGATGCCAAAGCCAAGACAAGGATCGTAGGCTACACTCTGAGATCGTAGAGTCCACTAAATGAATGCAGAGATCATAGTCGGGAAAGATCAGATGAAGACAACAAGCATAAGGCAGAAATCGTAGAGTGTCAAGATCTGATCTCGTGATCGTAGTGTCTACAAAGCCAAAGCTGAATCGTAAAGTGCAGGACTACGACTCCAACAGAAGTGCTCAAAATGCTAAGTCAGAATTGTAGAGTAGATACGATTCTCAACGAATGAGCACTCCCAGAATATCCAAAGATACGAAGCCTCTGGTTAGCATTGCAATAATGCATTCCATAGTAAGGGAACTAGAGAGCACTCAACGAATGGCATGCAGGCTAACAGAAGATCTAAGCACAAACCCAATCAGCGTTAAGATTAAGGTGTAAGGTCATTCGTGATGAAGTCTTCCACAAAGAGATCCAATGAAGACTTCAGCAGCTGACTAAGCTGACTAAGGAAAAGTCAACTAATGCAGTAGCTGTCAAGAGAACAGAAGACAACGATCTTGGAAGCAACCAAGATCGTAGTGTTTTCCAAACAAAGAAGAAACTGATGGAAGGTGAACCTAGATATTGGTCACCCTCTGGAGAGCAAGACTAAAGTGATTAAGTGCAGGGTCAGTTCATTGATGATAAGTGAGCGGAAGATCACCAGAGAAAGCAAGTCGACGCCACCACAAATCAAAGTATCTTGATATTCGTAAGGGGACCGTAGCAAGCGAAATTAGGCCATCGATGATCGAGAACAAATGAAGCAAATAGAAGTATTGAAGCACTGAACAATACAAGGAAGAGGTGTTCTACATTGAAGATTCAATCAACACTCTTCAGGATCGTAGTGTTAACTCTTCTAAGTCAACGAGCAACACTCAGCAAGACACTACGATCAAGTCCCTGAAGACGTGCATCAAAATCATAGATTTCGGATACCTGAAGACTGAAGCATTGGCAATGGTTCAATCTGAAGTGTAATATTCGGACAAGTGTTTATTGAGAGCATCGATGCAAAAGGACAACCTCTGATCAAGAAATTAGAAGAAATAAAGTCTTCGACCTGCCCAAGATAGTAAAGTGATACATCTGACGGGGTAGGTGAAACAAAGAACTATGAGTCGGAAAAAAGTATGTCATGTCACATCAAGCAGTCTACCTCAAGCAACTTGAGATCTGTGAAGACATTTGAATAGCTTCAAACGGCTACTTTCCAATGGAAGGATTGTGATGGTGTATAAATGTAGAAGAACTTCAAAGATCAAAGGTTGCTGGAGTTGTCAATTTTGGAGAGAAGATGGACTGATCTAAACCATGTGATAGTGAGTCCGAAGGCTCACTCTACGATCCACCAAGAACACTCAGAAGTCAGATCAAGAAAGAAGTAGAAGTGTGAGTTCTACTATGTAGAAGTGAGAGTTCTACTACTTGAAGAGTGTTCTGAACTGCCTAGAGAAAAGAGAGCATCATGCCATCTGGATGTCCAACATGGGAAGACTCTAAGTACAATAGAGAAGAGCTTACGGTCATCTTAGTAAGTCCATCATGAGAAGGCATCGAGTGTCAAGCATGAGAAAGCTTCTAAGTACTTTATAGAAGAGCTTATAGTCATCTTAGAAGCCTCTCATGTGCAGTCATCAAGTACCAAGAAGAATGATCTTCAAGGCGGTTCATCAAGGGGTCATCCGTAGTAGTTTAGCAACCTAAGAAGCTGAGCATCATGCAACACTCAACTGCTCTTCAAGGATGATCAAGCCAAGTCACTAAGGATAGAAGATGTTCGAGAGCATGAAGACGCCTTAGCAAATTTCAAAGACCGACTCCAACAACAACAAACAAACAACTCAACGAAGCTGTGGCTCGAGGGGTCCTTGTCCGTAGGGACTAAATGAAGCAGGCCAAGAGGGTCCTTATCTCTGAGGGACTAAACAAAGCAGGCCAAAGGGTCCTTGTCCAAAGGGACTAAATGAAGTTCCAAGCTTCTTGAGCTTGAAGAGTTCTTAGGAACTAGAGGAGTCCCAAGGTCACGGCCTTGAAGAGTTCTTAGTGAATCAAGTCCCAAGGTCACCGGCCTTGAAGGAATAGTAGAGATTCGGTCTGCCGCCTTCCTTAGTGGAAATCACCGCTAGTTGAAAGCGTAAGAGTGGATTAGGCGCTTGAGTCTCCGAACCACATAAAACCTCTTGTGTCTTTTTACATTATGTCATTTACATTATGTCTATAATCGCTATAATCAAGTATGTATGTTTTAACCGCTACAACTAAACTAACCCAATGAACATTGTACGATAATTATGAATATATCAATGAAGGGGAATCTTTTACTTATTCCATTGCGTGCTTGAAAAAGATTCTTATGTTTGTCATATACTCTAATATGAACAATACATCATAAACCAGAAAAGTATTTGAAATAAAAGGATCTATTCAACCCCCCCTTCTAGATCTATTGTGCCCTCTGGGAACTAACATATACATATATACTCCACAATAGTTTATACACACATATATATAAGCATTAAATTGGTGGGTCTTCCTTCATCTTAGCATGAACTTTCAGTTTGCATGAAGGCTTGGATAGTTTATGCTAGTAGGAGTGTGGGGTAAGTGACTTTATAATAAAAAATCCTTGTAGCTTAGTTGGTTTAAGCATTAGTTTAAGGAGTGTGGGAGGTTTAGAGTTCAATACTTAAGGAGAGCATTATTATATTTTATTTTTAAAAAGCCCGCGAGCCGGGCCGGACTGTGATTTTTTATTATTATAATTATAATAGTAATATTAATTATAATAATAATAGTAACAATAATAATTGTTATTGTGGTGGTGTAGTGAATTATGATAACTGTTATTGATGATTTGTAAGTTTTGTTGACAGATTTAGATTTTTTTGGATATCTATTTTAAAGGAAAATTAATTATTGTAGTGGTGTGGTGAATTATGATATATAATTATTATGTGTGATTGTAAGTTATTTTGTATTGCACTTCTAATTTGGTACAAAACTTTCATAATTTGGTAAAATCGTAAAATGTTTATATTTAATTTTCATGTCTCAAATTTATTTGTAGGAAAAAGGTCAAACAAACAGTTTCCTAATGTTAGGCAAGATGATATTCTGTGTAGTATTTTAATTTTTTGGGGGAAATGAAATGTTTTGATATAAATATTAATCCTTGCAAGATGTTAACAGTTGATCTGTTGTGTGACGCCCCCAAAATAGGTATACATCACCCATTCTGAGTCGCCAAATACATGGTACAGAAACAACTACAACTTCATTAATACAATTGTCGTGCAAAATACGACAACACATAAACTGTGAGTTTAAATACAAATATTGTCTTCTAGACAATATTCACACTCAAATAAGTCCTCATTGCAATTATTGATACACTATTTTACAAAATAGTGAGGACTACTAAAACAACTGTCTTGAACCATTACTCCACACCCCGACTAGTTCCCGCTATATTCTCTTCTCCTGAGAAGAAAAATGGAACAAAAAGGAAAAGGGTGAGCTCAACTAGCCCAGTAAAGAATATTATGACTAAGATAATGTACAACAAATTATCTTTAGTCTTCAACAGGGAAAAATCTAATAGAATACAATAGACAACAAGTTTTAGATCAACAACTGCAGCGGAAACAACAATTCATTAGAAGAGTTAAGTAGAGAATGAAATCTACTATCATCTATGAATTTAAAAGTTCATCATCGATATTTTATCCCCTCAGAACATCAATCAATATACATCATAAATCAAATATTCATCTTTGCACTACAGGCCAAAGATATTCACCAGTTGGTCATGTTCATCTAAACACATGTTCGTCTTTGCACTACGGGCCAAAGATATTTATCAGTTGGTCATGTTCATTTAAACACCTGTTCATCTTTGCACTACGGGCCAAAGATATTCATCAGTTGGTCATGTTCATCTAAACACCTGTTCATCTTTGCACTACGGGCCAAAGATATTCATTATAAAATCATTCATCTTTGCACTACAGGCCAAAGATATTCAGTTATATCATCATTTAGGACTGAGGATGATGAAAAATATTTTAAAGAAAACGAATCAAGTGAAAAAAAAGAAAAAATATTAAGGATTCGTACTTTACACAATCCAAGTTCAAAAATACTTCATAAATAATCAGAGTGGAGTAAAATTCAAGAATGAAGACCAAAACATAGATCCAATCCAAGATAGGAATCATAATGAGATTTATCTTGGACATAGAAAAAAAATTTTAATTTTTCTCGTGAATAGTGTCGATTCGTGAATAAAGGCTATAATAATGGTCGTATACGTGAATAGTAACTCGACACTAAAAGATAGAAATTTCACAAAAAAAAATCATCATGCTTCGTGAATAGACTAATAAGAATCGTGAATAGTACTCGTGAATAGTAACTCATGAATAGTAACTCGTGAATAGTAACTCATGAATAGTAACCCCATACATGAAAAAGTTCCAAATTTGATAAAAGTTCCAACCAATATTTCTAAGATAATGATATTGAAGAAATAATATTATTTTTTTTAAAAAAAAATAATATCTCTTACCTCGCAAAAACAGTACTTCTGACTGGAATACTAGATATAGTGCTGAAAGAACTTGCACCGTATAGCAATACTCAAAGTACTAAAATACTCACAAAATACACTTGATATTATAGAGAGAGAAAGAGAGAGAAATCTTTAATTTCTGGTGTGATTTTCAATTCTAACCTAAGCACCCTATTTATAGAAATTGCTTAGAACACAAAGCGTAAAATTTAATATAATAATAATATATATAATCAAATTTCCTACGCACACAAATCTGGTCCAAACTTCAACCACACATGTGCCAAAAAACAAATAAAACGTTTTTCTTAATAAAATAATTAAAACTTCCAAAATCAATTATTTCGAACTTCTAACTTCAATAATTCATAATAAATAGCCCTTTTATCAAAAAATTTGAATCTGTGAATTTTTATAGGAAATTCAATTCTCTACAACTTTGCGTAAGAAAGTTTTTCCAAATTCCAAATGTAAAAATCGATCAAATCCATAAACCAAGCGATTTTACAAAGCTATAATCAAATTTCAACAAGAAATGGGGTCCACCGACACACAAAACATGTGTTAATCATTTAATGCAACAAAATACTCTTCCTCCTCATATACTCATATATCCCACATTCATTGTAAAAATATCATCATTATTCTATTATAATAATATAATAAAATATTATTTTATCAAAAAATAAAATATCAATTTTAACAATTGTCACATTAAAAATTTTCTCCATCTATATCCACATAAAATTAATATTTTCCTCATCATATAAATTAATAATTAATTATTCACAAATAATATTACAGAATCACAATATTGACAACCGTGCATGCCTCCAGAAAGATGGGCTTTTCAATAAGAATTTCTCCTTCGGCGCAATTAGGTGACCAAACCTCTCCTTAGATGTAACTTTCTAGACATTGCCAATAATGTTTTCTAATAATATTATTTAGATAATATGAATTATTGCTTCGATAATGGAAAATATTATGTAGTGACAATTATCAAACAACAAGAATATAAAATATCAACGCAAAGAATTATTGAATCAATAAAATAAAATAATCGAATAAAGAATTACCGTAATAGCTTATTGAGTAGTGCCTTCTTCGTAAGAATCAATAATTGGTGCAATACGTGCTATCGTTCGCAACAACGCCAGACATCGTGTTTTTTAACCACCGGTGTTTCAACAAATTATTAATAGAATAACTACACCGTTATTTATAAACAACTTATACTTGTCGTTTTCTTCATCCAATCACTTTTCGTTATGGGTCCACACAAGGCTGTGCCGTCGTACGAATATTCTCCGACAGTAAGAATATTCCACGGCCAAACGAATATTCTCCAACAACAATGAGTATTTTATAACCATTTGCTTATTTAAAATATTTGCACATTTTACCCATAACTAACCACATTAATCAAATCAACCCCTTACTATTTCAAAATAATAATTAGAGAAATTAAATCTTTATTTATAAAAAGTTGGGGTCTTACAACCTCCCCTCCTTATGAAATTTCGTCCTCGAAATTGACGTGCGTAGGACATGCTCCTTCCTATCCAAGATTTTGACTGGTACCTCCTCGTACGTTAAATCTTCTGCTATCTCATCTGGTTCTAACTCAATAATGTGGTTCGGGTCGTCCACATATTTACGTAACATCGATACGCGAAAAATGTTATGAACACGCGTCATACTTAGTTGTAAAGCGAGTCTATAGGCCATAGTTCCTATTCAATCGAGGATTTCAAATGGACTAATAAATCAAAGGTTTGAGCTTTCCTCACATCGCCGATTCTCGCTTTTGGAATAACGACTTCTTGCATCTTCTTCATATTCATCAACTCCAAGTCTGTAGCTTGAGCATCTTTAAATTTATCGATTAAAGTCGATTCTAATCGTATATTCGTTATCTTCACGCAGGTTCTTGGAATCTTTAACTCTATCTCCATCTTCTATAAGTCATACGAAATGGGTCTTTGTGTTAACAATATCGCACTCGTAAACGCATACGATCTTTTACTCAACGCGTCAGCTACCATGTTCATTTTTTTTTCCAGGATGGTATTGAATGGTATGGCCGTAATCTTTCAACAGCTCGAGCCAACGTCGTTGCCGCATGTTAAGTTCTACATTCCTCTCTCCATTCGAATTTTGTATCTTTTCGAGTCAGCTGAGTTAATAGAGTAGCGATTCGAGAAAATCTTTCCACAAAATCTTTGATAATAACCAACTAAGCATAGAAAGCTACGTATTTCGATTACTGACTTAGGTTGCTCTCAACTGTGACTCATATCCCAATCTTGGATAGCACGTCATAATGACACCTATCAGTTTACTACCACACAAATATGGCGTCCCCTACAGAGAGTCTGGCTTTGGTGTATTCCACAAAGGAAGTCACCAGATAGAGTCTCGGGTACAAACTTCTACAGTTTAATTTTTAACTCCTGAAGTTCAATAGGAGCCATGAGATTTTAGAAATGGGTTTTGTACCGGGTTCAAAATCGATACAAAATTCAATATCACACTTTGGGAGTAAGCCAAGAAATTCTTTAGGAAATACGTCAGGAAACAAAATATTATTCAAATATGGCGTATTAAAGTCCATGACATGGGTAAGAAAGCTTGACATCTGTTTTTCAATAAACGAATGACTTTATGGCTTGATATGACAATGATTGACTTCAGTGGTTTGGTTGCTTGAATTCGAATAATAGGTTGCTTAGGAATATGAAAACTAACAACCTTACGAAAGCAATCAATTTTGGCATTATGAGTAGTTAATCAATCAATCAATCCCTAAAATCACATCAAAAGCAAGTATCTTTAAAGAAATAAGGTCAACAGGTAATGTGATGGTGCCAACTTGGATCAAACAAGATTTATAAACAGTGGATGTAACGAAAGTTTCTCATAACGGAGTTTCAACAGATAAGTCAAAGTCTAATTTTCTCCGGAGTCAAGTTTAAACGTTGAGTATAAGCAGGAGAGATAAATGAATGGGTAGAACCGGTATCTAATAAGGTATAACTACGCAAAAATTTATAATTAACTAACCCATGCTAACTTCGTTCGGGTTACTCGCTTTTTGAGAAGTCACAAAAAACGCTCTTCCAAGAACCGATGACTTTGACTTGTCCAGATGTACCTTTGAGTCACCATCCCCGCTGGACTTGGTTTCGTTATAGACAATCTCGAGCTATACGACCGTCCCTTTCCACAACTAAAACATACCTTGGAAGGTTGTGAATAGCTTTGGACTTATGTGTCCTCTTCTCCGCATCTCAGAAGATCTAACCGGTCATTTTTCTCCTCCTCTAAAATTCGTTGCTAGTCTTTGTGTCACGCCACATCTTCCCGCATCGTTAAATCTACTCTTCTTGAAATTTCCACTGAGTTATTTCTTCTATTACCTTGGCCATGATTACCACTTAAGTGGTTACCATTTCGCATGATAATTTCCTCCACGATGGTTATCATTGTTCACGACCTTCGCCACCGTGACGATTATCATCGAAGTTGTTGGTCATTATTCTTCAACAGCCGACTCATTATCGCGCTCCAATAATCGAGCCTTATTCACAACATCCTAATATAAACAAATTTTGTGAGAAAATGAGGTATTGACGATTTTGGGTTTCAAACCTCGCGTAAACATTCGCGTCATTCTCTCCTCATTATCAACCAAATGCGATGCAAATCGGGACAACTCGACAAACTTAGCTTCAGTCATCGCGACATCGCTCATATTGTTTTACTCCACTTGATGAAATCTACCTCCTTCATGTGACGAATACTTTCGAGAAATTACTTGTCGTTGAACAATTCTTGGAACTTCTCCCAAGACATCTTCAAGTCGCAGAGTCGAGTACGCTTTTCTTGATTTCCCACCAATAATCCGCCTCTCCTCGTAATATGAAAGTGGCGAAAGGAACCTTTGCTCCTCCGAGCATCCCAAGACATCAAATATCTTAGTGATCTCGCTTTATCCACGCTCTCTGCCGTAAGTGGTTCTGCTTTCCCAAAAACTCCCATGGTCCTAACTCCTCGAATCGCTTAGCGGTGACCATCCGTGAGTCGCCAAAGTGTTTCCACCGCATTTTGAACAGAGTCTTTCTCGCTTGGTTTTGTATGAATTCTAGAAAGTTCCTAAACATACCATCGCTCATCATCTCGCTTTCGCCGGTGTTGTTTCACAGGAGAACATTGCCAAACTGTTGCACGCTTCTCCTCGTTGGTGAGCAAAGGTGTCTCCATGGTCTCATTTACTCCACTGTTAACATTCTCAGTCGACATTCTCAAATACTGCCATAAAACAAGGGTTAATTAAACAAATTAACAAATCATATAATACCCCTATATTATGACCGATCAACAAATAAGCTTAGGTAGGACACACTAGCGAAGGATTTACTTGTTTCTCCTCTCCTAGTTCTATTCCCCGATCTCTGCCAAATATCATATCCCTAAGCTCTGATACCAACTGTGACGCCCCCAAAATAGGTATACATCACCCATTCTGAGTCGCCAAATACATGGTACAGAAACAACTACAACTTCATTAATACAATTGTCGTGCAAAATATGATAACACATAAACTGTGAGTTTAAATACAAATATTGTCTTCTAGACAATATCCACACTCAAATAAGTCCTCATTACAATTATTGATACACTATTTTACAAAATAGTGAGGACTACTAAAAAAACTGTTTTGAACTATTACTCCACACCCCGACTAGTTCCCGCTATATTCTCGTCTCCTGAGAAGAAAAATGGAACAAAAAGGAAAAGGGTTAGCTCAACTAGCCCAGTAAAGAATATTATGACTAAGATAATGTACAACAAATTATCCTTAGTCTTCAATAGGAAAAAATCTAATAGAATACAATAGACAACCAGTTTTAAATCAATCTTTGCAGTGGAAATAATAATTCATTAGAAGAGTTAAGTAGAGAATGCAAACTACTATATTCTATATATGAATTTAAAAGTTCATCGTCAATATTTTATCCCTGTAACATCAATCAATATATATCAAATCAAATATTCATCTTTGCACTCACAAATCCAAAGATATTCACCAGATTTGGTCATGTTCATCTAAACACATGTTCATCTTTGCCTACGGGCCAAAGATATTCATCATTAATCATGTTCATTTAAACACTGCTCATCTTTGCACTACGGTCCAAAGATATTCATCATTAATCATCATGTTCATCTAAACATATGTTCATCTTTTACTACAAGCCAAAGATATTCATTATAAAATCATTCATCTTTGCACTACAAAAGCCAAAGATATTCAAGATTATATCATCATTTAGGACCGAGGATGATGAAAAATATTTTAAAGAAAACGAATCCAAAGGAAACAAAAGAACAAATATTAAGGATTCGTACTTTACACAATCCAAGTTCAAAAACACTTCATAAATAATCGAGAGGAGTAAAATTCAAGAATGAAGACCAAAATATAGATCCAATCAAAGATAGGAATCATAATGCATTTATCTTGGACACGTAAAAGAAAATTTAATTTTTCGTGAATAGTGTCGATTCGTAATAAGGTCGTGAATAAGAATAACTCCAATAGCACTAAAAAAGATAGAAATTTCACAAAAAAAATTATCATGCTTCGTGAATAGTACTCGTGAATAGTAACTCATGAATAGTAACTCGTGAATAGTAACTCGTAAATAGTAAACCCGACATGAAAAAGTTCCAAATTTGATAAAAAGTTCCAACCAATATTTCTGCATAATGATATTGAAGAAATAATATCATTTTTTTAAAAAAAAATAATATCCTTTACCTCGCAAAAAAAAAAAGATTTCGATCGAATACTCGGATATAGTCTTTGAAATAACTCAGACCGTATACCAATAATCAAAGTACTAAAATACTCACAAAATACGCTCGATATTATAGAGAGAGAAAGAAAGAGAAATCTTTAGTTTTTGGTGTGATTTTCAATTCTAACCTAAGCACCCTATTTATAGGAAATTGCTTAGAACACCAAAGCAGAAAATTTAATATAATAATAATATATATAATCAAATTTCCTACGCACACAAATCTGTCCAAACTTCACCACACATGTGCCAAAAACAATAAAAAAACGTTTTTCTTAATAAAATAATTAAAACTTCCAAAATCAATTATTTTAACTTCAAACTTCAATAATTCATAATAAATTGCCTTTTTATCGTAAAAATCAATTTGGCAACTTTTTTATAGGAAATTCAATTCTCTACAAATTTGCGTAAGAAAGTTTTTCCAAATTCCAAATGTAAATCGACCAAATCCATAAACGGAGCGATTTTACAAAAGCTATAATCAAATTTCATTCAAGAAATAGGGTCCACCGACACACAAAACATGTGTTAATCATTTAATGCAACAAAATACTCTTCCTCCTTATATACTCATATATCCCACATTCATTGTAAAAATATCATCATTATTCTATTATAATAATATAATAAAATATTATTTTATCAAAAAATAAAATATCAATTTTTAACAATTGTCACATTAAAAATTTTCTCCATCTATATCCACATAAAATCAATATTTTCTCATCATATAAATTAATAATTAATTATTCATAAATAATATTACAGAATCACAATATTGACAACTGTGCGGCCTCCTAGGAAGATGGGGCTTTCCAATAAGAATTTCTCCTTCTCGCGCAAGCAATTAGGTGACCAAACCTCTCCTTAGATGTAACTTTCTAGACATCGCCAATAATGTTTTCTAATAATATTATTCAGATAATATGAATTATTGCTTTGATAATGGAAAATACTTGTGTAGTGACAATTATCAAACAACAAGAATATAAAATATCAACGCAAAGAATTATTAAATCAATAAAATAAAATACTCGAATAAAGAATTCACTCGTAATAATTATCGAGTAGTGCCTTCTTACGTAAGAATCAATAATTAGTGCAATATTGTGTGCTATCGCGCAACAACAACGCGTATTCATCGTTTTTAACCACCGGGTATTCCAACAAGATTAATCAGTAAATAACTACTCGCTATTTATAAACAACTTATACTTATCGCTTTTTTTTCATCCAATCGCTTTTAGATTATGGGCCCACACAAGGTCACATGCGTCAGATAAATGTTCCCTCTAGCACAAGAAGAATATTCCACGACCAAACGAATATTCTCCGACAACAACAATGAGTATTTTATAACCACTTGCTTATTTAAAATATTTATGATTTTACCCATAACTAACCACATTAATCAAATCAACCCCTTACTATTTCAAAATAATAATTAGAGAAATTAAATCTTTATTTATAAAAAGTTGGGGTCTTACATGTTGTGCTCCAGTGGTCATATTACTAAAGTTTCAAACTTGAGATTGCGAGTTCAAACCATTGGACAGACAAATTTTTGGAAAAAAATAGAAAGAAGCCACATCAGATCTGTCACGTGTAAAATTATAAATATTTATAAACAAATATTCATATAAATATTTATAAATTTATCTCTAAATATTCATATAAATTTATCTTTAAAATTTATAAGCAAATATTTATTTATAAATTTATAAATATTTCATCTAAAATTTATAAATATTGAGACCTTTTGTTTTGGTCAATGCAAATTGAGCCCTTTTATTTATTTATTTATTTATTTATTTATTTATTTATTATTATTATTATTATTATTATTATTATTATTATTATTATTATTATTATTATTATTATTATTATTATTATTATTATTAGCAATTATTATTAATATACGACTATTATTATTTTGATAATAGTAGATTAATAATAATAATAATATTATTATTATTATTATTAGTACTACTATTATTATTATTATTATTTGTTATTGTTGTTGTTGTTGTTGTTGTTGTTGTTGTTGTTATTATTATTATTATTATTAGTAGTAGTAGTAGTAGTAGTGGTGGTGGTGGTGGTATTATTTTTATTGTTATTGTTATCATTGTTATTATTATTATTATTATTATTATTATTATTATTATTATTATTATTATTAGTAGTAGTAGTAGTAGTAGTAGTAGTAGTAGTAGTAGTAGTAGTAGTAGTACTATTATTATTCCTATTATTGTTATTGTTATTATTATTATTAATATTATTATTATTATTACTATTATTATTATAATAATAATTACTATTATTATTATAATTATTACTATTATTATTATAATTATTACTATTATTATAATTATTCTCATTATCTGTTATTGTTATGTTATGATGTAAATATGTTATGCTTTTAGTATTTTAATGATGTAATTTGAATTTTTGTTCTTTTGATTAATTAACAAAATAATTTGAATTTTAGTATTTTTTTGGATTTTTGTATTTTTTAATTTGATTTTTTTAGTATTTTTTAATTAGTATTTTAGTATTTGATGTAAATATGTAATTAGTATTTTAGTGAATCGGGTAGGTGACTTTTAGTATTTTGATATGTTATACAACAATGGTAAAATTTTAGTATTTTGATATGTTATACAACTATGGTAAAATTTTAGTATTTGAGTAAAATTTTAGTATTTTAGTATTTGAATTTTAGTATTTTGATTAAATGATATAAATATGTTATGTTGTAAATATGATTTTAGTATTTTAATGATGTAATTTGAATTTTTGTTCTTTTGATTAATTAACAAAATAATTTGAATTTTAGTATTTTAGTATTTTAGTATTTTTTAATTTGATTTTTTTAGTATTTTAGTATTTTTTTTAATTAGTATTTGATGTAAATATGTAATTAGTATTTTTAGTATTTTAGTGTAATAAATGGCTGATTTTATAATAAAAAATCCTTATAAACTTAGTTGGTTTGAGCATTTGTTTAAGGAGAGTGGGAGGTCTAGAGTTTAATTCTCAAGTAGAAGCATTATTTTATTTTATTTTTTAAAAAGCCCACTTGCCCAAGCCGAGGTTTTTTTATTATTAATACTATTATAATTATTGTAATAATTATAATAATAATAATAATTAATAATAATAATAATAGTAATAGGAATAATAATAACAAATAGTTATAATAATAGTAATAGTAATAGTAATAATAATTATAATTAATACTAACAATTATAATAATTATTATTATTATAATAATAATAATAATAATATTATTATTATTATTATAATAATAATAATTATTATTATTATTATTATTATTATTATTATTATTATTATTATTATTATTAGTGATATTATTATAGTAATAATAATAACAACAATAATAACAATAATAATAATAATAACAATAATAATTATTATAATAATAGTAACAATAATAATAAAAATAATAATAATAACAACAACAACAATAATAATAATAATAGAAATTATAATAATAGTAATAATTATAATTATTATAATAATAAAATAGTAATTATAAGATTAGTAATAATTATTCTAATAATAATAATAAAATTAATAATAATAGTAATAATAATAATAGTAAATATAATAATAATTATAATAATAGTAATAGTAATAGTAATAATAATAAAAATATAGCACATGAAGCATGAAAAAATTTAATAATGACTTATAAGTAAAAGAAAAGTTAAAATTTAAGTTATTGTCAAACACTAAATAATAAAAATGACTTATAACTTAGTTTAACCAACTTATAAGTCATTATCAAACACCCTCTAATACAAGATATAAAGAGAAATTAATATTTGATTATAAAAAAATTACAAGTCAAGAAAAAGAGAATTTGAAAATGGGAGTTAAAAAACTTACACACCATTGGTGCAACTTTATTATTATTATTATTGTTATTATTATTATTATTATTTATTATTATTATTATTATTATTATTGTTATTATTGTTATTATTATTATTATTATTATTGTAGTATATAACTTCTTGAGATTTTATTAATGGTATGTAGTGAAGGACAAGAAAGGAATATATGAGAGAAATCTCATGTTTTGATATAAATAATAATCCTTGCAAGATATTAACTGATAACTTGTGTTGCTCCAGCGGTCAAATGACCAAATTTCCAAATGATAGGTCACAAGTTCGAATATGTCTTGCATTTGGATATAATTTTTAAATACTAAATATGAATATTTTTTGACAATTCTCCGAATATCGAATATGGTCTTACAAAAACATGTTTATTGGGATTATCTTAATTTAAGGCAACATTTTAATAGTCGTTGCAAAAAGTTGTATAAGATATGCAACGAAAATAAAAATTGTTGCCAATGAATGTGGTCCATATTAGGCAACGAAATATAGCAACAAAAAAATTTTCGTTGCCCACAATGAGGAGAAATCAAGTGGTTAGAAATTTTGCAACGAATTTCTAACAAATTTTGTTTTAAAATTTTGCAACGACTTATGAATTTCGTTGCAAAAAGTGAAAGCCTGACACAATCTACAACGAAAGACAAGTTTCGTTGCTAAACTTCACTTTTAGCAACGACTTATAAACCTGTTGCTTGAAAAATCGTTGCTAAAGCCCAATTTTAGCAACAAAAAAACTTTCGTTGCCCACGATGACGGGAAATCAAGTGGCCAAAAATTTTGCAACGAATTTCTAACGAATTTTTTCCCGCCAATGAATTAGCAACGAAATTTTGCAACGACTTATGAATTTTGTTGCAAAAAGTGAAAGCCTGACACAATTTGCAACGAAGGACAAATTTCGTTGCTAAACATATACTTTTAGCAACGACTTATAAAGTCGTTGCCCGAAAAATCGTTGTTAAAGGCCCATTTTTTTGTAGTGTGAGCAGCTAAGCAATTTATTTCTGATATCTTTGAGCTGGTATTTGGTAAGAAATTAATTGTTTAATCTTTCTGTGCTAATTGATCATTGCATATAGTTGAGCCTTTAATTGTTAAATTGATTATTCTTGCATTGATCATAGACCTCTATATTTGTATTGAATTTTCTGATTTAGACTAAGTGTAGTCTAAAGGTGTTAATCCTATTGGATTAGAAAAAAGGTTTACGAACAGGTTCAAGGAATCAAAGGTGCTTGAAGAGTGCATAGGTGCACAAGGAGCAAGAGTGCTCAAGAGAAATTAATTGTTAATTAATTTTTGTAAGAATCTGTTTTGTAATCGGTGTTTATTTATAAAGATAAATAAAGTGAGTCTGCAATACTAGTTGGTATTGGACGTAGACTAGGCTATTATTATAGAGGGTAATAGCTGAACCACGTAAAAAATCTTGGTGTTGATATTACTGCTTGATTTACTTTAATTACTCACGCAAGCCATTTAATTATCTTAATAATTAAAATTTGAATATTTGCATTATATTAAGATAATTCTTTAACACCAAGTATTTTAGTTAAGTTATAAATTCAGCAGGATATATAGTCAATTCAGTAGACTATATTAATTCAGCAAACTGAATTAATCAATATAGTAGCTTGAATTAATAGCTTGATTTAAAAATTTGTCATAGATTGCTCCTAAACTTGTTCAACCCCCCCCCCCCCTTCTAAGTGTGCCTAGTTAAATTTCAGAACGACCTTTAAACAACTTACTCACTTTAATAAACAATTAAATTCATGTAATTCAAATAATCAAATAAAAATTTAATTCACATGATAATCCGATTTTTCTCGGGCGTTACATTAATTATTTGGACCATGTGAGTAACATAGTCCATTACTTTTAATCTCTCTTACCCTAATTGTTTATTTAGGGTTTCTATCCCCAATCTTTTGGAATTTAAATACTTGTTCATGTCCATTTAACTTTATAACCCAATTAGGCTTGCTTTAATTAGGTTTAAAATAAATAATCAATTGAGATAATAAGATTAAGCTCTTAGGTTAGTATACATCTTAAATACTATATAACATTTCTCAATGCTATAACCCTTAGGTTACTTACTTACCATACCTAGGGTATAATTAGGTAATGTAGTTTTTCTTTATAATTCTAATTACATAACTAGTAATTACACATATTCATACACACAATGTAATTATTTATTTAACCATACACCTTTCTCACATAGTCGTCACATACTCATTCACTATATGCCACAAAATTTTCAATATCATTCATGTATTTACTTACAAAGTGACTTAAAATTCTTGATTATTACGGTTCTTGTTAAGGTGATCAAATTGACCAGGTGTTAATTGAGTTATGGAAACTCAACCAATTTGTGATATGTGTTACATAAGAAAAAGTAATACATGAATTAGCTATGAAAAATGTTAAGCATGATGAAATGTGATTTATTATTGAATGTGATGATACAAGACATATGTGATTTTAATTATAATGAATCATGACATATGATATGATTATGATGCGTGGAAATTAGAAAGTATGTACAAGAATACGAAATGTGAGAACTGTAAACCAAGATTAAAATGTATATTATGTGTTATCTTTTTTTACTTGCTGTGTCGTCACGTTAGAAGATACAGAATTATAGTGAAGAAGATAGTAAGGAAATTACAAGACATTAGATGGTTGTCTTTTGTATTGATTCTAGAAACTTAATATGGTTAAGTCAGTAAAGTTTTTTGATGTATTAGATAACTTGTATGTTATAAGTTCTTGACTGGATTAGATACTATAAATGTATACAAGAGATGTTTAAAGTTACCTTATGAATTGTGATTATTAATTCATAAATATTGTATTGAATATGAATGGAGCTGTAATAAACTTGAAAATATTGAATTAAAGAATAAGTATGGAAGATTGAATTTGATATACTCGTATTTAATCTAATCTGTTGAAATGAATCATAATATATATATGATTTTGAAATAAGATAAATCGTAAAGTTGCGATTCAAGAAATAAAAGAAGGTTATAAAAGTTTTAAATTTATCTATATTTTATTAATTATAATATTAATGCGTGATGTAAAGCTAGAACGAGATATTATTTAACGCACAAGATCGGGATTGGAAATAGTCTTAATTTTGGGGTTGTTACAAATGTGCTCTCATTATTAACCTTTTTTTCAGCCTGCACTTATTTTTATATCGGAGTTATCTCCCGAACACCTTGACCGTCAAACTCCTCAGTATTTACCTATTTTTTATACATGATTTAACTCACTATTTAATAATTAAACGAACGGATAAATCTTGACATTAACACTCATATATCTGTAGCCGATATGAAATTTTCGTCACACATAGAATGACTTTAACTATCATACTTATAAAATAAAGTTATATTTTGTTTTGTAACTATTGATGTAATAGCTTCACGAGCAACATGGGTAAATAAATAAGTTGGGGTCTAATTTATTAATAGTAATTTAGTCACTTTCTTATAAATAGTTATACGTATAATTAATAATTTATGATGTGCATATATTAATATTTTAATTATTATTCTGACATTATTCATGACTATAATCAGGGGTGGTGCAGAAAACCTTATTATAATATGTGTGATTAAAAAAACTAACACTATAAGTTTAAAAAAAATTATAATTTTTTGGAAGGTGAGAATTAAGAAAAGAAATTAGGAAATGTGAATACCTAAGAATTAAAATAAAATAAAATACCAAAAAGGAAAGATCAAAAGTCAAATCTAGAGAAATCCCCATACAAAATATAAAAATCCATAGAAATCAGTGAAATTGTCCCTACAACTAAAACTATAAATATATGGTATCTACAAAATCTCCCTTAAGCTATACCTTCCCGCCCATCCCGCATGGCTACTTTGAAACTTTCTTCAAGTTTAATTACTTATGTTTTTAGTTAATTTGTTCTCCAAAAATAAAAAATAAAGTTGAGTTCTAGTTTAGCATATCATGATCTATATTATCAACATTCTCCAACCTTTTGGTTTTGAGAGTTCGAGAAATTAAATTAATTTAAGGGTATGGAGGAGTATCTGAAAAATAATTTTGAACTTGAGCCTAAGAATCCTTCGGAAGAGGCGCTAACACGATGGCGATCCGCCGTTTGGTTGGTCAAGAATCCCCGGAGGAGGTTCCGAATGGTGGCTGATCTTGCCAAGCGTGCAGAAGCCGACCGCAAGCGTAAGAAGATCCAGGTAATTGGTAGTAATTTGGTTGATCATCATCAATATTATATATTGCATGGTTATATTTTCATTTAAACGTTCCAAATTTATGAAACACGTCTTTTTAAGTATTTGTAACACCGATATTAAGATGTCTCTAAAATATATTTAGGGAATATATTTTTTAAAAATACATAATAGATATAGTTAATAACATAGAATAATCAAATTAATGTAAATATAATATTTAAATTATTTTTAACACGTTTCAAACTCTTGAAATTAGATGTATTGAGATAAATCTGGGTCGAAAAAAGTATATATATCAACTACTATTAAATGTACAAATCTATTAATATGTGTGTTATGTTTTATTTGTTGTTGATCAGATCTTATAATGTGCTTATCACAAACAAGTATGTGTTTGATTAATTTGTTGAATTGTAGTTTTTGTATGATGATGAGCTTTAGTTTTATTAGGGTTCATTTGGTAATTATTTTTTCCTTTTTATGTTTTCGTTTTTTTTTTTGTAAGATTTGATGTGTTACCTGTTTTTGTTGATATTGATGTTGAATATTCTTTGCAACTGAAAGTGACATAATTTATTTCTAAAATATGTCAATTTATTGTTGTACTTTTGAATGCCTTCAAAGGTACTCTTGTACTTTCCCCAATTATTTTTGGGTTTTTAGGGGCTTGTAAATAATTCTTTGACAATCATTAAATGTTGTAATTAATCACAGATAGAAAATTGAAAGTGATGTGTATTGAAAATAAGTACTAAAAATATATGAAATTGACTTCTCTTTTTTTTTTTTTTTTTTTTTAATACAAATACAACTTTTTTATATATAAAATGACAAATATATGGTTCGCCTATAAAAAGAGTTGATGTTTATTTTCTATGAACATTACACTATTATAGAAAATTTAGTCAAATAAAACTACCATTTTTGGGACAATAAGAAATAAGAATAGACAACTAAGGTCTTTCCTCAAGTATGAAACTATACCTTTTTCACATTCAAAAGGCCAATGGTTAATATTTTTCAGCCATTGCATTTTTCAACATTAGGAAGAATCTGGCAACAACCAAGTAAATAAGGTAGCCGGCTGAAGTCAAAAACAACCAACTCACGTCGGTAGATTGAGTGTATTTGGCAGCCGTGTTGGTGGCTCAAGGTTGTTGGTAGGCGTATATTTTGGAAACATAGGTTATCATGGCTCCATCTTGCTTATACAAGTTTGTTCCAGAAAAGGTTGGTTATTACTTTTTTTTAGTTCCAAAATTAAAAGATATATTTTATTTTATACTATGAAACGATATGAAGTTTTTAACACGTCATTTCCCATGTTCTAGATTGATCAAGTATTATTATTTACAAGCTTGAAACCGTGCAAAATACGGACTATTTTTTATTTATCAAATTAATTCAATTGTAAGTTCTTTTAGATTATTATTATTATTATTATTATTATTATTATTATTATTATTATTATTATTATTATTATTATTATATAGGTTCGGATCAGTTTCATCATATTTTTTATTATTACTACTCTCACTTACTCCTTTAACGACGGACTGGCGATGGTTTGGTCATACAATCGCCATCTATACTTTTAGCGACGCTATATGTTGTCCATCGCTAAAAGTATAGACGACTACTCATTGTATGACCGAAACTGTCTGCCAGTCCGTCGCTAAAGAGAGGTGAGCACGCTGAAAGAAGATATGTATGATTGATCCTCATATATATATATATATATATATATATATATATATATATATATATATATATATATATATATATGACATTAATTTTTTTCCTTTATTGTGATATTCATGTATCATGTATATATAGATATCAAATTATAAGTATATTAATTGAATTTGAACATGTATTATTATAATTATATAATTTTTATTTGAGAACTATAAGTTGATTTTCAAATTACTCTTGAAATGACCAACCAAATTAATTTAGATAAGATCTTTAGTTGTCTTATTATATATAGTAATATATAATAGCAGTTTGTTTCCTATGCGGGGTGGTCAGCATGCGGACCACTTTAAGCGACAGACAAAACTGTCGCTAAACCCGTTGCCATAAGGTTTGAACCGGGCTATCGCAACGGTTCAGAACCTATGATGACGGGTTTAGCGACAGTTTTCACTGTATATAATATGTGACGACCCCAAAATAGGTATACATCACCTATTCTGAGTTGTCAATACATGGTACATGTAAACAACTACAACTTTATTATTACAACAAGAAAGCGTGAGTTTGAATACAAATATTATCTTCTAGACAATATCTATACTCAAATAAATCTTCATCACATTTATTGATACATTATTTTACAAAAATGGTGAGGACTACTAAATAATCCTTTCTAAAACCTTCATTCCATACCTCAGAATTCATACTCGCTTATATTCTCGCCTCCCGAGAAAATTGGAACAAAAGGAAAAGGGTGAGCTCAACTAGCTCAAGAAAGAATAATATATGACTAAGATAATATACAACAAATTACCGTTAGTCTTGAACAGGAAAAATTTAATAGAATACAATAGACAACAAATTTTAAATCAATATTCGCAATGAAAGTAATAATTCATTAGAAGAGTTAAGTAGAGAATGCAAACTACTATCTTCTATGTATGAATTTAAAAGTTCATCGCCTATGTTTTATCCTCGTAACATCAATCCATAAACATCTGGAATCAAATATTCATCTTTGCACTACTGGTGCCAAAGATATTCATCGATTAATCATGTTCATTTAAACACTGCTCATCTTTGCACTACTACCAAAGATATTCTTCAGAAATCATTCATCTTTGCACTCTGGGCCAAAGATATTCAATAATATCATCATTTAAGACTGAGGATGATGAAAAATATTTTTTTTTTTAAAGAAACGAATCTAGTGAAACAAAATGACAAGGATTAAGGATTAAGGATTCGTACTTTGTTTTATCCATGTTCAAAAATACCTCCAAACATAATCGCAGTGGTGTAAAATTCAAGAATGATCAAAACATGGATACAATCAAAGCTAGTATCCAGAATAGATGTTTTGGACAAAAAAAGAAGAAATTTTATTTTTCGGTGAATAGTATCGTATACGTGAATAGTGTCTTATACGTGAATAGTAACTCCGACACCAAAAGATAGAAATTCCACAAAAACATCTTTACGCTTCATGAATAGTACTCGTGAATAGTAACTCGTGAATAGTAACTCATGAATAGTAACTCGTGAATAGTAACTCATGAATAGTAACCCCACATGAAAAAAAGTTCCAAATTTGATAAAAAGTTCCAACCAATATTTCAAAGATAATGATATTGAAGAAATAATATCATTTAAGAAGAAAATAACATTCCTTACCTCAAAGAATCAAGATTTTTGAATGAAAGGTCGGAAGTGATCTTTGAATGAAACTTGTCTTTGATAAAGAACTCTCAAAGTATCTAAATACTCACAAAATACGCTCAATAATATAGAGAGAGAGAGAGAAAGCTTATGTTTACGGTGTGATTTTCAATTCTAACTTAGTCCTCTATTTATAGGAAAATGTTAGCCCACCAAGCGAGACTTGACCGCCACCGATGGCTTTACCTGCTACTATTGCCACCCACCACATTTGAAATAAAATTCAGCACATTTCTTCACCAACCACAAGTGGGGCCCACTCAATTCTAGATTTTTCCACCAAAATCAATTATAAACCTAATTTTCGAATCGATACACCTCTTAAAATTCATAACAAATCATTCGTACATTTTTAACGGTTCAAAATTTGTGGACATATACTCAACTTATGTATGTATAACATACCCAAAAATTACCACACAATCCAACGGTTTGATTAAAATTATAACCCCGTAATATATCTCAAAACCCCGATTTGATTTTTAATACCTCCAATCCGATAAAATACCGATAAAACACCTCAACATTAATTTCTTCATTTATAACCACATAAATAAATCCATCATTTATATCCACATAAAATAAATATTTTTTATCATATGAATCAATAATTAATTATTCACAAATAATATTACGTAATCACAATTATGACAACCAGCCGCTCCTCAGAAAGAGGGGCTTTCCGATAAGGATTTCTCCTTCTCGGCGCAGCAATTAGGTGACCAAACCTCTCCTGATGTAACTTTCTAGACATTGCCAATAATGCTATCTAATAATATTATTCAAATAATATGAATTATTGATCTGATAATGGAGATAATGTGCAGTGACAATTATTGAACAACAATAATATAAAATATCAACGCAGCAATTATTGAATCAATAAAATAAAATATTGAATAGTAACTACTGTGAAAATTATTAAGTAGTGCCTTCTTACGTAAGGATCAATAATTCAACAATACTGCGCAACTGGTACCGCTCTTTGTGCGACCACGCGTATTCATCGTATTTTAACCACCGGGTATTCCAATGAGTCTTAATTGGTAATAACTACTACGTAATATTTTTAACCAACTTATATTTGTCGTTTTCTTCATCCAATCGCTTTTTTAGTTATGGGGCCCACACATGGTCGCTACCACATACGAATATTCTCGACGATGATTTAATATTCCACGACCAAACGAATATTCCCCAACAACAATGAATATTTTATAACCACTTGCTTATTTTGAAGTATTTATGATTTTACCCTTAACTATCCACATTAATCAAATCAACCCTTACTATTTCAAAATAATAAATAGAGAAAATTAAATTTCATTAATAATAAGTTGGGGTCTTACAACCTCCCTCCTTATAAAATTTCGTCCTCGAAATTGACGTGTACGACTCAGTGTTTCAAAAGATGAGGATACCTCGCTTTCATTTCCGCTTTCCAATTCCTGTGTCATTTCCTCTATAGCATGATTCCTCCACAAAACTTTAACTTGTGGTATGACCTTTTCTTGCGTAGGGACATGCTCCTTCCTATCCAAAATCTTGACAGTACCTCCTCATACGTTAGGTCTTCTACTATCTCGTCCGGTTCTAACTCTATAACGTGGTTCGGTCTTTCACATATTTACTGAAGTACGGATATGTGAAACACATTGTGAACACGAGACATACTTGGAGGTAACGCAAGTCTATAGGCTACATTTCTTACTCGGTCAAGAATTTGAAATGGACCAATAAATCGTGGATTGAGCTTTCCTCTCTTCCCAAATCTTGTAACTCCCTTCCATGGAGCAACTCGTAATAATACATGATCCCCACACTAAATTCCACGTCCTTTCGATGAAGATCCGCATAACTCTTTTGTCGATCTTGTGCCGCTTTGTATCGTTGTCGAATCATTTGGATCTTTTCGGTGAGTCATACGTACTAACTCGGGTCCCAACAATGTTGCTTCACCCACCTCATCCCAACATATTGAGAACGATATTTTCGTCCATATAATGCTTCAAATGGAGCTACACCTATACTTGCTCGATAACTCTTTTGTTGTAGGAGAATTCTACCAATGGTAAATACTTATCCCAACTCGCCCTTGAAGTCTAGGACACGAGTCTTAATAAATCTTCAAGAGTTTGAATAGTCCTCTCGATTGTCTGTCTGCTTGGGATGGTATGCTTAACTAAATCGCAAATCCGCGCCCATAGCTTTTTGCAAGCTAACCCAAAATCTTGAAGTGAATCTTGGTCACGATCCCAAACTATGGATACAGGGCATGCCATGCAATCTCACAATCTCATTTACGTACATACTAGCAAGACGTTCAAGGAATAAGTCTCCGTGACGGCAAGAAATGAGCGTGACTTTAGTTAATCTATCAACAATAACCCAAATAGCATTGATGCCTTGAGAAACCGTGAGGGAAGACCCGTAATTAAATCCATGGTAATGTGTTCCCACTTCCATTCCTAATCTCAAGTGGTTGCAACGGACCCTTAAGTACTAGATGCTCCGCCTTTACACGTTGACAAGTTAAACACATTGAGATAAACTTTGCAATCTCTCTCTCATATTGTTCCACCAAAATGTATGTCGAAGATCACGATACATTTTAGTACTTCCGAGATGGATTGCAAATGGTGTATTGTTTGCCTCCATCATAATCTTGTACTTCAAATCGAGTCGTTAGGAACACAAAGTCTAGAGTGGACTCAAGTATTCCTTCTTCATCAATTCTCGCCCTAATAGCTCCTTCTTGTACTTTCTTCTTCATACGCATCATTTCCGGCCTGGTGGCTTGAGCAACCTTAACTTTTCTATTAAAGTTGGCTCTATCGTATACTTGACATCATCGCACTCGTTCCTCGCATATGATCTTCTACTCAACGCGTCACCTACCACGTCGCTTTTCCGGATGGTATTGAATAGTGTGGTCGTAGTCTTTCAATAGTTCGAGCCAACGTCATTTGCCAGCATGTTGAGTTCTTTTTGAGTGAAGAAATATTTAAGGCTTTTATGGTCTCGAATATATCTCCACTTTCTCCCCATATAGATAGTGCCTCCATATCTTTAAGCGAAAACGATCACGCTAACTCTAGATCATGAGTAGGATAATTCCTCTCATACTCTTTTAAGTTGTCATGAGGCATAGGCTATGACTTTCCCACGTTGCATGAGAACACATCCTAACCCTTTGCACTCAAGCATCATCAGAGATAACAAATCCATCCAAACGGATGGTATTGTTAGAACAGTCAAATAAGTCTCCTCTTAAGCTCTTGGAAACTCTTCTCGCATTCTTCACTCCAAACGAATTTTGTACCCTTCCGAGTTAAATGAAGTTAATGGAGTAGCGATTCGAGAAAACCCTTCCACGAATCTCCGATAATAACCAAATAAGCCCAAAAGCTACGTGACTTGATCACCACTTGGTTTGCTCCCAACTTTGTATTGCTTCAATCTTCACGGATCAACAGATACTCCATGTTTCGACACCACGTGCCCAAGGAATGCTACTTCCTCAAGCCGTAACTCGCATTTCTTCAATTTGGCATATAGTTTGTTTTCACGAAGCCTTTGGAGTACCAAACTTCAAATGGTGCTCATGATCTTCACGACTTTTGGAATATATAAGGATGTCATCAATAAAGACAACAACGAATCGATCCAAATATTCCTTGAATACTCGGTTCATCATATCCATGAAAGCCGCAGGAGCATTAGTTAGTCCGAAAGACATGACTAAGAATTCATAATGCCCATACCGAAGTTCTCGGGCGGTCTTTGGAATATCCTCGCCTAATCTTCACCGATGATATCCGAGCGAAGATCGATTTTTGAAAAGAATTGTGCCTCTTGAATCGGTCAAACAAGTCATCAATACGAGGTAGAGGATACCTATTCTTGATGGTGACATGGTTCAATTCCCCGATAGTCAATACAAAAGTCGCATACTCCCGCTCTTTCTTCTTTACAAATAAAACAGGAGCACCCCAAGGAGATGTACTTGGGGACGAATGAAACCGATGTCCAACAATTCCTCGTAGTTGGACCTTTAACTCCCGAAGTTCAATAGAGCCATTCGATATGGGGTTTTAGAAATGGGCTTTGTACCGAGTTCAAGATCAATAAAGAATTCAACTTCTGCTCGGGGTAGACCGGAAGTTCTTCAGAAATACGTCGGAAAGTCAATAACAACAGAAATATTATTCAAATTTGACGTGTCTTTATTCAAATCCATAACATGGGCTAAGAAAGCTTGACATCCGCTTTTCAATAAACGAATAGCTTTATGATTAGATATGACGGTGATTGATTTTATTGGTTTAGTTGCTTGAATTAGCATAATAACAGTTGGTTAGGAATATGAAAACTAACAACCTTACGAAAACAATCAATTTTGGCATGATGAGTAGTTAACCAATCAATCCCTAAAATCACATCAAAAGCAAGTATCTTTAAAGAGATAAGGTCAACAGTAAGGTAATGGTGCCAACTTGAATCAAACAAGATTTATAAACAAAGGATGTGATGAAAGTTTCTCCTAACGGAGTTTCCACGAGATAGGTCAAAGTCTAATTTCTCCTGAGTCAAGTTTAAACGTTGAGCACATGCAAGAGAGATAAATGAATGGGTAGCACCGTATCAAGTAAGGTATAAACTTCAAGAAGAATTTATAAATAGCTTACCCGTGATCACCTCGTTTGGGTTCCTCGCATTATGACCAATCCACACAAACGCTCTTCCGGAATCGTTGACTTTGACTTTTCGGGACGATCTTTTGAGTCACCGTCCCATTGAACTAGGTTTCACTACCGCACAATCTCGGCGATATGTCCTTCCTTTCCACAATTATAGCATACCTTGAACTGTTGTGGGACAGTTGACCGATATGTCCCTCTTTCCAAAGAATTATAACATATGGCCGGGTGGTCGTTCTCCTCCCTTAGAACCGATTCTTTTGCCAGACCGCTGCGTCTTCACATAGTCGTTGTTAAATCTCCTCTTTTAAAAATCTCCTCCTCGACTCGCTTCTTCATTTTTCATGACCATGATTACCACCAGAGTGGTAACCATTTTTGTCCGTCTGTTTCTTTTCTCCGCCGGTTATCATTATCCTGCTGATCGCTATCTCCGTACGATCCTCGGTTGTGGTCCCTCAGTTGACCGTACTTTCGTTATCTCGCTCTAATAATTGAGCCCCTGCTTACAACATCTCGAGTAGAGAGAAAAATTTATGAGAATGAGATACCGACGTATCTGGGTTTCAAACCTCTAAGAAACATCCGCGTCATACGTTCCTCATTCTCCACCAAATGAGGTGCAAACCACGACAACTCGCAAACTTTGCCTCGTCTTCGAGACACCGCCATGTTGTTCTCGCTCCAGTCTAATAAACTCCACTTCCTTCATATGACGAACACTTTCGGAAAGTATTTGTCATTAAATAGTTCTGAAACGTCTCCCAAGACATCTTTGAGTGTGGTACGGGATGGAGTACGCTTCACGACTCCACCATGATCCGCTTTCGCCACTTTAACATAAAAGTGGCGAATGGAACCTTCTGTTCCTCCGTGCATCCCAAGACATCGAATATCTTGGTAATTTGCTTGACCCATGTTTCCACCATGATCGGATCTGCTTTCCCTTAAATTCGTGGTCCCAACTCTTTGAATCGCTTGGTTGTGACAACCCGTGAATTTCTATCATTTCCTCCTCAGATTTTTTGAACACGAGTCTCCCGTCTCCGATTTTGCATGAACTCGCAAAAACTTCTAAACATCCCCTCGCTCATCATCTCGCTCAATGGTGTTGTTCACAGAGGAACATTGCCACTGTTGCACGCTTCTCCTCGTTGGTGAGTGCAGCGTCTCCACAGTCTCATTTCCATTGTTAATATTCTCAATCGACATTCTCAAATCATCACATAAAACAAGGGTTAATTAAGGAAATCAATATATCACATAATATCCCTATATCTTGACCAACTAACAAATAAGCTTAGGTAGGACACACTAGCGAAGGATTTACTGTCCTCCCTCCTAGTTCTATTCCCCGATCTCCGCCAGAGATCATATCCTAAGCTCGATATTAACCGTGACAACCCCAAAATAGGTATACATCACCTATTCTGAAAGTTGTCAATACATGGTACGTAAACAACTACAACTTTATTATTACAACAAGAAATCGTGAGTTTGAATACAAATATTATCTTCTGAGCATAATATCTATACTCAAATAAATTCTCATCACATTTATTGATACATTATTTTACAAAAATGGTGAGGACTACTAAACAATCCTTTCTAAAACCTTCATTCCATACCCCGACTTAAATACTCATCGCTTATATTCTCGCCTCCCCGAGAAAATTGGAACAAAAAGGAAAAGGGTGAGCTCAACTAGCTCAGTAAAGAATATTATGACTAAGATAATATACAACAAATTACCGTTAGTCTTCAACAGGGAAAAATTTAATAGAATACAATAGACAACAAATTTTAAATCAATATTCGCAGCAGAAGTAATAATTCATTAGAAGAGTTAAGTAGAGAATGCAAACTACTATCTTCTATGTATGAATTTAAAAGTTCATCGTCTATCTTTTATCCCTGTAACATCAATCCATAAACATCCTGAATCAAATATTCATCTTTGCACTACAGTGCCAAAGATATTCATCCGATTAATCATGTTCATTTAAACACTGTTCATCTTTTGCACTACTACCAAAGATATTCTTCAAAATCATTCATCTTTGCACTACGGTGCCAAAGATATTCAATAATATCATCATTTAAGACTGAGGATGATGAAAAATATTTTTTTTTTTTTAAAGAAACGAATCCAGTGAAACAAAATGACAAGGATTAAGGATTAAGGATTCGTACTTTGTTTTATCCATGTTCAAAAATACCTCCAAACATAATCGCAGTGGTGTAAAATTCAAGAATGATCAAAACATGGATACAATCAAAGCTAGTATCCAGAATAGATGTTTTGGACAAAAAAAGAAGAAATTTTATTTTTCGATGAATAGTGTCAGATATCGTGAATAATGTCGATATCGTGAATAGTAACTTCAAACACCAAAAGATAGAAATTCCACAAAACATCTTTACGCTTCATGAATAGTACTCGTGAATAGTAACTCGTGAATAGTAACTCATGAATAGTAACTCGTGAATAGTAACTCATGAATAGTAACCCCGACATGAAAAAGTTCCAAATTTGATAAAAGTTCCAACTAATATTTCAAAGATAATGATATTGAAGAAATAATATCATTTAAGAAGAAAATAACATTCCTTACCTCAAAGAATCAAGATTTTGGAATGAAAGGTCGGAAGTGATGTTTGAATGAAACTTATCTTGAATAAAGAACTCTCAAAGTATCTAA
Source organism: Panax quinquefolius (assembly GCA_020205615.1). Lineage (NCBI taxonomy): Eukaryota > Viridiplantae > Streptophyta > Magnoliopsida > Apiales > Araliaceae > Panax > Panax quinquefolius. The sequence goes on from CM035166.1 coordinate 46,281,374, forward strand.
ATACTCACAAAATACGCCAATAATATAAAGAGAGAAAGAGAAAAGCTTATGTTTACGTGTGATTTTCAATTCTAACTTAGTCCTCTATTTATAGAAAATGTTAGCCGTACCAAGGCGGACTTGACTGCTACTCACGATGGCTTTACTCGCTACTATTGCCACCCACCACATTTGAAATAAAATTCAGCACATTTCTTCACCAACCACAAGTGGGGCCCACTCAATTCTAGAATTTTCCACCAAAATCAATTATAAACCTAATTTCCGAATCGATACCTCTTAAAATTCATAACAAATCATTCGCGTGCATTTTTACGGTTCAAAATTTGTGGACATATACTCAACTTATGTATGTATAACATACCCAAAAATTACCACAATCCAACTATTTGATTAAAAATTATAACCCCATAATATATCTCAAAACCCCGATTTGATTTTTAATACCTCCAATCCGATAAAATACCGATAAAACACCTCAACATTAATTTCTTCATTTATAACCACATAAATATATCCATCATTTATATCCACATAAAATAAATATTTCTTTATCATATGAATCAATAATTAATTATTCACAAATAATATTACATAATCACAATTATGACAACCAGGCCGTTCCCAGGAAAGAGGGGGCTTTCCGATAAGGATTTCTCCTTCTTCAAGCGCAAGAATTAGGTGACCAAACCTCTCCTTGATGTAACTTTCTAGACATTGCCAATAATGCTATCTAATAATATTATTCAAATAATATGAATTATTGATCCGATAATGGAGATAATGCAAAAGTGACAATTATTGAACAACAATAATATAAAATATCAACGCAAAGAATTATCAATCAATAAAATAAAATATCGAATAAGAATTCACCGTGAAAATTATTGAGTAGTGCCTTCTTACGTAAGGATCAATAATTCAACAATACTGTGAAATACCGTGTGCTACTGTGCAACCACGCGCAGACATCGTATTTTAACCACCGGCATTCCAATGTCTTAATTCAGTAATAACTACGCCAAGTTATTTTTTAACCAATTTATATTTGCGTTTTCTTCATCCAATCGCTTTTACATGGAGCCCACACATGGTCAAGCTACTAAATTCGCATTTAATATTCCCCGAAGCATTTAATATTCCACGACCAAACGAATATTCCCCGACAACAATGAATATTTTATAACCACTTGCTTATTTTGAAGTATTTATGTATTTTACCCTTAACTATCCACATTAATCAAATCAACCCTTACTATTTCAAAATAATAAATAGAGAAAATTAAATTTCATTAATAATAAGTTGGGGTCTTACATAATAGATGTCATAACTATTATATTTTTATCAAATATTAGAGTATATATTTGAAAATATGAGGATATCTTTAAAATTAATTAACTCCTCGATTTAAAAAATATATTTTTACTTTTGAAAGTACTACCTCCGTCCCTATTTAAATGACATTTTAGACTTTTTTATTTGTCCCTAATTATTTGACGTTTGCTTAAATCTAGGAGAATTAATTATAATTTTTCCAAAAATACCCCTCATTACTCTACCTATTTTTTTTGGTACTTTACATTCATTAATGATTTAAGGGTATTATAGACAATTGAGTACTATATTTAATGTTTTCCAATCATTATCTTAATGTGTGTGCCTATCTCTAAAAGATCATTTAAATAGGGACGGAGAGAGTATTATATATAATGACAAAAGGAGTACTATGCACGTTGGAAGTGAAAATTAAGGGATTAGAAAAACTAGCTAATTAAGTGCCGTGCGAAGTACGATTTTATTTTTAAAATAAATTATTTTGAATTTCTTATTTTTTCTATATATTTAATGATTATAATTTTTTTGAATTTTAATTTAACTTGTTATTAAATGACTACAAATTTTGCTCAAACAAACAATTATCAAAGACGTAATATATTTATTTTTTCTGTTGTTTGTAATTTAATATTCAATTTATATAGTTTTTAAATTTAATATTTAGTTTTAATTTTCAATCTTTTGACATAAAATTGTTGTACATTAACAAGTTGCCATCATGGTGTTTTGTTTTTAATGGTAACTTAAATTTTAATTACTATATATAAGTGAGATTTTTTTCTAATATTGATTAACCATAGATCTCCTATCTGAAATAAAATTAGTAGTTAAATTTTAATCATTAATATATTTTATAATATATATTGTTTTTTTAATATTAATTATTATTTTCTCATAATATTTTTATATATTTTTAATATATAGTTACTTAGGAATAAAATTGTTGTAGAATAATAAGTTGCCATTATGACTTTTAGTTTTAAAAATTAACTAAAGTTTAATCACAATATATAAGTCATAATTATTTTTAACATTAATTAACTAAATGTCTCCTATATTAGTTAATATGTAATCATAATATTTTTCTTATATTTTTTAATATTTAGTTATTTAGAGTCTAAAGTTAAGTAAAATAAAATTTTCAAAACATGTTTTTAAATTTAAAATTTATTGTATTCTAAGTAATTATAAAATTATAGAAAAAAATTATTGTAGAATAATAAGTTAATAATAAAGTTTATAGGATCATAAAAAGAATTTTGGTTCTCTAACATTAACTATTAATTATTAATTTACAACTTAACTTATTAATTGCATATAATTTATTTTTTATTTTATTAAAATATTATTTATTATTAAAATCTATTAATGTTACGCATCATATTCTTTTGGGGTTGAAAGACAATTACATGAATTAACCAAAATCTTCATGAAACATATATAAATGATCAGTCCTATTAAGTTTGGGTTTTGTTAGTAGTTGTTTAGATTGTTTTAAAAAAAAATGAGACTTTAAAAAGTGTTTTAGTTGTAGTTAAATTCAAAACTCATACCAATCAAAAAATCAAGTGTACGCACAAGTTTATTTTTCAAATAGCATAGTTTTTAATTTCTTATTCATTTTATATTTAATGTATATGAAATATTTTTAAAATTTCACAAATTAACTTACTATTGGTATGACAATGTTTAAAAACTTTGATAAAAAATGTATGATTAATAAGCTAAAGGAATTTTATAAATAATAAAATTGTTCATAAAATAATATAATATTAATTATAGTAGACAAATGTATGTGGTTTGTATTTATTTAATTTTTAAAACAAATATTGTAATCATTCTAATACCAATTGTAAGTTAATTTGTTGAATTCAATTTTTTAATAACCATCATATATATAACAAATAAAATATTAAAATAATATTATTTATAAAATAAACATGTGTTTTGTCTTTTTAAAAAAAACTAAAATATTAAGCACTCATAAAACACTATCATTATATCTTTTTATAAGTTAATCTCTTTATAAGTTAAATTATAATAATTATGTCGTTTATGTTATAAATACTAATTAAAATTGCTCTAAAATAATAAAATAATAAATTATTCTAAAGTTTTTCTAGATCGTAAATAGTGTTTTGGTTCTAGTTAAATTCTAGGTTTAAAAATTATTTTCGTAATAGTTAATAAAATAAAATTATATGATATATCATTATTCAATATATAATCAGTACTAATTATATATTTAACAACGATCCGTAGGTATTTTAATTTAGGCTCATGAGAATCAATATTAATAAATAAGGAGTAACTTCTATAAGAAATAAAATAATTATAAAAAGCTTGATGGCCTGGACCGCCGGAGGATAGCTCCGGTGTGAGAATAAGTACAGGCTGATATAAGGTTAACAATGAAGGCTTAATGCTCTAGTGCTGGAAAGTAATAATTTGAATTTACCTTAGAATCAAGAAAAAGCCTTGTATTTATAGCGTTCTCACCACCTTCATGTAATCCTTCTCCGAACCGGATCAAGGTTCCCACCCAACCAGTAGTTCCTTAATAAGATTGCACCAAATCTCCAAGAAATAAGAAAGTTGGTTCAAACTCCAATACCTCTTTCCATATCTAGAAACCAAATATAATTAGGAACCTTAATCCACAAATCCCCTGTTTACCAAAACAACCCCTTATCCAAGCCCGCGTAATATCAAGTGGAAAACAACCCACTGCATATCCTAAGCCCAAATATCCTTTGCCCAATATTGCCCCCCAGTCTTTCATCAAATAGAATATTTGATGGAAGAGTATTCCAAACATGGCCCAACGACCAACAATAACCCAAATCAAGGCCCAATATCCGAAAAATCCAAACATCAAATAGTAACCCAATCTTTCAAATCCACCATCCAAACGACATCATAACACCCATTAATATATGAGCCGCCCTCGGCATTTGGGAATAGCAGACAAGACAAAATTATAAAACCTCTTTTCCCCCAATTCAAACAGTTTCACCAGCCCATTTCAAAATTAAGGGTAATCTTCCTCTCCCCATCTTCCTTCAAAACTGCAACAATGGCCTCCTCCCAAAACCCAGATAACATCTCACCAGAAAACACAATCCTTATTCTTGTGAACCCCCTATCAAGCATTCCTGCTCCCCCTACAACAACTTCCAACCCTACCAAGGTTACTCCAAACCCAAACACCAACGCCATGCCTGATGTATCCACCAGTGTAGCCACCACCTCCACCCAGAATCCCCCAGAGACAGATCTCTAGAAAATGATGCGTGAATACCCCACCAAGAAACAATTTTCGCACGCCAACACCCCTTCCCAACTTACTGATGTTGATCTCCTCGTAATCCGACAGCATTACCAAATCCCTGAAACCCACCATCTCAAGGAACCAACACCCACATATCAAATGTACCACTGATCAAATGGCTGGACTGTCATGCCCCTTACTCTGCTGAAAAGGGGAGTCTGACTGCCCCTCCGCGCGTTCATCGTCACCTTTCTAGGGTTTATTGGCATCAGTTTCGCCTAGCTGGTGCCGAACTCCTACATCAACATCATCGCCTTCATCGCCTTCTACCACGAGATCAGGATTCCACCTTCAATCAATTTCTTCTTCACCCTGTACCAACTCAGAAATTCTCGCGAACTGGGTTTCAAGGTACTGAGAAAACAACCCCCAAAACCCAAATCCAAGTTCAAAAAACGCCCACTGATGGATACCCCTTCGAGCAACAGAGGGTGGCATAAAGATTGGTTCTTCGTCAAAGGACCAGAAACACCCAAACTCTCGGACTGGGCTTCCTACAAACACCTGAACGTAGACTTAGGTGACACCCCTCCCGAACAAGTGAAAGAAATGGTAAAATTACTCGAGAAACTTCCCCTGAAAGAATGGAACTTTAGCCTCTTAACCAAACAGGCGTGGCTATACGACCACCAACGTAAGTTCTGAGTTTGCTACTTGTATGATCTTTGAATTTTCTTCTGTCATTATTCTGAAAAATCCCCTTTGTTTTCTACAGTATCCCTCATCAAACCAACTTTGGCCGAGAGAAAAGACCTTAAAGAATTCCTCTCCGATGACACAACTGAAAGACCCGTTCAACCCCAAAACATTGAAGTCGAACATGCCACAACCACCACCGAAGACCCAACTCATACTTGACTGAAAAGAAGAGCAATCAAAAAAACCAAAAAACATCCCAGCCCCATTCTCACAGAAAGCCTTCGCGACATGCCGATCTCTGAAAGAACACAGATTCTTCAAAAAAAAAAAACGCGCGAAGATTACCCCCCTCATAATCGAAAACTAAGGATTCCCTCGATCGAAGCCAGCCAACCCCAAAACATACCAACCGAACCTGACGAACCTGCTAACCCCATCCCCTAACTAATCAGAAAAAAAAACACCGATGACAGCCAACCGGGACCTTCAAGAAAGGCCCACACCCCAACTACATCTGATCTCCCAACATCACCTCCCAAACAACCATCCTCTACACACTCACCCGAATTCGTTCGATCCCCAACCTTATGGCCAGAGGATAATGAAAAATTCCCTCTAGACTAGTTTAATCATTTCATCCTCCCAACTAATGACCACCGCTTCGGGGACATATCCACTGCCGAACTCTTTCGGGCCGGCATGATTCATCAGGCCCGCGTAAGTCACTTTTAATTAAAAATTACAGTAATCATCTTCTTTTTTGAATCAACTCACCATACTGACTACTAAACACCTGTAGGCTGCTAGAGTCTCCGGACGGCTTGCTCAAAGATATAAAGATATCGAAGCCGAAGAGAAAGCCGCCCGTAGAGAAACTGACTTCCTGAAGTCAGCCCTAGAAAAGGAGAAGAACATGCATGACAACGCCTCTTTCTTTTGCGAAGGCCTCAAGACAAACACCGCCAAACTAAAAGAACAACTGGCAGCGTCTGAAGCACTTCAAAAATCTACCTCCGAAAAATATGAAGAGATCATAAAAGAAAGCGAAGTATTGAGGCAAATCAACCAAATACTCACTAGCCAATCCATTGACATAATGAAGAAAGAGCAAGCACAACTTCAAATCTGCGCTGCTCTGAAAAAAGAACTCCGCGACCTCAAAGGCCTTGGCCCGCCCTTAACCGAAGAACTATAAAACCAAATCTGTAGCGAATACCAAAAATCTCCCAAACTTACCAACGAGATTGTACAAATGTACGTCGAAGGCTATGAAGTAGCCTAAAGCAAAGGAAAAGCTAAACTTGTCGATGCCGCTCTAAACTCATTATTACTCGATTCTTTCGACAACGAGGACAGTTCCGAAGGCAACCCAACAAACGACCCTCCACCATCATAGTTTTAAATTTTAAACTTGTAAACCTGCAAACTTGTAACTTTTTCTATGCTTCAATTAATACATTTTTTTTAATTTCTCCTATAAAAATTTTCCATAACTGCTTTGCAAGATAACTAACAACAATAAACAAACATTCACTTAAAATGAATAAAAAATAACAACTTAAAGAACTAAACTCAAAACCTTTTAACCATTAAACATATACTATCAAACAATCATGTTTACCTCCTATGGGCCGAACAGATACCACCAAACACCAAACAATCTTGTTCACCTCTTAAGGTTCAAACAGATTCCTCCAAACACCTAAATAATCCTGTTCACCTCCTAAGGGTCGAACAGATACCACCAAACACCAAATAATAATGTTCACCTCTGAAGGGTCAAATAGATTCCACCAAATACCAAATAATCATGTTCACCTCTGAAGGGTCAAACAGATTTCACCGAACCCCTAATAAAATCATGTTCACCTCCTAAGGGTCGAATAGATACCACAAAACACCAAATAATCATGTTCACACCAAACACCAAATAATCATGTTCGCCTCCGAAGGGTCGAACAGATTCCACCGAACCCCCAAAACAATCATGTTCACCTCCTAAGGGTCGAATAGATACCACCAAACACCAAATAATCACGTTCACCTCTGAAGGGTTGAACAAATTCCACCAAACACCAAATAATCATGTTCACCTCTGAAGGGTCGAACAAATTCCACCGAACCCCCAAAACAATTATGTTCACCTCATAAGGGTCGAAAAAATACCACCAAACACCAAATAATCATGTTCACCTCCGAAGGGTCGAACAAATTCCACCAAACATCAAATTATCATGTTCACCTCCGAAGGGTCGAACAGATTCCAATAGATTAACAATCACATAAAATAACACTGGAGAGAAAAAATGCTTCTTTTATTGATAATCATTGGAAGAATTACAAACTCAAAACTCTGACTTCAACCCTACTAAAAATATTTTCGAAGTCTTCCTGCATGCCACGTGTTCTTAATCTCAGATCCATCCATCGCTCGTTGCCGATAAGTTCCCGATTTTGGCACATGAATGATTTTATAAGGACCTTCCCAATTCGGTATTAACTTTCTTAAATTTTGAGGTATAGAAGCTTCAAACTCATGAAGTACCAGATCCCCTACCTCGAACCTTCAGAGCTTCACCCCCTTGTTAGAATACATGGCCACTCGACGCTAATATGCCGTAAGCTTCACTAAGGCCTCCTCTCTAACTTCCTCTAACAAATACAAATTGGCCCGAAGTCCATCCTCATTATATACTTCCTAAAACCGACTAACCCAAAGATACGGGGAAACAACCTCCATTAGGACCAAAGCATCCGAACCATAAGCCAATCTAAAAGGTGAGTCTCCTGTAGTAGACCTTGGTGTGGTCTAATAAGCCCACAATACACTGAGAAAATCTTCAGTCCACCTTTCTTTTGCCTCATCAAGTCTTCTTTGTATACCATTTAACAGAGTCCTATTGGTCACCTCAACTTGCCCATTCGACTGAGGATGAGCAACCGAAATCTTTCGATGTTGAATACCCAAATCCTTCAAGAACACCTCAAATTTTGAACCCACAAATTGTCATCCATTATCCGAAACCACCACAATGGGAATGCCGAACCGAAACACAACATACTCCTTTAGAAACTTCAAACAATCTTGCTTCGTGATCGTTCGAAGGGGCTTAGCCTCCACCCATTTAGTCATATAATCAATAACTATTATGACAAAACTAACCCGCCCCTTAGCTTTTGGTAATGAGCCCAAGATATCCACTCCCCAAATAACAAAAGGAATTGGGGATAAAACTGAATACATCTCTTCCGGTAGCTGATGAGGGATCAGGTTGTTAAGTTGGCACTTTGGACACTTCTTCACATACTTGGTTGCTTCCTTGAAGATTGTCGGCCAATAGTACCCCTGTCGAAACATCTTATATGCTAAAAACTTCGCTGCTATATGATCACCACAAATCCCCTCATGAATTTCTTGAAGAACATACTCTACTTTGGACGGAACCAAACACTTCAACAAAGGGGAAGAATAGGCCCGTCGATAAAGATCCCCATCTATAAGCACAAAGTTTGAGCTTCTGCGTTTAACTTTCTTTGCTTATAACCGATCCAAAGGCAGAATGCCGTCACCCAAATAGTCAAGGTAATGAGACAGCCAACAATTTGATTGTTCCATATGCATTACCTCCATATACTGAACACTTAACTGATTCAAAATCTCAAAATAAACTGATTCGCCGAATTTACTCGCTTTGGTCGTAGCTAACTTTGCCAGTGGATCAGCTATTGCATTATCATATCTATCTATCCCTTGAAAAGCATTAGAATCAAAACACTGGAGCCGATCTTTTACCTCCGCCAGATACTTCACCATTCTTATTCTTCGAGCCTCATATTCCCCTAAAACCTGCTTGACGACCAGCTGAGAGTCACTAAAAATAACAAACTTCTGTACCTCAAGACTCTTCGCCAGCCGTAACCCTGCCGCTTCGTACTCAGCATCATTATTCGTTGCCTTAAACCCGAACCTGATCGCCTGTTACACCTTAAACCCTTCCGGACTAGTCAAAATTATCTCGACACCACTAACATCCGAAGTAGCCGACCCATCTGCGTACAATTTCCACCAGTTCTGTGCTAGCCGAACTACTGCAACCGACTGTTTGGTCAATCCAACCTGATCCAAACTTCCATCCGCTTTGGAGAACTAACACTCTACTACAAAATTAGCCAATGCCTACCTCTTAATGGATGTTCGAGGGTGATACTCCAATATAAACTGCGATAATTCCATAGTCCACGCAAAAAGTCTTCCTGAAACCTCTGGTCTTCCCAATACCTTCTTCAAAGGCTGATCAATATACACCATTATTAATAGACCTTGGAAGTATTGTTGAATCTTTTGACTGGCTATTATCAGAGCAAAAGCGAACTTCTCAAGGTTTGAATACCTTGTCTCTGCATCCCTTAGGACATGGTTCACATACTAAACCGGGTGCTACTAACCCCCAATCTCCTGCACCAAAACTGCTCCCACAGCCAATGAACTTGCCGCCAGATTCAAGTATAGAGGTTTAGCAAGAACTGGCTTCACCAACAAAGGAGCCGAAGACAAATACCTCTTTATCCCCTGAAAGATGTCTTCACATTCCGAAGTCCACTAAAAACTCTTCGCATTCTTCAGCCCTTTCAACGTATCAAAGAATGACAAACATCTTTATGTCGACTTAGACATGAACCTCCTCAAAGTTGTAATCTGATCCGTCAAACGTTGAACATCCTTATACGACTGCGGGGACTTCATGTCTATAATAACTTAAATCTTCTCGGGATTAGCCTCAATCCCCCTCTTGCTGACTAGATAACCCAAAAACTTCCCTGCACCTAATCCGAAGGTACATTATTCGGATTCAACCTCAAATTGTAGTGTTGAATAGTTTGAAAAAAATCCTCCAAATCATCCCCGAACTTTCATGCTTTTGACGATCATGTCATCCACATAAACCTCTATGCTCCGCCCCAACTGCTTCGTGAACACGTAATTCATCATCCTTAGATATGTGGCCCCCGCTTTTCATAAGCCAAAGGTCATCTTTTTGTAAGCATATATCGACCAATGAGTGATGAAGGCTATTTTTGGGATGTCCTCCTTTCACATTGAGATCTGATGTTAAACCGAAAAAGCATCCATAAAGCTAAGCAAAGCATACCTCGAAGTCACATTGATAAGCTGGTCGATGTGTGGCAGGGGATAGAAGTCCTTCGGGCATGCTTTCTTCAGATCGGTGTAATCTATACAAACCTGCCAATTCCCATTCCGCTTCTGCACCAAAACGACATTCGCCATCCACTCCGAATAGTCAATCTCAAATATGAAGTTTGCAGCTAAGAGCTTTGTGATCTCCTCATCAATTTGTTAGGTTTGTAATATTCAAGAACGCAATCAAATTGCATAAAAAGTGCGGAAGCGTGTAAAAATCAGAGTTTAAAAATTTTACAAACCATATACCCGGATCACCCTTTATGCACAATTATTAATTAAACGAAAAGATAAAGAATAAAATCATACCCTTGAAGATCGAAGCTTCCTCGTGTACAAGTTCACCTCCAAATCCTTTCGCTCAATCTTGAATCCACCGGGTTTGGTTCCTTCCTTTGATCAACGTTAGCCACCCTAATGTTTGGCCTCTAGAGGTGATCCACCAAGGAAGAAGAAAATTCAAGAAGAAGGGTGTTATGGCTAACCCTAGTTTTCTATCTCTATAGAAAAGGCATACTCCCAACAACTTGGAATTATTACGTTGCTTTGTTAAAAAGTCAACAACCCATACCACCCATAATAATAAGACTCTCTTATTTATATAGATGTGGGCAACCCACCTTAACAATTAAGGAATTGGGTTTTAATTAATTAATTAAATTTTTAATTAATTAAGCTCCCTAATCTTATTAGGATAATTAATTAAACTCCTTTAACTAATTTTCCTTCCTAATCCAATTAGGAATAAATTAGAGTACTTATATTAAATTAATTCCTAAACTCTTTTAGAAATTAAAATAATAATAATTGTAATAATATTAATAAGACTCTCTTATTAATTTATATTTAATATTTCTAAAATATTAAATAATAATATTAAGCTATTTAATTTATTCTATCACCATAGATTAAATTAAATATACATAACATATTATTACAATTATGCCATTTACTTCTTAAATAATTATTCTTCCTTTTATGGTGTGACCCTTTAGGTTCTCCATATTAAACCTAAGCCAGAATAAATCAATTAGAATAATTCTAATCTTATTTAAATAAATAAATTAAATAATTAATTTATTTAAATAAATAATATTTATTCTACAATAGGGATAAGCCTCCCTAATGATCAACGACTTTCCGTATAATATAGATTTTAACATTAATCATTAAAGAACCTTTGAGTAAATAGTTACCAGACAATTCAATCCTTCCACCATACAATGTCCCAATTAAATATAAGACATGGAATTATCACAAGTCTTATTTTATTTAATTATATGTATTTCGATCCTTAAATGCACAACTCCAAATAATGCAAATTAGAAACTCCTTTCTAATTTCATTCTCACTTTTGCCAAGGACTACTGGGTTGTCATTTATCGAATCACATAGACATTTCTCTTCTTTATTAGAAGTGGTAGATTCTTTATTGATCATACATTATCTCCATGTACAACTTATTATACCCAAGCATACCCTTTGATATACCCTAAGGGTCTTAAGGAATAAGTCAAAGTATAACTCATCATACACAAGATACTATGATGATCTCAAGTCCAAGGATCACTTGTACTACTATCACTACAGAATTCCTATCGACAGTGCAAATAAAACTCCATTAGGTATTCCTTAGCGAGCCACGCTCAAAGAACTTATTCTCTAATAAGCACCTACATACTTGCTTTAGTGTTCCACACAAATGATCATGAGATCAATCATCCTCATCCAATGAGCAAGCAACGATGTACCAATCTATCCGGATTCACTAATCCCCAATTTAGTAATCCAATGATTGGGAACTATTTTAGTTTTAAGCTTTCAAAGAATTTAGATCTCATTATAATGATCATCATCATTATTCTAAAAGCATTGCTTAAAACTATGGGTTTATCACATATTATAAAACAAAGATCATGTAGATAATTAAAAGCCTTTAATAAATTAATACTTTTTATTAATAAATGAATAAGATTGTTACAAAGTATATGCTTTATCATCAAACATGATCGGCTTGTGTGCATACTACTTTCAATCTCCCACTTGCACTAAAGCCAATCGTCATGGTATCTCATACTCTTCTTCTCTAAGTGACGATTATCCCGCCGTTGGATAAGCTTTAGTTAATGGATATGTAATGTTGTTTATGAGAGTCCACTATCTCTATAGTGATTTCCCATCTTTCAATGATTCTAATAATCAAATGAAAGTGCCACAACACATGTTTAGATCCAAGATGAGACTTAGAACTATTCTTAGTTCAGAATGAACTTTTAATCCAAACAATCAACTTGCAGCTTCATTTATAGCTATATACTTTGTCTTTATCACTAAACCAAAGAACTCTTTCATTGCTTTGGAACCTTTCCAATTCATCGCACCACCGCTCAAGATAACGCTTTATCTTATAGTGGATTTTCATCATCTTGGTCTCCGTCTCGAAAAAACTTGAGTCTCAAAGCCCTCTAGTTTTAATTTAGACCCACCATGAATATGATCACATCTTTAGTGCCCAAGTAAGCACTTTAAGATGTTTTTCACCGACTTCATAGTGAACTTCTCCGTATTATGACCGATCAACATCGTGTCTCGTATATTTCATCAGCATACATGATAGTTACTCATGCGATCTCTCTTTTGGAGTCTTTGGGGACTATTAAGAGATATACACTCCATATAGCTCATCAACATGAGACAACTCTTGAGTTTGCCATGCTAAACAACTTTAACATCAAAATGAATATACGCCTCGGGTTAAGTCGAGCATCCTCTTAAATCTATCTATATAGATTTTATCCCCAATTAAGATACTCTTCCAAATCATTCATGGAGGAATGTTTAGACAACTTTATCTTTACCGATTGTAGCATTGGTATGTCATTCCTTATCCGTAGTATATCAACATATAGTACTAGGAATGTCACGATGCTCCCAATCGACTCTTTGTACACACTAGGTTCATTCTTATTTTTGATAAAATCAAACTCTTTTGATTGCCTCATCAAAACGAATGTTCCATATTTGAGAAACTTGCTTCAATCCATTTCTCCGAGTGTTTACAACACTTACCTCATCGTATGTAATCGATCATCATCTTCTATGATGCGTATTCATCATCATCATCATCCATGATGAATCCATACCTCCTAGGTATCTTCTTGCATTATTCCGTATTTATGTTCTCTATGTGGGTACAATAGGTCTATCTACGTGTTTCTCTTATTCGATTTATAGTGTTTTGTGGTTTTTGAACTCTTCAAGATCTATTATCCTCCCACTAGCCCTTTCAATGATAAACACCTTTATCTTAGAAGGCGTGTGTTTTCATAATAAACACCTTTTACTAAGTAGAATTATAAAACATATACCCTAAACTTACTTTAGGATGTCCCACAAATCTGTACATGTCAAATCTTGTCCCAAGCTTATCCTTTTGAAACCTTTTCACATAAGTTGGAACCCCTTATCTTAACATACTTAAGATTAGGAATCCTCCCTGTCCATAACTTTTATGGAGTCTTGGGGCTGGATTTAGAGGTTACCTTTTCGTAGGTATGCAGCCATTTCTAGGACATGACCCTGTATGATACTTTGGAATGCTCAGAAAATCATTATGGACCGCACCATGTCTAACAAGGTACGATTTTTCATTCGGATACATCAATCAATTATTATGTATCGAGAGGTGTCCATTATGAGAAAACCATTTGAGATGATCTAGAAACTTATTGCACAAGTATTCCTTCCTTGATCCGATCAAAGAATCTAATACTTTGCCAATTTGTTTCACTTTTGAATTCTTTGAACCTTTCAAATAATTCACACTTGTATTTCAAAGAAATACATACATTCAACTCTTTGAATGATCATCTCCTTTTCTTATACTAGTTTGTTCAATTTACAAAATAATTTTTATGTAAGTCAAGTATACAAAATTTATTAAGTAATATTCCATTTATACAAAACATTATTATTATAAATAGAACAACAATTGTTCTTAATTATAATACCAAAGATTTCATTGTCCAACAATAAAATGGAAATAATATTTTTAATAAGAACTGGAATACAATAACAACTTATCGACTTAATAGATTTGCCCAGTAGGCATTGCTAAACTATAAGTTTCTATGGCTAAATGCAAAGAACCTTTGCTTCATTTTCCACACATAGATTACTTATATTTGTTTAGCTTTCTACTTCTTTTCCTTCATAAATCTATATTTATGATAACCAAAGTCGGTATCCAATACCCAAGTAGAACCTCGACTTAAAGAAAAATTTATTTCAATCATGAACAAAAATCGATTGTGTAACCAAACTTCACTAAGCTTCTTTGGTTAGCCTCTCGCAAGATGCTTCTTGCAGCTTTCTTTCCAAAGGTCCAGGCTTATTGCGAAAGGAAGCAAACTCATTTGCTATCCGTGACGCTTTTGTTCTTATTATCCTTTGTTTATGCCTTTCTATTTACCTTCTTTGAATCGCTTCTTCTTTTCGTAAGATCCTTTGGCCCCTACCAAGAAGACTTGATCTTTCTTGGTTGAAAGTGACTCTCAACATTTTTCAACATGTTAAGCAAATCAAATGAAGCCGATATCTAGCTTGTTTATATGAAAAATTCACAACAATTGTGAAAGGAGTCCGGAGTGAGTGCAAGATCAAATCTTGCTCAACTCTCCATCCATGACAAAACTCGTTGTCCTAATTGATCAATCAAATTGATAATGTTAAGGACTTTTATCTGCATTTATAGTGTCATTCTCGGTCATTCTAGATCTAAAGAGCTCCTTAGATATCTCGATATCTATCACCCTACTTTCCTCACCATCAACTACTTGACGTGCATGAGTATAGTAGAGAGTATCCATAGTTTCAGTCGACAATCAAGCTCATTACTCATGGGATGCGAGCATGATGCATCGAGCCAATCAGGCATCATCTTGCCACTTTCTAAAAGTAGCAATGTCTTCCTCGTAGGCATTGTTCGCAACCATTGCAGGATAGGCGATTAAGGACATAAGATAGCTTTTCACCATGAGAACTATTCTCAAATTCCTTAACCAATCCGCTTAATTCTATTCTCGATTAACTTAGCATCTAATATGCTTCGCAAATGATAGTAATTTATAGACATTGTAAAATTTCAGAAATGAATTTGTAATTAACAACATTTTAACATACATTCTTTTATTAATTACCAAAATAATTTAGGTCTTGTTTTAAATTGGTATCTCCCACTATTTTCTTCAAACTATATTACCCTCACTTATATAGTTCGAAAATCTAATTAAAGATTTGCTAGTGAGAATAAGGATCCCATTTCAAATGTATATAGCCTTGTGGTGACATACAACAAACTATATATAAATAAATAGGTAGACAACTTTTGTCAATTACATCAACTATGCAACTCCTTGTCTTTTGCCTCTTAGATTATTTTGATCAAGTGGTGGCACATCCGAATCAAAATTATCCAAGTTAAGTCCAACCTAGCACTCCATATATTCAAAAAGAAAAATATCATCCTTGTGGTGACACAACAAAACAATATTGTTCAATTTTCTTTATAAGCATCAAATGTGATAAATTAACATCTTAAATACTTAATACTTGCCTTGTGGTGACACAACAAACTCATATTAAATATTTAATACTCTATTAATTTTATCATGCTTTGAAGGCTTACGTGCTCGATATTCCAAATATCTTTGAACGCTTAGGACTTAATATAAAAAATTGAGGGGTTTATTATTAATTTGTCTCATCTTGTTTAGCTATGCATGCATATATATATATATAAATAATATCGCGTCATATTAATTAACATGCTGAAGCATGTTT
This sequence comes from Panax quinquefolius, assembly GCA_020205615.1. Classification (NCBI taxonomy): domain Eukaryota; kingdom Viridiplantae; phylum Streptophyta; class Magnoliopsida; order Apiales; family Araliaceae; genus Panax; species Panax quinquefolius. The sequence goes on from CM035166.1 coordinate 46,297,721, forward strand.
GCATAATATATAATATATATATAGTATAAGCATGCACATATAGAATACTATATTCTACCCGGATTGATTATGGACTTTTATTCTAGTTTGGTTCACTAGAGCCACCAAGTGAACCAAAAGGTCAAACCCTAGGGGCAAGAAATAATATTTAAATATAACTATTACATTTAAACCCTGCTCCATTACAAACTGGTCTTCACGCGCCTTGCTTCTTTTGATCTCCAATTTTTCAAAATTAATTCTAACTATTCCTATTACAAAACTATTTTAAAATAAATAGAAACCTTGATCGCCAAATAAGGAAGTACATAGGAGGGAGATAGAATTTACATTAAGAAAAATTAGAGAAGACGAGGTACGCAGACCCCATTTAATAAAACCCATACATTCATGCATCCAACTAAAATAAAATCCAATCATATTGGTCAATAGTCCATAATCAATCCCATTTATTATCACACACATCACCATATGCATCAATAAATAACATTCATCTCATGAATAATAAACATTTAATATATATATTGATATCATTTAATGGGCAAATTTAGTTAGTATAAAATCTATTTTTGAATAAAAATAAACTCCTTTATTTAAATCCAAATTTAAATCAAAATAAAACTATTTTATTTTAATTTATCCAATTTTGAATAAAATAAACTATTTTATTTTAATCAAAATAATTAATCAAAATAAACTCCTTTATTTTAATTAATTATGGAATCCAATTCCATGTAAAAAAAAATCTTTAATTAAAATAAACTCTTTTATTTTAATTAATTATGAATCCAATTCCATGTAAAAAAAAATTTGATTAAAATAAACTCTTTTATTTTAATTAATTATGGAATCCAATTCCATGTAAAAAAATCTTTAATTAAAATAAACTCTTTTATTTTAATTAATTATGGAATCCAATTACATGAAAAAAAATCTTTAATTAAAATAAACTCTTTTATTTTAATTAATTATGAATCTTATTCATATAAAAAAAACTATTATTTAAGGAAACACGGATATTCTTTCCTATTCACAAATAAACTCCTTTATTTTGAATAATATGAAATCTTATTTCATATTTAAATAAACTCTTTTATTTAAGGAAATTAGGATTCTCTTTTCCTATTCACAAATAAACTCTTTTATTTTGAATAATATGAAATCTTATTTCATATCTAAATAAACTTCTTTATTTAAGTTTTCCTATTCACAAATAAACTCCTTTATTTTAGAAAAATAAAATCCAATTTCAACTCCAATTAGTTATCATGGAATCCAATTCCAACTCTAATTAGTTATCTTGAAATCCTAATTTTAAAATTAAAATAAACTCTTTATTTTAATATTAAAATAAACCTTTTATTTTAAAATTAAAATAAACTTTTTATTTTAATTATAAAATTATTAAAATATATATATATATATATATATAATATATATATATATATATATATATATATATATATAAAACTAATATATATATATATATATATATATATATATATATATATATATATATATATATATATATATATATATGTAATACTTATTAAAATCTGTATATCTCCTCAATTTTAAAAAAAAAGCAATGACTTTGTTTTAATCAGATATGACTTTTTAATGCTGGTGCCGTGAATCACTTGTTCTCATTGCTTTTTTTTCCGTTTTATGCTCCCAAAATTTTCGAAAAATAACTTTAATATATTATATTAAAAAAACATTTTAAATTTTTTTTTTTTATTTATTATTAAATTTTATACAATAAAATTATGCCAAAAAAAATTGTTCTAAACACATATCAATATACATATTAAATTAAAATAATTAATAATTTGCATAAAGGTTTGGCTCTGATACCACTGTTAGGTTTGTAATATTCAAGAACGCAATCAAATTGCATAAAAAAGTGCTAAGCGTGTAAAAATCGAGTTTAAAAATTTTACAAACCATATACCCTGATCACCCTTTATGCATAATTATTAATTAAACGAAAAAGATAAAGAATAAAATCATACCTCAAGATCGAGCTTCCTCGTGTACAAGTTCACCTCCAAATCCTTTCGCTCAATCTTGAATCCACCGGGTTTGTTCCTTCCTTTCGATCAACGTTAGCCACCCAAATGTTTGGCCTCTGAGAGGTGATCCACCAAGGAAGAAGAAAATTCAAGAAGAAGAGTGTTATGGCTAACCCTAGTTTTCTATCTCTATAGAAAAGGCATACTCCCAACAACTTGGAATTATTACGACTTTGTTAAAGTCAACAACCCATACCACTCATAATAAGACTCTCTTATTTATAGATGTGGGCAACCCATCTTAACAATTAAGGAATTGGGTTTTAATTAATTAATTCTTTTTTAATTAATTAAGCTCCCTAATCTTATTAGGGATAATTAATTAAACTCCTTTAACTAATTTTCCTTCCTAATCCAATTAGAAATAAATTAGAGTACTTATATTAAATTAATTCCTAAACTCTTTTAGAAATTAAAATAATAATAATTGTAATAATATTAATAAGACTCTCTTATTAATTTATATTTAATATTTCTAAAATATTAAATAATAATATTAAGCTATTTAATTTATTCTATCACCATAGATTAAATTAAATATACATAACATATTATTACGATTATGCCATTTACTTCTTAAATAATTATTCTTCCTTTTATGGTGTGACCCTTTAGGTTCTCCATATTAAACCTAATTGAATAAATCAATTAGAATAATTTAATCTTATTTAAATAAATAAATTAAATAATTAATTTATTTAAATAAATAATATTTATTCTACAATAGGATAAGCCTCCCTAAATATCAACGACTTTCCGATAATATAGATTTCAACATTAATCATTAAAGAACCTTTGAGTAAATAGTTACTGCAGACAATTCAATCCTTCCACCATACAATGTCCCAATTAAATATAAGACATGGAATTACCGTCAAGTCTTATTTTATTTAATTATATGTATTTCGATCCTTAAATGCACAACTCCAAATAATGCAAATTAGAAACTCCTTTCTAATTTCATTCTCGCTTTGCCAAGGACTCACTGGGTTGTCATTTATCGAATCACATAGACATTTCTCTTCTTTATTAGAAGTGGTAGATTCTTTATCGATCATACATTATCTCCATGTACAACTTATTATACCCAAGCATACCCTTTGATATACCCTAAGGGTCTTAAGGAATAAGTCAAAGTATAACTCATCATACACAAGATACTACGATGATCTCAAGTCCAAGGATCACTTGACTTACTATCACTACAGAATTCCTATCGACAGTGCAAATAAAACTCCATTAGGTATTCCTTAGCGAGCCACGCTCAAAGAACTTATTCTCTAATAAGCACCTACATACTTGCTTTAGTGTCTCCACACAAATGATCATGAGATCAATCATCCTCATCCAATGAGCAAGCAACGTATGTACCAATCTATCCGGATTCACTAATCCCCAATTTAGTAATCCAATGATTGGGAACTATTTTAGTTTTTAAGCTTTCAAAGAATTTAGATCTCATTATAATGATCATCATCATTATTCTAAAAGCATTGCTTAAAACTATGGGTTTATCACATATTATAAAACAGCATCATGTAGATAATTAAAAGCCTTTAATAAATTAATACTTTTTATTAATAAATGAATAAGATTGTTACAAAGTATATGCTTTATCATCAAACATGATTGGCTTGTGTGCATATTACTTTCACAATTATCTTCTACCTTTTAGGGGCGAAAATCCTCCTCTTCTGCGGAACTAGTCTCTTCGCCGGGTCCACATGCAACTTGTGTTCAGCAACCTTCCGATCCACCCCAGGCATGTCACTGGGAACCCAGACGAAGATATCTGTATAGCACTGAAGAAATTCCATCAAGCTCGTCTGAAAAGCTTCTGGCAATCCCGACCTGATTCTTATAATCTTATCATTCTTCCTCGGGATCAACTCAACCTCTTCGGTCTCTCCTGCAGGCATGACCAAGGGCTCAGTGCTATTTTTCATAAACAGTTCGATCTTTATCGCCATGACTTGCTTCTGCTTACTGACCCCTACTCCCGAAGTGATATATGCATTCCGATAGCATCTCATTTCCAAATCAAGATCCCTAGCGACTTCCCTAACTCCATGTGGCGTAGGGAACTTAATCTTAAAGTGACGAATTGATGTCACCGCTTGGAGGGCCGTCAGAGTTGGCCTTCCCAAAATCGCATTGTACGATGAGTCCACATGCACCACAAAGAATCTGCACATGATTTCCACCTGTTGCGGAGCCATTCCGTATACGACTGGTAACTCAATCGTCCTTACAACTCTGACTGGTTCGTTGCTGAAACCATACAATGGAGACTCATGCCCGATCTCCATCTTTCTCCCATCCAGGTTCATCATCTGGTAAGCGTGTGCATACACGATATCCAACGAACTCTCGTTGTCTATCATCATCCATTTCATATCTACCGAACCCACATGTGCAGTAATTACCAATGCTCCCTCGTGTGGTTCGATCGGTTCTGTAGGGAAATCTTCATCAGTGAACGAGATCACCAAACCCGGGTATGATCTTTCACGTCTTGCAGGTTGGTCGGCCACTGATGTGATGCCCCCAAAATTAGGTATACATCACCCATCTTGGGTCACCAGATACATGGTACATAAATTCAAATACAACTATCGTGTAGAATACGACAAGACATAAGCTGGGAGTTTATACAAGAATATTGTCATCTAGACAATATCCACACCCAATGGCGCCCTTATTACATTTATTGTCACACTATTTAACAGAATAGTGAGGACTACTAATGCACCATCTAGGACCATCACTCTGTTCCCCGACTAGTCCCAGCTACGTTCTCATTTCCTGAAGAGAATAATGAAAGAAAGGGTGAGCTCAACTAGCCCAGTAAGAAATATTATGACTAAGATAGTGCAGAATAAATTATCGTTAGCCTTCAACAGTGTTAAAGTGATACAATATAACAAACATCAAGTTTAACTGCAGCGGAACAAGCAATCTATTAAAATAGTCAAGTAGAACATAATGTCTACTTTCTCCTCCAATTTAAAAGTCCATCGTTAATATTTCATTCCTGTAATACTCATCAACAGTTCTTCGTTGTACCCAAGACAAAGAGAACTTTCATCACCTGTCTTCACCTGAACCACTAAAGATTTTAATTAAGTTCACAATTCATATTTATAATCATGTAAATCAACAGCTTTCTCCTTGCCACAAAGGATTAATAGAATGTTTACTCAATATCCTTACCCCAAAGGTCAAGATATTCAAATGTAATAACAATGATCATACCAATCATTGTCTATCTTTACACTACGGGCCAAAGATATTCAACTATAAAACCAATGGTCATGATCATACCAATCAATTAATTGTCACATTGCACTACTACTACCAAAGACATTCAACTGTTAACTAATGGTCATGATCCCGCCAATCACATCATTGAATTATCCATGCACTACTGACCAAGGATATTCGTTATTATCACTAGTGGTCATGATCATGTCATACACTGTCCATCTTCGCACTACTGGTCAAAGCTATCAAACAATGATCATCTTTGCACCACGGGCCAAAAGATATTCAACAACATATCATCTTTGCACTACTGGGCAAAAGACATACAACCGTAAAACCCATAACCAACGGTATAATAAAGAATGGAATAATAAAAAAGAATTTCACCATGTATGCGATGATTGGCATAGACATGTTATTCCAACATAATAATAAAGAATGGAATAATAAAAGAATTTCACCATGTATGCGAGATTTGCGTGAGGCAAAGTTATTCCAACATAATAATAAAGAATGGAATAATAAAAGAATTTTACCATGTATGCAAGATTGCTTGATGATAAAGGTTATTCCAACATAATAATAAAGAATGGAATAATCAAGAATTTCACCATGCGTGCGTAATCGCAAAAGACAAAGTTATTCCAATAGAATAATAAATACATAATAATAAATAATAGAACCAAGTCCGGCGTACAGAAACGCACAAAGCAGGATATTCCGGCGAATATAGTAAAGAATGAAATAATAAATAATGGAATAACAACAGACTTCACCGTATACTAGTAATCCAGCATATCTGAGTTATTCCAAAAGAATAATAAAGAATGGAATAACAATGACTTCACCGGTATCACTAGAATCCGTGTATATACTGAGTTATTCCAACAGAATAATAAAGAATAATAAAGAATGGAATAACAACAGACTTCACCAGGTATACGGTAATCTGTGTATACAGGTTATTCCAACAGAATAATAAATAATGGAACCAGATCAGGTGAAATTCACACCGATAGGATATTCCGACAGAATATTAAATACGGAGTAATAAATAATGGAACCAGTCATCGGTTATAATTCACATGTGATATTCCGATGTAGAATAATAAAGAAACGGAATAATAAAAGAATTTCACCAAGTATGCGGTACTTGCATAAACAAAGTTATTCAACATAATAATAAAGAATGGAATAATGTAAGAAGATCACCAAGTATTGGGTAAACCGTATATCTGGTCATTCCACCAAGTATAGGGTAAACCATGCGCATCTGAGTTATTCCAATGTAATAATTAAGAATAAAATAACGGAAGAAGATCACCAAGTATTGGGTAAACCGCATATACAAAAGTCATTCCACCAAGTATAGGGTAAACCACGCGCACAAGTTATTCAAACAATAATAATAAAGAATGGAATAATGAAGTTCTCTTCATGAATACGAAGAATAACACCCCTTACGGGTACAAAAAAATAATATCCCTTACCATAATAATATCCCTTTACCTTTCAAATAAGAGTATTCCGACTAGTAGTAGGGAGGATATACTCAAGAAAAAACTTGCACTACTCTCAAAGTTTTCTTAAACTCTAAAGAAATACGCTCAAGATTATAGAAGAAGAATTCTCTCTATAGTTTCTCTCTCTAGAGTTTCAGTGAATTCGTAAGAAATAATGAAAGAATGAGCTTTTATTTATAGAAGAATGGAATGAATAAGAACTTGACCCATGAACGGTCCAGATTGGTTTACTTTAATCGACAAATCCATATTTAAAGCAAAATATTTTAAATAAAATAAAATATATTCTATTTTATATAAAATATATTTTACTATGCAAACACTATGCATAATAAAATATAATATATTCTATTTATCGAATAACTTTAATAAAGTATTACATTTTATATAAAAAAGATTTTACTATGCAAAACACTATGCATGATAATAATATAATATATTCTATTTATAGAATAACTTTATAAAAGTATTTTGTTTTATATAAAAAGCTTTTCTGTTTTAATTTCAACCAACAGTCTGAAAAATTAGTACATCTCTTCATGGAATAATATTGTACCCAAAAATGATTTGGACCGAAAAGAAATATATTTTTCGGGTGAATAGTATCCCGTGAATAATACTTCGGGAATAGTACCTTGTGAATAGTACCCCGACACAAAAAGTGTCCCAAATACCCGAGTAAACAATACTAGAGTGAATAGTAATCGGGTGAATAGTAACCCATGAATAGTAACTCGTGAATAGTACTCCGACATGAAAAATACCCTAAATACCCGAGTGAATAATATTCAGGTGAATAGAAATTTAGGTGAATAGTAACCCATGAATAAGAAAACTCGTGAATAGTACTCCGACACAAAAAGTGCCCCAAATACTCGAGTGAACAATATTAGAGTAAATAGTAATTGGGTATTTTATGACAACTTGTCTACTTTAAAAAATTTTCACATATCACCCTTAACTTTAACCTTTTATCAATTTAACCATTCACCAAAATTGAATACTTTTATTTCATAAAATTTGGGGTCTCACAACTGACAACACCGTATCTAAGTATCCACGTCACTTTCTTCTGACCACTTTCCCCACAGTTCCGCCCGTGATCACATCCACAACTTGTCGTGTTACTTGAGTCTGATTTGGCTACAGGGGCTAACTGATATGAAAAGGTGTATTATTCTCTTGATGTGCCCTCGGGGCTTCTCATCACGTCATATACTGAACCAACGCCTCGTCCTGCACATTCTTTTTTATTAGGTCCATCAGGCCCCAGCAGAATTCTGTAGCATGCCTCGCCGCCTAATGGTAATCGCAATACTTTCTCGGATTCCATGTGCCTGGCTTTATGTTATCTCTGGGCAGTTCAAAGCAAGGTTGCCCTCTAATCTATTCCAGTATGGTGGCCCAATCAGTATTGATCTTCGTGTATACTCTGTTCACCTTCTAACTCGGGAAAGGCGGATGACCTCCCCCTGAACCCCTGTTGTTACTGTACCTCCTCTGATACCCATCAGACCTATTGTTATTACCGTCGTACCTCCTCTAGTTTCTGTACGATCTATTCTTATCTTTATCCCTCAGTTTCTCTAATGTACCCTGCTTCAAACTGCTTATGGCTTCCTCCACCATAATGAAGCCTTCGACTTTCTCAAACGCTTTGGCCTTGCTCTTCGGGTGATTAAACATCAGCTTCTTCACCAATTTCTCTGACTTTACCAAATCCAACCCATTCTGAAAGAGCCCTACTGTTTAAAGCCCTACTTTTCACGTACTGGCCCATCGTCTCATTGGAATGTCGTCTGATCTGTGACAATGATCCTGTGGGCTTTCCCTTTTTCTTGTTACTCCCGAACCAGACATGGAACTTGTGACACTCCCAAATCTGGGTACTTCATTCCCACAGGATTTGGTGTTCACTGTCCAAACATTCATTTCTAACTACCCAAATTTAATAAAATTTAAGCAATAAATCTTCCCACTAAAGGGTTACATAATTAAATCCAATAAATCCCAAGTTGTTTAACCTTAAAACATTCATCAAATGCAGAAAAATATTAATTTCATCTCATAATTAAAACTAAGTCTGAAAACACAAGTCTCAACAATTAATAAGTCTTCAACACTTGTTCATCTTGCTTTTTACTTTGCTAGTGGTTGGCTCATCAACCTTCTCAACTTTAGCTGCAATGGTTATATATATGCAATAGTGAGCAAAATAATGCTCACTTGAAAGGACATAATATTTAGCAATGAATAAACTCATTTGAATTGAATAACATTTTCTAATATCGATAATCAAGCACTGATACTGGAAATCATCTAAGGGTTACAAGACCATGAACTACGTCCTAGGTTATAAGTATTTTTCGACTTAAAGCTTAACAATCATTAGACTATAGGGACCTTTCTTTCCCGTACTTAGGGTGATCAGCCCTTCGTACCATGTATTATGCACAAACATCTAAACACTTCCACGTAAATAATCCCCTATAATAGGGTTGTTCATCTCAATTTAACATACAATTCTGAACCAAAGTGAGTTTGGTTTGGATAAGTTTCAAGGGTAATTTAGAGTTCAACGAACATCAACTAAGGATCAATTGAATCAAAAGTGTAAGGACAATGCAAGGGTTCAACAACGATGCATTACAGAGTAGTTATGAACCATAAATGAATAATGTACTGCATCAAAGTAATGCTTTAAGAATAAAGTTCAAAGCATTGAAAAGATATAATCAACCTTGCTTGAACAAAAAATGGTAAGTTATACTTTCCAATAAGGAAACAAAATTAAGAACTTTGCTCAATAGAATTCAAGAACTTGCGTAATTAATAAACAAGACAGAATAAAAAACTTGCATAATTATAAACAAGGTAGGATAATCTCAAATAGAGATTAGGGTTCGGAAACTTGCTCAACTGAATAATAGATTCAAGAAATTTGCGTAATTTAAGAGTAGGGATAGAAGACTTTCCTTGTGTGTTAGCTACACAATTATAACTCACACTTCCCGAACACCCTAAACATTCCATTAACATTGTAACATAACTTTAGCCACATAATATTAATCTCATAGATTCAACTTCCACTTTTATATAACTTGTCAATCTAATTTGAATTATGATTTCTTAAATCGATAAAACTTAACCAATCCAAAGTTCTTTCTTAGTCAATGATTCAACTTCGTTAATCACATAATAAAGCTTTACAATAATTGCTTAAAGTATAATTTATAAATTTTCACAACTTCAAATCATCAATTACACATGAATAATCTGTTATAATATCTTGATATAAGCCTAACAGATTGTCATGAACTTTAGACTAGATTATATTAAGTTTAAGTGATTGAACAAATAACATCTCATCACTTTGTCTCGTTTGGGTCTAATGTATTCTGTTTGCTCTAAGTCTTGGAGACAAGTGCAATCTATATTACAACACAGTTCGCCATTTTTTTGCATTGACACCCGGCCAATTGCTACCGGGTGTACAAAATGAAAACTACATGAGACTATTTTTGGCTCTGTTCAACCCAAACTCACGATTTTCACTATTTAAACAACAAGTTGAACACACCCAAATCACATAAACTTCATATAAACGTTACCCAGCGTGTATACATCGATTTAAACCATTAACAATAACAACAATCAAATTTAATCCTTTAAATTCCATTTTTTTTAAAACTCTATTTTTTTGACATCCTTAGTAAAAATAATCACTAGAAATTCATTACTACACAAATATAACCCGTTTAAATAACTTTACTTTTGTTTCTTCATGTATTTTTATAACCATAAATCAATTTACTTATTATAACATGAATTGAACATAAATTTGATTCTAAAATAAGTCGTATCATAAGTACATCAATGTATTTCTCTTGTAAATATCTTTGTAATATGATTTTCTCCATATTAAAATATACTTCATGGATTAAATTACTCTAAATCCTATATAAATCATATAAAGCAATTTATATATACAAATTAACTTACATAAACCATATAATCAACAATTAATCATCAATATAAATTCTACAAAGAACTTATCATACAAAAAGAAAACTAAAACTTTAGAAGGTAAGATTATACCTTTGACTGCTTGCTTAGGTTAGTTAGGAGATAAGAATTAGCCTATCCTTCTTCTTTGGCTCTCAAAATCACAGAATTTTCTTCTTTATTTTCTCTTTTCTCTCTGTGTTTTTCTTTTTCCCTTTTCTATTTCTTTTTCTCTTCTAACTTAACATTTAACAAATATATACGCATAATATATGTTAACGTAAAATAATACAAAAAAAACTGACAATATAATAATAACTATACTTAATACATATCGGTTATATTTTTTTTAAATTGCAAAAATCGAATTAAAATAAAGACTTAAAAGCCTTAAGTCTTGTTTAGTAAATCTATATTAAACCTCTTTTAATTTATTTTAATAAATTACTTACTATATAGTTTAATGGCCACACTTTATTTAGTTAAATTGTAATATTCAAATTTAACTAAAGTTAACATCAACTTATTAATCATATAGCTACATAAATCAAATTGCTTCATAAATCAAATAATTATAAAATTATAATTTCAATATAAATTATAATTTTATCTAACAAATTAATAACTCTCTAATTTAATTATTAAATTAAATTAGAATATTACCATAATGTAGTATGATGATAAATTTAACATTTCATTTAATTTAATCAACTCATTACATTAAAATTCCAAATCACAAAATTGCCAAACATATATTTAATTAATAAATTACACTAAATCAAATTAGCCCACCACCACAATTCATGAATTATTTATTTAACTAATAAATAATCAAATCAATCAAGTATTTATTTAACAATAAACACATCAACTAAAATATTTATTTAATTCCAATAAATATTTTAAATTACATATAAAAATTCTGGATTGTTACATCCTTCCCTCCTTACAAGGATCATGTCCCCAGAATCACAACTCAAATAATTTATACGTCATAGAACTTGTCGCACAGCTCTTCCCATGACGAGACTGAGTTCGGGGCCAGGGTCATCATCCACTTCCTGACATCTTTCCTCAAAGTCGTCATTAAGGTATGATACTTGGCTACATCTGAGTAATCATAGTAATCCATTAATCTATCATATGCATGACTGTGTTCGTACGAATCTCCCGAGCCATCATAAATTTCCGTATAAGGGAGCTTTTTGCTGGGGTCTGCCTTTTCTCGAATGATCGCGGGAGAGAAACGGGACGCCTTTTTGCCTGAACTCACCTTCCCTTGTTTGACTTTGACCAATTCTTTTTGAAGCTCCTCCAATTTTCTGGCCAATAGTCCCATCCCATCCGGCTTTGTGGGCACTTCCTTCTTTGGAGAGTCCTTCTTACCATGGTCGGTTCGGCCCTTTTCACACCGAACTATCAGCCTTAGAGGGGCTTCGTCTACCGCTCTTCCTGTGCCGGGAACCCACAGAGCAGTGTGCCCTCTTTTGATTCCCGGGTGTGCAACCACCCGATCTGCTTCAATCACGAGAGCGACTCTGAAGCCTACTCTCGGATTGCCTTGTACCTTCAGCCCTCCGTGCCCTAGATTGTCTGTCTGGAGACCTACCCCACCTTCTAGTTTGGTTGTGGCTGGAGGCCTCGTTTTCATATTCGGCCACAAGGATCATCTACTTCGCAATCTATTCCATCTGTTGCAACAGCATCCTCAGTGCTTCCTCTATCTCCTGCGCCTTTTTGGCCAGAACGGATTTTTTATCCTCCTAATCGTCTCGGTGTCGGGTTCGAGGCGGTGTGCCTCTTACCCTCTTCCAATCTTTCTTAGTCCCCCTACTGGCTGTCGACAACAGCTTTCTCCTGACCTCCTTGCGATCTCCACTTTCGAATTCTACCGAAGTGCTTTATGGACCGAGCCGCTCATGGATGCTCTTTGATGGCCCCAGTCTATCTTTAACAAACCCTCTCTGTTGAGAAGAACCTCCTGCCATCGATTGTCCTACTGCTGAAACCATCCTGCTATTCACCATGGTTTCAGTCATAGGGAGTTGATGATTATGATTGTGAATCCAACAACACTAGAAAGCCCTCCTTCTAGCGCCAATGTTAAGGCCAAGATCCGTCCACGCGCTTGAATCACCAAAGCGCGTCCAATCCTGTACAGAAATGGGTAAACATCAAAAACTTGACGGCCTATAGCTCCAGTGTGAGAATAAGTACACGCTGATATAAGGTTAACAAGGGAGGCTTAATGTTCCAGTGCTGGAAAGTAATAATTTGCATGTATCTTAGAATCAGGAAAAAGCCTTGTATTTATAGCGTTCTCACCACCTGCATGAAATCCTTCTTCTAACCGGCTCAAGATTCCCACCCAACCAGTATTTTCTTAATAGGATTGCACCAAATCTTCAAGAATTAAGGAAGTTGGTTAAAACTCCAATACCTCTTTCCATATCTAGAAACCAAATATAATTAGGAACCTTAATCCACAAATTCCCCGTCTACCAAAACAGTCCCTTATCCCAACCTACGTAATATCAAGTGGAAAACAGCCCACTGCATATCTTAGGCCCAAATATCCTTGGCCCAACAATTATGAAATAAACAAATGTGTTATGATCTTTCAATATGTTGAATTATTTTATAAATCCTCAAGTGTTTGAAACACAAATTACCATATTATAAAGAGTCTGCAATCTTTTTTAAATTTATTTTCTCCTAAAAAAAAAAATTTAATAAAAAAGAAATGAAACCCAAAATCATTAGAAATTGTATCTTATCTTCTCCTTTCCAATCAACGATGTGTCACTTGGGAAAAGAAATTTGTGGTCTTAATCAAAATGGAAACTTCTTCATTTCTAGTCTGCATAACTATATGAAATGTTGAAAAGAAGGAAGGACTGATTATTATGGAAAATGACATTTGAGTTGGAACTAGACCTAACCTGAATATCTTGGCTCTATGTGTGTGTGCAGAATCAAGTTGCTTATAGAATAGTATACAACTTAATTTTTATCACTACAAAAAAATGGGCCTTTAGCAACGATTTTTCGGGCAACGACTTTATAAGTCGTTGCTAAAAGTATATTTTTAGCAACAAAATTTGTCCTTCGTTGCAGATTGTGTTAAGCTTTCACTTTTTGCAACGAAATTCATAAGTCGTTGCAAAATTTCGTTGCTAATTCATTGGCAGGAAAAATTTTCGTTAAAAATTCGTTGCAAAATTTTCGGCCACTTGCTTTCCCGTCATCGTGGGCAACGAAAGTTTTTTTGTTGCTAAAAATGGGGCTTTAGCAACAATTTTTCATGCAAAGTCGTTGCTAAAAGTGTATGTTTAGCAACGAAACTTGTCCTTCGTTGCAGATTGTATCAGACTTTCACTTTTTGCAACGAAATTCATAAGTAGTTGCAAAATTTGGAATCAAAATTCGTTACAAAATTTCTAACCACTTGATTTCTCCTCATCGTGGGCAACAAAAGTTTTTTGTTGTTATATATTTAGTTTACTTAAATGGACCACATTCATTAAGTAATTTTTTTATTTCGTTGCATATTTTATATAACTTTTGCAACGACTATAAAAATGTTAACTTAAATTAAGATAATAATAATAATAATAAAAATAACAATAATAATAATAATAATAATAATAATAATAATAAAAATAATAATAATAATAATAATAATAATAATAATAATAATAATAATAATAATAATAATAATAAATAATAATAAGAATAACAACAACAACAACAACAACAACAACAACAACAACAACAACAACAACAACAACAATAATAATAATAATAATAATAATAATAATAATAATAATAATACACACATACAGTTAACTTAAACACATCAACTTCATTTCCATGTACACATACATCAGGTTAGCTTACAACATTAGAAGTTGTTTAAGTAATCTGTTTGTTCCAAAATATATTATCAATATTTATTCTTTTATAAGGTTAATTTAAAACATTTTTAAAGTTAAAATTTGTATGAATCCATATATTTTTTGTTAATACAATTATGAATGTTATAAATTTTCTAAAAAATATTACTATTAATGAGATCTATTGATTTTTAAAGGGAATTGATATTTCCACAAGTGAAATTGATATTTTTACAAGATCTCACTCACATGAATGTGTGTCCCCTTTACTATTCACATGAATGTGTGTCCCCTTTACTATTCGTGTGAAGGGAGTCTTGTGAAAATATCAATTCTCTTTTTAAATTTTAGACTAATTAGAATGAATCTTGGTTTTTACCAGACCCTACTGATTTCGACCCTAATATGACCCAATATACTTTAAATTAATCATATAAGGTTAGAGATATAATATACCTTCCTAACTCGATCAATTCCGACCCTTGTAAGGTTAGAGATGTAATATATCTTCCACAACATGTGATTATATATATGATATACCTATGGAGATTATTTCATTAAATCTTTTTACACAAGTAATACAAGATATTACCAGCGGCGAATCTGTATTGGGGGGCAGCATAGGCGCCCTTGCTTTTGTTTTATATACTTATAGGGTTAGGATAGATATGTAAATTAAAAAATTTAAGGAGACAGATTAATGAAAAAGTTAAATTTGAAGAGGGTAAAACAAATTTCATAAACCAATTCTAAATACAAGTACAAAAATCTTCTTATTTTAAAGTTTGGTGAAATCTTAGAAATAATTTTTTTGTATAATTTTTAGTTTTGAATGTCAACGTGTGAACTGTGAGTGATTGTTTGATTCAAGTTTGAAATTTTTTTTGTTATTGATTTGGTTGAATGTGGTTACTTTTTCTTTGGTCTGATTAGGTTTTTTTTTTTGGGTTGTTTGATCTTCAATTAAAAATGAGATCATTTTTGTTGAGTAGTTTGTCTTTTATTGTGGTAGCTTACAATGATTTTGCCTTATTTTATAATTGGAAATGGAAAAATAGAAAATGATTATGAGCCTTTATAGTAGGGCTGAGCAAGAAACTAAATTGGAACCGAAACCAACCAAAAATCGCACAAACCGCACCAACGGTTCCAGCGTATGTGGCGGTTTTAGGTGGGTTGAAAAACTAATTTTACGGTTCCGGTTTGGTTACTAGCCAAAACCACACGCATAAAACCGAAATCGCGCCATATTGGTACAGTAGTTTATAATGTTTCTGACTCTTTGTATTATGATTGTAATATTACTGTAATATGATATTTGTTAACAATATATTGTAATATGATTGAACAATATGATGCAATATGATAGAGTAGCCTGTAAATTATTACAGCATATTGTTACTAAGAATATTACAGTATATTGTTACTGAGAGTAGAGTAGCAAAGATTGTATTTAGTTTTTGTTTACTCTACTATATTTTAATCTAATAATTTACATCATATTACTCTATTATATTTAGCTTTGTTTAAACAAAATATTATAAGTAAGGTTGTGTGTGTTATCAAAGTGATATTTAATATTGTGTGATGTTAAATTGTTAATTTAAATTGCATAAATTTTTTTTGTTTCAATTGGTTTTGGAACCGAAACCACACCAAATGAAAACCACATCGCATCAATCACAAGTGATTTTATGTACGGTTTTGAATTTGTCAAACCGCACCTAAGCGGTTTCGTATGCGGTTTAGGTTTCAAACCGTACCATACTCACCCCTAGCCTTTAGCATCCCCTCATTTCTAGTTGTTATAGTCACTTTACTTCCCTACATCTAACTAATGGACCCTGTATAATTTTTGGTGTTTTGAGTATAAATTTTGGATAGTTTATTTCTCTTATTTCAAGTAAAACTTATTTGAAACTTATAAAAAGAAACCAAAACTAGTTTATACTTTGAAATTAATTCATGATTTTGTTTGAATATAGAAAATAAATTTGGTTTGAGACTTTGAGCATTTGAGAAATGATTCAAATTAAACTATGACAAGTAACCAAAGTAAGTTTCTAAATTGTATTTAAATATTTTTTCTATTTGAAATTCTTTTTTAGTTTGGATTATGAATATTTATTGCAATTTGTAAACATTATTATGATTTAATAATATTATGATTAGTTCAAGGTTTTTTTTTTATTGTAACTTAAACAAAAAAATTAGTTAAAACTCGTCCCCTGTTGAAAAAAAATTCTGGATCCGCCCCTAAATATTACTTATAATAAAAATATTGAATATTATTTGATTATAAATTAAAAATATTTATATAAAACTAGTGCAAAAGAATTTGGAGAATTCAACTAAGGTTAATGGATACTTCTAGAGTCCAATCGAATATGAAATACTCCATCCGTCCCATGATAAAAATCCTTATTACTATTTTGGGTAGTCCCATGTTAAATGTCTACTTTCTTTTAATAACCAAACTTTTACACATTTTCCCCTTAAATGTCTCATACTTTTCTTATTCTAATTCTCTCTCCATATTTAATAGGAAAATGATCCATAGAATACTTTAGCCAAAGGGACTATTTCAACTAACGCTCATCCAGCCGTCCAAAATTAGAGTGAATGGCTGAGATGAGGGCCCAACCGCTACTCCCTCTAGCGGCCAACCAATTTTTTTTTGTTGGCCGCTACTCCCTCTAGCGGCTAGTCAAAACGATAGTGTTTTTGAATGGCCAGCTAGAGAAATGTGACAAAAAAAAAAATTAACAATTCTTGATTATCCTCATAAATACTACTAATTAATCAAGAAAAATAAAATAATAAAAGTTATAAGTATAATCATAATTATCCTTATACTTATTAATAAAATATGTATGTATAAGGATAATTAATAATTATCGTCTTATGATTTTAATTATAAATTGAAAATAGTGATTGAATTTATATTATATTTCTACTCAAATATATAAACTCAATCACTATTTTCTATTTATAATTAAAATCATAAGACAATAATCGATAATTATTCTTATACATACTTATTTTGTTAATAAGTATAAGGATAAGTATAAAGATAATTCTTGATTATCCTTATAATTTTTTATTATTTTATTTTACCGATTAATAAGTAATATGTATAAGGATAATCTGTTAATAAAATATAAGGATAAGTATAAAGATAAATACTTTATTTATCCTTATCAATTTTTATTATTTTATTATTTTATTTTACTGATTAATAAGTAGTATGTATGAAGATAATCAGTAATTAAACCAAATTTTTTTGTTGGCCGCTAGAGGGAGTAGCAGCCAACAAAAAAATTTGGCTGACCGCTAGAGGGAGTAGCGACCCTCATCTCAACCATTCACTCTAATTTTGGACGGCTGGATGAGCGTTAGTTAAAACAGACCTTCTGACTAACGTATTATATGGATCATTTCCCTATTTAATAAGTATGGAGAGAGAATATTTTGAATTGAATAGCTAGAAAGTCACTCTCTTACCTACATTGAAAATAATTAATGACATATTATTATGGGCAATTTTGTCATTTCATCCCTCCTCTTAATATGCGTGAAAAGTTCACCAAGACTTTTATCTTGGGACGGAGGAAGTATTACTTTTGGGGGCAAGTTAGGTACATGGGAGAAAATAATAAATTGATGAGATAGGTAGGGCCGTAGGGGAAGGGTTTCAGGACTATACCCGCCCAACTGTCAATTAAGTCTACTACAGTAAAACTTCTATTTAGGAATAGACTTGTGACCAAACTATTTGTATTCTAATTGAGAGGTTATTACTAAATAGAGGTATTGATACAAAATATTTTCCGAACACCCAAAAATATTCACTTTAACAAAAATATCAATAACAAAAATAATTCAAATTTTTTTTATGCAAAGTAGTCTTTTATAGAAAAATATGGTATTTTATAGGAAATGTAGTCTTTTATAAGAAAATGTAGTCTTTTATAGGAAAGGAAATGTAGCCTTTTATAGGAAAATATAGTTCTTTATAGGAAATATAGTCTTTTATAAAAAATGTAATCTTTTAAAATTAATATTGTCTCTCATATATATATATATATATATATATATATATATATATAAAATTATTACTATATAGATGTATAGTTTCTTAATACGAGACTTAAAAAATATATAACATATTACAATTTAGAGATTATTCCTATTTATAACTGGCCCAAATTAGGACCAATTTTTTTTATAATATTATAGAGGTTATTCTTATATAGAGTATTCCTAAATAGAGGTTTTACTGTAATTTAGATGAATCCCATATAATTTTAAATTTAAAAACATCGTAATTGACTTTCTAAATATCAACATTTGCGGGGGAGTGCATAGAATGGTACACGAAGTCTTGGTTTGGAAATTTAGTGCATGTTAATTAAAGAGGAAGACAAAGAAACTGAAAAATCTTAAAAAGTTACAAGTCAACATTAAATCCTTTTTAATTCGGAAAAATTACATTTAAGGGTATTTAGTTGTATTAATGAAGTGCTTTTAGTTGAAGAGTTTTCTGATTTAATTGCACTTTTGAGTAAAACAAAATTGGCACTCCTTCTCAAATTGTTTGTTGTATTTGTATTAAGAAATTTCACAAATAAGCCTCTAAATTAATATCTTATCCTTCGAAATTAGGGATATATATATATATATATATATATTTATATTTTTTTTTTTAAATCGAAAATTATTCCAGATATATCTCTAACATTTGTTTAAAATATATATACTACAAACAATAGTGGAATTGAGCATTTTATCTACCAGTCCAATACTTTGAATATGTTGAAATTGAGCATGTTAAACACTGCAAATATTGAGAAATTTCTTCGAAACTTCGCATTTCATATTTTAATGTAAATAGTATACGTTGTACGAAAATTTTGGTTGATGAAAAAAAAATACTAGAAATAGAACATAATATGCAACAAAAATGATGAAAAATTCCTTGTCCTTTTTCTTTTTTCCGTTGTATGCTTTCTTTGCTTTCATTTAGCTAAGAAATTTCCTTCATTTCATCACTTTGCTACGATATATTCTTTTTGGCCCCATCTTCATCCCCCTCAAGGGTGTTAGACTTGGCCACCCACACACGTACTTTTCTTTCTTTTCTTTTTTCTTCATAATTACTGATAAAATTTAAAACCATTTTTTCTTCATTTCTAGTTCTTACTATAGAAAAATTATTCTTTAACAACAACTAATCAGCTGTATCATTCTCCTTTGATCACGCAATGTCACACTATACCGGGCATTTAGGGTGATAAAGACTTGTTGCCCCTTTATTTGTTTATAACACTCGTAATTAAAAGATTTTCATGGATGTTCTGTCACCATGTCACGATCAACCTGCAGCCTGAAGGTAAGTTTCAATAAAGCCACACCTTAAAAGTTTCGAAAAACTGGACTATTTTGCAAGTACAAAATGCCATTATCCTTAACACTAGTCACATATTTGAAAATATATGGTAACATTTAGGATATATTTTTACACATTATCTTAGTCTCTTCAAAATGTTAGCATTTTTATGCAGCCGTAAATTTTTGTTCAGGAAAAGATCCGAATAGCCTTGTATGTGCAAAAAGCAGCATTACATTTCATTGATGGTATGATCTCTTACAAAATTCCCTTCACATAATCTTATTCATTTTGCACTATGTTTCTTTTCTTGTCAAATTTAACATTTTTTACAACTACAGCTGTTAGCATTCGATCCGATTACAAGCTCTCTGATGAAGTCCGAAAAGCAGGATTTGAAATTGAACCAGATGAACTTGCGTACATTAATCGGTCTCATGATCTCAAGAGCTTAGATTCCCATGGAGGCTTAAGGGGATTTGCTGCAAAACTCAAGGTTTCACTCAAAGATGGAGTTTTTTCAAGCCAAATAACTTCAAGGCAAGAGATTTATGGATTTAATCGCGTCACTGAAAAACAATTGAGGCCTTTTTGGATGTTTGTATGGGATGCACTTCAGGACTTAACTTTGATCATTCTAATGGTATGTGCAGTTGTTTCTGTTGGCGTTGGAATTGCCTCCGAAGGGTGGCCTAAAGGCATGTATGATGGTGTAGGAATTATCATGTGTATTTTGTTGGTGGTTATGGTTACTGCTGTTAGTGACTACAGACAGTCCTTACAATTTAGGGACTTGGATAAGGAAAAAAAGAACATTATGGTTCATGTAACACGCGATGGGAGCAGGCAAAAGGTGTCGATTTATGACTTGGTTGTTGGGGATATAGTGCATTTGTCTATTGGAGATCAAGTTCCTGCAGATGGGCTTTTTATTTCCGGTTATAGCTTGTCAATAGACGAATCGAGCTTATCTGGTGAGAGTGAGGCTGTGAATGTGGACGCGAAAAGGCCTTTTCTTTTGTTCGGGACTAAAGTGCAAGATGGTTCTGGGAAAATGCTCGTGACATCAGTTGGTATGAGAACTGAATGGGGAAGACTAATGGTTACTTTGAGTGAAGACGGTGAAGATGAGACTCCCTTGCAAGTTAAGCTAAACGGGGTTGCTACTATTATTGGGAAAATCGGGCTAGCCTTTGCTGTTTTAACATTTGTGGTTATGACCACGCGGTTTATTGTAATGAAGGGAATTCATCATGAGATGACAAAATGGTCGACAGATGATGGGTTGAAACTTCTCAATTTCTTTGCCATTGCTGTCACTATACTTGTAGTCGCGGTTCCGGAAGGTTTACCATTGGCAGTGACACTAAGTTTAGCGTTTGCAATGAAGAAACTAATGAATGACAGGGCGCTTGTTAGGCATCTTTCCGCGTGTGAGACAATGGGCTCTGCTAGCTGCATTTGTACTGATAAAACTGGCACTTTGACAACAAATCATATGGTAGTTACCAAACTTTGGATATGTGGTGAATCTAAGGAAATAGGAAGTGAAGATAGTGATGGAAATGTAGTGAAATCAACGGTATCTGAGAAAGTATTGAGTACCCTTTTGCATTCTATTTTTCATAATACTAATTCTGAGGTTGCGAGAGATAAAAATGGAAAGATCAACATTATGGGTTCGCCTACAGAATCGGCTTTACTAGAGTTTGCATTGCTTTTTCAAGGCGATTATATGGCGCAATGCAAACAAGAGAAAATAGTTAAAGTCGAGCCTTTTAATTCCAACAAGAAAAAGATGTCAGTTCTTGTGGCTCTTCCTGGTGGAGGGCGTCGAGCATTTTGTAAAGGGGCGTCAGAAATAATTTTGCAAATGTGCGACAATATTCTTAGCAAAGGTGGCGAATCTGTGGCCTTGTCTGAAGAAGAGCGAAATGGCATTACAAATGTGATAAATCGTTTCTCTTGTGAAGCGTTAAGAACACTTTGTTTGGCTTTTAAGGATATGGGAGATACTAATTCTAGTGCTGATACTATTCCAGATAACAATTATACACTTGTAGCCGTTGTTGGAATTAAGGATCCGGTTCGCCCTGGGGTGAGGGAAGCTGTTAAAACTTGTTTGGATGCTGGGATTATGGTTCGGATGGTTACTGGTGACAATATTCATACTGCTAAGGCCATTGCAAGAGAGTGTGGTATTTTGACAGATGATGGTGTGGCTATTGAAGGGCCACATTTTCGGGACAAAAGTGCCCAGGAGTTGCAGGACATTATACCTAAACTTCAGGTTCAGACATAAATCTAACTGACATTTTCTCTTGAAATTGCTCAAACTTGCTTTTCAAATCTTTCTAGCTATTGAAATCCTTCCTAATCTAGCTGTATGCATAGTTGTTAAATCGTGAATCG
This sequence comes from Panax quinquefolius, assembly GCA_020205615.1. Lineage (NCBI taxonomy): Eukaryota > Viridiplantae > Streptophyta > Magnoliopsida > Apiales > Araliaceae > Panax > Panax quinquefolius. The sequence goes on from CM035166.1 coordinate 46,320,285, forward strand.
TTTCATGTATTGAAAATCTCTGAATTGTGTATTGTATTGTGAATCATGAATCTATGTGTCATATCATATCACAAATCATAAATTATGATCGTATCGTGAATCATGAATTGTGAACTGTATCATGTATCGAAAGTCCTTAAATCTTGAAGTGTTTATCATATCGTGAATAATATCTTAAGATACGTAAAGACATGCAAAACACAATAATTATATACTTAAACATATAAAAAACTCATTTTATTGGACAATGAAGTACATTAACTTAAGTTAAAGTAATCAAATGAGCCAATAAACAAATTTTAAATATTAATATTATAGTTTGAAGAGTTTAAAATAGGCTTAATAAATAATCAATATTGTTTAAGTAATATTTATAACCAAACAAGAGAAAGAAATATCTTGTTTAACATAAAAGTATAAACTCAATGTGAAATTAAGCCCCACAATGGAAAGTGAAGAGCAAAATACAACCCCAAAACTATATTCAGGTCTCCATCTAAGTATGACACAAGAAAAATAGAAAGTGGAAACAAATTCCATTGAAAAGAGGAGATCCTAGAAAGTTTTAAGAATTCTTGTATACATCTTCTGAACACCTCTAACTTAAGATCGTATCAAAGGATACGTGCGACATATCATCAGATACAACTCACTTTCTAACACATTAGTGATTTTTGTATCGAATTACTCCTGTACCTTATCGTACTTATAGAGCATCAAAAGATTCTGACAACTATGCCTTGTGTTGTTAATCCAAAAAGGCTCGATGTAAATGCTTGAAGTTTGCATTTGTGTAGGTGATGGCTCGATCGCTACCTTTGGACAAGCACAAGTTAGTGAAATTGTTGAGGAGTGAGTTTAAGGAAATTGTGGCAGTGACTGGAGATGGAACAAATGATGCTCCTGCTTTGCATGAGGCAGATATTGGACTAGCTATGGGCATAGCAGGAACAGAGGTTTCTTTTTCCCGTTCCAGTTTTTCAACTAATCATGTTCAATACTTGACAGAATTATGATAAAGACATTCATATGCAAATTCATTGTATTACTGTGTTTAGTATAATCTTATGATGTTTCTTATTAATCGACAGGTAGCGAAAGAAAATTCTGATATTGTCATAATGGATGACAATTTTAAGACCATAGTGACAGTTGCCAAATGGGGTCGATCCGTTTATATAAACATTCAGAAGTTTGTACAATTTCAGTTAACTGTTAATGTTGTTGCGCTCATGACCAATTTTCTTTCAGCATGTGTGTCAGGTTATGTTTTCCAGAAACTTAAAACCTTACAATTATGAGTATTTTTATGTGCACTAACAGTTGTACACTAACAGACTAAATGCACACAAACAGAGAGAAAACAGTATACATGTCATTCAGAAAGTAGGACCCATGTACTCTTTTCTCTCAATTAGTGCACAACTGTTAGCGCACATAGAAATATTATTTAACTCGTTTTTTTATTAATTAAATATGAAACTAACTAGTAATGCTGTGATTTATCGACATTCAGGATCAGCCCCTCTTACCGCTGTGCAATTGCTTTGGGTGAACATGATTATGGACACACTTGGTGCATTAGCACTTGCAACAGAACCTCCAAATGATGGGCTGATGCAGCGGCCTCCGGTTGGGAGGAACATAAATTTCATAACCAAGATTATGTGGAGGAACATTATCGGGCAAAGCGTCTATCAGCTTATTGTTCTTGGCATTCTCAAGTTTGATGGAACACGCCTTTTTCAGCTCAATGGTTCAGACTCTTCTGTTGTTCTTAACACACTGATATTCAATACCTTCGTGTTTAGCCAGGTAATGACTAAACATTCAGCAGCATTATCTTGATCTTTCTCCCTTTAGAACTGTAATGCTTCAGTTTCGCATCAAATATTGTGGATTTTATTAGTGTTGTATAAGACTTAACTCTAATACCAATAGTTCCAACTGAGTTTTAAATAACATAAAAGAAAACAAAACAAAAGAAAATGAAGGAGTTCTTTTTTTCCAGTTCTCTTGTTGTTTAGTTTTAATGAACATAAAAGGAAAGAAATGGATAAAAAAACTCTGACACTTTTCTTGCCATAGATTTAACATAAGCAAATCTTTGGTAATCCCTATTATACCATTTACAGTACAAAAACAACACAACTAATATATGGAAAAAATAGTAATCTAAACGTAGAACCTAGGTGTTGTTTTTTTTTTCTTTATAAACTTCGTAACAACATAAAAGAAAACTTAAAATATTTATATTATTTTTTTTCTATCCTAATTTAACTTTTCAATTGTTTTCTTTTCCGTCCAAAACTCATAAACATAGACCGAGACAACTTTTGGTGGGTCAAGATGATCCAAGTTGATGCTCTTGAGACAACGGATTGAGTTTTGATTCTATTATATCATATGATCAATATATCTCGATAAAGTGATGACATTTTTTCTTGTACGTATTTTTTACCAGGTATTCAATGAAATCAACAGCCGGGATATGGAAAAGATCAACGTTTTCCGGGGAATGTTTGACAGTTGGGTGTTCATGATTGTGATGATCTCCACCGTGAGTTTCCAAATCATTATCGTCGAGTTTTTAGGCACATTTGCAGATACTGTGCCATTAACCAAGAAACTATGGCTAGCCAGTGTTTTAATGGGCGCAGTGAGCTTACCTTTCGGTGCTCTTCTCAAGCTCATCCCTGTTTTACTAGACAAGCACTCCGCCTCAGCCAAGCATTGTGATGGCTATGAACAGCTCCCTAGCGGTCCTGACCTGGCATGAAAAGTAGCATTATATTTTTTCTAAGTAATAGGATCATTTTTTCAGGCAGTTTTTATTTAAACTTCTTGCATTTAAGCTCAATATTGCAGCTATTAACTAGCTCCCTACAATTTTAAAGCAGGGCTCAGTCACTTTGGCTTGGTTCTTTTTATTTTTCTCTTTTCTTTTTCTTTCTCTTTTTGACTATTTAGTGAGGATAGCTAGGTGGATTATTTAAACTTTCTCGATATTTATTAAAACAGTTTTTAGACCACTACAAAATATTCAATTATAAAAATTCGGATGGGTATTAAAGTAGGGATTAGCTCTACTCTTGAACAAAAGATTTCAGGTAATACCAACCTTTTGCGATGATACAAATCAACTTTAGTATAAAATTATACATTATGTATGGTCGTGTGGATATCTAGATATATTCCTACTTATGTTTAGATACATTTCTACCCCTCTTTATTGTAATCACCTTTGAGCTTTGCAACTCTCATATCCTTCAAGGTTTGAAACTCATGACATTTGAGTTTTGAAACCTTCAAATATTGATGTTGATGTACCTTAACTATAAATAGTTGTATTGTCTAGAGGATGAGAGATGATATGAAAATACAATGAGAATGCTCTCTTTTCTACTAATCATCATTGTTCTTAATATATAGTATAATCTTTTATAACACGTTATCAGCACGAAGCCCTACCCAATTTTGGGAAGAAAAAAAAGGTTCTCTCAACTCATTGTAAGTATTGTTTCATTACTTAAATTTGATATACATATAAAAATTTTGTTTTACAAAAGACGCGTGAGACAATAATGATAATGGACAACTCTGAAGTTTCTGATAATACAAATTACGTACGTAAGTACACTACTTTTGTGATGTAGTAGTATTAGTATAAACAAATAATCATTCCACCTCCCAATTCTCTCACTTTGAAAGTGAATAGAGAAGGGTAAATATTTTTATTGTCTTCTTATTAATTTATACTTAGTTATTTAATTTCTTACGTATTTTTATATTTATATAGATGTCAAATCTTATGAATTTGAATTTGTTGTTCTGGATATATATCGAGAAAGAATTACTTGTCATGGACTCTTGATACTGATATTCATAGAAAGACAACTTTGGAGATATAATTAAGTTGGCGACAAATCATGCATTCTGCAAAATTAATGATGCAAAATCAATTATTTTTATTCGCCATCATCTCCATGAAAAAAAATATTGATAAAGACATGTTAGAAAAAATATTTATTATATTCCATGCCTCGAATATGCTCCCGCAGCAGCTATATCGAGAGGGTTTAGTTCAGAAAATATTCCTTGAAGCGATAAATGAAATTATATTCCTAGAAGTGATATCATTTCTTTTAATGACTGAATAAATAATGAGTTTTTGTTGAAAAACTAACAATCTCGCCCGATTGATTCTACTCCATTCCCTGAAGTGAATGAAACCTCATTTGATAAACATAAAGAAAATTGTGGTTGTGGTTGTGGTTGTGGTCGTGGTGAAAAAGAACTATCAATATAGAAAATAGAATGTACCTGTCGTACTCCTAAACATTTGGTAGATTTGTACCAAGACTCCATAAAAAAAAGAAAATGGAATTGAAATAAACTTTATTTGTCATAATGATCCTGAAGATTCCATGAATTATTTTGACTTTTATTATATTATGGCATTATAATAAGTATTTTTATTATATGTTTTATTTATGTTTCAAGTAATATGGTTAAATTTATGTTTTTGCATATATAAAGATGTATGGCCAGAAGCTCATCAAACGTAATTAAAAGGCTCTGAAAGAGCGATTATTCATCAAACTTAATTAAAGGCTCTGGAAGAGCGATTATAATGTTGTCAAAGGGTACAAAACTTTGTATTGATGATTCTTTATATTCTTCTGAGACAAGCAGAAATTTGCTCAGTTTTAAGGATATACGTTATAATGGTTATTATATTGAAACCAATAACAAAGACAGTGAAGAATTTCTTTATATTACTTCAATAGTATCGGGCCAGAAGCTCATATTAGAAAAATTGTCTATTTTCTCTTCTAGGTTATATTATACTAAAATGAGAATAGTTGAAACGAATGTTGTAATATACTAGAAGTGTGCAATACACCAGAAGTGTTTAGATCCAAAGGTTTTTATGATTTTGCATGATCATATTGATCATCCAGGATCAATAATGTTGCGTTGAATTATTGAAAACTCCCATGAACATCACTTAAAGAACCAGAATATTCCTTTACCTATTGATTATATCAAAGTAAATTAATTACCAAACTATCACATTTAATTATTGTTATTTAGTATTCATCTTTCTAAGAAAGAATTCAGGGTGATATATTTGAACCAATACACCCACATTGTGGCATATTCAAGTATTTTATGGTTTTAATTGATGCATTAACCAGATGATCACATGTATGTTTACTTTTAACTAGAAATATTGCATTTTCTATGCTTCTTGCTCAAATAATTAGGTTGCGAGTACAATTTCCTGATTATATAACTAGGAAAATTTATTTAGATGATGCTGGTAAAATTTACATATCAAGTTTTTGATGAATATTGCATGTTAATTGGAATTTATGTTAAACATCATGTTGCACATACACATACTTAAAATGGTATAGCTGAATCAATTTTTAAGAGATTTTAAATTATTACTTGACCTTTGATTATGAAATCAAATTACCTGTTTATGCTTGGGGTCATGCTATTTTACATGCTGCATCATAACCTTAACATGTGATTTTTTTTTAAAAAGCACGTTTCGAGGATTATCCTTGTTAATGAAATAGTCTCCCCACCATTAGAGGGAGAAAAGTCGTTGCCTGAAGCACAACGTGAGTTCGTTGCCTGAAGCACGACGGGAGATTAATTGGAATGTTTCAACGTTATTTAATCTTGATCCTCATACAAATCAATATGAACTAGAAGTTCAAAGGATTATTCATTTGCAATGAATTGCAAATCAATTACCACAATTATTCACTAATAATAAGAAAATAGTGATATCTCACATTCTAGTTGCTAATACTCTAGCAAGGATTGAAGTCCCTGTAGGACAATCAGTTTATACAGTAACAAATGAATCAAAACCACACTTGAAGCGTGGAAGACCTATCGGTGTTAAAAAAATAAAATTTCCCAGAAGAAGAAAGTACACGAAAAACAAGTTGCAACCTATAAAGAGGCTATACCCATGAAACATGCTACAAAATTTATCGATCTATCCAAAACTTATGAACAAAAATCTCCTGTAAATAAAACTCTTGAAGAGTTATCCCCTGAAGATGATGAGTTATCCCCTAAAGAGGATCAGGTACCTGAAAATAATGAGATCTCGATACATTATGTATATACAGGAGACGCATATATTGGATAGAAATAAAATCGTTGTTGACAACATATTTTCATATAAAGTTTGCTATTGATATTACCAGAAGTAATGATCATGTATATGAACCATAAATCGTTGATGAATGTAGAAATATTTGGCCAATGTGAAAAGAGGTGATTCAAGTAGAACTAAATTCATAAAGTAAATGTGATGTTCTTGGACCTGTAGTCCAAACACCTAAAGGTGTGATGCCTGTTGAATACAAATGGGTATTTGTACGAAATAAGAAAAATGAAATTATATGATTCAAAGCGCGACTTGTAGCACAAGGTTTCTCGCAGAGACATGATGTTAATTATGAAGAAACATATGCTCCTGTAATGGACACAGTTACATTCAGATTTTTAATTAGCTTGGTAGCAAGAGAAATTAATGGATGTTGTTACATCATATCTGTATGGATCATTAGATAATGATATCTACATGAAAATTCCTGAAGGATATAAAATGTCTGAATCATATAATTCTACATCTCTAAGTATGTATTCTATAAAGCTACAAAGATTCTTATATGAGTTAAAGCAATCCAGATGCATATTGTGGTATAATCGCCTGAGTGGATATCTTTTGAAATAAGAATTTGAGAATAATCCAATTTGTGCATGGATTTTTATCAAAAGATCATAATCTGGGTTTGCTATTATTAATGTATTTATTGATGAAAGATCTTGCTCTAGAAGAGTCGACAAAAATATCAAATTTGAGATGAAAGACATTGGTAAGACAAATTTTTATCTTGGCATTAAAATTGAACTATGGAATTCTTGTACACAGAAAAAGTCTTGAAGTAACTTTACATGGATAATGTTAATCCTTTGAGTACTCCAATGATGGGTTGGTCACTTGATATCAAGAAAGATCTGTTTGACCACAAGAAATTAATAAAGAAACTCTTGGTCCTGAAGTACCATATATTAGGTCCTGAAGTACCATATCTTAGTGCAATTGATGTTTTGATCTATCTTGCAAATTTCACACGACCTGATATAGCATTTGCAGTTAACTTACTAGCAATGTATAGTTATGCACAAACTCGAAGACATTGTAATGAAATTAAACATATTTTATGTTATCTTTGTGAGACTATTGATTTGGGATTATTTTATCCAAAGGGTGATAGAACCAAGCATATTGCACCAAAATTATTTTATACACATGAGCCCTAGAAAAATGACATATTGATATCAAGCATATATGATCATGTGATAATTTGGTTGATATATTCATTAAGTCATTACCAACTACGATTTTGAAGAAGATGGTGCACAATATTGGTAGGTATCGACTTAATGATATTTTTACCATAAACAATGAAAATTCTATATACTTATGAAGGGGAGTAAAAAGGATATGTGCTGATTGTACTCTTTTTCCTTCGCTAAGGTTTTTTCCCGCTGGGTTTTCCTTTGCAAGGTTTTAATGAGGTAATCCCAAGGCACTAGAAGTTATACAAGAATATTGTACTCTTTTCCTTCGCCAAAATTTTTCCCACTGGGTTTTTATTTGGTAAGGTTTTTAATGAGGCATATTCTTAGAAAATTGCTACAAAAGAACTCCATCCATTCTGTATGAAGACAATGCTGTATGTATAACTCAATTAAAGGGAGGATGCATCAAATGAGATAGAAGAAAGCACATATCACCGAAATTCTTTTTCACACATGACATTGATGTTCAACAAATTTGCTTAAAAGATAATCTAGCAGATTTTTTCACCAAAGCATTACCAACTATAATGTTTGAAGGATTGTGTCTCAATATTAGAATGCAACATCTGAAGGACTTAAGGATACATTCATGAGGGGGAGCTAATACGCGTTGCACTCTTTTTTCCTTAACCAATGTTTTTTTTCCCATTGGGTTTTTCCTAGTAATATTTTTAATGAGACAGCTTTCAATGCGCATGGCTATACAATAGACATCCAAGGGGGAGTGTTATAAAATTATACATTATATGTGGATGTCTAGATACATTCCTACCCATGTCTAGATACATTTCTACCCCTCTTTATTGTAATGACCTTTGAGCTTTGTAACTCTCATATCCTTTAAGGGTTGAAACTCATGACCGTTGAGTTTTGAAACCTCCAAATATTGATGTTGATGTACCTAACTATAAATAGTTGTATTGTCTAGCGGATGGGAGATGATATGAAAATACAATGAGAATACTCTCTCTTTTCTACTAATCATCATTGTTCTTAATATTTCGTATAATCTTTTATAACATTTAGTATATTGTGTCATTTTATCTTATTATCAGTATCTTATCTTGTTTTGCTATAAAATAAACCAAACGGTTCGGGCTTGATTCATACCCGTTCGAATAAAAGTTCGATTCAAGCTCGACTTAAAATATGAATGATTCAAATAGGAGTAAATTTTAAAGTTTAATAATATGACGCCCCAAAATTCAGAGACATATACCTGAACTTGGTGCTCCACGATACAACTCATAATCTATCCAAATATAAATACATTGCGAAATAATATAAAGATAATATGTCATTACATACCACTCTCAGGTTCTCGAGACCTTTACTATTACATAACGTAGCATAGGTCCTTCAAATACACAATTAATATACGTCTTAATATAATTCATTATCATAATCACTTAATATCTAACAGCTAAAGCTACTATGTAGCATTGTCCTTCCTTTTGTCCTTCTCCGAGCCACTGCCATGCTTAGCCTTAATAGTACAATTTGTAATAAGCAAGGGTGAGCAACAAATTTGCTCAGCAAGTATAAAGCCAACAATAGATAGCTATATGAAGAATTTTCATTAATCTCATAATTAATTGAATGGATTTAGATTAATGACTATAGAACTTCAGAGCCAAAGTACTTTAAATAATGAGTGGTCACTGAGGGCCATGAACTCTTATAAGGATTGGCAGTGATTTACTGCAAACCTCTGAAAATAGGCATATGAGGTGATCAACCCCATCGTACCCACTTTATGAATAACATTCAGTCATAGCACGCAGTCGGTCCCCCAATATAAATAATAATACCCCTTACACTTTAGGGTTGTTTATCTCAGCAGATCACAAGAGTCCTTACCAAAGTAATTGGTTTAGATAGATTTCTCAAAGAATTTGATTGATTATCAATCCTACTTACTTTATAGTCTAGCATAAACAAATGTCTTAGACACATCTCTCCCGATAAGCACATGCATAACTTATCAACACACTGAGGTTTTGAAGGAATTCTCAATATGTGCAATCAAGGTTTATCAATACTTTCAAGTTTTGATATAGGAATATTTTCTAGAAATAGATATATGAGCAAGCATATTCAACAGTTGTTATCTCCTATGAGATATGTATTCAACAACAATACTTTAAATGAACTATAATAACCAAAGGACTTTGCATTCTAGTTAATCTGATCAGGAACTTGCATAATATATAAGATTGTGTAAGTCAAGAATTTGCACATGATAAATAATTGATACAAGTTAGGGAACTTGCTCAATATACACAACATATGTAAGAAACTTTCACAATATATAAAGTTATGTAAGTTAAGAACTTGCCTGAACTGCTGTTACTATTTAACTCTAATTTCTCCTTCAGATGACCTACATTATTCATAGGTTATTCTAATGGTTAATCTTTGTGGCACACCAATTAATGATCTCAGTTGGTTCCACAACTAGGATGCATGAACATTATAATTTTCATGTGCTCAATCATCTTCCACTTGTTATTATTCACATTCGTCATAATTCTAGTTGTTAAATCTGTTCTGCTCTTTTTTACCAGTAAATTTTAAATGTGTAGTCATTTACTGAGTTTCTTTAGTTGTTTTCATTAACCATCCTTAATTCACTCTTAGCATAAAGAGTATTCAGATGCTTTATTGACAGATATGTATCTATTTTAGGAATGCCTAGAAAGTATAGAGCAGAAATTGACTTTTTAGGTAGTCTGTAGAAGCACTCTAAGATCTGTCAAGAAGACTTTATGTAAGACCCCAACTTTTATGAATAAAAATGAATTTTTCTTTAAATATCATTTTTGAATATTATAGAATGAATTTGATATAATGTTATAGTTGTGGGTAATATTTATAATTTTTGCAAAGTACGCAAGTTGTTATATAATATTCGATTGGTCGGGGAATATTCTTTTTAATAGGGAATATTCGTACAACGGCACAATTATTAGTGGACCCCATAACGGAATAATTGTCGGATTGAGAAAACGACAAAAATACTTTATGAAAATAACGGCGGAAGTTTTACCGTTAACTGTTGAAACACCCGGTGTTAAAAGTACAGTAATACGCGTAGTTGCATAGTTGAACACGGTATTGATTAGTGATGCTTACGTGAGAAGTCACTAAGTTTTGTTCAATTATTGCTATAGTAGTTGCTGCATAATATCTCATGTTATTTGATTCAATTATGGTCAATATTTTATATATTATTAAATCAATAATAAAGACGACAAAGTTATTAATATTATTATTTGAAATATTAACGATTTCTAGAAGTTCTGTCAAGGAGAGGTTTGGTCACCTAATTGCGCGCCAATGGGGAGAAATCCTTATTGGAAAGCCCCCTCTTTCCTGGGAATGACCTGGTAGATTAATATTGTGAATAATAATAATGATGATAAATTTTGTTAAAAATATTGAGAGGATTTTTATGAAGTTATTGTTGTAAATTTTACTTGTTAATTGGACTCCCCATTTACTTATTTTTTAAACTGTAGGTAGAAGTTATCTCGCTTTTATTTATATAAGTTATTATGATTATATATATATATATATATATATATATATATATGATGGTGATGGAAGTTGAATAATGGGGGGGGGGGTTTACCGGTAGTAAAGAAGAATAAAAGAAAGAAAAGAAAGAGATGATTTGAGTGGTGGTGTATATAATATATATATTTAGTATGTGAGGATTGACATTTGGGGAGGGGGAAGGAACCGATGAATTGCATGGTCGAAAGAGAGTACAATTATTATCATTATATATAATATATATAATATATTTTATTTAAAAGGTTTATTTTATTAGAATATTTTATGGACCGTCCGATTAAAAATAAATCAATCTGGACCGTTCATGAATTAGTTACTATGCAGTCCATTCTTCTATAAATAGAATCTCATTCCTTCATTATTTCTTACGAATTCACTGAAACTCTAGAGAGATAAACTATAGAGAGAAAGAAGAAAAGTATTCTGCTACTTCACTACTCATATATCTAGTACTCTTCTTCTTAAGGTAGGGAATATTATTTGTTGTACTCGTAAGGGGTGTTATTCTTTTGTATTCATGAAGAGAACTTATGTTATTCCATTCTTTATTATTCATTGGAATAACTCAGATACTGAGCTACCCTATACTTGGTGACATTCTTCTATTATTTCGCCTTTATTATTGGTTTGGAATATCCTCATCATATGCGTTTTCTGGGACTTGATTCCGCCTTTATTATTACTCATTGGAATATCCCATCCAATGTCGCTTTTGTACGCCGACCTGGTTCCGCCTCTTTATTATTATTACATTGGAATATCCTCGTCATATATTTTCTGTGGGACATAATTCGATCCTTATTAGTATTCTTTTGGAATAACTTTGCACAAATACCGCATACATGGTGATTTCTGTTGTTATTCCATTCTTTATTAGTCTGTTGGAACATCCCGCTTGCCGGTAAATTTCGCTTTGACACGTTCCGTTATTTAGTATTCTGTTGAATAACCTATCTATCTAAGTACCGCATGCGCAGGTGATTTCTTTTGTTATTCCATTCTTTATTATACTCAGTTGGTTAAAGTTTTGACTTCTATACTCCATGAAATTAGTGGAATGTCCTTGATATTTGCGATTCATCCAGTATCTTTTCATGGAAATATTCTTCTGAGCATTCTTGACTTTTACTCTACAAAGAAGTATCATGTTGACAATTTAGACGTTATTAGTTCCTGAATAAATTAATTCTTGAACTTGTTTTATTGAATTCTTATATCATTGTCATCATCCTCATGTTTATATTTTAATGAAAGTCATATGTGGCCTATAGTGCATAGATGGACTTGGTATGATTATGACCAGGGATTATTCGGTATAATCATGACCGTAATGTTACAAATGATGTGGTAAAAGTCTTCATTGGCCCGTAGTGCATTGATGGACAGTTGTTAGCATGATCATGACCATTAATTAATACACGAATGTCCTTGGCCTGTAGTGCATGGATAATTTGTGGTCGTGATACTAAAGAATACCCTTGGCCGTAGTACAGGGGTGATTCAATGATGTGGATTATTCAGCTGAGTCTCAACGATAACAGTGATGAAAAACCTTTTAAATCGTAAAAGATAGTAGATTTTATTTTCTACTTGACTCATTTAATGGATTGCTTGTTCCGCTGCAGTTAAACTTGTTGGTTGTTATATTGTATCAGTTTAACACTATTGAAGACTAAGGATAATTTATTCTGCTTTATCTTAGTCATAATATTTCTTACTGGGCTAGTTGAGCTCACCTTTTCAGGAAAAGAGAACGTAGCTGGGACGAGTCGGGGAACGGAGTGATGGTCCGGATGATAGTATTAGTTGGTAGTCCTCACTATTCTGTTAAATAGTGTTAGGTTTGTAATATTCATAACGCAATCAAATTGCATAAAATTAGCGGAAGCATGGTAAAATCAGAGTTTAAAAAATTACAAACCATATACCCGGATCATCCTTTATGCATAATTATTAATTAAACGAAAAGATAAAGAATAAAATCATACCCTTGAAGATCGAGCTTCCTCAGGTACAAGTTCACCTCCAAATCCTTTCGCGTTCAACTTGAATCTACCGGGGTTTTGTTCCTTCCTTTGATCAACGTTAGCCACCCAAATGTTTGGCCTCTAGAGGTGATCCACCAAGGAAGAATAAAATTCAAGAAGATGGGGTATTCGGCTCAAACCCTAGTTTTCTATCTCTATAGAAAAGAACGTACTCACCCAACTATTGGAATTACGTATGTTTTTAAAGTCAACAACCCCCACACCCATAATAAGACTCCTCTTCTTTATTGATGTGGGCAACCCTCCTTAACAATTAAGAAATTGGGTTTTATTTAATTAATTAAATTCTTTTAATTAATTAAGCTCCCTAATCTTATTAGGGATAATTAATTAAACTCCTTTAACTAATTTTCCTTCCTAATCCAATTAGGAATAAATGAGAGTACTTATATTAAATTAATTCCTAAACTCTTTTAGAAATTAAAATAATAATAATTGTAATAATATTAATAAGACTCCTCTTATTAATTTATATTTAATATTTCTAAAATATTAAATAATAATATTAAGCTATTTAATTTATTCTATCACCATAGATTAAATTAAATATACTTAACATATTATTACGATTATGCCATTAACTTCTTAAATAATTATTCTTCCTTTTATGGTGTGACCCTTTAGGTTCTCCATATTAAACCGGTTGTGAATAAATCAATTAGAATAATTCTAATCTTATTTAAATAAATAAATTAAACAATTAATTTATTTAAATAAATAATATTTATTCTACAATAGGGATAAGCCTCCCTAGCGATCAACGACTTTCCAGATAATATAGATTTCAACATTAATCATAAAAGAACCTTTGAGTAAATAGTTACCGTACAATTCAATCCTTCCACCATACAATGTCCCAATTAAATATAAGATATGGAATTACTACAAGTCTTATATTATTTAATTATATGTATTTCGACTCTTAAATGCACAACTCCAAATAATGCAAATTAGAAACTCCTTTCTAATTTCATTCTGCCTTGGCCAAGGACTACTGGGTTGTCATTTATCGAATCACATAGGACATTTCTCTTCTTTTATTAGAAGTGGTAGATTCTTTATTGATCATACATTATCTCCATGCACAACTTATTATACCCAAGCATACCCTTTGATATACCCTAAGGGTCTTAAGGAATAAGTCAAAGTATAACTCATCATACACAAGATACTATGATGATCTCAAGTCCAAGGATCACTTGTACTACTATCACTACAGAATTCCTATCGACAGCAAATAAAACTCCATTAGGTATTCCTTAGCGAGCCAATGCGTCAACGTTGAACTTATTCTCTAATAAGCACCTACATACTTGCTTTTTAGTGTCTCCACACAAATGATCATGAGATCAATCATCCTCATCCAATGAGCAAGCAACGATGTACCAATCTATCCTGGATTCACTAATCCCCAATTTAGTAATCCAATGATTGGGAACTATTTTAGTTTTAAGCTTTCTAAGAATTTAGATCTCATTAGAATGATCATCATCATTATTCTAAAAGCATTGCTTAAAACTATGGGTTTATCACATATTATAAAACAACAGATCATGTAGATAATTAAAAGCCTTTAATAAATTAATACTTTTTATTAATAAATGAATAAGATTGTTACAAAGTATATGCTTTATCATCAAACATGATTGGCTTGTGTGCATACTACTTTCAATCTCCCACTTGCACTAAAGCCAATCGTCATGGTATCTTATACTCTTCTTCTCTAAGTGACGATTATCCCATTGTTGGATAAGCTTTAGTTAATGGATATGTAATGTTGTTTTTGAGAGTCCACTATCTCTATAGTGATTTCCCATCTTTCAATGATTCTAATAATCAAATGAAAGTGCCACAACACATGTTTAGATCCAAGATGAGATTTAGGAACTATTCCTAGTTCTGTAATGAACTTTTAATCCAAACAATCAACTTGCAGCTTCATTTATAGCTATATACTTTGTCTTTATTACTAAACCAGCAACTCTTTGCTGTTTGGAACCTTTCCAATTCACTGCACCACCGTTCAAGGTAACACTTTACCTTAAAGTGGATTTTCTGTCGTCTTGGTCTGTCTGAAAAACTTGAGTCTGTTAAGCCCTCTAGTTTTAATTCAGACCCACCATGAATATGATCACATCCTTAGTGCCGGTTAAGCACTTTAAGATGTTTTTCACTGACTCATAGTGAACTTCTCCATAATATGACTGATCAACATCAGGTCTCGTACATTTCATTGCATACATGATTGTCACTCATGCGATCTCTCTTCTTTGGAGTCTATGGGGACTATTAAGAGATACACTCCATAGCTCATCAACATGAGACATCTCTTGAGTTTGCCATGCTAAACGACTTTAGCATCAAATGAATATACGTTCCTTGGGTTAAGTTAAGCATCCTCTTAAATCTATCTA
The DNA here is from genome assembly GCA_020205615.1 of Panax quinquefolius. Taxonomy (NCBI): domain Eukaryota; kingdom Viridiplantae; phylum Streptophyta; class Magnoliopsida; order Apiales; family Araliaceae; genus Panax; species Panax quinquefolius. Next base: position 46,335,727 of record CM035166.1, read on the forward strand.
TATAGATTTATATCCCCAATTTAGATACTCTTCCAAATCATTCATGGAGGAATGTTTAGACAACTTTATCTTTACTGATTGTAGCATTGGTATGTCATTCCTTATCCGTAGTATATCAACATATAGTACTAGGAATGTCACGATGCTCCCACTGACCCTTTTTGTACACACTAGGTTCATTCTTATTTTTGATAAAATCAAACTCTTTTGATTGCCTCATCAAAACGAATGTTCCATATTTGAGAAACTTGCTTCAATCCATTTCTCTGAGTGTTTACAACACTTACCTCATCGTATGTAACTGGATCATCATCTTCTATGATGCGTACCTCATCATCATCATCCATGATGAATCCATACCTCCTAGGTATCTTCGGTACTATTCCAGATTTATGATTCGGTTGTGGTACAATAGGTCTATCTACAGGTTTCTCTTATTTGATTTATAGTGTTTTGTGGTTTTTGAACTCTTCAAGATCTATTATCCTCCCACTAGCCCTTTCAATGATAAACACCTTTATCTTAGAAGGCAGCGTGTTTCGCAATAAACACCTTTTACTAAGTAGAATTATAAAACATATACCCTAAACTTACTTTAGGATGTCCCACAAATCTGTACATGTCAAATCTTGTCCCAAGCTTATCCTTTGAAACCTTTTCACATAAGTTGGACAACCCTTATCTTAACATACTTAAGATTAGAATCCTCCCCGTCCATAACTTTTATGGAGTCTTGGGGCGGATTTTGAGGTTACCATTTCAGTAGATATACGTACCATTTCTAGGACATGACCCTGAAGAATACCGGAATGTCGGTAAAATAATTATGGACCGCATTTATGTCCAACAAGGTACGATTTTTCCTTTCAGATACATCAATCAATTATTACGTATCGAGGCGTCCATTATGAGAAAACCATTTGAGATGATCTAGAAACTTATTGCACAAGTATTTATTCCTTGATTCGATCAAAGAATCCTAATACTTTGCCAATTTGTTTCACTTTTGAATTCTTTGAACCTTTCAAATAATTCACACTTGTATTTCAACAAATACACACATTCAACTCTTTGAATGATCATCTCCTTTTTCTATACTAATTTGTTCAATATGCAAAATTATTTTCATGTAAGTCAAGTATACAAAATTTATTAAGTAATATTCCAGTTCTATACAAAACATTATTATTATAAATAGAACAACAATTGTTCTTAATTATAATACCAAAGTTTTCATTGTCCAACAATAAAATGGAAATAATGTTTTCAACGAGAACTAAAATACAATAACAACTTATCGACTTAATAGATTTGCTCCAGTAGGCGCATGCTAAACTATAAGTTTCTATGGCTAATGTTGCAACCTTTGCTTCATTTCCCACACATAGGATTACTTATACTTGTTTAGCTTTCTACTTCTGTTTGGTCCCTTCATAAATCTATATTTATGATAACCAAAGTCGGTATCCAATACCCAAGTAGAACCTTGACTTAAAGAAAAATTTATTTTAAATCATGAACAAATTTGTATTTGTAACCGAAACTTCACTAAGCTTCTTTGGTTAGCCTCTGCAAGACGCTTCTTGCAGTTTCTTTCCAGTGTCCAGGCTTATTGCAGTGGAAGCAAACTTCTTTGTTATCCGTATCAGTTTTGTTCTTATTATCCTTTGTTTATGCCTTTATATTTACCTTCTTTGAATCGTTCTTCTTTCGTAAGATCCTTTGGCCCCTACCAAGTAAGACTTGATCTTTCTTGGTTGAAAGTGACTCTCAACATTTTTCAATATGTTAAGCAAATCAATGAAAGTTATATCTAGCTTGTTCATATGAAAAATTCACAACAATTGTGAAAGGAGTCCGGAGTGAGTGCAAGATCAAATCTTGGCTCAACTCTCCATCCATGACAAAACTCGTTGTCTTAATTGATCAATCAAATTGATAATGTTAAGGACTTTTATCATCTTTAGTTGTGTCATCGGTCATTCTAGATCGGAAGAGCTCCTTAGATATCTCGATATCTATCGGTCCCACTTTCCTCACCATCAACTACTTGATGTGCAGGAATATAGTAGGAGCATCCATAGTTTCATGCTGACGCTGAAGCTCGTTACTCATGGATGCGAGCATGATGCATTGAGCCAACTGTGCATCATCTTGCCACTTTCTAAAAGTAGCAATCTCTTCCTCAGAGGCATTGTCTGCAACCATTGCAGGATAGGCGACATTAAGGACATAAGATAGCTTTTCACCATGAGAACTATTCTCAAATTCCTTAACCAATCCGCTTTAATTAGGTCCCAAGTTAATTTAGCATCTAATATGCTTCTGTGATGATAGTAATTTTAGACATTGTAAAATTCTGTAAATGAATTTGTAATTAACAACATTTTAACATACATTCTATTATTAATTACCAAAATAAATTAGGTCTTGTTTTAAATTGGTATCTCCCACTATTTTCTTCAAACTATATTACCCTCACTTATATAGTTCGGCAAAATCTAATTAAAGATTTGCTAGTGAGAATAAGGATCCCATTTCAAATGTATATAGCCTTGTGGTGACACACAACAAACTATATATAAATAAATAGGTAGACAACTTTTGTCAATTACATCAACTATGCAACTCCTTGTATTTTGCCTCTTAGATTATTTTGATCAAGTGGTGGCACATCCGAATCAAAATTATCCAAGTTAAGTCCGACCTAGCACTCCATATATTCAAAAAAAAAAATATCATCCTTGTGGTGACACAACAAAACAATATTGTTCAATTTTCTTTATAAGCATCAAATGTGATAAATTAACATCTTAAATACTTAATACTTGCCTTGTGGTGACACAACAAACTCATATTAAATATTTAATACTCTATTAATTTTATCATGCTAGAAGGCTTACGCTCGATATTCCAAATATCTTTGAACGCTTAGGACTTAATATAAAAATTGAGGGGTTTGTTATTAATTTGTCTCATCTTGTTTAGCGCAAGCATGCATATATATATATAAAATAATATATATATATTAATGAACATGCGAAGCATGTTTGCATAATATATAATATATATAGCATAAGCATGCATATATATAATACTATATTCTACCCGGATTGATTATGGACTTTTATTCTAGTTTGGTTCACTAGAGCCACCAAGTGAACCAAAAGGTCAAACCCTAGGGGTGCAAGAAATAATATTTAAATATAACTATTACATTTAAACCCTAGCTCCATTACAAACGGGTCTTCACGCCGCTCCTTGCTCCTTTATCTCTAATTCTTCAAAATTAATTCTAACTATTCCTATTACAAAACTATTTAAAATAAATAGAAACCTCGATCGCCAAATAAGGGAAGTACATAGGAGAGAGATAGAATTTACATTAAGAAAAATTAGAGAAGACGTAGGTGCAGACCCCATTTAATAAAACCCATACATTCATGCATCCAATTAAATAAAATCCAATCATATTGGTCAATAGTCCATAATCAATCCCATTTATTATCATACACATCACCATATATGCATCAATAAATAACATTCATCTATATGAATAATAAACATTTAATATATATATTGATATCATTTAATGGGCAAATTTAGTTAGTATAAAATCTAATTTTGAATCAAAATAAACTCCTTTATTTTAATCCAAATTTAAATCAAAATAAAACTATTTTATTTTAATTTATCCAATTTTGAATAAAATAAACTATTTTATTTTAATCAAAATCTTTAATCAAAATAAACTCCTTTATTTTAATTAATTATGGAATCCAATTCCATGTAATAAAAAAAAATCTCTAATTAAAATAAACTCTTTTATTTTAATTAATTATGAATCCAATTCCATGTAAAAAAAATTAATTAAAGGAAACACGGATTATATTTCCTATTCACAAATAAACTCTTTTATTTTGAATAATATGAAATCTATTTCATATCTAAATAAACTCCTTTATTTAAGGAAACACTGATTCTCTCTTTCCTATTCACAAATAAACTCTTTTTATTTTGAATAATATGAAATCTTATTTCATATCTAAATAAACTCCTTTATTTAAGGAAACATGAAATCCAATTTCAACTCCAATTAGTTATTATGGAATCCAATTCCAACTCTAATTAGTTAGCATGAAATTTAAATTTAAAATTAAAATAAACCTTTTATTTTAATATTAAAATAAACCTTTTATTTTAAGATTAAAATAAACTTTTATTTTAATTATAAAATTATTAAAATTAAAATAAAACTTTATATTTTAATATTAAAATAAACCTTTTATTTTAAAATTAAAATAAACTTTTTATTTTAATTATATAATAATTAAGAATATATATATATATATATATATATTAAGTAATATATATATATATATATATATATATATATATATATATATATACCATCCGTTCCTTTAAAAAAAAAAATGATACCTGACTTCCTTTTTGAAAAAAAATAAAATACCTGACTTCCTTTTCTTTATTCACATTGCTTCAAAAAAATAAAATTGGCAGGTTCATATAAAAAAAAAAAATGTGCATTGCATCAAAAATCCCTTAAATCATGAACTGCCGCCTTTTTGCTATCCTTGTTTTCCTTATCATGCTTTCCGTGCACATGACAGCTGCTGCCTTGCCGAATTCCTTTAGCCACGCTGCCGGATTTTAATTTTTGTTTTTCGGATGCCTTGCGAAAAAAAAATAAATCGGTACCCTTTTTTTTTTTTTATTAAATTTTATACTATAAAATTATGCCCAATTAAATTGTTCTAAACACATATCAATATACATATCAAATCTGAACAATTAATAATTCGCATAAAGGTTTGGCTCATGCCAATCAAGTTAGGTTTGTAATAATATTCATAACGCAATCAAATTGCATAAAATTAAGCGAAGCGTGGTAAAATCGTAGTTTAAAAATTACAAAACCATATACCCGGATCATCCTTTATGCATAATTATTAATTAAACGAAAAGATAAAGAATAAAATCATACCTCAAGATCGAGCTTCCTCGTACAAGTTCACCTCCAAATCTTTTCGCTCAACTTGAATCTACCGGGTTTTGTTCCTTCCTTTGATCAACGTTAGCCACCCAAATGTTTGGCTTCTGAGGTGATCCACCAAGGAAGAATAAAATTCAAGAAGATGGGGTATTCGGCTCAAACCCCTAGTTTTTCTATCTCTATGAAAAGAAAAAGGCGTACTCACCCAACTATTGGAATTACGTATGTTTTTAAAAGTCAACAACCCCCACACCCATAATAAAGACTTCTCTTCTTATTGATGTGGGCAACCCTCCTTAACAATTAAGAATTGGGTTTTATTTAATTAATTAAATTCTTTTTAATTAATTAAGCTCCCTAATCTTATTAGGGATAATTAATTAAACTCCTTTAACTAATTTTCCTTCCTAATCCAATTAGGAATAAATGAGAGTACTTATATTAAATTAATTCCTAAACTCTTTTAGAAATTAAAATAATAATAATTGTAATAATATTAATAAGACTCTCTTATTAATTTATATTTAATATTTCTAAAATATTAAATAATAAATATTAAGCTATTTAATTTATTCTATCACCATAGATTAAATTAAATATACTTAACATATTATTACGATTATGCCATTAACTTCTTAAATAATTATTCTTCCTTTTATGGTGTGACCCTTTAGGTTCTCCATATTAAACCCATTGTGAATAAATCAATTAGAACAATTCTAATCTTATTTAAATAAATAAATTAAACAATTAATTTATTTAAATAAATAATATTTATTCTACAATAGGGATAAGCCTCCCTAGCATCAACGACTTTCCGTATAATATAGATTTCAACATTAATCATAAAAGAACCTTTGAGTAAATAGTTACCGTACAATTCAATCCTTCCACCATACAATGTCCCAATTAAATATAAGACATGGAATTACCGTCAAGTCTTATATTATTTAATTATATGTATTTCGATCTCTTAAATGCACAACTCAAATAATGCAAATTAGAAACTCCTTTCTAATTTCATTCTCGCCGCTGCCAAGACTACTTGGGTTGTCATTTATCGAATCACATAGACATTTCTCTTCTTTTATTAGAAGTGGTAGATTCTTTATCGATCATACATTATCTCCATGTATAACTTATTATACCCAAGCATACCCTTTGATATACCCTAAGGGTCTTAAGGAATAAGTCAAAGTATAACTCATCATACACAAGATACTATGATGATCTCAAGTCCAAGGATCACTTGTACTACTATCACTACAGAATTCCTATCGACAGCAAATAAAACTCCATTAGGTATTCCTTAGCGAGCCACGCTCAAAGTGAACTTATTCTCTAATAAGCACCTACATACTTGCTTTAGTGTTCCACACAAATGATCATGAGATCAATCATCCTCATCCAATGAAAGCAAGAACGTATGTACCAATCTATCCGGATTCACTAATCCCCAATTTAGTAATCCAATGATTGGGAACTATTTTAGTTTTAAGCTTTCTAAGAATTTAGATCTCATTAGAATGATCATCATCATTATTCTAAAAGCATTGCTTAAAACTATGGGTTTATCACATATTATAAAACAGCATCATGTAGATAATTAAAAGCCTTTAATAAATTAATACTTTTTATTAATAAATGAATAAGATTGTTACAAAGTATATGCTTTATCATCAAACATGATTGGCTTGTGTGCATACTACTTTCAAATAGTGTGACAATAAATGTAATGAGGACTTATTCTGATAGTGAATATTACCTAGAAGATAGTATTTGTATTTAAACTCACAGCTTTCTTCTTGTATAATTAAGATTGTATTTATATTCTGTACCATGTATTTGGCGACTCAGAATAGGTGATGTATACCTATTTTGGGGGCATCACAGTTGGTATCAAAGCTTAGGGATATGATCCCTGGCTAAGATGTGAGACTAGAAATAGAAGGGGAGAGTCGGGGAATTCCTTCGCTAGTATGACCTACTTAAATTTATTTTGTATTTAATTAGTTGGTCAGAGTTTAGAGATAATATGTTACATGTCAACTAACCCTTGTTTTGTGGCAGTATCTGAAAATGACATCCGAGAACGTTGAGAATAGCAATGGAGCACATGAGACTGTTGAGTCTCCACATATCAATAATCAGGAGAATGTGCACCAGGAAGGCGACAATCCTCATACAAACAACAACATAGACCAAATGATGTATGATGGATTGTTCAGAGGCTTTATGCAATTCATGCAACATCAGGCGAGAGCGACTCCTGTCCAAAATGTAGGTGGAAACTCTGGAAACTCTCGGACGGTCAACGCTAAATAGTTCAAGGAGCTGGGACCACCGGAGTTTATTGGAGAGCCAAAACCACTTAAGGCGGAAGCATGGATAAAGTAGATCACCAAGATATTTGATGTCTTGGGATGCTCCGAGGAGCAAAGGTTCCCTTCGCCACCTTCATGTCAAGCGTGAAGAGGCGATTATTGGTGGGAATCAGAAAACGCACTCCACCGACGCACTCAAGATTTCTTGGGAGAAGTTCCAAGAGCTATTCAACCAAAGTACTTTCCCGAGAGTATTCGCCACATGAAAGAGGTGAAGTTTATCAAGTTGGAACAAAACAATATGACCATGTCGCAATACGAGGCTAAATTTGCCGAAAGTTATCCTGGTTGCATCCCATTTGGTCGATAATGAGGAGCCGAATGACGCTAATGTTTTAAGAGGTTTGAAACCGAGATACGTCAATATCTTATTTCTCATAAACCGTGTTTGTACTCGGATGTTGTAAATAGGGCTCAGCTTATTGAGAGCGATAGAACGAGTCAACACAACCAAGAGAAAGCGGTGACAACATGAAAATACCGAAAGGTATCGGTCATCGCGGTGACAACAAACGTGGAGGGAATCAACATGCCAGAAATGGTAACCACTTCGGTGGTAATCATGGCCAAGACAGTAAAAATGGATATTTCAAGAAAAGGAGATTCAACAATGATGAAAAGACATCAGCACCAGCAACCGTGGTTAAGGAAGGAGAACGACCACCTATCATATGCTTCAAATTCGGAGGGGAGGGACATATCAGTCCAAACTGCGCGATGCCATCCAAAGCGTGTTATAATTGTGGAAGAGAAGGTCACCTAGCCCGATTTTGTCGTTCACCGAAGACAAGTTCAGCTAGGATGGATGCACCAAAGGCCGTCCCAGAAAAGTTAAAGTCGGTGGTGCAAGGGAGAGCATTTATCGTGACCTCCCAGAAAGTAAGGAACCCGAATGAGGTCATCACGGGTAAGCTTATCATAAACTTTAGCGAAGTCTATACCTTATTTGATACCGGTTCTACCCATTCTTTTATTTCTCTTACTTGCGCTCAACGTTTGAATTTGAATTTTAAATCGACCTTGAAGCCGATACAAAATCCATTTCCAAAGCCCCATTTCGACTGGCTCCTATTGAACTTCAGGAGTTAAAGACTCAACTGCAGGAATTGTTAGACATTGGCTTTATTCGTCCAAGTACTTCTCCTTAGGGTGCTCCTGTTCTATTCGTGAAAAAGAAAGATGGGAGTATGCGACTTTGTATTGATTATCGGGAGTTGAATCATGTCACCATCAAAAATAGGTACCCATTGCCACGTATTGATGACCTGTTTGACCAGTTGCAAGGAGCCAAATTCTTTTCAAAGATTGATCTTCATTCCGGATATCACCAATTGAAGATTAGAACCGATGACATTCCAAAGACGACTTTCAGAACTCTCCTAAGTACGGGCATTATGAATTCCTAGTCATATCCTTTGGATTGACTAATGCTCCTGCTGCTTTCACGGATATGATAAACCGAGTATTCAAGGAATATTTGGATCACTTTGTTGTCGTCTTTATTGATGACATCCTTATTTATTCCAAAACCCGTGAAGATCATGAGCAACACTTGGGGCTGATACTCCAAAAGCTTTGTGATTATAAGCTTTATGCCAAGTTGAAGAAATACGAGTTCTGGCTTGAGGAAGTAGAATTCCTTGGGCACGTGGTATCAAGTCATGGAATATCTGTTGACCCAGCAAAGATTGAAGCTATTCAAAGCTGGGAGCAACCTAAATCAGTGACCGAAGTACGTAGCTTTCTCTGTTTAGCTGGTTATTATCAGAGATTCGTGGAAGGATTTTCTCGAATCGCTACTCCACTAACTCAGTTGACTCGAAAAGATACAAAGTTCGGTTGGAGCGAGGAATGTGAGAAGAGTTTACAAGAACTCAAGAGGAGACTCATTTCAGCACCTGTTCTGACAATGCCATCTGGCTCGGAGGGATTTGTCATCTACAGTGATGCTTCGGGCAAAGGGTTAGGATGTGTTCTCATGCAACATGGGAAAGTTATAGCCTATGCATCACGACAACTCAAAGAATATGAGAGGAATTATCCTACTCATGATCTAGAGTTGGCAGGTGTTGTTTTCGCACTAAAGATTTGGAGGCATTACTTGTATGGGGAGAAAGTGGAGATCTTTACGGATCATAAAAGCCTCAAATATTTCTTCACTTAAAAGGAACTCAACATGCGACAATAACGATGGCTTGAACTGTTGAAAGATTATGATCATACCATCCAATAGCATCCTGGAAAAGCAAATGTGGTAGCTGACGCATTGAGTAGAAGATCATATGCGGGTACGAGTGCGATATTGTCAACGCAAAGGCCCATTTTGTGTGACTTGCAAAGGATGGAGATAGAGATAAAGACTCTAGGGACCCGCGTGATGATGGCGAATATACGAGTAGAACCGACTTTAATTGATAAATTTAAAGTTGCTCAAGTTACAGATCCGGAGCTTATGTGTATGAGGAAGAAAGTGCAAGAAGGTGCTATGCCGAAAGCAAGAATCGATGAAAAAGGAATACTTCGAGTCAACTCCAGAATTTGTGTTCCTAACGACCCTGATTTAAAGTATAAAATCATGATGGAGACACACAACACACCGTTTGCAATCCGTCCTGGGAGTACCAAAATGTATCGCGGTCTTCTTCATACATTTTGGTGGAGCAATATGAAGAGAGAGATAGCGCTGTTTATCTCAAGGTGTATAACTTGTCAACGAGTCAAGGCGAAGCATCAAGTACCAAAAGGTCCATTGCAGCCACTTGAAATTCCAGAATGGAAGTGGGAGCACATTACCATGGATTTCGTTACTGGTCTTCCCAAGGTTTCTCAAGGCATAGATGCAATTTGGGTCATTGTTGATAGATTGACCAAGTCTGCTCATTTCTTATCAATACGAGAAACTTATACACTTGAACGTCTTGCTCGTATGTACATACACTACTAGAAATTTGACATATAGCGACACGCTATAGCGACAGTCAGAACGGAACCATCGCTATAAGGTATCTATAGCAACGGTCAGCACGGAACTGTCGGTATAGAAGCTTTTCAAATATAAAACCCTCCCACTTTCCCCCAAATCATTATCTTCACTCTTTCTCTCTCGTTACAGATCGACGAACGGTGCAGTAGTACTTAGGGTTTTAGTGCAAAATTGAACAGAAATTTTGAGCTATTGAAGCTTAATCAAGGTATAGGATATGGGAGGGTGAGGCGGTTGGCGGAGTCGGAGCCAGAGGACCGAGATTGAACAATTCACCGATTCTTTGCTATCATCCGTTCGGTGCGTGAGAAGTAAAGACGAAGAGGAGCTCCTGAACAAAGGCGTCTGACGGCCGGTGATACAAACGACCAGCCACAAGAGAAGCTGGTGTGCGTCACCAGCGGCGTTTCTTTCTTAGGCCTCGCTATTGTGAATCAACTTCTAGTACGTGGCTATTTTTGTTTTGTTCATCGTGGATAACGAAGGTGAGGAGCTTTTTTTACTGGTGTTCTTTTGCTTTATTTTTGTTTTGTTTGATTTATTTTTTGGCTGGAGGAAAGGCATTAAAGGAAATCTTAAGATTCGCCAACAAATTGTTTGCATTATTTTTTTCTGCTACTGAGAAACTTCTCACCTTTGGAATCCAGTCTCATTTTGCAGTGATTCATATCGAGAACAAGCTAAGGTTTAGTCTAATTTGCTTTCTTTTTTCTCTCTTTATCTATGCGTGTTTATCGATATCTGATTGTCCAGTATTTTTATTTAATATGTCTTCAGTGAAAGGTATAGAAAGTGAATGCACACCTTGTGTTTGACTTTGGGTTTCTGAGATAAATTTGTTTTCATGGTGTATGATTGGAAGAGAACTAACTTTTTTGATTAGTTTTCTTCATTCATTAATCCAAGTAGATTATCGATAGCTGGGTCTTATTTGCATTTTGTTTTTCTCACTAGCTGTATGGTAGCAATTGTGGATGATATTCTTATTGGTTTAATTAACTATTTTATTTCCTATTGTGATGCAGGTTAAATTTAGTTTTAGTCTTCTAGTCTAGAATAAATAGAATTTATGTCCAACAAATGAGAAATTAAGCTTACTTTTGGTTATTGTAGTGTCGATAGTCAATTAGGCAATGTTATAATGGTTTCAGGGTTTCTATGAAGTTGAGAACCAAGCAGATTGGTCACTTTTGATGAACACTGTCGGTATGTAATATGCTTCATAACATTTTCTTTCATTCAAGGCTTCATTGCCAATTTCTCGCAACATTAACAAAGTTTTTTGTTTAGAAATAATTGATCCGAGATGTTACTTTTACGAATTCACTTATTTGGATTTATGAAATCCCAAATCAAAACTCTGCGTATTGCATCTACCTTATTCATCATATCATTTATGACCTGATTCATGAGTGATTTTCATTTTAAAGATAAAACAAAGATATTGCATGGAATGTTATTGTTGTAGCGGCCCACAAAGATGCACAGAAAGCAACTCTATCTCAATGCAAGTAGTCAGGATCTTCACTGGCCGAACAATTCCAAAGTATAATTGTCTTTTATCATTAATTAGCTTGTAACTTTTTGAAGAATTTAGTATGTGCTTTTGACATCTTTGTTGAGCTATCTGGAGATGCACTAGATAATACTCCTTTTGCCATGATTTGGACAGGGTGATGGCCAGTTTCTATTGAAAATGCTTCTTTATTACAGTGAAGATGAGTAGAAGAGGTAAAACTGGTTTCTGTACCATCCTTTCCTCTGCATCAGGATATTTTTGAATGGACACTACCTGCACATATAAACATGAATTATATCCATATCTTCTTGGCAATTTATTTTGAGAACTATTTTCTTGTCCAATTTTTACATGTTTATATTGGCTAAATGTTGTCGGTTCTGCTTTGAGATTATGGTCTGAGTAATTTGTTCTATGATATTTGGTGTGCATCTAACAGGAATTTGACTGCATGAAGTTGTCTCAAAATTATAGGAATTAGTTGTATTTTCTTCTTTCTTTCTTTTTTTAATTCAATTGATTTTTATTATAATATAATTTATCAATGATTTATCAAAATCATTCAATTGATTTGCAGTGCAAGCTTAAAAATGGATTAAAAATACCTTAAAAATCCATTCAATTGACAACAGTAAAATAATAAATAGTACTTCAAAGATTCAAATTTCACTTTCTACAAAAGTTACGAACAATAATAACTACTTGGAGCTTGATTTTCCTAATCAATTTTTAGTTTTGTGATCTATTAGAAAATTTGCATACATGTCAGTTAGCAAGAATAATCCTACCTTTGTCGACCACATCATTTGTGAACTGAGAGAGAAAGATTAGAAATGGATTAAAGTTTTTAAAAGATTACAGATAAATAAATCTATTATTTGTGACAATTCTCTAGCATTCATCCTATTATCCAAGTAACTGATAAATCTATTATGCATGCTAGCTCTTTCCATTTGTTTTTAATTAGTTTATTCTTGTAATGACTCTACAACTGCCTGCCATCTTTACATCATTATAAAGTAGAGAACCAATTCATAAATATTAGAAATTTGCATATTCGATCAATATGTTGATTTGAACTAGCCATGAGGGTCAATTCCCATTGACTATTATTGGTGTCAATAAGCTACTGTTATGAGAGCCAACAATAGGACCTCTAATAATTCAATTGATTTTTATTATAATATAATTTATCAATGATTTATTAAAATCTTTATTTGCAGTGCAAGCTTTGATGTCTATAAGAGCTGGTTTGAAGGATCCTCATGGTGTTTTGGCAAAGTGGGACTTCGATGCGGCCAATCCATGTAGCTGGACAATGGTTACTTGTTCGCTTGATAATCTAGTTATTGGATCGTTAGTTCTTTTTTAGAAAAAAAATTCATTCATTTGAAAATTAATCTTTTACACAGCCAACTTAACAAAATTAAGACACTTTGGTTAAATTATTGCAGAGGAACTTCAAGCCAAAATTTATCTGGTTTTCTTTCACCAAGTATCAGTAACTTGACAAATCTTCAGTTAGTGTAAGTATAAAGAAAACAGAACAGAAGTTTCAAGTGTTTGGGCTAGCAAGTGCTATATATGGTGATATTAATTATGTATGGGGTGTAATAAATATTGTAGGCTCTTACAAAATAACAGCATATCAGGGACTCTTCCATCTAAACTTGGGGGCTTTCTAAACTTCAGACACTTGAAAAATATTAGAGATGCGTGTCTTTGTTTATTGTTATTATGAATTACATTTGCTGCTGCTTCAATTGAAAAACTGCAATTTTTGAGTGCCAAAGTTGCAATAGTTAGACTTGCTGCCTGCTGGTGTATCTTTTCCTCTACGTCATGTAAGTGATAGCTAAATGTTTTGGGCATTAATAAAAACAATGGAGATTGATAATTTATATGTATGAAGAGGTAGGTTGTGGCTGTTAAGTATTTGTAAGTTTCCTAGCTTAAGGACTGTTGGGTCTTTGATTACATATCCTACTGCTATATCTGAACGAATCAAAACTGATCATCAGTTAAATTCCACCTAAAGTGTAATAGACAAAAAGTTGGGACTGTTTTATTATTGTTTTTGGTTTACTTTTTGCTAGGAAATGATAGTTGTTAAATAATTTGAATTCTCAAGTTTAGGTGTATCAGACAAATAAAATCATGGTGGTTCTACACTTCTGATGCTTCTTCTTCTTACTCATGTCTCATGTCTCAGTTTCTGGTACAAGTGAACTGGAGAATGCCAAGCTCGAGGATTCAGATTCTGTTGATGGATCTACCATTGATGATATTGCTATGATGGGAAGACAAAGACTGAACTTATCAAGAAGCAGGAAAGACTGATCCAAGGATGGAGGAAGGAATTATAAGACCAATTGGAAAAGCACAAAACTGAGTTAGAGAGGGTATAATTAATGTAATCGATATCTTTTGTAGTAATTGTAATGTGAATGATTTTAAATGATGTATATAATATTTTTTATATTTTATTTTATATTGTATTTGTGTTTGTTGAATAAATTTGCATTATTAATTAATTTTTTTTACATATAAAAAGGCTATATCGACGGTCATCGACCGTAGCTATAGTGTTTTATAAAGCACAGGCCTATAACGACGGTCACTGAGCGTCGCTATAGACATCTAAGCACAATTTTGGCATGACATATAGCGACGGTCACCGATCGTCGCTATAGGCCAAAAGACCGTTTATAGCGACGGCTTCTATAGCGACGGTCGACGACCGTCGATATAGCCTATAGCGACGGTCTTTTGGCCTATAGCGACGATCGGCGACCGTAGCTATAGGTCAATTTTCTAGTAGTGATAAATGAGATTGTACGACTGCATGGTATGCCAGTATCCATAGTTTTTGATCGAGACCCAAGATTCACTTCACGATTTTGGGTTAGTTTGCAAAAAGCTATGGGCACGGATTTACGATTTAGTTAGGCATATCATCCTCAAACGGACGGATAATCAAAGAGGACTATTCAAACTCTGGAAGATTTATTTAGACTTTGTGTCCTTGACTTCAAGGAAAGTTGGGATAAGTTCTTACCATTGGTGGAGTTTTCCTACAACAACAATTATCAAGCAAGTATTGACATGGCTCCATTTGAGGCGTTGTATGGAAGAAAGTGTCATTCTCTAGTATGCTGCGATGAGGTGGGTGAAGCAACGTTGTTGGGACCGGAGTTGGTACGTATGACTACAGAAAAGATTCAAACGATCCGACAACGTATAAAAACCTCACAAGACTGACAAAAGAGTTATGCTGATCTTCATCGAAAGGATGTGGAATTCGATATTGGAGATCATGTGTTGTTACGTGTTGCTCCATGGAAAGGAGTTACGAGATTTGGAAAGAGAGGAAAGCTCAATCCTCGATTCAATTACCCATTTTTAATCCTCGATCGAATAGGAACTGTGGCCTATAGACTCGCTTTACCGCCAAGTATGTCTCGTGTTCATAACGTTTTTCACATATCCATGTTACGTAAATATGTGGAAGACCCGAACCACATTATTGAGTTAGAACCAGACGAAATAGCGGAAGATTTGGCGTATGAAGAGGTTCTGTTCAAATCTTGGATAAGAAGGAACATATTCTACGCTCAAGGTTATACCTCAAGTCAAAGTTTTGTGGAGAAACCACGATGTTGAGGAAATGACTTGGGAGTTAGAATCAAAATGAAATCAAGGTAACCTTACCTCTTGATATACCGTGCATCGCACCCTAATTTCGAGGGCTTAATTTTCATAAGAAGGGAGATTGTAAGACCCCAACTTTTATGAATAAAAATGAATTTTCTTTAAATATCATTTTTGAATATTATAGAATGAATTTGATATAATGTTATAGTTGTGGGTAATATTTATAATTTTTGCAAAGTACGCAAGTTTTTATATAATATTCGATTGGTCGGAGAATATTCGTTTTAATAGGGAATATTCGTACAACGGCATAATTATTGGTGGACCCCACACCGGAATAATTATCGGATTGAGAAAACGACAAAAATACTTTATGAAAATAACGGCGGAAGTGTTACCGTTAACTGTTGAAACACTCGGTGTTAAAAGTACAGTAATATGCGTAGTTGCACAGTAGCACACTGTATTGATTAGTGATGCTTACGTGAGAAGTCACTCAGTTTTGTTCAATTATTGCTACAGTAGTTGCTGCATAATATCTCACATTATTTGATTCAATTATGGTCAATATTTTATATATTATTAAATCAATAATTGAGATGACAAAGTTATTAATATTATTATTTGCAATATTAACGATGTCTAGAAGTTCATCAAGGAGAGGTTTGTCACCTAATTGCGCTATGATGGGGAGAAATCCTTATTGGAAAGCCACCTCTTTCTTGGGAACGACCTGGTAGATTAATATTGTGAATAATAATAATGATGATAAATGTTGTTAAAAATATTGAGAGGATTTTTATAAAGTTATTGTTGTAAATTTTACTTGTTAATTATACTCCCCATTTACTTATTTTTTTAAACTGTAGGTAGAAGTTATCTCAATTTTATTTATAAAGTTATTATGATTATATATATATATATATATATATATATGATGGTGATGGAAGTTGAATAATGGGGGGAGGGGTTTACGGGTAGTAAAGAAGAAAAAAGAAAAGAAAAGAAAGAGATGATTTGAGTGGTGGTGTATATAATATATATATTTAGTATGTGAGGATTGACATTTGGGGAGGGGGAAGGAACCAATGAATTGCATGGTCGGAAGGGAGTACAATTATTATCATTATATATATAATATATTTTATTTAAAAGGTTTATTTTATTAGAATATTTTATGGACCGTCCGATTAAAAATAAATTAATCTGGACCGTTCATGAATTAGTTACTATGCAGTCCATTCTTCTATAAATAGAAGCTCATTCCTTCATTATTTCTTACGAATTCACTGAAACTCTAGGGAGATAAACTATAGAGAGAAAGAAGAAAAGTATTCTGCTACTTCACTACTCATATATCCAGTACTCTTCTTCTTAAGGTGGGGAATATTATTTATTGTACTCGTAAGGGGTGTTATTCTTTTGTATTCATGAAGAGAACTTATGTTATTCTATTCTTTATTATTCTGTTGGAATAACCTGTATACGTGGGCTACCCTATACTTGGCGACATTCTTCTATTATTCCGTCGTTATTATTCTGTTGGAATATCCCATGCATGCGTTTTCACGCTTTTACGCCAGAATCGTCCCGCTTTATTATTATTATTCTTGGAATAATATCCCATCTGTGCGTTTACGTCAAACCCGATTCCGCCCTTATTAGTATTCTATTGAATAACTCATACATCATGCTAAGTACCGCATACATGGTGATTTCTGTTGTTATTCCATTCTTTATTATTCTGTTGGAACATCCTATCGGTGTGAATTTCGCCTGACCTGGTTCTGTTATTTAGTATTCTGTTGAAATAACCTGTCTATGCGAAATACCGCATGCAGGGTGATTTCTTTTATTATTCCATTCTTTAGTATACTCAGTTAGTTAAAGTTTTGACTTCTATACTCCATGAAATTAGTGGAATATCCTTGATATTTGCGCTTCATCCAATATCTTTTCATGAAAATATTCTTCTGAGCATTCTTGAATTTTACTCTACAAAGAAGTATCATGTTGACAATTTGGACGTTATTAGTTCCTGAATAAATTAATTCTTGAACTTGTTTTATTGAATTCTTATATCATTGTCATCATCCTCATGTTTATATTTTTTTGAAAGTCATCTGTGGCCTATAGTGCATAGATGGACTTGGTATGATTATGACCAGGGATTATTCGGTATAATCATGACCGTAATGTTACAAATGATGTGGTAAAAGTCTTCATTGGCCCGTAGTGCATTGATGGACAGTTGTTGGCATGATTATGACCATTAATGAATACACGGATGTCTTTGGCCCGTAGTGCATGGATAATTTATGGTCGTGATACTAAAGAATATCCTTGGCCGTAGCACAGGGGTGATTCAATGATGTGGATTATTCAGCTGAGTCTCAGCGATAACAGTGATGAAAAACCTTTTTAATCTTAAAAGATAGTTGATTTCATTTTATACTTGACTCTTTTAATGGATTGCTTGTTCCGCTGCAGTTAAACTTGATGGTTGTTATATTGTATTAGTTTAACACTATTGAAGACTGAGGATAATTTATTCTGCTTTATCTTAGTCATAATATTTCTTCAAGCTAGTTGAGCTCACCTTTCTTTCACTTTGTCTCTTCGTGAAAAGAGAACGTAGCTGGGACGAGTCGGGGAAACGGAGTGATGGTCCGGATGATAGTATTAGCTAGTAGTCCTCACTATTCTGTTAAATAGTGTGACAATAAATGTAATGAGAACTTATTCTGAGAGTGAATATTGTCTAGAAGATAGTATTTGTATTTAAACTCACAGCTTTCTTGTTGTATAATGAAGATTGTATTTATATTCTGTACCATGTATTTGGCGACTCAGAATAGGTGATGTATACCTATTTTTGGGGCATCACAGTTGGTATCAAAGCTTAGGGATATGATCCCTGGCTAAGATGTGAGACTAGAAATAGGAGGGGAGAGACGGGGAATTCCTTCGCTAGTATGACCTACTTAAATTTATTTTGTATTTAATAGGTTGGTCAGAGTTTAGAGATAATATGTTACATGTCAACTAACCCTTGTTTTGTGGCAGTATCTGAAAATGACATCCGAGAATGTTGAGAATAGCAATGGAGCACAGGAGACTGTTGAGTCTCCACATATCAATAATCAGGAGAATGTGCACCAGGAAGGCGACAATCCTCATACAAACAACAACACTTACCAAATGATGAATGATGGATTGTTCAGAGGCTTTATGCATTTCATGCAACATCAGTCGAGAGCGGCTCCTGTCCAAAATGTAGGTGGAAACACTGGAAACTCTCGGATGGTCACCGCTAAACAGTTCAAGGAGCTGGGACCACCGGAGTTTATTGGAGAGCCAAAACCACTTAAGGCGGAAGCATGGATAAATCAGATCACCAAGATATTTGATGTCTTGGGATGCTCCGAGGAGCAAAAGGTTCCCTTCACCACCTTCATGTTGCGTGAAGAGGCAGATTACTAGTGGGAATTGGTAAAATGTACCCAGCCTGACGCACTCAAGATGTCTTGGGAGAAGTTCCAAGAGCTATTCAACGACAAGTACTTTCCCGAGAGTATTCGTCATATGAAAGAGGTAGAGTTTATCAAGTTGGAACAAAACAATATGATCGTGTCGCAATACGAGGCTAAATTTGCGGAGTTATCTCGGTTTGCATCCCATTTGGTCGATAATGAGGAGCGAATGACGTGAATGTTTTTAAGTGGTTTGAAACCGGAGATACGTCAATATCTTATTTCTCATAAACTGTGTTTGTACTCAGATGTTGTAAATAGGGCTCGATTATTGGAGCGCCATAACGAAGTCAACGAACCAAGAGAAAGCGGTAGCAACATGAAAATACCAGTGGTATCAGTCATCGAAGCGGTGACAACAAACGTGGAGGGAATCAACATGCCAGAAATGGTAACCACTTCGGTGGTAATCATGGCCAAGACAAGTAAAATGGACATTTCAAGAAAAGGAGATTCAACAATGATGAAAAGACGCCGTCGACCAAAGAACCGTGGTTAAGGAAGGAGAATGACCACCTATCATATGCTTCAAATTTGGAGGGGAGGGACATATCAGTCCAAACTGCGCGATGCCATCCAAAGCGTGTTATAATTGTGGAAGAGAAGGTCACCTAGCCCGATTTTGTCGTTCACCGAAGACAAGTTCAGCTAGGATGGAGGCACCAAAGGCCGTCTCAGAAAAGTCAAAGCCGGTGGTACAAGGGAGAGCATTTACCGTGACCTCCCAGAAAGCAAGGAACCCGAATGAGGTCATCACGGGTAAGCTTATCATAAACTCTAGCGAAGTCTATACCTTATTTGATACCGGTTCTACCCATTCTTTTATTTCTCTTACTTGCGCTCAACGTTTAAATTTGACTCCGGAGAAATTAGACTTTGACTTATCTGTTGAAACTCTGTTGGGAGAAACCTTCATTACATCCACTGTTTATAAGTCTTGTTTGGTTCAAATCGGTACCCTCACATTACCTGTTGATCTTATTTCATTGAAAATACTTGCATTTGATGTGATTCTAGGGATTGATTGGTTAACTACTCATCATGCTAAAATTGATTATTTTCGTAAGGTTGTTAGCTTTCATATTCCTAATAAACCTATTATGCGAATTCGAGCGACCAAACCATTAAAATCAATCATGGTCATCTCAAGCCATAAAGCTATTCGTTTATTGAAAAATGGATGTCAAGCTTTCTTAGCCCACGTCACAGATCTAAACAAAAATACGTCAGTTTTGAATGATATTTCTATTGTTAATGAATTTCCCGACGTATTCTCGAAGAACTTCTTGGCTAGCCCCGAGGCGTGAAATTGAATTTTTTATCGACCTTGAACCCTACAAAACCCATTTCCAAAGCCCCATATCGAATGGCTCCTATTGAACTTCGTGAGTTAAAGACTCAAATGCGAGAATTGTTAGACATTGGCTTTATTCGTCCTAGTACTTCTCCTTGGGGTGCTCCTGTTTTATTCGTGAAAAAGAAAGATGGGAGTATGCGACTTTGTATTGATTATCGGGAGTTGAATCATGTCACCATCAAAAATAGGTACCCATTGCCACGTATTGATGACCTGTTTGACCAGTTGCAAGGAGCCAAATTCTTTTCAAAGATTGATCTTTGTTCCGGATATCACCAATTGAAGATTAGAACCGATGACATTCCAAAGACGGCTTTCAGAACTCGGTACGGGCATTATGAATTCCTAGTCATGTCCTTTGGATTGACTAATGCTCCTGATGCCTTCATGGATATGATGAACCGAGTATTCAAAGAATATTTGGATCACTTTGTGGTCGTCATTATTGATGACATCCTTATTTATTCCAAAACCCGTGAAGATCATGAGCATCACTTAAGGCTGATACTCCAAAAGCTTCGTGAATATAAGCTTTATGCCAAGTTGAAGAAATGCGAGTTCAGGCTTGAGGAAGTAGCATTCCTTGGGCACGTGGTATCAAGTCATGGAATATCTGTTGATCCAACAAAGATTGAAGCTATTCAAAGCTGGGGGCAACCTAAATCAGTGACCGAAGTACGTAGCTTTCTCGGTTTAGCTGGTTATTATCGGAGATTCGTGGAAGGATTTTCTCGAATCGCTACTCCACTAACTTAGTTGACTCGGAAAGATACAAAGTTCGGTTGGAGTGAGGAATGTGAGAGGAGTTTTCAAGAACTCAAGAGGAGACTCATTTCAGCACCTGCTCTGACAATACCATCTGGCTCGCAGGGATTTGTCATCCATAGTGATGCTTCGGGCAAAGGGTTAGGATGTGTTCTCATGCAACATGGGAAAGTTATAGCCTTTGCCTCACGACAACTCAAAGAATATGAGAGGAATTATCCTACTCATGATCTAGAGTTGGCAGCTATTTTTTTCGCACTAAAGATTTGGAGGCATTACTTGTATTGGGAGAAAGTGGAGATCTTTACGGATCATAAAAGCCTCAAATATTTCTTCACTCAAAAGGAACTCAACATGCGACAACGACGTTGGCTTGAACTGTTGAAAGATTATGATCATACCATCGAATACCATCTTGGAAAAGCAAACGTGGTAGCTGACGCATTGAGTAGAAGATCATATGCGGCTACGAGTACGATATTGTTAACGCAAATGCCCATTTTGTGTGACTTGCAAAGGATGGAGATAGAGATAAAGACTCCGATTTTGTCAGACTCAACGTTATTTCACAACCTTCCAGCCTTCCAGATACCTTCCAGCTAATTGCATCATCTTCCTAGACTCCGATTTCGTCCGACTCAACGTTATTTCGCAGCCTTCTGCAAAGACTTTTCGAGATTTTTTGGGTACAGAGCTCAACTTTTACTGGATTGAGATCGAAGGCACAAACTTTTAAACGGAGACCTGATAGGGCCCAATTAACGTATATATCTTGTGGCTAGTCAAGCAGATATATATACTGCGGCTGCCCGAGGATCCTTCAAGCCAGCATCAGCAACTCATTTAGAAAAAAAGAAGAAGTTAGAGAGAGAGAGAGAGAGAGATGTAGAGAGAAACCTTCGGGTTTTATAAATTTTTATCAACTTAGAGTTGTTTAATCTTCTATATCATACATATTGAGCGTTTAGAGTGATATAAGTTGATCCCGAGCCAAAAAAAGCTTGTTCACGCGTCCCCTAAGGTGAAAAAGCTCATTTTGGTCACTTTCTTTGTAAATATTGTTATAAATACTAGATCTATGTAGATATAACAATTTCTACCGATTAAACTTGTTGTTTTACATATATATTGTGTAATAGTTGGTAGATTTAGAGTTTTTACCGATTATAGGAAGGGTAGAATGTGACGCCCCCAAATTCAGGTACTTGATAAGTGGATTTCATATCCACGAATCGTTGTTCATTTCACGCTTAATTGTTACTATTTTCTTGTTTTCATATTCGTTTTTATTTGTTTTGTGTTCTTTTATGTGTAGGGTGGTCGTTGTAGCATTTAACAAGATTTGGAGTCAATTGGGATCATTTTGGGACGAATTCGTGAAGGAAAGGAAAAATTTACTCGACAGCTTTTTATGGAAATTAGCAGTGGGCATGCTTGCCGGGGCGGGGGGTCTCGATCAGTGAACTCTCCTATTTGATTTTGGATTGTGCTGAGACATGAAGTCTAGTATTTGGATGGCGAGTGGACTCTAATAACAAGGGACTTTGGACAGAACATAAGGGGATATATATATATATATATATATATATATATATATATTGCATTACAAACAACAAATAAAGCATCATAGAAGGCATATCACGAAGATTTTTTCCAGAAATTGATAGCAAGCTTTGGAGGAGTGTTTTGAAGAGAATTTCTTGACGATTGCAGATTAAGGCTACGTGAAGGGTGGTTTCGCATTATTCTTCATCTTAGTTTTATATTTGTAATTGGAAGGATATTTCCTTGGAATTATTCAGTTTTTATTTCATTCATTATGAACTAATTCACCTTTTAGGGTTATGATGGATCCTTAGATGAAACAATGATTTTGTAGCTTTGATTTCCAGTTCAATAAAGTATTTTCAGTTTATCTATATTAATTTGAGCGTGAATTTATGAATTGCTTAATCAACAGTTCTTTGTGGATTTGTATGGAATCGAGAGATGATATTTGAATCTAGACTTAGTTAATATAACACGTGTTCATGAATTTTGTGAATAACAAATTCTTGATTTATGTTAAGGTAAAGATATGCTTGACATCACATGTAATCGGATAGAGAACTTAATCTTAAACCTTCTTTAATCAGTTCACATAGAGATATAGTGAGTTGGTTGATTAAGGTGTTTAACTTGTTTCTATCTAAATTGTGGATTTAAGTTAATACGGTATTAGTGCATCGAGAGGTGGCCAGTACTACATTCGTGTTCTTGATTAATAAACTGGGACAGTGAATTGAATTGGAATAAAGGTGTAGAAATCAGAGTGAAGCTTAGGGTGAAATCATAAGTCTAATTCTCCATCAATTGTTTGAAATTCTGGATTTTGATATTTGTGGGTGTTTTGTGATAGTTTATTTATTTATTAATTTAGTTTCTATAATTTTAAACCATTGAATTGAATAGTTTAATAGAATTAGGATTAATAGGAAATTGATAATTGTGAAGTTAAATTTCTTGCTAATTTATCTCCGTGGGAACGATACTTTATTCATTACTATATTACTTGTTGACCACGTATACTTGCGTGTTTTGCGTATATAGATTTTACCCAACAGTACTTGAAACCCAAACTTGATGCTTCACGATACCATTTCTATGAGCGGAATAATACTAATAATAATAACAATAATATACATATCAAACTTAATTTACATATCAGAATTTTCTAAATTCCCCAGGTTTCCAACCTTTAATACATTACATTACATGATAATAATTAATATCATTAATTGTCTTACTAAAGTTTAACTATTACACATGATAGCGTAGAACTTATTCTGCAACCTTTCCTTTTCCTTTGTTCTTGGCAGAGCTTTCTGGTTGATCACACTTAGCTGAAAACATTTAAATTAAGTAAGAATAAGCATTTGATTGCCCATCAAGTAATAACAACAATAATTATTAGCTGAAAGAAGTAAATATTTTCTTTGAATAACACTTCTACAACGAATCAACTGTTGTGAAGTAAGCTGAACCAATAATAACAACATATCAAATCTATATCAAAATTTTGAAACTACGTACTGACTATACATGGAGAGCAGTCGACAAACTATGAACTTTGTTTTCAATTTTTGATAAGGGTTAACAAAAATTCATCTGTAAACTATCATAACTTATAGGCACGGGGGGTGATCACCCCGTTATGCCCTGTATTGATCAATACTACATGTAAGAACAATATTATCGTTCATCTTATCTGTAGCGCCCCCAAATCCCGGTCCAAAATCACCACGGATCTGGTGCACTATTTCTAACTATTGCAGAAGATATAAACATAAATTGTTCATACATTAAACATTATACACTATTCCCATGGTCGAGTAACCATAACTTAATGCATAATTCATTATCCTATCTGACAGACAAAGATATTATCACACATTACTTGTAGACACTCAAAATTTTCTGTACTATTGTTACTAACATTGCAGGAGGACAAATTCGTCTTTTAAGAGGGAACCCGGAAAGACAATCCATATCCATACTGAATACTACCAGAAGCTCAGCATTAACCCCGGAGCCCACTCTGGGAGTAACAGTTCCAACCTCGGATGTAACCCCGAGGCATGCAGATCCAATACCGAAACATACACCGGAGAAGACTGATTAATCTCTGAGATAACCCCGAGGTATCCAGTCTCAGTCCCTACTATGGGAATAGCCACCAACCTTGGTGATAACCCCAAGGAATGCAGTTTCGGCGATAACCTCGGAAATGCTTGTTTTAAATGCAACCAGCTTCAATCTTGGCGCTCACAACGAGATACACTGTACCAACCTGGCGATAACATCGGGAAGACAGGCACACCTCAAAGATGACAATGAGGACCTTTAATAATTGCAGCAGTCCAATCTCAGCGAAGTCAGAGCAACGTCTGCTTTATCATCCCAATCCGGCGATAACACCGGTGAGGGGCAACATCGTCATCTAGCCAACGCGATGTCACGCCACGTCGTCTCAACATCTCTATGCAACGATGTCCCACAAGACTAATCAATCCCGAGTGACTATTGTGCCGGGTAACAGATGAAAGTTGAAGCTTGAAGACCGGAGGGCATCGTCCCATCTTCAATGACTTTGTACAAGCTCTAATCCCATGCCATCATATAACTCTTGACAACGGCAGTTCGAAATAGGTCCTGTATACCTCAAACGGATGTCCGGATTGCACTTCTAAAAGTTTGAGTGGACATTACGATTGCACGAGTGCAAGTATTGAGAGACGACCCGACCCGAAAACTCGGGCCCACCGGGTTGCCTCTGGTACCTCTCGTACACTGCTGACTAAATTGCTATAAATAGAGGGCTTGGGCATGCCCATTTTGCAAGAGAAAAAGGCAAGGAAGCCACACCTTGATTTGCTCTGCACTCACCCCATGCGATGTACTTTCCCATTTTAAACACATGTGAGCTCATATATAGCCCCTTTTGTACCTACAAAAGTCAGTGTTTACCCACTCTAAAGATATAGAAGTCTTCTTTGGCGGTCATTATAAGCCTTCTCACACACTTTAGAGTCTTTCTCTTCATCTCTGCACACACACCCTTCTACACGTTGAGAGTCGTGTTGCTTGCTTTTTTTGGGACTTGATCAGTCGGTTTTTCATTTCGATCATATATATATATATATATATATATATATATATATATATATATATATTGACTAACATTATCGAGTTATGCCTCGATTGAGCCTGAACTTGATGCAGGAGCGTTTATTTGCTTTATATATATATATATATATATATATATATATATATATATATATGTCGAACTTTGTTCGATGAGCCTGAACTTGATGAGGCGTTTAGTTTATTTATTATATTATATATATATATATATATATATATATATATATATATATATATATATATATGTATGTCGAACTTTGTTCAACGATGAGCCTAGACTTGATGCAGTGCGTTTATTGCTTTTTATATATATATATATATATATATATATATATATATTGTATGTCGGACTTTGTTCGATTCGATGCTTGATTTTATATCCGGTGCGTTTATTATATATACTTATATATATATATATATATATATATATATATATATATAATATATATATATATAACTTTGTTCTTTGTTTAGCCTGGATTTTACATACATCCGATGTATATATATATATATATATATATATATATATATATATATATAGACAGAGTTTAATTAAGTGGTGGTTGATCGCTTTTACTGACTTTATTTACGTTTAAATCACTTTGGAGTTTACTTACGTGGCGATTGATACTTTATCTGACTTTATTTACATTTTGTCCCTTTGGAGTTTCCTTCGTGGCGGTTGATAATGTATTCTGACTTTATTTACGTTTTGTCCTTTGGAGTTTCCTCAAGTGGCGGTTGATAGCTTTTAACGACTTTATTTACATTTCGATCCCCCGTGGAGGTGCTTACGTGGTTGGTGATCATGTCTTTATATATATATTTACTATACTTTTATATATATACACCTTCTTTTTCATACAAATTGCGTTATTTTGTGCTTTAGGAATCATGTGATCACAGATTCATCCCATTGAATCTAGATTCGGTTCCGTGATGGACATTTTCAATTATAAGCGACTTGTAAATTATTACTGCGTTATGCGAATTTCCTCGGATGGTTTCCATACCCACGAGGAAATCGGCATTATTTTGTATATTATTTTTTAATACGGATGCCTCGCATACGTAAAATAAAATCAATCAATAGAACACTTAATAAAATGGGAGTGTAAAGGTCTCAATTACTATTGAGCATCGGGGTTTGAAAAAACCTCTTTTATAAAACATCATTGCTATATCTTGCTAAAAAATTGAATTTTTACATAAATTTAAACCACATGTATATAGGTTGAGCGAGGCCTCGCACTACTTCCAAATAACAACACATTGACCCACACACACACACATTCGGATAATAGTTTCTTGAAAAGAGGTGGTCACCGTGGTAACACGGATGTCGGGGTGCCTAACACCTTCCCTCACGCATAACCAAGTCCCCGGACCCTAATGAATCTCGGTTTCATCGACCAGTTATAGCGATGTCACATCAACAGGTCAATGTGCAAACCTTTTCTCGGTTGTGTTGGTACAACCATTTAAAAAACCAACTGGCGACTCTTAACAGTCCATCGTCGACATTATACATATCGGACCTTTTTCACTTGTTTTTTCAAACAAATCTCACCTAAAATGAGAACACCAAAGAACAAGTAATGGAAAGGGACATCTAAAAATCCTGACGTCGACAGGTGGCGACTCTGCTGGGGACCTCCAGTAAGAGGACTTAAGCCGCTATTTCAATCTTTTTAAAACTGTTATCTGTTTGTGTGTGGATGTTGCATTTACATTTGATGAATGTGTACGAATGCATTTCCTTATTGCACTTAGTGCTTCGCACCATAACTGTTTGTGATATTAGTGCTTCGCACCATAACTGCTTATGATATTAGTGCTTCGCACCATATCTGCTTGTGATATTAGTGCTTCGCACCATATCATTGTGATATTATCATCATTTTTTCATACGGTGAGACGATGTATGTGAATGTATGTTGTGTGGTCCCTCCACCGGGAGGCTATCCGTTCGGTGTTTGATTCTTGGACTCGTGAGAAGACTAATTCTCAGAGGCTCGGAAAGGCACCACCCAAATTCGCTCTCAGTTTGAAAGACGGATTAACTTCCCGTCAGTAGATTGCGATGATTTGGGAACCTTCATGCCAAAAAGCCGCGAGAGTAACCTAAGATAGGTCGACCTCGATAAACCCAAAAGCGGAGGAAAGTCTCTTCATGCTCTCATTTCAAATTACTTGTAAACACAATTACTTGTAATTTCATTCCATATCTATCTCCATATAATGAGAAATATGAAGAAATGTATACACATACATATTAACATGCTACAAAAAAAGTGACATCCATTTTGCGGGATAAAATTCCTAAAATGGACACATCACATAGCATGTTATTATATACATTCCCTAAAGACTAAACTATGAAAGTCTTTTGCGAGGAACCAATCGGACCTACTACCCGGTCGAAAGTCCAAAAAGCAACGAACTACGATCGATCATGTCGTCATCCGACCGGTGAACTTAATCCGGTTCTCATGAAAAGAATTGACGGATTAAGCAAACAAATTACAGATTTGGTTTTTCTACTCAAAGAATTACACCCGATCTACATAGGGTCGAAAAAATATACGTACATGCTTGAATCCTCCACAGGGAGGAACCCGGTCATTCATGATACAGAACTGCGGTTGGATCGACCAACAAAACTCATGATGCTGCCCATCCCACTGGAGATCCAGACACTGGTGACATCAAAAAGAAAGTCCTCCAAATGGAAGAGACCCTTCGTGCTATCAAAGGAATTGGAACACACGGGAGTGTTTCATATGTTGATCTGTGTATTTTTCCTGGTGTTCATTATCCAGAAAAATTTAAAACTCCTGACTTTGAAAAATATGACGGGTTAGGAGATCCTTACACACATTTAAAGGTGTTTATTGGAGAACTTGGATCTTATCAGAGAGGACGAAAAGCTTAGAATGCAATTGTTCCAAAAAAGTCTAACTTGGAAAGCCCGTTAAGTACACACAGATTAGACAACTCAAAGATCCATAGTTGGGAAGAGCTAGCACATGCTTTCCTCACTCAATCTGACTTTCAAACTCGGATGGCTCTGATCGGTATCAAATTACCAAGATCAAGAAATAGTCTAACGAGTCTTTCGGAGAGTATGCTCAAAGGTGGAGATGCTTTTTTGCCCAGTTAGTCCTTCCATGATGAAATCGAGATGGTCATGACTTTCATAGACATACTGAAGCTCCTTTTCTATGAAAGAGTTTTAGCCATGATCGGCAAACCATTTTGAAATGGTCAAACATGGGAGATGGTGAGATGGGATTGAAGTCGGGAAGATTCAAGACCTAGCTGCACTCAAAAGTTGTTCTTGATCATCATCAATCAAAATTATGGGAACAACCCCGAATCCATAAAAAGAAAGAGGAAGATGTTTCCACGATACTACGAGGGCAAAAAGGCAATCGAAACATGCCTATTCAAAGGAGAAACTACACTCCCTTTCAAGCACAGTCTGTAAACCCTCCAATACCAAAAGGTGGAGAAGTCAAATGCCCTCGAGTGTTTACACCCTTAGGGGATACCCTCGAGAACATTCTTAATCTTCTGACAACACAGAAGAAAATTACGCATCTTCTTCCACCACCGGCCCGACCCTAATGGGCGGGGTTTTAATCTTTGCTTTCGAAAATGTGCTTATCATGCTTGGGGCACACTGGACATGATACTCGAGGATTGTTGGGCCTTGAAACACAAGATCCGGGACACGATAGACAACGGAGAGATCGTGGTCACCAAACCGAATCGACCTCACGTTCAAAAACAACCCTCTTCCTCAACACAAAGAAGAAGAGGTTAACATGATAAATTGGAGTAATGGACAAAATTCCAATTTCAGTTGTGAATCCTCCCAGGACCCTCAAAAGACGGGTGATGACAAATGGGATTATGCCAAGTTCCGATTCACAATGGAACGCGAAAGATGAAAACTCTATGCAAACAAATTGAACAATTGGCGAATTGGTGACTTATCGACATCAAGTTACACGTCGATTAATCGGCCGAGGAGCATGCAAGTCTCCTACCTCTTGTCATGAATATTCCTCATCACTTTTCAAAAAATGAAATCTTTGGAAGACAAAGTGACAAAGAGAGCAAATGCAAAGCCCGTCGAGATTTTGCCAACAAAAAGGGAATTCACCTATCTGGGCCAACCTATGGAGGAAATTCTTCATATGTTAATCAATGAAGGAAGGATCAGTTCCTTCTACCTCCAATCAACCCCGTTCGAGGCGGTACAACTCGATGGAGTATGTCGATATCACTCCCAATCTCATGCGGTCACAACGAGAAAGAATGTTGGGCACTCATACACTTATCAAAATCTAATTGACGGTGGTGTCCTGCACTTAGCGGACGATGATCTTGTATTTACGTGCAAGTGAGAATGCGAGGCCCTACTAAGTGGAAAAGTGTGGTAGCGATCATATCCACTTTGAAACCGATGGGATTAACACATTACTCACAATGCCAATAATTCAACTCGAGGGAAGCAACAATCCTTTGAAAGTGGCGCTCTCGAGCCAATCAACTTGCCGTGTGCGAGCACAATATCCTATTGTTAGCTTGCACACGAGTTCCATGGAATTATGGAGAAGGTGAAGGATCCACCTCACATACAACTTGCTACGATGTCGAAGAAAAATCCATTGTATCTTCCCCAGCGGGTGATGAAGCCCACCACCAAATCAAAGGGAAAATACCCATGGAGAAGATTGAAAAATTCCTCCGCACTATGGGTGGGTATAACGAAGCCACAGGTGGTTTTAAGCTTGAAAGAAGCTCCACAACAAATATCAATTTTGGACTTGGTCCTAACTTCCGAGAATCACGGGAAGGTCTTGTTGAAGGTTTTAGAAGAAGCTTATCTCCAAATCGGTTGATACGGAAAATTTCAACATATGGTTGATCACATTTTCAACAACAATGTGATACATCCTTCATTGATGATGATGACATACCACCGAAGGGGCCGGTCATTGCAAGCCGTTGCACATTGCGGTCTTGTCCTCCGGATATATGGTAGCTGGAGTCTTAATAGATGGAGGTTCCTCTCTAAATATCTGTCCATACACTACCTTGGTGAAGATGAATATCAATCTCAATAGAATTCGGAGTAGCCATACTATCATCAAAGCTTTTGATGGAGCCCTGAATTCGGTCGAGTAATAATTGAGCTACCATCAAAATTGGTCCTCATACATTCTGCGTATCTTTCCATGTGCTCAAGATAGATTCGGGATACAACTTTCTCTTGGGATGACCATGGATTCATATGGCGAGGCGATCCCTCCACCCTTCACATCAACAATTGAAATACATTATCAACAATAGCCTGGTCACGGTCAACGCTTGAACCGGAGATTCCTCAGCACGGAGACATGCCATTCATCAATGCCAATGCAGATGTGGAACCGGTCAATTTTCATGCTTTGGAAATAAGCAATACCCAATACCATGCTATTGGAATGCCATTGCCCGAACCCAAGATTACTGCTGCCGAGGTAATGTATGGCTTTACTCGAGAAATGATGTCATTGGGTCATAAAAGCGGGACAAGGGTTGGGTAAAGATTGCCGGTATCAAGTACCCAATTCGATTAACCAAGCAAATTGGAGCAATTTGGACTAGGCTATTACGCGATTCTAGTCACGAGGAATCCTCATAAGCATCAATGATTCCTTGACTTTCAACCATGTGGCGTTTATCTTAGCCTTCAAACTCTGAGTCCGCACAACCTCCTGTAAAGGTGCCAGCCAATGTAATGGCTATGTTATTTCCCAAGCGATGCAGGTGAAGGAGAAAAAAAGTCTTTGTTCCAAATCCCGCGATGGGAAGAAGAGGAACGAAGAATCAAGCAAGACGTCATCATCGAATGATGTCGAGCATCGCATCATCATCGTTCATGATGAACATACCAACAGATACACCCAGGACGATGATTGCCCGGACGTAATGGCCATCATTCGGGATAGGGAGGATGATGACAATCCCTCCATCACTGCGGTCCACCTGGACTTTGCCCTTGCCAATTGGAACAACATTCCTTGCATTGGTCGTCAAGGGTAAAATGGGCGAAACTCTTTCTGCCTGTAGATATAATAACTGCTTACTTTTTTATACAATATTAGCGGTTTATTTTGCGATATATGCTAACAACTGTATATGATCAACACATTTCATATATATCTAAGTGAAAGCATATTTTGTTTGGGACTCACGAATTTAGATGTGCTGTACTTTAACGTCTGATTGCCTCTTCTCCACAAGGATTGTACCTTTGATGTAGAGATGAATTCAGCTTTGATGGATATACAAGATGACATTGAGGTGCCTCCAAAAATTCAAGAATGGGTCAAAGACAAACCCAAACCCAACCTTGATCAAACCACTTCTTTCAATCTCGGAACCTTAGAAAGCCCTAAGTTAATCCAGATTGGTTCAGACCTTACCCCAAACCAACGGAATGACATGGTTACGCTATTAACCCAATTCCAGGATGTGTTTGCATGGTCTCATGAAGACATGGTGGGTTTGTCCACTGACATTGTCCTTCATCGCCTTCCCATTAAAGAGGGATTTAAGCGAGTCAAGCAAAAGCTCAGGCGATTGAAACCTGAGTGGAGTTTAAAGGTGAAAGAAGAAATTGTGAAACAATTTCAAGGTGGCATCATCATGGTGTCTACATATCACAGTGGATATCCAACATTGTGCCCGTGCCCTAAACACGGAGGGAAGGTGCGAGTTTGCGTGGATTACGGGACTTGAACAAAGCTTGCTTAAAAAGATAGCTTTCCGTGCCATTTATCCACATTCTCATTGACAATCTTTACGTGATCTGACATGTACTCCTTTCTTTGATTGCTTTGCGGGGTACCATCGGATCATGGTTCTTTGAGGAAGATCGTGAAAAAGCGCTTTCATCACGCCTTGGGGAAACCTTTTTTATAGGCGGTTGTCATTCGGCCTCATCAATCTTGGAGCCACCTATCAACGAGCTATGATGGCTCTTTTCCACGACTTAATGCACAAAGAGATCGAGATCTCGTGGATGACATCATTGTCAAGTCCGGAAGGAGGATGACCATATAGACCATCTCGAAAAGTTGTTCAACGGGTTGCGTAAAATACAACTTGAAGTTGAATCGACTAAATGCGCCTTTGGCGTTAAATCGAAGCAAGTTGCTAGGATTTCTAATCGACCACAAAGGGATTGAGTGGATCTGCCAAAATCCAAGCCATCACGAAAATGCCCATTCCTCGAGACGAGAGAAAAGGAAATACGGGGATTTTTGGGAAGAATCAACTTCATTAGCGGGTTTATCTCTCGACTCACGACAACTTTGTGAGCGATCTTCAAGCTATTAAGGAAGAACTCCTCCATGAAATGGAATGATGAGTGTCGAAAATGCCTTCCTTACAATCGAAAGAATTGACTAGTCAAAGCTCCGTGTTGGTACCACCGGGGATGATGTTCCCCTATTCATGTACATCCATAAGTGATAATGCCATGGGTGCGTCATCTTTGAGACGAAAAGACGATAGAGGCGAAGAACGAGCTATCTATTACCTCGACAAAAGGTTCAATTGCGGTGAACACAAGTACACTCTGATCGAAAAGACGTGTTGTGCTTTAGCATGGGCTTCCATGAGATTACAACATTACCTCCATGGTCACACAACCCATCTCATATCCCGCGTGGATCCTCTCAAATATGTGTTCAACAAACCCATGTTAAATTGTCGGCTGTCCAGATGGCAGTTGATCCTACAACAATTTGACATCGTATATGTGACTCAAAAAGTCCATCAAAGGTCGAAGGAATCGCGGATCAAGCGGCCCCGCACCTTGAGGGGATTTCAAACCCTTGAAACATATTTCCCGATGAAGGAGTAATGATGATTCAACAACACCATCGATCGATACTGCGCCAATCATGGAAGATGTATTTTGATGGGTATTAATATGGAAGGTTACGGGCTGGAGCGGTTCTAGTATCGATGCGGGGGAGCGATATCCGTTCTTGCCAAATCAAATTACGAGTTTATCGGCACCAATAATACGGTGAGTATGAAAAAGCTGTCTCATGGGGCTAAAACTTGCCGTTCAATGGGCATCGGCGGTTAATTGTCTTTGGAGATTGAGTTGGTAATCGAACATCCACGAAATCTATCAAACCAAGGAACTACATTTCTTTGCCTTACCATCGGCGGGTTTTGAAGATGGCTTTGGAGTTCGAAGAAATCTCCTTTCTACATTTCCTCGTAATAGGAATGACTTTGCGGACATTAGCAACTTTGGCCTCCTTGATTAGCATATCGGATAAGGAACACTTTGCCAAGCGTCACAATTTCCTGCACAAGGCCCGACCTATAAATTACGTTGGAGAAGTATCGGATGAGCTACCTCCCATCCAACATCCTTCCTGGTATCGACATATCGAGGAATATCTGCGAGATGGATCTACACCCATGAGGCGAGCCCGAAGCGAGAAAAGGCGGATCCATCGACTTGCTATGAAATTCTACTACAGTGGAGATGCGCTCTACAAAGAGATGCGAGGACTAGGTCTCCTCGGATGTTTAGACAAAGATCAAGCCCAAAGGCTTATGGATGAAATCCATGGTGGAGTCTGTGGCCCCCCATGAGTGGCCCCCTCCTTGTCGAAAAAAGTCCTCGGGGCGGGACATTATTGGCTATCTCTCAAAGTGATTGCAATGACCCACGTCGAGAGATGCTATCGATGCAGATTCATGGGAATGCTATACCGCCCCTCTCACGGGAACTCCACAATATGAGTTCACCTTGGCCCTTCTCGATGTGGGGAATGGGCGTTATCGGGCCCCATCGAGCCTAAAGCCGATAATGGTCATGATTTATCTTCACCATGATCGACTACTTCACCAAGTGGGTAGAAGCAGCCTCCTTCCCCAGGGTTACTAAAGAAGTCATCATTGCTTTCATCAGAAACAATGTCGTTTGTCGATATGGACAACCAGAGGTGATTGTGTCAGACAATGCCAAGAACCTCAACAACAAAATGATGGAGGAATTATGCAGTAAATTCCACATCAAACATCTTAACTCTGTCATCTATCGTCCAAAGATGAATGGTGCTGTTGAAGCGGCTAACAAAAACATCAAGAAGATTATGCAAAAGATGTCCGCCAACCACAAAGATTGGCCTGACCTATTGCCTCTTACTCTGTTAGCCTCTGAGAACCTCAATGCGCACTTCCATTGGGGGCAACCCCTACGCATTAACCTATGGGATGGAAGCGTACTCCCCATAGAAGTTGAAATGGAATCCCTCGAGTGTTGATAGATGCTCGGTTTGGATGAAGACCAATGGGTACAAGACGGTATCACCAATTGTCTCTAATAGGCGAAAAAGCGAACCACGACTATCTTCCATGGTCGATTATATCAACAAGGATCGCGAGATCCTACAACAAAAAATCCAGACTACGGCGGTTTAAACAAACATGACTTGGTTTTGAAGAAAATCCTTGACAACGAAGATCGATCTAAGGAAAATTCGCTCCTAAGCTGGGAAGGCCCGTTTATTGTCAAGGAAGTATTGACGAGGAGGCGCTCTCAGTTACAAGAAATGGGCGGCGATGAATTTCCACAACTCATCAACTTCGAGCCCGTGAAAGCGGTACTATATACGAAGTAATTCAATAAAACACACCACAGTGTGCGGAATCATCGAGATCACCGATCATTCCGGTTCTTTAACCCTTTACCATCTACAACTTTCTCTACACTTTTTGCCTCGAAACCATACATTTCAAACCATGACTGGCTCTCTTTGCGTTCCTACGAACTTAGGTCATCCCACCATGGTTGAACCTCTCGCACTTTTGCGGTTTGGCTACCCATACATGGGATCAAACTTCTCATACCTGCAGTTTATCCTCAACCTAGGATTAAACTTTCTCCTCCCCACACTCTGACTGCACATGGGATTACGCTTTTCATCTCGCCCTGAGGGGCGAACTACGTCGACTTGATCTCCTCTTCAATAGGAGTACGTAGGCAACCATTTTACATGGCCCGGTCGTAATAAAACAAAAACAACAAAAACATTTCTACCCTTACAAAAAACAAAAACAACAAAAACATTCCTACACCATTTCTACCATATACAACGTTGAACCTCTTACACCAGTTTCGAACTACGCAGACCTGATCTCCTCTTCAATAGGAGTATGCGTGGCGACCATTCATGGTTCGGTCTCACCCCTACCAAAACACAAACCATTGTCGGTTGATGCGGGATCATCCTTGATCCACTACATTTCATTTGGCTTGGACGAAGGGATGGAATTACGAACTCCTCCCAAATAGGAGATTGGCGACCATCTAAAAAACTGCGGTCATACCTTGAAGAGCAACACCAATCCATAAGAGATGGAATTAACTAGGCTTCTCCTAAATAGAAATCTTGGCGACCATCGTAGTGCGGTCGATCTCGAGAGAGAAAGCCACATCCTCTCCACATTTCCATCCGAAACCGGTCCCAGAGACACCAAAGATGGTAGGGATACATAGAGATCGATGATCCATTACGAACTATCCGAGAGACAACTCGATGTCCATCCACCCACGGAGGAATTGAGAATACATCAAGACCCTGAAGCCACGAAGCGGCGAGGCAAAATATCAAGCAAATAGCAAGGCATATCTAAAAGGGAAGTGATCCAAAATATATTTCCACATCATATATATAATGTTGTTTGATATATATAATATAAATTATACATGACAAAATGGCTAAGCTAGTGCATGCGGGAAAATACAAGCTCATCTACAAGTCGGGGTATATCTTGAGCTAACAAGCCCAACATGGCGTCCCTCTCAGAAGAAGGAGGTGAAGTTGTGGTCTCCTGTATGAGAATATCCACACGACCCAACAGATCTGCAGCCATCTGCATGGTGACCATATGATCATCAATATATGCGCTCATCTCTGCGATCATGCCAGTGGTAATGGACCTCCTTTGCGATCTTATCTGTGATGGCTACATCCGGGCGAGATATAGCACTATCCCGCTCACTATCACTTTGCATCTCTGGGTGATCTAGCCTCATCCCTCTCAACAACGGCATCATCTCTGCGAGCTAATGCCTCGTCTCTCTCTAATAGAGCTTGCGTCCCTCCCATCAAGGCGGTCGACATCATAGATCGAGCTGATCTCTCTCAAAGGTCATCGGATGAAGACTACTGCTCTAAGTACTGTCTTGAGTCTTTGAATCACTATAATCTTTAGTACTAGGAGAATCCGGAAGAAATGGTGATGACCCAATGACGGGCTCCTCCTCGATGTAGGAATCGATGTCCTCCATGGGCTCTATATCATCGACTCACTATATCGATCATCTTGGACACTCTCTGCGGTAGATAAAATCTCTGTCTCCATCCATGCGGAATACTCTGCAGAACAACCTGGATGACTGACAGAAAAAGAAGCTATCTCACGCTGATCCCAACAAGCGTACACACAGGATCGGTCCTCTGCTGAGAGATATCGAAGGCTGAGCGACTATCGCCCCCCTCGAAAGGATGAAAATCCACAGGCCCGGTCGACTGCGACATCACGGCGATGGGTGATAAGTAGTCACGCCCCTCGAAACCGACCGGAGGGAGGAAGTCCATGCGGAGCGTGAGTAATGAAGGCATATGGTGAGCAAAGCCCCGAACACGACAATATGCTAAATGGATCTCGATATCTTCCAAAATGCGGACCAAGACGAGCATCTATACACTCCGATGGATGAAAGGAGTATGACATGGCTACATCATGGGTGAACCAATACCCATGCTTGTCTAAAGGTGCCAATCGGTCTCAAGTGTGACATAAACCACACGTACTGACATGGCCAGAACTCCCGGTGAACACTCTGTCGGATAAGTGCAATGATGGGATCTTGTGCGAGGTCTCTGCTTTCTGATCATAGGTACAATGGTGCGACCCTCTCTAAGAGCTCTCACGGCCGTGATGACACCAATGTCTATCTCGTCCATATATCGTGGCATATAGACATATGACGATATGCATATGACAACGATACATCAACCACAGCCAAGCCTGCGATGATCCTCCGGTGCGGTGAAATCCCGGAATATATATGAATAGCTATCCTCCGAGGCAAATCGTATCATATAAAAAATCTTGGGGATATCACGTGGCTAGATGTCGACTCATCTGCACTTACTACTGCTGCTTGATCCGATGAGAGTCATGAATCATCTCTACTCATGTCTCCCCCAAAGCCGATACTGCGCAAGAGTGCATCTAAAAGCGACATCGTCGAATCGTGCATACTCCTCCAGGTAGAGTCGACTCATGGGTCCCGAATCGGAATACACGCCTCCGGTAGCCATGCTCTAGCATCCGTCCACAAACCTGCGGGAACACAGAAACATCAATAAAGTCATGGTATCTTTGCGACAAATGATCTCTGATCACCACATCTGGTGGTGACATGCTATCATACCACGATCGCGCATACCCAATACCACCAATGATGGTGGGGTATGATCTATCTGACTAAGCTATCGAAGAAGACATCTGTATGCGGTAGTGTCGTAAAGACCATCCGAAATTCGATGCTTGAATATCTCGGACATACATACATATGCATAACATGATACATACATGCATAACGGATAATGGATGGCAATATGATATAGGGAATGGAAAAAGCGTGCATACATTCCTAAGTATATCATCATCTAATACATCATCTCTATACACTACTACAAATACGAGGAAATGGGGCACGATGCCCCTACTACTAATGAGAGGCCTATCAAAAGATATAGCGAGAATGGGGTACAACCACCCAATATCTAACGAGAGGCCTATCAAAAGATATAACGAGAATACACATCGAGAAGAAGACCAAGGTGTCGATGTCCACATCATCAATCAAATCCACTGATGTAACTCCTCTGAGTCACTGGATCTCTATCAGCGGGGATGTCGGGCCTATATAGAGGAGGATCTGCTGCCGTAAAAAAACCAAATGGGTCATCGAGGGGCGGTCGCTGAGGTGGAAGGAACAAATGACTCGCCTCTGCTGGATCTCTGCCCAAATCTTGGGATAAATATATATGCACGATCCAGCTGCCGGGTCAAACTATCAATCTGGGTCATATGAGTGGGATCTCGGACCTGAAGCTATCCAATCCGTCGTCATCATCAAGGATCACGGAACCATATCCCCCATAAAGCGTGTGTGGCGCGGGGCCCGGGCTCCAATAGTGCGAGGGACCACCACCATTGGAACATCTCCACGAGTACATGGACCCTCGATAATGCAAAATCCGTCGACCCCCAACAATGGGATATCGGTGATGGTGGTGTGATCTGAGCGATGGCCTGCTGGCGGAGGCAAGATCGGTATCTGGATCTCCCACATGGTGCTCCTAATAGCACGCTCTCTAAATAGAGCTCCCGGCCTCCATCTGTGAAGAGAGGAACTCTCTGGTGGAAATCAAGTACTCGACTCGATCGGGTGTCCATCCTCAAAGTCGATGGTCAAGTGTTCCCCACGAATAGGGAATCCATGTGATGGTATCATTTGTCGACAACTCCAATTGCATCGGCGGTGAGTGAATCCCTCATTCTGAGGGACCTCCGGAAAAATAGAATGGTGCCATCGTCGTCCTCGTGGATAGGTATCTAAACCTAACACACTCACGGGGGCGCATTGCAAGCATGGGAGCCTCTCATAGGCCCAAAACTGGCAACACAATGGCAAAACATCTGCTATTAGTAAACACTCTTCACCTATGAATGGGAAAAAATAAGAGAAATACTCACCAGCAGAAATGGGTAAAATCCTAGCCAAGCCTCGGTCAAACCCTGTGAGCGCATACGCATGCCCCGGAGGAAATAGGCAAAGGTGTAAGAACCCCAGTCATACTCTCAAATACGGTCCACATCACGTGTGTCGCTGATCAAAGCGAAAGATACCGTAGAAGAGTTATCTACTATGAAGCAGCCTCGAAAGATCATCAAGAACAATCACCGCAGAACGCGATCCCTGATTCTGACATCATCATGCATGGGCTCACTCAAAAGCCCTCTCATAGCATCTACACTCAAAGGACACGAGCGGATAGTCCTGCGCTTTTGGCGCCTCGTGGAACTCTAACAAGGATCGGCGGCGGTAGGGTAATATTATTAGAAGCAAG
Source organism: Panax quinquefolius (assembly GCA_020205615.1). Taxonomy (NCBI): domain Eukaryota; kingdom Viridiplantae; phylum Streptophyta; class Magnoliopsida; order Apiales; family Araliaceae; genus Panax; species Panax quinquefolius. The sequence goes on from CM035166.1 coordinate 46,375,859, forward strand.
CAATTTGGCTCCCCTCAAACTCCATACACATGATAAATCGCCAATCCATAGGCGTCATCATCACCTCGCAATCCGGCGGATGGGTGGTGAGTGCGATGAAACCATCGCTCGAGACAATGCCACGAGGTAACCCGGGGACAACGACGGGGAAGGATGGAGAAGAATGCCCCGAATCCCCACTCATGCACTACTGGCTCTATAGTCGGGATGAAGCGCTGATACATGGAGTGAATCTTGAACCGAGTTCCCTCGAGGTTTGTGTAAACCGGGAACACACATGAAATGCGAGATCAACATCGAACCCTTTAATCCTCATCAATAGGAAAGAAGGAAGATCAAAGTCTAACGCCATACCTCGTTAGCATGCAAATACATCGATGGATGTACGCTCAAATCACCCAATGACTCTGGGTTTGCCACTGAATACTCGGGAGCTCCCTACGAGGAACATGTGCGGCGAGGCGGGATCCTCAATCGAATATCCGCCTCCTCGTCCTCAACGTCGGCACATCTACCACGACCAGGGGACGAATCACGGCCTCCACTAACCGAGCGAGGTATGCGGCGAGCGAGGGGACGAGGCACTTGAAGCCCTCCGCCAGTATGCGAAGTGGTCTGTGAGAACTGCTCGGTGATCCGGGATCCATGATATCTGGACAACAAGTCTTTAAATCACCTCAGAAAGGGTGTGGTATTTCCTTACCTGGACCTTTCTAAAATGCATTTATGACTATATGCATGTATGCATTTACTTTAACATATAATAGAGTTAAAATGCATGACTACCCAATGCCTACATTTGAAAAAATTTTGCCATAGTCCCCTTTGAAAATAGGACTATCCACATGCACATAGGCATGTCTAGGTGGCCATTCGATGCACACACACCCCCAAAGTCATATACATAATATATGCATTAAAAATCAAAATCATCATGCATAAGGTTAACCTCAATATCAGGAGTACTTTGCCTTTCTACCTTTTGCTCATTGGACCTCAAATAGGACAAAAAATAGCAAGAAAAAGGTGCAATTTGACTGTCTCAAAAGTCAAATTTTTTCACATCATTATGTTCGGCATGGTTTAATACTAACATTTACTATGTTGAATATTTTTTATCAAGTCATTTGTGCATACATAATCACTACTATGTGTTTAGATGCATTTAATGCGATAACTCACAATCAATGGATAAAAAGCTGGAAAAAATACATGCATACGTTACGGGATAGTGTAGAACACTTGTGCGGTGATGAAATTTGCGAAAATAGCCCGACTTCGGCGGATCTGAAAGAGAGGCTCACGGATTTTCCTTGCTTGCGACAAGTTGAAAATGACTTGTGAGACCAACTGCTTTGGAATTTATCATCCCACGATTGGCGCGAGCTCACCTCCACTATAGCGGCACCACTGCGGCACCCTATGTGGGTCCCACCCCTCGGCTCGGTCGAGTTCGAGTTGCGAAAGGAGTTCTTGCGACTAGAAAAGTCAAATCGAAATAAAAATGCCACGCGATTGAGCAAAAACAACATCTGATCTCGGTCTTCTCAAATGAAATTTTGAGTCGATACATCGCTCATTGGTAGTCACCCGAACAAGAGGTATACCACTACCGATGATCTCGGTTGTCACAAATCATATATGGCAATACCTTGTCTGGGGTCCGATCTGCTGACTCGGTCGTTACCTACGTGAGTCCCCAACGCGGAGGATTCTGAACGTGAGTCCCCACGGGGTTTACAATGTGAGTCCCAGACAGGGGTTCTGGCGTATGTCCCCGATGGGGGTTACAATGCATGCTCATCCGTTGACACATGTTCATCGGCGAAGGTCAAGCGACCTTGACATCATGATAGCCGGGAAGCAAAAACCCAATGAGCATCGAAGCCATCCGATGACCATCAATTTACTACACACATTAGCGATGGTTACAACGTATATCCCCGAAGATCCTACCGAGTTACAGCGTGAAGTGACGATCGAGGGGATTACAAAGTACATTCAAGCCGTTGACACACATATCAACGAAGGTCAAGCAACCTTGACGTTATTTCAGCCGATAGCGATTAAACCTATCAGAATTCTAGAGCTATTCGGGGATTTCATGCTCGATTGTTCTTATTCCCCAGCGGTACCTCGATGGGGATTACAACGCATGTTCAGCCGTTGATTCACACGTCAGTGAAGGTCAAGCAACCTTGACAATTTACCCACAGAATCTCAGCCGTTAATTCACACGTCAGCGAAGGTCAAACAGCCTTGACAGTATATCCCACATGATTTTTTTTTAGTCGTTGATTCACTTGTCGGTGAAGTACACGTCTACGAAGGTCAGGCATCCATGAAAGCATTTGCTGTTGGAAGTAAATCCAACAGATTCTTGACATATCCTGGTGATACTAAGCAGGAGGGGTCAACGTTATCAAAGAGGATAGATGATGGAATATGTTATACATATCCTCAAATAGATCAAGCTTTATCCCCACAGATCTCTTACACATAAGAGGTACATCTTCAGGATCAAGTCATAATCAAAGACACATGGATTTGGTGATAACTCCAACATCAACATCCTAACAGATTTAGCTTACACATCAAATCTGGTCAGCATTGCCAATCCCCAGTTGAAGCAACAGGGATCCAACAATCATCCCCAGCATGTTGGGCTACAACCCCGTACACATGCATCATACATTTGCATCATTTTGCTACCCATAGTACCATGTTTGTCTTGTTGCGTTTCAAGTGTCTAGGATTCTTTATCCTACCCATGCATCGCCATGCATGAGTATGATAAAGAGGGGCATCTGTAGACACTCGAAATTTTCTGTACTATTGTTACTAACATTGCAGGAGGACATATTTGTCTTTTAAGAGGGAACCCTGAAAGACAATCCATATCCATACCGGATACTACCGGAAGCTCAGCATCAACCCCGGAGCCCACTCTGGGAGTAACAGTTCCAACCTCGGATGTAACCCCGAGGCATGCAGATCCAATACCGGAACACACACCGGAGAAGACCGATTAATCTTGGAGATAACCCCGAGGTATCCAGTCTCAGTCCCAACCATGGGAATAGCCACCAACCTTGGTGATAACCCCAAGGAATGCAGTTTCGGCGATAACCCCAGAAATAATTGTTTCAAATGCAACCAGCTTCAATCTCGGCGTTCACAATGAGATATACTGTACCAACCCGGTGATAACATCGGGAAGACAGGCACACCTCAAAGATGACAATGAAGACCTTCAATAATTGCAGCAGTCCAATCTCAGCGAAGTCTGAGCAACGTCTGCTTTATCAGCCCAATCCGGCGATAACACCGGTGAGGGGCAACATCATCATCTAGCCAACGCGATGTCACGCCACGTCATCTCAACATCTCTACGCAACGATGTCCCACAAGACTAATCAATCTCGAGTGACTATTTTGGCGGGTAACGGATGAAAGTTGAAGCTTGAAGACCGGAGGGCATCGTCCCATCTTCAATGACTTCGTAAAAGCTCTAATCCCATGCTATCGTACAACTCTCGACAACGGCGGTCAAAAAATAGGTCTGTATACCTCAAGCGGATGCGGTTGCACTTCGAAAGTTTAAGTGGACATTCTGATTGCCCGAGTGCACGTGCTTTGAGACGACCCAACCCGAAAAACTTCCCACCCGGCCCACAGGGTTTGCTCTACTACACTGCAGGCTAAACTAAATCCTCTATAAATAGAGGGCTTGGGCTGCCCATTTTGAAAGAGAAAAAGGCGAGGAAGCCACCTTGAATTTACTCTGCTCTCACCCCATGCGATGTACTTTCCCTTTTTAACACACAGTGAGCTCATATATAGCCCTTTTGTACCTAAAAAAGTCGGTGTTTACCCACTCTAAAGATATAGAAGTCTTCTTTGGCGGTCGGTTTGTAAGCCTTCTCACACACTTTAGAGTCTTTCTCTTCATCTCTACACACTCCCTTCTACACGTTGAGAGTCGTGTTGCTTGCTTTTGCCCGGACTTCGGTCCGTGGTTTCATTTCAGTCTGTATATATATATATATATATATATATATATATATATATATATATATTTATATATATATATTGACTAACATTATCGAGTTATGCCTCGATTGAGCCTGAACTTGATGCAGGCGTTTATTTGCTTTAATATATATATATATATATATATATATATATATATATATATATATATATATATAATATGTAGCGAACTTTGTTCGATGAGCTGAACTTGATGCAGTGCGTTTAGCGTTTATTTATTTAATATATATATATATATATATATATATATATATATATATATATATTATAATATTGTGTCAGAACTTTGTTCGATGAGCCTAGACTTTATGCAGTAAGTTTATTGCTTTATATATATATATATATATATATATATATATATATATATATATATATATATACTATATTAGATGAGCACAGATTTTTTATATGAGCACAGATTTTATGCTAGTGCGTTTTTATTATATATATATATATATATATATATATATATATATATATATATATATATATATGTGGTCGAACTACATTACGATGAGCACAGATTTTACATCCAGTGCGTTTATTATATATATATATATATATATATATATATATATATATATATATATATCCCACCTAGAGTTTTACTTATGGTGGTTGATCACTTTATATGACTTTCTTTACGTTTAATCCCTCGCTTTGGAGTTTACTTACGTGGTAGTTGATCGCTTTTATTGATCGCTTTTTATTTACATTTTGTCACTTTGGAGTTTCCTTAATTGGCGGTTGGCCGTATTCTGAGCTTATTTACGTTTACGTTTTGTCACTTTGGAGTTTCCTCCGTGGCGGTTGATAACTTTAACACTTTATTTACATTTCGATCCCCATGGAGGTGCTTCGTGGTTGGTGATCATATATATATATATATATTTATAGCTTTTATATATATACTACGCTTCTTTGCTTTCATACAAATTGCGATATTACATGTGCCTAGGAATCATGTGATCATAGATTCATCCCATTGAATCTAGATTCGGTTCTATGATGGACATTTTCAATTTATGCGACTTATAAATTATTCTGCGTTATGCGAATTTCCTCGAGATGGTTTCCATACCCACGAGGAAATCGGCATTATTTTGTATATTATTTTTAAATACGGATGCCTAACATTCATAAAATAAAATCAATCAATAGAACACTTAATAAAATGGGAGTGTAAAGGTCTCAATTACTATTGAGCATCGGGGTTTGAAAAACCTTTTTATAAAACATCATTGCTATATCTTGCTAAAAACTAAATTTTACATAAATTCAAACCACAATATATATAGGTTGAGCGAGGCCTCTTACTACTTCCAAATAACGACACATTGACCCACACACACACACATTAGGATAATAGTTTCTTGAAAAGAGGCGGTCACCGTGGTAACACGGATGTCGAGGTGCCTAACACCTTCCCTCCAGCATAACCAAGTCCCCGGACCCTAATGAATCTCGGTTTCACAGGCCGTTTAGCGATGTCACATCATCAAGGGTTAATGTGCAAACCTTTTTTCTCGGTTGTGTTGGTACAACCATTTAAAAAACCAACTGGTGACTCTTAACAGTCCATCGTCGACATTATACATGTCAGACCTTTTTCACTTGTTTTTTCAAACAAATCTCACCTAAAATGAGAACACCAAAGAACAAGTAACGGAAAGGGACATCTAAAAATCCCGACGTTGAAATTACTATTACAAATCTAATCGCACACAATAACTTTAAACTGGAACTGTCTTTAACCTTTCCTTGTATCCGACGCAGTCACCTTAATCTGCAATGTTTTATCATGATATAGAAAGGGTGAGCATGAAAGTTGCCCAGCAAGTTTAAATTTTATTTAAAGATATATCATGATTGAAAGAGTTTGAATAATAAGCATGCTATAATTCAACAATGTAGTTGTGAATTAGCTCAAACAAACTTTTGACTGAACAAGTATTAAAAATGAACAAATATATCTGAATCGAATGGTAATGAAGGTGATCAGCCTTTCATACCTGACTTATACATACAATATGTATAGAGTACAATTCTACATGGCAATCAACAATGATTAACCATAAGCATATCTGAATGAAACAACTCTTAGTAGAGTTAAGAAAAACTTGCCAGAACCGTTGATTACCGCTACGCAATTTATAACGCTTTATCCGAAGACCTAATATTAGTAATATAGATCTCCGATATTAGAATAATATCACAATATAATACTATTATATATATACATAGAATAACCTAAACACATAACCATATAAACCTATCAGTCTATACAACACATAAGACCTAGTATCGAGTCAAACTATTGCAGTCTAAATTGTGTTCGGCACTATTATTACATCCCGACGACGTAGTCGGACAATTATCGAGTTTAAGTTCAATTAAACTCTGCCTAAACACTTCACAATTATCTTAGGTAATTTATTATCAGTTAAAATAATTTTCATAGACTTTCAATAATTTTTAGATAATTATTATCATTTATCATGATTTTTCAATCAATAATATCATATTTATATGCATTAAATACCACTTAATTCCTTTATCATTAATATTAATTTAATATTAAATATCAATGAAATCATTAACATAATATTATAATATATTTATAATATCTCAAAGTATTTTTAATACTATATTATCACCATTAAATGATGTTAAAGTAATTAAAACCATTATTAATTATCAACCATTAATATTAATATATTTCATTTATTAAAATATCAAAAGTTATATATATTTTATAACTTAAAATATTTTTATAACACTTAAATCATTTTCATATAATTTTTATAGATTAATTTATTTTTTTTATAATTTATTTAATAGATCTATTAAATAAATTAACTACCATTAATAATAATTTATTAATGAAAATCATCACAAAATATTAAAAGTCATTAAAATAACTTCAAATATTTTCTTATATCATAATATAAATTTTTCTGATTTTTAAAGTATTAAAATCATTTTTAAATAATTTATTTAATATTAAAATTAAATAAATTAACTAGCATTTATATTCCAAAATTATTAAATATTTATGAAATATATTCAGAAAAATTAAAAACTAATTTTCAGGCTTTAAAATAATTTTTAGGAATTTATTATGTAATTTTAATAATTAAAAACTAATTTTATCTATTGATTAAATAAAGTAATTATTTTCCATAAATAAACTGTCGCTAAAGGGCCCTATAGCGACAGACCCGTCGCTATAGGTGTTCTTGAGCCAAACCCATAACATTCATAGCAGTTTACCGGGTGCCTACTTTGACCAAGTATAGATCATGGATCTTCACGTTTCTGGGCATTCTAATGTGTTATGATTATAGAACTTATGTAGTACTACAACTACAAACAACTCTTATGGCTATTATGCATCTTAACAGAAAGATATAGGCCATCAAAGTCCTTGTCAGACGTGTTCTTCATTTTCTGGGTTACCCAGAAAATGAAGACAGTCAAGGTACCTACTTTGGATCCTTATATATTACAGTCTAGGTCTTGTTTGTGTGATATAAAGGTTTAAACTTGTAGTAGTGATGTCATAGTACAACTACATAATATCATATTAGTCTAACAACATCACCAACTCAAGATTTCAGCTGGTCAAAGTATGGGTCAGACACTGTTCTTCACAATTTTTGAGTTTTCCAGATTTCGTCAAGAACAGTTGATCAATGCTACTTTGACCAAGTGTATCTTGGATCCTATACATGATTTGGGTAATCTAAAGGTATGGATGTGTAATCCATATGCCAGACTTAAAATCGCAAGTAACAACATAATCTAAAACATTAAACACAGTAAGATTCATGGCCTGCAAAAGGGGTTATCGAGTTTTCGAAATTTCAGGTCGCCGAAATTTCGGCCGTGGATCGGTCAACTAGGTTTGACCACTTATAACTTTTAATCTACACATGATTCTGGACTTGATTCAAGTTCCAGATCCAAGCCCTTACAACATACTACAAGTACCAACATTTAAACCACCAAAACTATAAACAGGTAAAGATCTATGGGGTCTGACATATGGCTGTCAGACAACCTTTTTCCAGTTTTCCAGATTTTTAAAATCTTCAATTTCGAGCATCTAGATGTTATGGATCTGAGTTATAACAACCCAGATCACTAAATAACACCTTCTAACATAACTTTAAACAATAAACAACAACAAATAACATGAATCACATAAATTTCTATGTTTAGGGTTTTTATACCTTTTTAGCTTTAATCCTTGAATCTGACTTTTGATTCTGATCCTTGGAAAGCTATGAAGTGTTCTGAGCTTTGTTTCTCACTCACTATCACTCAAAAATTTTGGATGGGAGAGGGAGAGAAGACTTGGATAGGTTGAAAAGTAAAGTGTGCATTTTATCTCTCTCAATCTATATATAATATGATGTGATGCATATGGTTGTTCATCTGATCAGTTGTTGGATGATTAAAGTTGAATACTAGACCATGTGGCTAGCTAGAGTTGGTCACCAACCACAAATGGGCTAAATCTACACTCCACCTCATTAAAATATTAGAAAGGGCACTTTGGTCATTTGGCTTTTAAAGTGCATGACAACTTGGTAACTTCTCACAATCATTAGGTTTTAACCCTTAGGGTTTGACCCTTTGGGTTTAACCCTAAGGTTACACAAATTAATATTCTAGACTTTTTTAATTAGGTTCTAAAATAGAAAATTATAATTAGGGTTCCCTAATTATAGTAAAGTTTACTAATCACTTTCAAGCTTGCTAATTAGGGTTAAGGTTTCCTAATTAACATTAAACTCTATAAATTAATAATTAGGTTTTCTCTAATTGTACTTTAGGGTTTCCAGTTGAACAATTAGGGTTTTCTAATAATCAATTAGGGCTTTCCCTAATTAATATAGCATTAATAACATAAAAATTTTATACTTATTTTCAAAATTTCCAACTAGGGTTTTAATATTCCGAATTAGGGTTTTAATATTTCGAATTAGGGTTTTGGATTCCCGAAACTAAAACTAGGGTTTCCAGAACCGGTGCTAGGGTTTCTTATCAGTCGATAGGGTTTTCTTATTGAACTTCGAGGTTCTTGAAATAGTATTTGGGTTTATGACGGATATAGTTTATCTGGTCAAACCCTTGACCCTTAACCACATACTGTACACATATATGACCACACACACAGAACATGTACACCTATACCCTTAACACTGTAAACCTTTTCCAAAAGTTTTTAAATTCACAAAATTCATTTCCAAAAATGTCAAATCCATACACTTATTTTTTGTCTAGGTTTAATATTTAACCTTAATTCAATCTTTTAAGATTTAAATAAATATCTAAATTTTTGGGTTATTACATTCACCCCTTCTAAAAATTTCGTCCCCAAAATTTACCTTACACCTTACACCATACTATTTACACCATTCACACACATCATTACATTCTACCAAATAGACCACTCACAAGAGTAAAAAATTTCGAATTGTGCTGAGGGGTTATATAGACTATTTGTTTGTCATTTTCGCAAAGGTTTTATGGAATTTCATCCACAAACCGTCATAACTTACGGACACAAAGGGTGATTAGCCCGATATGCCCTGTACTGGCCAAGTATTGCTGGTCGGAACAATTTGTTCCTCTTATCTGCCTTAGGCGCACAAGATTTCTTACCTCAGTCTTATTGGATTCCGCACCAAAACAATTTGGTTCGGGAAATTTCTTTCAATGAACACTTCGAGTTTTCATATCATTAGTCTAGCTGAATCGATTAGCATAGACTCATATCAATAATTCAATTCAATCGAATTATTTAGGTGTAGCCAAACCCCGTTGGCAAATTAATTTGTTTTTTTTGAAAATATTTTTGAGAATGACGTCATGATGCCGTACTGTATTAACGGTCTGTTTGAGGATGCCGTCATTGTATGACTTTGTTATAACACATCATACAATAGTGGAACAATGATTTTTAGATCGAATTCACACTAAGTATTCCTGTATTTACAACTCCATCGACTTTTTATCATCTCTGCACCAGGTTATATGGTACATGAGTGATAAATAAAATATATTTTGATATTTCAAATCATTTGCGTCTAACTGAAATAAGTAGCATAGACTATACTTTAAACCATTTCAGAAATGATTACGAGTCTACATTTTTTTTAAAAGCACATAGTGCGTATTTAGCTTGATGTCAAAATTTTGAAGTCTAGCATAGCTAGGAGTTTTGGAAAACTTATGTCTCTATTAATAATAATTTTCTTAAACAGTCTATTTATTCCTATTATCCTCAATACTCCATTCACACTTAGTTCTACCCAGTTCGTCAAACTTACCACACTTATAAGTTCAGGAACTTTCCACAATCATATGAGTTTTAAGAACTTATCCTAGTCAGACTTTTGGCGTCCATTCGCTGAGGGGTTCATAAACATTTCATATAACTATGAGTCACGAACGTAACATAAGTATGAGTTTTAAGAACTTGTACTTAACCTTGTATCCTCTACCTATAACCTATTTATCTATTATACACATGAAAAAGGAATCACCCTCTCAACACGCATATAGAAAACAGCGCGACACAAAACATTTCAACGATTATCAGTGCTAGAAACTAAGTGGTTTTTATACCAAGTATAATTCCCCGCCCATACAAGGAATCATACAACTCAGCTGCCGACATGAGTCCTTAATTAAAATCCCCACCTAATACTACCTCCCTTCTCACTACTAATTTCATTTAATCCATATTTATAATCCTTTCTTGAATCTGTACCAATTTATAGTACAACATACCCATCAATCTTTGTTGTAAACTTTTCAATCATTAGACTGATTCTCTTCCCTGCAATCATCTTATCAGATCACGGGGTGATCTCATTGTATATATTACGATTTATTTTTATATCTTGATCGTTTTGTTTTACGATCTCCTATCCCAGTACTTTTAGTCTTTTAGACTCTATCTAGTCATTACTACTGTTAACCTTTATTATCAGAAGGAACTCTGTATCTTTACAACTTACTGAGATTCGTCTTTGAATCTTAACGACACACTAACTCTATGTGAGTTAGATCTTATCCTAATCACTGTGGTTATTAGTCTAAGGTAACTCTACCCTAGGTTAATAACCAACAGCTTTGATACCAATTGTAGCGCCCCCAAATCCAGGTCCTAAATCACCACGGATCTGGTGCACTATTTCTAACTATTGCGGAAGATATAAACTTAAATTGTTTATACATTAAACATTATACACTATTCCCAAGGTCGAGTAACCATAACTTATACACAATTCATTATCCTATATTACATACAAAGATATTATCATACATTACTATTACAAATCTTATCGCACACAATAACTTTAAACTAGAATTGTCTTTAACCTTTCCTTGTATCCGACGCATTTGCCTAAATCTGCAATGTTTTATCATGATATAGCAAGGGTGAGCATGAAATTTGCCCAGCAAGTTCAAATTTTATTTAAAGAAATATCATGATTGAAAGAGTCTGAATAATAAGCAGGCTATAATTCAACAATGTAGTTGTGAATTAGCACAAACAAACTTTTGACTGAACAAGTATTAAACATGAACAAATATATCTGAACCGAATGGTAATGAAGGTGATCAGCCTTTCATATCTGACTTATACATACAATATGTACATAGTACAATTCTAAATGACAATCAACAATGATTAACCATAAGCATATCTGAATGAAACAACTCTTAGTAGAATTAAGAAAAACTTGCCTGAACTGTTTATTACCACTACACAATTTATAACTTTTTATCCGAAGACCTAATATTAGTAATATAGATCTCCGATATTAGAATAATATCACAATATAATACTATTATATATATATATATATATATACATAGAATAACCTAAACACATAACCATATAAACCTATCAGTCTATACAACACATAAGACCTAGTATCGAGTCAAACTATTGCAGTCTGAGTTGTGTTCGGCACTATTATTACATCACGACGGCCTAGTCAGACAATTATCGAGTTTAAGTTCAATTAAACTCTGCCTAAACACTTAACAATTATCTTAGGTAATTTATTATAAGTCAAAATAATTTTTATTGACTTGCAATAATTTTCAGATAATTATTATCATTTATCATGATTTTTCAATCAATAATATCATATTTATATGCATTAAATACCACTTAATTCCTTTATCATTAATATTAATTTAATATTAAATATCAATGAAATCCTTAACATAATATTATAATATATTTATAATATCTCAAAGTATTTTTAATACTATATTATCACCATTAAATGATTTTAAAGTAATTAAAACCATTATTAATTATCTACCATTAATATTAATATTAATATATTTAAATGACAAAATATCAACAGTTATATTTTATTAAAATATTTTTATAACACTTAAATCATTTTCATATAATTTTTAAAGAATTAATTATATTTTTTCCTAATTTATTTAATAGATCTATTAAATAAATTAACTACCATTAATAATAATTTATTAATGAAAATCATCACAAAATATTAAAAGTCATTAAAAAACAACTTCAAATATTTTCTTATATCATAATATAATTTTCACGATTTTTGAAGTATTAAAATCATTTTTAAATAATTTATTTAATATTAAAATTAAATAAATTAAATACCATTTATATTCCAAAAATATTAAATATTTATGAAAATATTTCGTAATAATTAAAAACTAATTTTCGTGCTTTAAAATAATTTTTAGGAATTTATTATGTAATTTTAATATTTAAAACCATTTTTATCTATTTATTAAATAAAGTAATTATTTTCCATAAATAAATCGTCATTAAAGGACCCTATAGCGACAATCTGACGTCATATAGGTGTTCTTGAGCCAAACCCAGAACATTCATAGCCGTTTACCGGGTGCCTACTTTGACCAAGTATATATCATGGATCTTCACGTTTCTAGGCATTCTAATGTGTTATGATTATAGAACTTATGTAGTACTTCAACTACAAACAACTCTTATGTCCATTATGCATCTTAACAGAAAGATATAGGCCATCAAAGTCCTTGTCAGGCGTGTTCTTCATTTTCTGGGTTACCCAGAAAATGAAGACAGTCAAGGTACCTACTTTGGATCCTTATATATTACAGTCTAGGTCTTGTTTGTGTGATATAAAGGTTTAAACTTGTATTAGTGATGTCATAGTACAACTACATAATATCATATTAGTCTAACAACATCACTAACTCAAGATTTCAGCCGTTCAAAGTATGGGTCAGACACTGTTCTTCACGATTTTTGAGTTTTCCAGATTTCGTCAAGAACAGTTGGTCAATGCTACTTTGACCAAGTGTATCTTGGATCCTATACATGATCTGGGTAATCTAAAGGTATGGATGTGTAGTCCATATGCCAAACTAAAAATTGCAAGTAACAACATAATCTAAAACATTAAACACAGTAAGATTCATGGCCTGCAAAAGAATTGTCAGAGTTTCTGGATATTCTGGGCTGCCCAGAATTCCAGTTTCGTGATTGGTCAACTAGGTTTGACCACTTATAACTTTTAATCTACACATGATCTGGACTTGATTCAAGTTCCATATCCAAGCCCTTACAACATACTACAAGTACCAACATTTAAACCACCAAAACTATAAACAGGAAAAGATCTATGTGGTCTGACATATGGCTGTCAGACAACCTTTTTCCAGTTTTCCAGATTTTTGAAATCTTCAATTTCGAGTATCTAGATGTTATAGATATGAGTTATAACAACCCAAATCACTAAATGACACCTTCTAACATAACTTTAAATAATAAACAACAACAATTAACATAAATAACATAAATTTCTAACTTTAGGGTTTTTATACCTTTTTAGCTTTAATCCTTGAATCTGACTTTTGATTCTGATCCTTGGCAAACTATGAAGTGTTCTAAGCTTTGTTTCTCACTCACTATCACTCAAAAATTTCAAATGGGAGAGGGAGAGAAGACTTGGATAGGTTGAAAAGTAAAGTGTGCATTTTATCTCTCTCAATCTATATATAATATGATGTGATGCATATGGTTGATCATCTGATCAGTTGTTGGATGATTAAAGTTGAATACTAGACCATGTGGCTAGCTAGAGTTGGTCACCAACCACAAGTAGGGCTAAATCTACACTCCACCTCATTAAAATATTAGAAAGGGCACTTTGGTCATTTGGCTTGTAAAGTGCATGACAACTTGGTAGCTTCTCACAATCATTAGGTTTTAACCCTTAGGGTTTGAACCTTAGGGTTTAAGGTTACATAAATTAATATTCTAGACTTTTCTAATTAGGTTCGAAAATAGAAAATTATAATTAGGATTCCCTAATTATAGTAAAGTTTACTAATCACTTTCAAGCTTGCTAATTAGGTTTAAGGTTTCCTAATTAACATTAAACTCTATAAATTAATAATTAGGTTTTCTCTAATTGTACATTAGGGTTTTCAGTTGAACAATTAGGATTTTCTAATAGTCAATTTGGGCTATCCCTCATTAATATAACATTAATAACATAAAAATTTTATACTTATTTTCAAACTTCCCAACTAGGGTTTTAATATTCCGAATTAGGGTTTTAATATTCTGAATTAGGGTTTTGGATTCCCAAAACTAAAACTAGGGTTTCCAGAGCCGGTGCTAGGGTTTCTTATCAGTCGATAGGGTTTTCTTTCTGAACTTCGAGGTTCTTGACATAATATTAGGGTTTATGACGGATATAGTTTATCTGGTCAAACCTTTGACCCTTAGCCACATACTGTACACATATATGACCACACACAGAGAACATGTACACCTATACCCTTAACACTGTAAACCTTTTCCAAAAGTTTTTAAATTCACAAAATTCATTTCCAAAAATGTCAAATCCATACACTTATTTTCTGTCTAGGTTTTATATTTAACCTTAATTCAATCTTTTAAGATTTAAATAAATATCTAAATTTTTGGGTTATTACATTATCCGCCTTTGGTGCACAAAAGTTTTCCCATATTCTAGATGTTCATACTTAGTTGGGAATCCAAACCAAAATAATTCAGTTGGATATCAATAGAGTCCTATCATGTTCAACAATATTTTTAAGTTTGTGTCTAGCTGAATTAAATATCGTAGACGGCTTTTAAGTCGATGTATACGTATTGGAAACTATTAAGTATGTATCAACATGTGATTAAATACAATTGTAATGCCCCCAAAATTAGGTATACATCACCCATCTTGGGTCGTCAGATACATGAGACTAAATTCAAATACAACTTACTAATACAACTGTCGTGTACAATACGACAAAACATAACTGTGAGTTTGAATACAATTATTGTCTACTAGAGATTATACAAACTCAAAAGGAGTCCTCATTACAATTATTAACACACTATTTTACAGAATAGTGAGGACTACTAATGCTATCCTCTGGACCGTCACTCCGTTCCTCGACTAGTCCCTGATATGTTCTCATTTCCTGAAGAGAATAGTGAAAGAAAGGGTGAGCTCAACTAGTCCAGTAAGAAATATTATGACTAAGATAATGCAGAATAAATTATCGTTAGCCTTCAACGGTGTTAAACTGATAAAATATAACAACATCAAGTTTAACTGCAGTGTAACAAGCAATCCATTAAAAGAGACAAGTAGAGAATAAAATCTACCATCTTTTATTATTTAAAAGGTTTTTCATGACTTTTATCGCTGGGACTCAGCTTAATAAATAATCCACATCATCGAATCACCCTTCGCACTTACTGACCAGGATATTCTTTAGTATCACGACCACAAATTATCCATGCACTACTGCCCAAGGAAATTCGTGTATTCATTAATGGTCATGATCATGCCAACAATCATCCATCAATGCACTACGGACCAATGATAACTTTTACCAAATCATTTGTAACATTACTACCATGATTACATTTGAATAATCCTTGTCATAATCATACCAAGTCCATCTATGCACTACAGGCCACAAATGACTTTCAACATAATATAAACATAAGGATGATGACAATGATATAAGAATTCAATAAAACAAGTTCAAGAATTAATTTATCCAGGAACTAATAATGTCCAAATTGTCAACATGATACTACTTTGTAGAGTAAAAATCAAGAATGATCAGAAGAATATTTCCATGAAAAGATACTGGATGAAGCGCAAATATCAAGGATATTCTACTAATTTCATGGAGTATAGAAGTCAAAACTTTAACCAACTGAGTATAATGAAGAATGGAATAACAAAAGAAATCACCATGCATGCGGTACTTCGCATAGACAGATTATTCCAACAAAATAATAATAACGGAACCAGTCGTGCAAAATTTGCAAGCGGTGTGATGTTCCAACAGTAATAATAAAGAAGACGGAACCAGTCCGTGTAAAACACACAAAAACATGATGTTCTAATAGAATAATAATAAAGATTTTAATCAGTGTCCTGTAAAACACATGTATATGATATTCCAATGAATAATAATAAAGATTTTAACTAGGTCCCAGTGTAAAACACACGACATGGATGTTCCATTAGAATAATAATAAAGAATGAAACCCAAATCGGTTGTAAAACACACATGCATGTGATGTTCCAACAATGTAATAATAGAAGAATGTCACCAAGTATAGGGTAAATCACAGATATAAAAGTTATTCCAATCGTAATAATAAGCAATGGAATAACAACAGTTCTCTTCATGAATAAGAAAGAATAACACCCTTTACATTAGTAGTAGATTGAATACTGCAGTAGTGTAGTAATAGAATACTCTTCTTCTTTCTCTCTTATTCTCTCTATACTTTCTCTCTCTATAGCTTGAATGAATTAAGTGAAAATAATGAAGCACTAGGCCTCTATTTATAGAAGATTTCTAGCTTAGCACTTGAAATGTGAAAAGGCAAGTGGCTTGATGACTGGTGATGTGAAAAGAAAAGTGGTTTGACGCTAGTAATGTGAAACGACAATTGGTTCGACGCCTGTAATATGAAACGACAAGTAGTTTGACGTCTGGTAAAGGTAGCTACTATTGACGAAGGTAATTACTATCGACGAAGGTAATTACTATTGACGAAGGTAATTACTATTGTGAAGAGACTCTTAGATGATGACATATGGGCCCCCATAAAAATAACCAAACTTACCACAAACGCCTCATAATAGACTCTTTATATACATCAAGGATTGAATAAATATTACCACAAATCATTTTATTTTTAATCAACACATATTTAATCTTTCAACAATTATTAATCATTTATAACTTGTCGTCTCAATTATTGATTTAATAATATAACATATTATACAGATGATAATGTGACAATAATTGAATCAATAATATAAGAGATATGATGCAGCAATTACTGTAGCAATAATTGAGTATAGCTGAGTGACTTCTCACGTAAGCATCAATAATCAATACCGTGTGCTACTATGCAACCACGCCAGACATCGCACTTTTACTACTAAGGGTAGTTCAACAGCTTTAACGGTAACACCTCCGTCGTTATTTTCATAAAGTATTTTTGTCGCTTTCTCAATCCGACAATAATTCCGTTTAATGGGGTCCACTAATGAATGTGCTGTTGTATGAATATTCCCCGACAAAAAAGAATATTTCCACCAAACGAATATTTTATAACAACTTGCTTACTTTTGCAAAATTTATAAATATTACCCACAACTATAACATTATATCAAATTTACTCCATAATATTCAAAAATAATATTTATAAAAATTCATCTTTATTTATAAAAGTTGGGGTCTTACAACAATGATTATCCAAGTGAGG
This sequence comes from Panax quinquefolius, assembly GCA_020205615.1. NCBI lineage: Eukaryota > Viridiplantae > Streptophyta > Magnoliopsida > Apiales > Araliaceae > Panax > Panax quinquefolius. The sequence continues at coordinate 46,393,749 of CM035166.1, forward strand.
ACACTTACCTAACCATATTTAGAAATTAACGAACAGAATAAATGTCTGGATTATACAATAATACTATGTTGATAAACAATGATCAGATAATTTAAGAACTTGTATGAATGTAAATGATTGGATACATAATCGATAACAATAGAATTAATAATTTGGCACAAGTATAATAAAATTCTAAAACTTTCTTACTCATGTCCATTGCATAAAGTAAATACAAAGTTAGGATACTTGTTTGAACTGCTGCTTACAATAACGCAACTTAGTTTTATCTTTTATATCACAACCTATCATTAATAAGATCATTCTTTCGATTGGAATAATATATCATATCACATAGTACTGCTATTTGCAGTTAGCACATAATATAATCACATTGTCACATATGTTTAACAGTCATTGGATCACAAACAAACACGTATCTAGTCAAATTATCTAAGTCCAGATTAATTTCTGAAACATATCGGTGTACCGACGACTTTATCGGGTAATTATCGAGTCTAGAACTCTAGTCTGCAGTTCAATATTCGATTTAAATAACTTAAATAGCTTATAATAATTTTTAAATAATTATTATAATTTATCATAATTTTTCAAACACTGAAATCATTATTAAATGATTTAAATATTAAATAATTCTATTCTCATTAATATTTAATTAATATTAAACTTTTAATGAAACCATTGCCAAAATATTAAAGTTATTTATAATAACTCAAAATATTTTAAAACATTTTATTACCCTTAAACAATTTTTAAATAATTACTATTAATATTTAAATATTAACGTATTATTCACAATATTATTAAAAGTCATTTATTGTTACTTAAAATATTTTTAAATCATTTATATCATTTTTAAATAATTTTAATTAAATAAAACCAATTTAAAACTATTTATTTAATATAATTATTAAATAACTCTAATATCGCTTAATATTAAATTATTAATGAAATTTACTTTTAAATATTTAAAGTTATATTTTATAACTTAAAATATTTTTAAACTATTTATTTTCATTTAAAATATTAAAATAATTTTTAATTAATTTATTTAATATAATTATTAAATAAATCTAATATCATTAATATTAAATAATTAATGAAATTTGTCTTAAAAGGAAAATGGACATTTAACATGGGACTACCCAAAATAGTAATAAGGACTTTTATCATGGGACTTAGAGAGTATGAAATACCTTTTATCATTTAAAATAATTTTTAATATAATAAAATACTATTTAATTAATTTATTTAATGCATTTATTAAATAAATTAAATATCAATAATATCCAAATAAATATTAATATTTATGAAAAATATGTCAAATTATTAAAAGTTAATTTTTATAACTTAAAATAATTTTTAAAACTATTTGTGGAATTTTTAATAATTAATTTCTATTTTAAATGATTTTTGGAAAATAAATTAAATAAAATTATTAAATCTGTCGCTATAGCCTTTAGCTACAGAAACCGTCGCCTAAAGTGTTCTTGAGCCTCAAGAACACTGACAAGCCAGTGTTCGAGTAACTAGGTTTGACCAAGTGTAATGACCAGATCATGATGTTTCTGGGCTATCTATTGATCACAACTTGTAGAACTAATGTAACACTACATGATCCAACAACAAACATGTCCAAATAGCATAACATAAAGGAGATCTAAGCATCCAAAGTAGTCGTTGAATCGTTTCTTCATTTCGGGTTACCCGTAAATGAAGAATAGTTCGAATCGCCTCTACTTTCTATTTCCACAACTTCTTCATGCATGTAATGATTTTGTGATTTAATGATTTCAGTGTGTAGACAATATGTATATGAAGATATATATTGTGACGCCCCCAAAATAGGTATACATCACCCATTTTGAGTCGCCAAATACATGGTACAAAACAAATACAACTTCAGTAATATAATTATCGTGCAAAATAGGATAACACGTATACTGTGAGTTTGGATACAAATATTATCTACTAGAGAGTATACAAACTCAAAAGGAGTCCTCATTACAATTATTGATACACTATTTTACAAAAATAGTGAGGACTTCTAAACAACTATCTTGAATCATCACTCAATACCCCGGCTAGTTCCTGCTAAATTCATTCCTCCTGAGAAGAACAATGGAACAAAAAGGAAAAGGGTGAACTCAACTAGACCAGTAAAGAATATTGTGACTAAGATAATATACAACAATTTATCATTAGTCTTCAACACGGAAAAATCTGATAAATTATAGTAGACAACAAGTTTTAGATCAACAACTGCAGCGGAAACAACAATCCATTAGAAGAGTCAAGTAGAGAAAGAATTCTACTATCTTCTAAGATTTGAAAGTCCATCATCAATATTTTATCCCTGTAACATCAATTAATATACATCTTGAATCAAATATTCATCTTTGCACTACAGGCCAAAGATATTCATTTGTATCACTAGTTGGTCATGTTCATCTCAACACCTATTCATTTTTGCACTACGGGCCAAAGATATTCATTAGGTAATCATTCATCTTTGCACTACAGGCCAAAGATATTCAGTAATATCATCATTTAGGACCGAGGATGATGAAAAATATTTTAAAATAAACGAATCCAGTGAGACAGAAGGAAAAATATTAGGGATTCGTATCACAGTTTATCCAAGATCAATAATACTCCATAATAACCAATTTTGAAGCATAATTCAAAAATAAAGATCAAAACATGGATACAATCAAAGATAGTAACCATAATAGACATCTTGGACAAAAAGAAGAAAAATTCATTATTCGGTGAATAGTGTCGTATTCGTGAACAGTGTCGTATACGTGAATAGTAACCCCGACACAAAAAGTTCCAAATTTGATAAAAAGTTCAGACCAATTTTTTGGCATAATGATATTGAAGAAAATAATATCATTTAAGAAGAAAACAACATCCCTTACCTCAAAATAACCGTACTTCTGACTGAATTTTTGATATAGTGCTGACAGAAACTTGCACTGAATAGCAACTCTCAAATTATAAAAATACTCACAAAAATATGCTCGATAATCTAGAGAGAAAGAAAACTTGTTTCTGGTGTGATTTTCAATTCTAACCTAAGCGTCTATTTATAGGAAAATGCTAGAACGCCATAGGAGACTAAAATAATAAATTAATATTATTTCTCATTCTTTCTTCTACGCATGCATTAATTGAACAAGCTAGCCACCAATTCTGAAAATTTTCAGCAGCCCATGTGCATTCAACACCAACCAAAAAGTGGGTCCCACCCATAATTTAATAAAAATTATTTTTTTTCGAAACTTCAGTAATTCATAGAAAATAGCCCGTTTATCAGAAAAATACGAATTTTATGTCCATTCCACACGAAATTGAATTCTCTACAACTTTGTCGCTTTGAGTTTTTCCAAATTCCAAACAGAAAATATCCGAAACCCACAAACGGGTGATTTTTAATACCTCCACTTCGACAAAATACTGATAAAACATCTCAGCATTAATTCCTTCATTAATAACCACATAAAATAAATAAATCCATCATTTATATCCACATCAAATAAATATTTCCTTATCATATAAATCAATAATTAATTATTCATAAATAATATTACAGAATCACAATTATGACAACCAGGCAGTTCCCAGGAAAGAGGGGGCTTTCCGATAAAAATTTCTCCTTACTGGCGCATAATTTGGTAACCAAACCTCTCTTTGACATAACTTTCTAGACATTTCCAATAATGATATCTAATAATATTATTCCAAATAATATGAATTATTGATCTAATAATAGAGATGCTGTGCAGTGACAATTATTGAGCAACAATAATATAAAATATCAACGTAGCAATTATTGAATCAATAAAATAAAATATTGAACAGTAATTACTGTAACAATTATTGAGTAGTGCCTTCTTACGCAAGAATCAATAATTCAACAATCACTGCAATACCGTGCTCTTGTGTTTGTGCAACCACGCCAGACATCGTATTTTAACCACGGGTATTCCATTCAATGATTAACGATAACAACTACGCAGTTATTCAATTTTGTCGTTTTCTTCATCCGACCGTTATCCGTTATGGGGCCCACAAATGGTTGCACCGTCGTACGAATATTCCCCGACAGAAAGAATATTCCACGACCAAACGAATATTCCCCGACAAATGAATATTTTATAACCACTTGCTTATTTTGAAATTTTTTCACATTTCACCCATAACCAAAGTATTATATCAAATTAATACCTTATTATTCACAATAATAAATAGAGGAAATTTGATTTTATTCATTAAAAAGTTGGGGTCTTACAACCTCCCCTCCTTATGAAATTTCGTCCTCAAAATTGATGTTCGTACGTGGTGTTTTGAAAAGGTGAGGATACCTCGCTTTCATTTCTGATTCCAACTCCCAGGTCATCTCTTCAATAGCATGGTTTCTCCACAAAACCTTAACTTGTGGTATAACCTTCGTGCGTAGGACATGTTCTTTCCTATTCAAGATCTTAACAAGTACCTCCTCATACGTTAAATCTTTGGCTATCTCGTCTGGTTCTAACTCAATAATGTGGTTCGGGTCTTTAACATATTTACGAAGAATAGATATGTGAAAAACATTATAAACACGAGACATGCTTGGAGGTAATGCGAGTCTATAGGCCACATTTCCTATTTGGTCAAGAATCTCAAATGGACTAACAAATCGTGGATTGAGCTTTATTCTCTTCCCAAATCTTGTAACTCCCTTCCATGGTGCAACACGTAACAATACATGATCCCCAATATTAAATTCCACGTCCTTCTGATGAAGATCCGCACAACTCTTTTGTCGATCCTGTGCCATTTGTATACGTTGTCGAATCGTTTGGATCTTCTCTGTAGTCATTCGTACCAACTCTGGTCCCAAAAATTTTGCTTCACCCACCTCGTCCCAGCATACTGGAGAACGACATTTTCTTCCATACAACGCCTCGAATGGAGCCACATCTATACTTGCCTGATAACTATTGTTGTAGGAGAATTCCACCAATGGTAGGTACTTATCCCAACTCCCTTTGAAATCTAGGACACATTGTCTTAATAGATCTTCAAGAGTTTGAATAGTCCTCTCCGTTGTTGTCGGTCTGCTTTGAGGATGGTATGTCAATCAATTGTAAATCCGTGCCCATAGCTTTCTGCAAGCTAACCCAAAATCGTGAAGTGAATCTTTGGTCACGATCTGAAACTATGGATACTGACATGCCATGCAATCTCACAATCTCATTCACGTACATACTAGCAAGATGTTCAAGGGAATAAGTCTCACGTATAGGCAAGAAATGGGCAGACTTAGTTAATCTATCAACAATAACCCAAATCGCATCTATGCCTTTAGAATCCTTGGGAAGACCCATAACGAAATCCATAGTAATGTGTTCCCACTTCCATTTTGGAATCTCAAGTTGTTGTAATGGACCCTTTAGCACTTGATGCTCTGCCTTTACACGTTGACAAGTTAAACACCTCGAGATAAACTCCGTGATCTCTCTTTTCATATTGCTCCACCAAAATGTATGTCGAAGATCATGATACATTTTGGTACTCCCAGGATGAATTGCAAACGGTATGTTGTGTGCCTCCATCATAATTCTATGCTTCAAGTTAGAATCGTTAGGAACATAAAGTCTGGAGTTTACTCGAAGTATTTGTTAGTTCCCAGAGGGCACAATAGATCTAGAAGGGGGGGTTGAATAGATCCTTTTTTTCAAATACTTTTATGGTTAATGTTGTATTGTTCATATTTAAGTATATGACAAACATAAGAATCTTTTTCAAGCACAGCGGAATAAGTAGAAGATTCCCCTTCATTGATATATTCATAATCATACATACATTGTTCGTTAGGTTAGTTTAGTTATAAGCAGTTAGAACATACATAGCAGTTATAGCAGTTATAGACATAATGTAAATGACATAATGTAAAAGACACAAGAGGTTTTAAGTGGTTCAGAGACTCAAGCTCCTAATCCACTCTTCTGCTTTCAACTAGCAGGATTTCCACTAAGGAAGGGCAGCACCCTGAATCTCTACGATTCCTTTAAGGCCAGCAGCCTTGGAAACTTCAGTTCACTAAGAACTCTTCAAGGCCGCCACTGGGACTCCTCTAGTTCCCAAGGAACTCTTCAAGCCCAGCAGTCTTGGAACTTCGTTTAGTCCCTCTAGAAAAGGACCCTTTGGCCCTGCTTTGTTTAGTCCCTCCGGACAAGGACCCTCTCAGGCCCTGGCTTCATTGAGTTGTTTGTTTGTTGTCGTTGGAGTCGATGCTGAGCTGCTAAGATGTCTTCATGCTCTGAACATCTTCTATCCTTAGCAGCTTGGCTTGATCATCCTTGAAGAGCAATTGAGTGTTGCATGATGTTCAGCTTCTTAGGTTGCTCAACTACTCCAGATAACCCCTTGATGAACCGCCTTGAAGATCATTCTTCTTGGTACTTGATGACTGCACATGAGAGGCTTCTAAGATGACTGTAAGCTCTTCTGTAAAGTACTTAGAAGCTTTTTCATGCTTGACACCAAGATGGGTTTTGTGATCTCCCTTCTTGCTACTCGATGCCTTCTCATGATGGACTTGCTAAGATGACCGTAAGCTCTTCTCTATTGTACTTAGAGTGTAACACCCCCTTCCCGAAAAGGAAAGGGAGGTCACGTGCAAAGCACAACAAACCTCAAAATAAATAAACAGAGCACTAACAACCTCAAAATATTAATAGTGGTGATCCATCAATAAAGTAATGAGTACAATTCTCTAAACTGAGTCAAAATAATCAAAACTTAAAATTTGAATCAACCTAACTGGTCAAAAGCAAAACTCTCATCACACTAGCCCTGAATCACCCCTGCAAACTTGCCGGAAGAAAAACACAGCATGAGCCAATTGCCCAGTACGGATACAGATATACAAAAGATATACAACTGATATACGAAAAATAGTTGAGACAAATTACTGAACAAGCCTCAAGTGCAAGTACGAACAAAAATATAATATCCAAGGATCTGAATGGAATATATATGAATCAACATAATTGATTTAAACCAATAAAAGAATAAAGAAATAGCGAACTGAAGTAACTAACTCAATGACTTGAACTGAACAAAAACCAACAAAACTAATCCAATAAAATAATAGGCTGAAACAAACGGCTAGAGTTATTTCATACCGAGTGAGCCCAAAAATATATCTTGCCACACAGGCAAGTCAAAATAATGCCACACAGGCAAGTCAAAACAATGCCACACAGGCAGGTCAAATGATGCCACACAGACAAATCACACATTGGATTGCGAATCCAAATGTAGGCAAATCGGATAGGTGTGTTTGGCACAACATCACCAATCCGCAGAACAGAAAACTAGGGTTAACCCATACGCCTCCCACAACAAAACACCAAATGGCCCACTTCCTCCGGAGCCCAAAACGGAGACGTCGTGGACTAATCACACCACCACGGAAAGTGTGTCATGCCTCTCGTGCCAGATTTACATACATGGTACCCCCCACGTGGTTATAGCTCGGTATAACCCTATGGTATATTCTAACAAAAATATTATGTCACAACACATGCGACATAATACTAACAAAAAGGGTTCTATATGTACATGTTGAACCAAATCAAATTATAGTCACAAGGTTTCAAAAAAGAAGGTAGCAACATGTACCGCTTCTACAATTATCAAAATAAATACTAAACATGATATCCTAATTCAAAGAGTACAAATACGAGTCCAATGTGTCAACTCCAAAATGAAACAAATATATGAATTTCACAAGAAACAATTATGTGAAATAATAATGAAATTTGAAACGAGGAACAAAACGAATAAATCAAATTTAACAAAAGTATCATTTGAAAGAGTACTTAATCCGTACCTTAATATAGTACCAAAATAATTCATCGAAGCCAAATATCACTCGTTAGACTCCCTCAAATGCCAACGATATCAAATACGAAACGTTATTCACAACCTAAACATATTCACCTCAAATTAAAAATAATCCAAACTAATAAATTCTAAAATAATTCATAATCTATTTAATATGCCTTTAATCATCGCCTTTATATCAATTATTAATACTCCAAAATTTATATTCCAAAATAACTCTTTAAATTCCTCCGTCCGATCTAATAAAAAGTAATAATAATACAATCATAAGTTACCTACTAATTATAATTTATATTAATATAAAATTAATTTCTTCAATTATAAATTTTTTCAAAATAACTCAATTAAATAATAAGTAATCTTTTAATCAACCTTTTTTTAAAACGAATTAATATACTCGTATATATAGATATATATATACATAAAAATCCATCCATGTTCTTATCACAACAACTTTTGATCATGCAGGCTATGAAATATTTTTTTTAAAAGGTCAAAGTCGATGCCCAAAAGTCTATAAGCATAAAATTCTCTTCTCAAAATTCAAGGTGATGGGCATCATTACATGCTCAATGCAAGCTTCAATTCAATAAGTCTTACAAAAGGAGGGTATTTCGTGCAAAACAAATCTTCCTAGTATGTCTAAATGAACACATTATATAGATTGCGAGATATAATACTCATACCTAATATTGCTAATTGAGTGCGCCTTAACTGCATTATAAAAGAAAAGATGGACATTAAATTGAATCGTTGCTCCTTTTGAGCCGCCGCTTTCTCTTTCCTCTCTTTCCTAAATTCGTATCAAGAAAATAAGATTAGGTTTAGTTATTTATTTATTAATTAATAGATGTTATAAATTCTCCTAATTTTAATAGGATATTAACATTACCCAAATACAAAATGGACCCAATTAGTATAAAAGCCTAAATTAATGTAATCACTTACTTATTATAGTTCACACAAATTAAATATAATTTGAACCAAACATAAGAAAAGCCCAAGTAAAATATGGATTTAAATATTATTTATTTATTTTATTTATTATTATTATTATTATTATTATTATTATTATTATTATTATTATTATTTTACCGGTATTACATCACCTACCCTTAAAAAGGATTCCGTCCCCTAATCAAAAGAATGAACGATTTACTTATCAAAAGATGCGGATATACTCGCTCGAATAACCCCTCTATCTCTCAAGTAGCTTCCCGCTCCAATGATTTTACCACAAGACTTTAACAAAAAAGAATTATCTTCCTCAATTTCTATTTAATCAGTTATTTAATTATCTACTAAACGAATTTAATTTTTCCAAACAAACAAGGAAGAAAAGAGGGAAACAAAATCATCTACCTTTTTTAATTTAAACACAATTATATAAGATAAAATCAATTGATATTTAATTATATATAAAAAAATAGGTTATTACATTTTTCACCCCTTAAAAATAATTCCGTCCTCTAATTCAAGTAACTACATTAGGTTTTATTTTAATTTTTATGTAAATTACATAATTATTCATAAACTTAAATTAAAATGTAGCTCCGCCATTTGTAACGATCAAGCCTGGTAAGACCATAGGTCCACACAATTATCCATGTACTCGTAAAAGATTCGTCAGCTATCGTGTCAAGCCTTGGTAAAGTTCTTCGCGTTAAATCACATGATCCACTGTTGGTGCGGCCCCCCGTTAATATCTTTGAGTTTCATTCTTGCAAACGTACGTACTCTTCGGAATCTAATTCGAAAACACAAAATTTTCTCTTCATCTAAATAAGATTCGAATACCCGAAATATTTAAAATTATCTTTAATTCGTAAAATGTTTATGTTCCACCCATTTATAAAGATCTAACAAATTATTTTTGTTTTATTTTACATAAATTCATACAAAACTCTAATGACAACAGACAAACAAAACAACTATGCAAACTATATTACCAATGCTCACTAAGTCCTCAAGAATTTCAAAATATCATAACCTCAAATTAAATTAGTTCTCAATATAATAATACCAAAAATATACTACTAAGATCTCTTTATCACCATATTAACCTCCAAGTCACATATTCTATAATCTGGATAAGCAAACTACAAATATTTAAGATCTCTTAAAATCAATTGAATTTCATCAGTTACTATCTAATTAATTAATCAATACTTCTCTTAGTGCAAACCTTAACCCAACAAATTTTAATGTCTCCCCATACTATTACAAAGAAAGTTCATAGAATATAACTCCAATATCTTACTAGAAATATAGCCACAAAATTGATCATTAACTCCAAATGATTAAACTAATTACCTCGAATATCAACCACTTAAATTACAAGAAATCCTCTATACTTAATAATTTTCACTTTATCATAATATGCCATCAATACACAAATCTCAAATTATCCACAAGCTTAGCATAAATCAAAACCTAACTTAAATCAAATCCTCAATTCCACGATCATAATATTTGTCATAAAAAAAACAACTCTAACCATTAATTTCCCAAAATCAAATACTCGTCGATTCAAATACTCACATCATAATCACATCTCATATAAGATCACTTCTTATCTGCACAAAGTATAACTTTATTCACCTCAATCATTAAATGTACAATTCTTAACTAATAACATTACTCAATCACCTTAATAAATTATTCCACTTCCTCAAATCAACTACAAATCGAAAAGAAATCGACAGTTGGTCAAAATAGAGACCAACCAAACAAAGAACGAAATCGAATCAAACTCCTACGCCTCACCCAATGGTTTACCCACAACTCACAAAGTCAAACCTAAATAGGTTTTCTACAAGAGAGAACCTAAGCTCGATACCATCTTCAGAACACCCCTTCCCGAAAAGGAAAGGGAGGTCACGTCAAAGCACAACAAACCTCAAAATAAATAAACAGAGCACTAACAACCTCAAAATATTAATAGTGGTGATCCATCAATAAAGTAATGAGTACAATTCTCTAAATGAGTCAAAATAATCAAAACTTAAAATTTGAATCAACCTAATCGTCAAAGGCAAAACTCTCATCACACTAGCCTCAATCACCCCCGCAAACTCCGCCGAAGAAAAAACAACATGATGAGCTAATTGCCCAAAGACGGATACAGATATACAAAAGGTATACAACTGATATACGAAAACAACTGAGACAAATTACTGAACAAGCCTCAAGTGCAAATACGAACGAAAATATAATATCCAAAGATCCGAATGGAATATATATGAATCAACATAATTGACGAAACCAATAGACGAATAAAGAAATAACGAACTGAAGTAACTAACTCAATGAATTGAATCAACACAAACAAACAAAACTAATACAATAAAATAATAGTCAAACAAACTAACAAGGTTATTTCATACCGAGTGAACCTAAAATATATCTTGCCACACGTAAGTCAAACTAATGCCACACAGCAAGTCAAAATAATGCCATACAGTAAGTCAAAACAATGCCACACAGTGCAGGTCAAATGATGCCACACAGTAAATCACACATTGGATCGCGAATCCAAATGTATGCAAATCGGATAGGTGTGTTTGGCACAACATCACCAATCCGCAGAACAGAAAATTAGGGTTAACCCATATGCCTCCCACAACAAAACACCAAATGGCCCACTTACTTCGGAGCCCAAAACGGAGACGCCGTGGACTAATCACACCGCCATGGAGGGTGTCATACCTCTCGTGCCAAGACGAAATGCACAGGTAACCATAGCTCAGTATATCCTACGGTATATTCTAACAAAATACCAACAAAAAGGGTTCTATATGTACATGTTGAACCAAATCAAATTATAGTCACAAGGTTTCAAAAAGAAGGTAGCAACATGTACCGCTCTATAATTATCAAAAATAAATACTAAACATGATATCCTAATTCAAAGAGTACAAATACGAGTCCAATGTGTCAACTCCAAAATGAAACAAATATATGAATTTCACAAGAAACAATTATGTGAAATAATAATGAATTTGAAACGAGGAACAAAACGAATAAATCAAATTTAACAAAAGTATCATTTGAAAGAGTACGAACTGCACCTTAATATAGTACCAAAATAATTCACTTGAAGCCAAATATCACCCGTTAGACTCCCTCAAATGCCAACGATATCAAATACTGAAACGTTATTCACAACCTAAACATATTCACCTCAAATTAAAAAATAATCAAAACTAATAAATTCTAAAATAATTCATAATCTATTTAATATGCCTTTAATCATCGCCTTTATATCAATTATTAATACTCCAAAATTTATATTCCAAAATAACTCTTTAATTTCCTCCGTCCATCTAATAAAAAGTTAATAATAATACAATCATAAGTTACCTACTAATTATAATTTATATTAATATAAAATTAATTTCTTCAATTATAAATTTTTTCAAAATAACTCAAATTAAATAATAAGTAATCTTTTAATCAACCTTTTTTTAAAACGAATTAATATACTGTATATATAGATATATATATATATATATATATATATATATAAAAAATCCATCCATGTTCTTATCACAACAACTTTGATCATGCAAAGGCTATGAAATATTTTTTTTAAAAGGTCAAAGTGATGCCCGTAAGTCTATAAGCATAAAATTCCTTCTCAAAATTCAAGGTGATGGGCATCATTACATGCTCAATGCAAGCTTCAATTCAATAAGTCTTGCAAAAGGAGGGTATTTCGTGCAAACAAATCTTCCTAGATATGTCTAAATGAACACATTATATGGATTGCGATATATAATACTCATACCTAATATTGCGAATCGAGTCGCCTTAATCGTTATAAAAGAAAAGATGGATATTAAATTGAATCGTCGCTCCTTTTTGAGCCGCCGCTTCTTCTTCTTCTTTTTCCTAAATTCGTATCATGAAAATAAGATTAGGTTTAGTTATTTATTTATTAATTAATAGATGTTATAAATTCTCCTAATTTTAATAGGATATTAACATTACCCAAATACAAAATGGACCCAATTAGTATAAAAGCCTAAATTAATGTAATCACTTACTTATTATAGTTCACACAAATTAAATATAATTTGAACCAAACATAAGAAAAGCCCAAGTAAAATATGGATTTAAATATTATTTATTTTATTTATTTATTTATTATTATTATTATTATTATTATTTTACCGGGTATTACATAGAGTCTTCCCATGATGAACATCCAGATGGCATGGTGCTCTCTTTTCTCTCGGTAGTTCAGGACACTCTTCATGTAGTAGAACTCTCACTTCTACATAGTAGAACTCACACTTCTACTTCTTTCTTGATCTGACTTCTGAGTGTTCTTGGTGGATCGTAGAGTGAGCCTTTAGACTCACTATCACGTGATTTAGATCAGTCCACCTTCTCTCCAAAACTGACAACTCTAGCAACCTTGGATCTTTGAAGCTCTTTCTCATTTATACTTCTTCCCAATCCTTTCGTTGGAAAGTAACCGTTGAAGGCTATTCAAATATCTTCACAGATCTCAAGTTGCTTGATGTAGACTGCTTGATGTGACTTGTCATACTTTTTCTGATGCTGCAGTCTTCTGTTTCACCTACCCTATCAGATGTATCACTTTTATGTCTTGGGTAGGTCGAAGACTTTATTACCTCTTTCTGATTTCTCGATCAGAGGTTGTCCTATTGCATCGTTGCTCTCAATAAGCACTTGTCCAAATATTACCCTTTAGATTGAACCGTTGCTAATGCTTCAGTCTTCAGGTATTCGAACTCTACGATTCTGATGCATGTCTTCAAGGACCTGATCGTAGTGTCTTGTTGATTAGTAGAGTTAACACTACGATCCTGAAGAGTGTTGCTTGGATCTTTAATGAAGAACACCTCTTCACTGTATTGTGCAGTGCTTCAATACTTCTGTTTGCTTCGAGTGTTCTCAGATACTGATGGCCTAATTCCTTGCTCTGGTCCCCTTCTGAATATCAAGACACTTCAGATTTGTGGCGCATCCAACTTGCTTTCTCCCGTGATCTTCCGCCACTTATCATCAATGAGTGACCCCGCACTTAATCACTTTAGCCTTGCTCTTCGTGTCGACCAAGATCTCTGTTCATCTTTCATCGCCTTTCTTTGTTTGGCAAACACTACAATCTCTGCTGCTTCCAAGATCGTTGTCTTCTTTACACTTGATAGCTCTTCGCATGTCGACTTTCCTTAGTCGACTTCAAGTCTTCTTTAGTTCTCCTCAGGAAGACTTCATCACGAATGGCCTTACACCTCAATCTTAATTCGATTAGGTTTGTGTTGAGATCTTCATTAGCAAGCATGCCATTCGTTGAGTGCTCTCTGGTTCCCTGATTCAAATATTCTTTAAACACACGGTTCATCATATCCATGAAAGCAACAGGAGCATTAGTCAATCCAAAAGACATGACTAAGAATTCATAATGCCCGTCGACTGAAGTTCTCAAGGCGCTTTGAATATCCTCGCTTTTAATCTTCAAATGATGATATCCGAATCGAAGATCGATCTTTGAAAAGAATTGTTCTCCTTGTAACTGGTCAAACAATTCGTCAATGCGAGGTAGCGGATACCTATTCTTGATAGTGACATGGTTCAATTCTCGATAGTCAATACAAAGTCGCAGACTCCCATCTTTCTTCTTTAAGAATAACGCAGGAGCACCCCAAGGAGATGCACTAGGACGAATGAAACCGATGTCCAACAACTTCTGTAGTTGAACCTTTAACTCCTGAAGTTCAATAGGAGCCATTCAATATGGGGTTTTAGAAATGGGCTTTGTACTAGTTTCAAGATCAATAAAGAATTTAACTTCACGTTCTGGGGGTAGACCGGGAAGTTCTTCAGGAAATACATCAAGAAATTCACTAACAACAGAAATTTTATTCAAATCTGACGTGTTTTTGTTCAAGTTCGTGACATGGGCTAAGAAAGCTTGACATCCATTTTTCAATAAACGAATAGCTTTATGGCTTGATATGACAGTGATTGACTTTAATGGTTTGGTTGTTTGAATTCGTATAATAGGTTGGTTAGGAATATGAAAACTAACAACCTTACGAAAACAATCAATTTTAGCATGATGCGTGGTTAACCAATCAATCCCTAAAATCACATCAAATGCAAGAATTTTCAAAGAAATAAGGTCGACAGGTAATGTGATGGTACCGACTTGAATCATGCAAGATTTATAAACAGAAGATGTAATGAAAGTGTCTCCTAATGGAGTCTCAACAGATATGTCAAGGTCTAATTTCTCCGGAGTCAAGTTTAAACGTTGAGCACAAGCAGGAGAAATAAAAGAATGGGTAGAACCGGTATCTAATAAGGTATAAACTTTGCAAGAGTTTATGATTAACTTACCCGTGATCAGCTCGTTTGGGTTCCTCGTATTTTGTGCAGTCACAACAAACGCCCTTCTAGGAACCACCGACTTTAACTTGTCCGGGACAACCTTTGGAGTCACCATCCCCGTTGAACTTGGTTTCGCAACTAGACAATCTCTAGCTATATGACCTTCCTTTCCACAGTTATAACACACCTTAGATTTTGTGGGCGCCAATGATGTGCCCCTCTTTCCTCAAGATTTGTAACAAACGACCGCAAGGCTCGCTTCTCCTCCCCAAAATAGTTGATGTTTGTGATGACGTCTTCACATTATCATTGTTGTACTTTCTCCTTTTGAAATCTCCTCCCGACTCGCTCCTTCTATTATCACGGCCACGATTACCACCAGAGTGGTTACCGCTTTTGTCCGAATGCTTTCCTTCCCTCTGGTTGTCATTGCTTCGATGACCATCACCGCCACCCAGATGACCTCGGTTGTGGTCCCTCTCATTGCACATATACTCATTATCTCGCTCTAATAATTGAGCCTGCTTTAAAAAATCAATATAAAGCAAATTTATGAGATATAAGATATTGCCGAATCTCAGGCTTTAGACCTCTCATAAACATCCTCGTCATTCGTTCCTCATTTTCGAACAAATGAGGTGCAAACCTGGATAACTCTGCCAACTTCGCCTCGTATTAGGACACCGTCATGTTGTTTTGTTCCAGTATGATAAACTCCACCTCCTTCATATGACGAATACTTTCAGGAAAGTACTTGCCATTAAACAGTTTCTGAAATGTTTCCCAAGACATATTAAGTGCGGCAGGCTGGGTACGCTTCACGGACTCCCACCAGTAGTCTGCCTCACCGTGGAACATAAAGGTGGTGAATGGAACCTTCTGTTCCTCCGTGCATCCCAAGACATCGAATATCTTGGTAATTTGCTTGACCCTCGTTTCTGCCTTGATCGGATCCGGCTTCCTAATAAATTCTGGTGGTCCCAACTCCTTGAACTGCCTGGCTGTGACAAGCCGCGCATTGCTATCATTTCCACCCGTATTTTGTGCACGAGTCTCCCTCGTCTGATTTTGCATGAACTGCAAAAAACTTCTGAACATCCCATCAATCATCATTTGTTCGGTAGTGTTATTTACAGGAGGAATATTGCCTTCCCGCATCGCCTCAGGTGGTGATTAAATGTGTCTCCACAGTCTCATTCACTCCATTATTAACGTTCTCAGCTGCCATTCTTAAATACTGCCATAAAATAAGGGTTAATTGTCATGTCACATATTATCCCTATACTCTGACCGACCAAATAAATACCAAATAAACTTAGTCAGGTCATACTAGCGAAGGAATTCCCCGTCTTTCCCCTCCTAGTTCTTGTCTCACATCTCAGCCAGGGATCATATCCCTAAGCTTTGATACCAATTGTGACGCCCCCAAAATAGGTGTACATCAGCCATTCTGAGTCGCCAAATACATGGTACAAAACAAATACAACTTCAGTAATATAATTGTCGTGCAAAATATGACAACACATATACTGTGAGTTTGAATACAAATATTGTCTACTAGAGAGTATACAAACTCAAAAGGAGTCCTCATTACAATTATTGATACAATATTTTACAAAAATAGTGAGGACTTCTAAACAACTATCTTGAATCATCACTCCATACCCCGACTAGTTCCTGCTAAATTCTCTCCTCTTGAGAAGAAAAATGGAACAAAAAGGAAAAGGGTGAGCTCAACTAGCCCAGTAAAGAATATTGTGACTAAGATAATATACAACAATTTATCATTAGTCTTCAACACGGAAAAATCTGATAAAATATAGTAGACAACAAGTTTTAGATCAACAACTGCAGCGGAAACAACAATCTATTAGAAGAGTCAAGTAGAGAAAGAATTCTACTATCTTCTAAGATTTAAAAGTCCATCATCAATATTTTATCCTTGTAACATCAATTAATATACATCTTGAATCAAATATTCATCTTTGCACTACAGGCCAAAGATATTCATTTGTATCACTAGTTGGTCATGTTCATCTCAACACCTGTTCATCTTTCCACTACGGCCCAAAGATATTCATTAGGTAATCATTCATCTTTGCACTACAGGCCAAAGATATTCAGTAATAGCATCATTTAGGACTGAAGATGATAAAAAATATTTTAAAGAAAACGAATCCAGTGAGACAGAAGGAAAAATATTAGGGATTCGTATCACAGTTTATCCAAGATCAATAATACTCCATAATAACCAATTTTGAAGCGTAATTCAAAAATAAAGATCAAAACATGGATACAATCAAAGATAGTAACCATAATAGACATCTTGGACAAAAAGAAAAAAAATTCATTATTCGGTGAATAGTGCCGTATTCGTGAATAGTGTCGTATACGTGAATAATACCGTATACGTGAATAGTAACTCCGACACAAAAAGTTCCAAATTTGATAAAAAGTTCAGACCAATATTTCGACATAATGATATTGAAGAAAATAATATCATTTAAGAAGAAAACAACATCCCTTACCTCAAAATAACCATACTTCTGACTAAATTTTGGATATAGTGCTGACAGAAATTTGCACTGAATAGCAACTCTCAAAGTAACAAAATATTCACAAAAATACGCTCGATAATCTAGAGAGAAAGAAAACTTGTTTCTGGTGTGATTTTCAATTCTAACCTAAGCGTCTATTTATAGAAAAATGCTAGAATGCCATAGGAGACTAAAATAATAAATTAATATTATTTCTCATTCTTTCTTCTACGCATGCATCAATTGAACAAGCTAGCCACCAATTCTGAAAATTTTCAATAGCCCATGTGCATTCAACACCAACCAAAAAGTGGGTCCCACCCATAATTTAATAAAAATCATTTTATTTTTCAAAACTTCAGTAATTCATAGAAAATAGCCCGTTTATTAGAAAAATACGAATTTTATGTCCATTCCACACGAAATCGAATTCTCTACAACTTTGTAGCTTTGATTTTTTCCAAATTCCAAACATAAAATATCTGAAACCCACAAACGGGTGATTTTTAATACCTCCACTCCGACAAAATACTGATAAAACATCTCAGCATTAATTCATTCATTAATAACCACATAAAATAAATAAATCCATCATTTATATCCACATCAAATAAATATTTTCTTATCATATAATTCAATAATTAATTATTCATAAATAATATTACAGAATCACAATTATGACAACCAGACAGTTCCTAGGAAAGAGGGGGCTTTCCGATAAGAATTTCTCCTTACTGGTGCGCAATTAGGTGACCAAACCTCACTTTGACAGAACTTTCTAGACATTGCCAATAATGATATCTAATAATATTATTCCAAATAATATGAATTATTGATCTACTAATGGAGATGCTATACAGTGACAATTATTGAGCAACAATAATATAAAATATCAACGCAGTAATTATTGAATCAACAAAATAAAATATTGAACAGTAATTACTGTAACAATTATTGAGTAGTGCCTTCTTACGTAAGAATCAATAATTCAACAATACTGTGCAATACCGTGTGCTACTGTGCAACCACACATATTACTGTATTTTAACCACCGGATATTCCAACAGTCTTAACGGTAAAAAGTATGCCGTTATTCAATTTTGTCGTTTTCTTCATCCGACCGTTATCCGTTATGGGGCCCACAAATGGTCACACTGTCAGTATTTAATATTCCCCGGCAAAAAGAATATTCCACGACCAAACGAATATTCCCCGACAAATTAATATTTTATAACCACTTACTTATTTTGAAAATTTTGCACATTTCACCCATAACCAAAGTATTATATCAAATTAATACCGTATTATTCACAATAATAAATAGAGGAAATTTGATTTTATTCATTAAAAAGTCGTGGTCTTACATCTATTACATCAAAACAGTATAACAACATCACAACAAGTAGATCTACGCCGGTCAAAGCATGTCAGAAACCACGTTCATATATTTTCTGGGTTTCCCAGAAAACCAAAAACGTGAACTACTTAGCTACTTTGACCGGTTACTACTTTCATCCAGTTTGTTGTTTAGGTGATCTAAAACCTTGAATCAATAGTCCATATACCAAACTACAACCCAGATACTACAACAAGAAAAAAATATCTAACACACGAAAGATCTAAAGTCATAAACTTACTGTCAGAGCGTTTTGGGTAACTTCTAGGTTACCCAGATTTTGTTTGGTCATGGTCGGTCAACCGACTTTGACCATAAATAACTTTCAATCCATGCATGATTTGGTCCTGATCATTCAAGCTTCAAAACACAGATCTCATGACATACTACAACTTTAAACCTTTAAACAAACAAAAACTTAAACACACACGGATCTAAGAGGTCTGACATTCATTGTCAGATAATTTTTTTTTTCCAGATTTTTGAAAACATCAAATTCGAGCCTATAGATGTTATGGATCTAACATCTATCAACCCAGATCATCAATATACACCACATACAACATGTTTTAACACAAAATCACAACTTTTATCATAGCATTCAAGATCAGATTTAGGTTAGGGCTTTATACCTCACTTTGATAAATTTTAATTCTTGGCTTTTGATTTTGTTATGGGTGTTAGTGGGGCTAGTTTTGTGACTGATCTATCAATGGAATTTCATGGGTTAGAGAGAGAGAGAGGGAGGGTCTTAGTTGAGAGTAAGTTGAACAAATGGCTTAATAAGTGACTTTTCTCTCTCTTGAATCTATATAAATAATGTGTTAATGAATATGGCTGAGATATTGCTGCTGATTTGTGTTATTTTAGGTCACATGGTTGGTCAAGAGTTGGCCAACAACTCCAATTATTGCTAGATATACAATTAGTAAGCTTCAATAATGCAAGACGGTCATTTTGGTCAATTGGCTTGAAATTTTAAAGGCATTTATGTAATCTTGTCCCAAACCCTTAGGGTTTGACCCTTAGGGTTTAACCCTAAGGTTAAATAATTTTGGTTTCTAGGATTTCAATTTAAGGTTTAAAAATAAAAATTTAGTTTCTTAATTTTCAAATTAGTTCCTTAATTAACTTAGGTTTTCTTATTTTATAAAACATGATAATTAGGTTGAAGTATTCAATAATTAGCATTAGGGCTTACAATTAACAATTAGGGTTACCCATTTAGCAATTAGTGTTACTTATTTAGAAATTAGGGTTTCTAATTTACAATTAGGGTTTCCTATAATTAGGGTTTTCCTAATTAGCAATAAAATTCTATAATGCATGTCATTAAACACATCAAGCCAATTATTGACTGTCTTGAACTCCCAATTGAGTTTCAAATTAGAGTTTAACAAATTAATATTAGAGTTTTAACATGATATATCATAATTGACCAACCATTATTAGTACGTATATACAATATATATTTATAGCAATGAAATAAAAATAATATTATATTATTATTCTCATTCTTTGATCAAAATCTAAAATTAGGGTTTGATTCCTATCTCGATTTATCTTGCATATATAACATTATTAATTAAGTTAAAACAATTAACTTAAATAATTTGTTCTAAAATTCATATAATAAAATAATTATTATAATAATTCAAATAATCATTTTAAATAATATAATAATCATATTTTCATGGAAATTAATTAATAAAAACATTTCTACTATAAAATTAATTATTATAAGAATATAATTTATAATGATCGATAATTCTAGAATAAAATTATTTGTAATTATATATGTAATAAATATATTTTTATTAATCACATAAATACATACGCTTTATCTTATACATATTTCCACCTTTAAAATAAATAAAAAAAATTTATATGCAAAATTTCTTATTTATTTATATAGAAAATATCGGGTTAATACATAGAAACAATAGGAAAAGCGGAAAAAAATCAATAAAGATAAAAGAAAATTTTTCTCCCAGCGTCGACAGGTGACGACTCTATTGGGGATTGCAAAGGGCTTAAGTTGCATTAAATCTTTTTTATTTTCATTCTGCATGTGCATATCATGTGGATGATCTCTGTGTGTGATGAATGTTTCAATTTTCAAGCACTTCATATTAGTGCCTCGCACCACATATTAGTGCCTCACACAAATGTCATCATATTGCATCCGGTGAGGACGATAAATGTATAGATGAATGTTGGTGTGGTCCCTCCGCCAAGAGGCAAACCCGTCAGTTATATATTACTGAACTCTATAGAGTGTTATATTGTGAGGCTCAAGAAAGGCACCACTCAAATCCGCTCCAATTGAAAGATGGATGTCTCAAGTAAATTGCGAAGATCTGGGAACTAATTTCCAACAGCCCGTGAGAGTTATCCTAAGATAGGTCAGCCTCTGATAAACTAAATGCACATGATGTTTCTTCATGCCCTATTAATTCCTGAATATATAACTGTCATCCATCTTAAACTGTCATTTATATATTCTTCTTATCATGTTATTAAGTCAACTAACCCCGTGTCTTATAGGAAAAGATTAAAAAAAACCCTAAACTAATGCATAATATATCAGGCATCCATATCATCTGCCAATATCAAGACTAAACTAGATACTAATTTTGTGTAGATTGGTCATAGAACTCAATTGTAAGCTAAAAAGGCATGATCACCTCCAGCCAAAATGGCAGAAGGAGTTCATCAGAACCTATTCCCGTATCTCGAGAGGAGTTTGAGGAATTTAAAAAGCAGATTACTGAGATGACCCATCCTGTTAAGAGAACAGTTTAAAGTCACTTAGGAACCCAACCTAAAAACTCAGATTGATTCTTCTGCACAAGGAGATATGCGAGTACCGGGAAAGAACAGTGATACCCAGATGTCTACTCTCGTTTCCCCCTCATCGTCGTATCAACCCAAGAAGTCCTCGATAAGACTCGGACAAGGGAAATTATAAACCTTTGAGAAGACAAGGAAACTGGAGGTATCAGAAAGAAAGTTAGACAGATGGAGGATGCTTGTTGGGTAAAATCTAATTACGCACAACACACAAGTATATGTGGTCAACAAGTAATAAAGTGAAAGTAGAGTATCGTTCCCACGAGGAATTATTAATACAAATCACCAAGTACTAACCCGTAACCAACTCAATCTTATTTAAACGAATGAATTTCAAATTATATAAATTAAACTACTATTAAATTCCACTAGTTAAATTAAGATTACGGAGATTTAAGATCACAACTTCACTTATTGCTTCATTTAAGTTAACACACTTCTCATCAATTATTCTCTATCCCAAATTGTTAATCAAGAACACTAAAGCAGATAAAACCTCCTCTCGATGCATAATACCCATACTCACTTAAATTCACAAATGATAGAATTAAGCAAGACACCCTAATTAACTAATCCACTATATCTCTATGTGAATTACAATTAAAAAGGATTTAAAGCATAAGTTCTCTATAAGATTACATGCGATGTTAGGTATATCTCTATCCTAGACATAAATTATGTATTTCAACGCCATACAGAAAACACAATCACATGCTATTATGATTAGATCTAAATCTAAACTTCATCTCTCGAGTTCATATAGATTATCACGGTAATTGATGGCCAATCAATTAAACAATTAAGTCCAAATCATAATAGGCAATACTCACGATAGAACATAATAATTAATAGCGAAGCATATTAAAATAAACTACACAATAAGATCCATTGTAATCTCAAACAAAGAATTAGTTCATCATTATTAAATTAAAACTAAGAATCCACAATTGAATAATCATTAAAAGATAAAAATAAGAGTAGAGTAAAGAATAAATCTGTTGTCAACAAATCTCCATCTTCCTCAAGCTCCTTCTCCCGATCTTCAATGGTCTCCAAGTTGTTTCAATCTCCTAATCTCATAAGAACTAGAGTTTTGATCTAATTTACTCTAATCTAATCTAATGGAATCCTCAAAACTAGCCTATATCTCCCTCTTTTATGTCTCTCATCATGTATTTATAGTTCTAATGGACACCCAAGCAAGTTAGGCAACTAAGAATCCTATTCTAGCTCAAATTGGACATCAAATGACCCAAATCAATTGTTTCCCCGCAGCCTAGCGCACCCCGCGCTGCCCCTAAGCCATTTTGGGCGCGGTCCACGCTGCAGTGGCAGTGTTTCTGGTGGCCTAACGCGCCCCTAGCGCGGTCCTCGCTCCTCTATTTTCTGCTGCGACGTCCTTTGGTAAAACAGTCATAACTTTTGATCCGCTTGGAGTTACGGGACATGCCACCTATCAAATCAAAGATATCGACAAGATCTACAACTCTTTTGCTTTAAGAATTGACATATTCAGATTGTATCATGGCGGAAATTAGGCTCGAAGTAGATGCTATGTAAATGGCAAGCATGATAACTCTTAACTTTGATCTTCGTTGATAAAAAGGCCATAACTCTCATATCCGAACTCCAATTGGGATGATTCAGGATGTTCCGGAAAGCTAAGGCGTAGAGCTACCATAAATTCCAAGTTCCAAGCCAAGAACATGCATCCAACTTAGTGTTAAAAGTCCTTCAATATTCCCTTCTTGTATTTGTTTGCGTATTTTAGTCGAAAAGATGTCTGAATTGCTTTCCCTTGCTTCTTCATGCCAATGCTATGTCATCGCCTACAAAATAACATAAAATGTATGAAAATTAACTAAGAAAAATATGATTAAGTAAATAATTCAAGTAATAGATACCGGATAAGTAGGTATAAAACCTACTTATCAAATATCCCCAAACTTAAACATTTGCTTGTCCTCATGCAAACACACAAATTAGACATATTCATCCTCTAGCAATGATCCACCCAAACAATGAGTCAATATGAATTCGATCAATGGCCTCAAAGGTTACAACAAATGATAACCCATGGAAAATTTCAAAACAATGTCATGTCTAAAATTTCAACAACTTTCATTAGATTCACATCTACTCTTGATCCTTTAAGTGCGTGTGTGCATCCATATGTTCAAACCCGTCATGATTTAGATTAGATCAACCAATACTCATAAAAGATTTTTAAGAATGACTTTCAAAACTTCTTATCACATCAATCACCGCTAATATAGACATAGCACAATTTTTTCTTGAGGATCACCCGGATATTTAAACTTTTAAGCACATATGAACCCTTCCCAAGTATTTCAAACATACGTATTTTCTTTTCTCTATTTAGTGAGTGCATTTTACGCTCCATCTCACTTTCCACTTTTTATTGAACGAGTGCATTTTATGCTCCATCTCGTGCCTGTGTTTATGGGGAGTGCGTGTTACGCTCCATCTCGACCCACCACAATATTCAATTATTCAATTCGGGAAGGTTCCAATAATTTTTTTCTCTTCATAAATACACCAAGATTTCCCCCAAACTTATGCGAGTGCCTAATTTTCACTTCGAATGATGCTCAAATAAGATTTCTCAAGTTACAATGGTATCTTTCATAAGCATTTAGCCAAAAAAATTCAATCTCAACTGGCTAAACAAATGGATATGTGTACAAATTTTCAAAATTTCGCAAGTAATGTGAAAATCGACTAATGAGTTAAAATATAAACTAAGCATGCTCATCAATTCTCCAAGAGTTAACAATATCAACCACCCACTTATCATCGGCCAAAATCAAATTCCATCTAAACATTGCCCAAGTAAATACTAAACATGATAAATACCCCTAAACTTAAACATTTGCGTGTCCTCAAACAAAAACACATAACAACAATGCTAAGCAATGCAACTAATCTATATGCCTACGAATCCAGCAGTAATGACAGAAACAAGTCTATTCAATCGGCCTTAGAGAAATCAAATAAACATGATAATATAGCATATCAAAACCAATCAATAACTTCTCAATCAATCATCAAATCTTAGACTGTTATCACCAATATAGTGTGTGTGTGCTCCACAACAATGTTAACTGATATAAAATCAAATTTAACACATAATAAGTCTATTCGAAGGCATCATACAGTGTAAACTCAGGAAAACCAAAAATAAGCTAGATCCAACAAAAATTAAACAATTACCAATATCAAGGGTCGACATGGAATACTTATACTTCATTTTTCATCTATGTGGGCTTTTTGCTCTTATTTCTCGTTTTATTTCTTCTTCTTCTTTTTTCTCTTTTTTTTTCCAGATACTGAGTGTGTTTTACGCTCCATCTCACGCCTGTGTTTATAGGGAGTGCATTTCACACTTCTTCTCGACCCACCACAAGACTCAATTTATCCAACCCAATATCTTTTTTTTTCTTTTTTTTAGAAGCTTATATACCCCACTTTTTCCCCCAAACTTAGGTTCTTGCCTAATTTTTCGCCTTCATTGCCTATCCTTGTCATTCTCTTATATAAACTAGCATTATCCTCTAGAGCCCCATTATGTATCAATTTAAACTTAATCAATCAACACGTTGTTTTTACTGTGTTATCCTTATTATACTAGTTTCAAACAGAAAAAGACTCAATTCATAAACAGAAATCACATCAAAGCTCTAATAGTCAGTACTATACTTGTCTATCCAATTCCAATCTCATCATCATCCAAAAACAAACTCAGAAATATCAAACAACTGGACTCATACAAGATGTACTAAATGTTATATAAACATAGTAAACTAACTACTAATTTTTCAAAATTTCAAATTTTTTTTTTCTTTTTTTTCAAGAAACTGAATGCAAAAACCAAATGTAACTATATGAACTACAATGCAACTAACTATATGCAATACGACACTAAAATGCCCCTAAACTTAAAACAAACATTGTCCTCAATGGCTAAGATAGGGAAAATTAAAAGAGAGGACTTCCCTGAAAATACAACATTTTCCCCCTTGCCTGTTAAGTCTAAAGAATAGGCCAGACACATTGGAATAAATCGGGATTCACGCTTGAGTTGGACTTGACTAACATTGCAATTAAACCACTTTTAACGCCTGGGATTTTTGAGCGGCGCGGAAATTGAAAACCAACGTGGATTGGAAATTGGGGATGGATGGGTTTAATGAGAATGGAAGTTGAAAAGGAGAAGGAGAGGTAAGGATGGTGTAATAGGGGTTGTGGAGTATTGAAAGTGTAATGGGAGTTGGAGAAGTGGAGAAGTTTAATATGTTAATGAGAATTGGCTTTGTTCAAATCTGAGACACGTTGATTAAATTCGTTCAAATACCGATATTCTTTAGTAAGCGGTCGTCCGCTAGCCATATAACTCCTCGAGTAGCGCCTACCGCCCGCTAGCAAGCAAAGATTTCTAGATCGATAAGACGCCTGCCGCTGGTATAGGCATTGTGTAATGCGATCAATTACCGTGATTGCAGTTGGTTTTTGAGATGCTAGCACGCCACGCGCTAGGTCTAGGCATTGTATAGCGAGACCCGCGCTGGAAGGATAGTAGCTGAATGAATTTTCTTTTTCTTGCCTTACCTGCGAGCATACCATTATGGATTCATTATTCGTTGAAAACTAAATATTTGAGTTAGACTATAAACTAAAATATAAAGAATAAATAAGGAAGAAAAGGTTTAGAGCTTGGGTTGCCTCCCAAGTAGCGCTAGTTTTAACGTCGTAAGCCCGACTTTTTTTGGTCAACGCTATCTAATTCCTCTTCGATACTTGAGGAACCCTCCATCCATCAGAAATAATGTAACTTTTGGTAGGTTCCCTTTTGTGATGGCTATCGAATTAAAGTCACCTAGCCTGCTTTGTTTAAATAAGTGCCCAATTGAGAATGTTGAATAACTAGGTTGTGACTCCCCCAAAATAGGTATACATCACCTATTCTGAGTTGTCAATACATGGTACGTAAACAACTACAACTTTATTATTACAACAAGAAACTGTGAGTTTGAATACAAATATTATCTTCTAGACAATATCTATACTCAAATAAATCCTCATCACATTTATTGATACATTATTTTACAAAATGGTGAGGACTACTAAACAATTCTTTCTAAAACCTTCATTCCATACCCCACTCACTTTTCGCTATATTCTCGCCTCCCGAAGAAAAAAATGGAACAAAAAAGAAAAGGGTGAGCTCAACTAGCCCAAGAAAGAATATTATGACTAAGATAATATACAACAAATTACCGTTAGTCTTCAACAGGAAAAATGTAATAGAATACAATAGACAAAAAATTTTAAATCAATATTCGCAATGAAAATAATAATTCATTAGAAGAGTTAAGTAGAGAATGCAAACTACTATCTTCTATGTATGAATTTAAAAGTTCATCGCTCTATCTTTTATCCCCTCGTAACATCAATCAATATACATCCGAATCAAATATTCATCTTTGCACTACAATGCAAAAGATATTCATCACTTGGTCATGTTCATCTAAACACTGCTCATCTTTGCACTACTACCAAAGATATTCTTCAAAACCATTCATCTTTGCACTACAAATAAAAGATATTCAATAATATCATCATTTAAGACCGAGGATGATGAAAATATTTTTAAAGAAACGAATCCAAAGAAACAAAATGACAAGGATTAAGGATTAAGGATTCGTACTTTGTTTTATCCATGTTCAAAAATACCTCAAAAATAATCATAGTGGTGTAAAATTCAAGAATGATCAAAACATGGATACAATCAAAGCTAGTATCCGTATAGATATTTTGGACAAAAAGAAGAAATTTTATTTTTTTTCAAGGAATAGTGTTAGATATCGTGAATAGTGTCGATATGTGAATAGTAACTCCAACACCAAAAGATAGAAATTTCCCAAAAAACATCTTCACGCTTCATGAATAGTACTCGTGAATAGTAACTCGTGAATAAGAACTCATGAATAGTAACTCGTGAATAGTAACTCATGAATAGTAACTCATGAATAGTAACCCGACATGGAAAAGTTCCAAATTTGATAAAAAGTTTCAACCAACATTTCAAAGATAATGATATTGAAGAAATAATATCATTTGAGAAGAAAATAACATCCCTTACCTCGAAAGATTAGTACTTCTAAATGGAATACCGTATAGTCTCAAGGAACTTGCACCGCCTAACAACAATACTCAAAGTATACTCAAAATACTCACAAGAATACGCTCGATAATATAGAGAGAAAAACTTCAGCTTACGTGTGATTTTCAATTCTAACCTAAGCACCCTATTTATAGAAAATGCTTAGAACACCAAAGCAATAAATTTAATATAATATTATTATTTATAATAAAATTTCCTATGCCAACCTTCCAAGAACTGAATTCAGCTCATTCAACCCACATGTGTAACACACCATAATGAAAAAACGTTTTTTTCTAATTTTAAATATTTTAAACATCCAAAATCAATTATTTTGAGCTTCTAACTTCAATAATTCATAATAAATAGCCCTTTCATCAGAAAATTCGAATCTCGCAAGTTTTTATAGGAAATTCAATTCTCTACAACTTTGCGAAGAAAGTTTTTCCAAATTCCAAATAGAAATTGACCAAATCCACAAACGGACAATTTTACAAAAGTGCTATAATCAAATTTCAAATAATAAATGGGGTCCACCGACATGTTTAACATGTTTTAAACATTTATTGCAACAAAAAATACTCTTCCTCCTCAGATACTCATATATCCCACATTCGTTGTAAAATATCACCATTATTATATTATTAAAATATAATAATATATTTAAATGAATTATTTTATCGTAAAAAGATAAAATTTCAATTTTCAACAATTGTCACATTAAAATTTTTCTCCATCTATATCCATATAAAATTAATATTTTCCTCATCATATGAATCAATAATTAATTATTCACAAATAATATTACAAAATCACAATATCGATAACCAGTGCGCTTCTAGAAAGAGGGGCTTTCAATAAGAATTTCTTCATTGGGCGCCAAATTAGGTGACCAAACCTCTCCTTAGATGTAACTTTTAGACATTGCCAATAATGTTATCTAATAATATTATTCAGATAATATGAATTATTGCTTCGATAATGAAAAATACCGTAATGACAATTATCAAACAACAAAGAATATAAAATATCAACGCAGCAATTATTAACTCAATAAAATAATCGAATAAGAATTACCAGAACCATTATCGAGTAGTGCCTTCTTACGTAAGAATCAATAATTGGTGCAATACCGTAAAGCATCGTATTTTAACCACCGGGTATTTTAACAAAGATTAATCTGTAATAACTACGCCGTTATTTTTAAACCACTTATATTTGTCATTTTCTTCATCCAATCGCTTTCCGTTATGGGGCCCACATTATGGTCAAGTACTGTCAGCATAAATATTCCCCGACAAAGATTTAATATTCCATTTACCAAAACGAATATTCCTCGACAACAATGAATATTTTATAATCACTTGCTTATTTTGAAGTATTTGCGTATTTTACCCCTAACTATCCACATTAATCAAATCAACCCTTACTATTTTAAAATAATAAATAGAGAAAATTAAATTTCATTAATAATAAGTTGGGGTCTTACATAGGTGCTTGTCCGTCCGTTGAGTCTATGATTAGAATGGGTCTTTGAGGCTTGGCAAGCACACTGGGCTCTTCGTCTTCTGTCTTCTCCTCCTCATCCCACCATGGCTTTACATTTGTACTAGCTCTCATGTCATAAAGAGCCTTGCCGACAACATGATTACCAAGCGGGCACGGTTTTGCAAATCTAACTGGACCCTTGATCTTTTGCGGAGAAGGAACTTGGGACACTAATAACATCGGCTCATCCTCGTTGGTACTCATAGTTAGTTCTTCACCGACCATATTTTCATTATCCCCACTTGTCTCCTCTTTTTCAACATCTCGTGTCTCATCCAGTTGTAGATTTGGCTCGGGCACTTCATCAATCTCGGAATCCTCGTCATAACACCAATTGTTTTGAGGACAGTTGTTCAAGGCTTTAAACATTTGATCCATCTGGTTCTGCAGATTTTGAATTGATATCTCTTGATTCTGAATTGACCGCTCTTGATTAATCCTCCTCTCCTCGTTTGATGCTATGAACTTGGATAATAATTCCCCCAGCCTTGAATTTTCTGTTTCAGTCTCGGAAGCCATATATTGAGGACCAATGTTTGAAGTAATGTTGAGTTGTTCCATCTGGTTTTGAAAATTAATGCTTGATATTTCTTGACTCATCATCCTCTCCTCTTGTTCTACTTTGCCCTTCAATATTACATCCCTCAGATTTGGCTTTTCTTCTTGTGGCAATGGAGGTGGACATGAAAATTCCGGTGTGAATGTTGGATTTGGAGCGTAGTATTGGTCTTCATAAGTATCGCTCTATGATGAATCCGGGTGATACCCCCAAACTTGATGATAATTAGCATATGTATAATCGTTGAGGTATTCACCACCGTGTTGTCCTGGCCCAAAACTAATGGCGCATTGATGACTCAGAAGATTACCAACGTAATAATTGCAATTAACTGCTATCCTTCGATTACGTTGGGCTGCAACAATGTCCAACCTCCTCGAAAGTGTCTCAAGCTGCGCTGATATTGCAGAAAATGCATTGAGACCATCAATCCCCAATCCCTTTGACTGAGTCATTCTCATATACGGCCATTGATTATTAAATTCCGCTATGGTACCTGAAAAGAAATAAAAATAGGAAGAGAATTAAATAAAAAGAAAAAAAATGTTTAAATTAAGACTAATTTGATTGAAGCTAATATTGGCAAAAATGTATTAACTAATTCCCCGGCAACGGCGCCAAAAACTTGTTGGGTAAAATCTAATTACGCACAACACGCAAGTATACGTGGTCAACAAGTAATAAAGTGAAAGTAAAGTATCGTTCCCACGAGGAATTATTAATACAAATCACCAAGTACTAACCCGTAACCAACTCAATCTTATTTAAACTAATGAATTTCAAATTATATAAATTAAACTACTATTAAATTCCACTAGTTAAATTAAGATCACAACTTCACTTATTGCTTCATTTAAGTTAACACACTTCTCATCAATTATTCTCTATCCCGAATTGTTAATCAAGAACACTAAAGCAGATAAAACCACCTCTCGATGCATAATACCCATACTCACTTAAATCCACAAATGATAGAATTAAGCAAGACACCCTAATTAACTAATCCACTATATCTCTATGTGAATTACAATTAAAAAGATTTAAAGCACAAGTTCTCTATAAGATTACATGCGATGTTAGGTATATCTCTATCCTAGACATAAATTATGTATTTCAACACCATGCAGAAAATACAATCACATGCTATTATGATTAGATCTAAATCTAAACTTCATCTCTCGAGTTCATATAGATTATCACGGTAATTGATGGCCAATCAATTAAACAATTAAGTCCAAATCACAATAGACAATACTCACGATAGAACATAATAATTAATAGCGAAGCATATTAAAATAAACTACACAATAAGATCTATTGTAATCTCAAACAATGAATTAGTTCATCATTATTGAATTAAAACTAAGAATCCACAATTGAATAATCATTAAAAGATAAAAATAAGAGTAGAGTAAAGAATAAATCCGTTGTCAGCAAATCTCCATCTTCCGCAAGCTCCTCCTCTTGATCTTCAATGGTCTCCAAGTTGCTTCAATCTCCCAATCTCATAAGAACTAGGGTTTTGATCTAATTTACTCTAATCTAATCTAATGGAATCCTCAAAACTAGCCTATATTTCCGTCTTTTATGTCTCTCATCATGTATGCATAGTTCTAATGGACACCCAAGCAAGTTAGGCAACTAAGAATCCTATTCTAGCTCAAATTGGACATCAAATGACCCAAATCAATTGTTTCCCCGCCACCTAGCGCGCCGCGCGCTGCCCCTAGGCCATTTTGGGCGTGGTCCGCGCTGCAGTGGCAGTGTTTCTGGTGGCCTAGCGTGCCCCTAGCGCGGTCCGAGCTACTCTATTTTCTGATGCGACGTCCTTTGGTAAAATAGACATAACTTTTGATCCGCTTAGAGTTACGAAGCTTGCCACCTATCAAATCGAAGATATCGACGTGATCTACAACTTTCATGATTTGAGAATTGACAGATGCAGATTGTATCATGGCGGAAATCGGGCTCGAAGTAGATGCTATGTAAATGGCAAGCATGATAACTCTTAACTTTGATCTTCGTTGATAAAAAGGCCATAACTCTCACATCCGAACTCCGATTGGGATGATTCAAGATGTTCCGGAAAGCTAAGAAGTAGAGCTATCATGAATTCCAAGTTCCAAGTCAAGAACATGCATCCAACGTGGTGTTAAAAGTCCTTCAATATTCCCTTCTTGAATTTATTTGCGTATTTTAGTCCAAAAGATGTCCGAATTGCTTTCCCTTGCTTCTTTATGCCAATGATATGTCATCGTCTACAAAATAACATAAAATGTATGAAAAGTAACTAAAAAACATGAGATTAAGCAAATAATTCAAGTAATAGATACCGGATAAGTAGGTATAAAACCTACTTATCAATGCTATCTGATCCATTAAGGGGACAGGATCCCACGGGTGTGAATTGCTCTGATTTATGTATCTTCCCAAAGGCGAGGTACCTGATACGTTTCTAGTCCCGAATTTTGAAAATTACAATGGATTGGGTGACCTCTACACCGATTTAAATGTCTATATAAGCGAGCTTGGATCATATGCCGAGGATGAGAATCTTCGAATACATGTAAGACACTAACTTATTATAAATAAAATCGAATTTCCTCTAATTATTATTGTGAATAATAAGGTGTTAAATTGATATAATATTTTAGTTATGGGTGAAATGTGCAAATTTTGCAAAATAAGCAAGTGGTTAGAAAATAATCATTGTTGTCGGGGAATATTCGTTTGGTCGTGGAATATTCTTGTTGTCGGGGAATATTCAATGCACAACAGTAGCGATCATTTCAGGGCCCCATAACGTAATATCTCGCTGATGAAGAAAATGACAAGTTTGAGTTGTTATAAATAATGGCGTAGTTATTACTGAATTAACATTGTTGGAATACCCGTGGTTAAAATACGATGTCTACGCTGGATGCACAGTATTGATGAATTATTGATTCTTACGTAAGAAGACACTACTCAATAATTGTTACAGTAATTACTGTTCAATATTTTATTTTAGTGATTCAATAATTGATGCGTTGATATTTTATATTATTGTTGTTTCAATAATTATCATCGCACAATATTTCTATTATCGATCAATAATTCATATTATTTGAATAATATTATTAGATAGCATTATTGGCAATGTCTAGAAAGTTCATCAATGAGAGGTTTGGTCACCTAATTGCGCACTGAAAGAAGGAGAAATTCTTATTGAAAGCCCTCTTTTTCGAGAACGACTGGTTGTCATAAAATGTGATTCATAATATTATTTGTGAATAATTAATTATTGATTCATATGATAAGGAAATATTTATTTTACGTGGATATAAATGATGGATATATTTATTTTTATGTGGATAAAAATGAAGGAATTAATGCTGAGGTGTTTTATCAGTATTTTGTCGGTGTAGAGGTATTAAAAATTATCCGTTTGTGGATTTCAGGTATTTTTTGATTGGAATTTGGAAAAACTTTCTTCTACAAAGTTGTAGATAATTCGATTTCCGGCAGAATGGACATAAAATTTGTATTTTTTTGATAAACAGTCTATTTTCTATGAATTGTTGAAGTTTCGGAAAATAAAATGATTTTTATTAAATTTATGGGTGGGACCCACTTTGGTTATCAACATGTGGGCTGCTGGAAATTTTTCGAAGGTGGTGGCTGGTCTTGGTCTAATATTGCATGCGTAGAAGAATTAGTTATAAATAATAATATTTTATTATTTTAGTCTCTTATGGCGTTCTAGCATTTTCCTATAAATAGACGCTTTGGTTAGAATTGAAAATCACGCTAGAAACAAGTTTTCTTTCTCTTTATATTGTCGAGCGTATTTTAGTGAGTATTTATATACTTTTAGAGTTGTTGTTCGGTACAAGTTTCCTTCGGCTTTCTATCCGATATTCCGATCAGAAGTATTGATATTTTGAGGTAAGGGGTGTTATATTCTTCTTAAAATGATATTTTCTTCAATATCATTATACCGAAATGTTGGTATAAATTTTTTATCAAATTTGGAAATTTTTGTGTCGGGGTTACTATTCACGTATACGACACTATTCACGAATATGACACTATTCACCAAAAAATGAAATTTTCTTCTTTTTGTCCAAGATGTCAATTATGGTTACTATCTTTGATTGTATCCATGTTTTGATCTTTATTTTTGAATTTTGCTTCAAAATTGGTATTTATGAAGTATTATTGATCTTGAATAAACTGTTATACGAATCCCTACTATTTGTCCTTCTGTCTCACTGGATTCGTTTTCTTTAAAATATTTTTCATCATCCTCAGTCCTAAATGATGATATTACTAAATATCTTTGGCCTGTAGTGCAAAGATGAATGATTAATTGATGAATATCTTTGGCCCGTAGTGCAAAGATGAACAGGTGTTGAGATGAACATGACCAACTGGTGATACAAATGAATATCTTTGGCCTGTAGTGCAAAGATGAATATTGATTAAAGATGTATATTGATTGTTGTTACAAGGATAAAATATTGATGATGGACTTTTAAATCTTAGAAGATAGTAGAACTCATTCTCTACTTGACTCTTCTAATGGATTGATGTTTCCGCTGCAGTTGTTGATCTAAAACTTGTTGTCTATTATATTTTTATCAGATTTTTCCCTGTTGAAAACTAATGATAATTTGTTGTATATTATCTTAGTCATAATATTCTTTACTGGGCTAGTTGAGCTCACCATTTTTCTTTTTGTTCCATTTTTCTTCTCAAGAGGTGAGAACATAGCAGGACCTAGTCGAGGTATGGAGTGATGGTTCTAGAAAGATGTTTTAGCAGTCCTCACTATTTCTGTAAAATAGTGTTTGAATAAATTGTAATGAGGACTTATTTGAGTGTGGATATTGTCTAGAAGACAATATTTGTATTTAAACTCACAGTATGTGTTGTCGTATTTTGCACGACAATTGTATTATTGAAGTTGTAGTTAGCTTTATGTACCATGTATTTGGCGACTCAAAATGGGTGTTGTATACCTATTTTAGGGGCGTCACAGTTGGTATCAAAGCTTAGAGATATGGTCTCTGGCGGAGATCGGGGAATAGAACTAGGAGGGGAGAGATGAGTAAATCCTTCGCTAGTGTGTCCTATCTAAGCTTATTTGTTGGTCAGTCATAATATAGGGATATTATGTGATATATTAATTTGTTTAATTAACCCTTGTTTTATGGCAGTATTTAAGAATGGCGGCTGAGAACGTTAACAATGGAGTGTATGAGACTGTGGAACAACCTTTAGTCACAAACTAGGAGAACGTACAACAGGAAGACAATATTCCTCCTGTAAACAACACTACCGAGCAAACGATGAATGATGGAATGTTTAAGAGCTTTTTGCAGTTCATGCAAAATCAGACGAGGGAGACTCGTGTACAAAATACGGGTGGAAGTGATACCAACGTCGCGATTCATCATCACAATGCCAAGCGCTTCAAGGAGTTAGGACCACCAGAATTTATTGGAAAACCGGATCCGATCAAGGCGGAAACATGGGTCAAACAAATTACCAAGATATTCGATGTCTTGGGATGCACGGAGGAACAGAAGGTTCCATTCGCCACCTTTATGTTCAGCGGTGAGGCGGACTCATCGGTGGGAGTCGTGAAGCGTACCAAAGATCTTTTCACTCAACATGTCTTGGGAAACATTTCAGAAACTATTCAATGACAAGTACTTTCCTGAAAGTATTCGTCATATGAAGGAGGTAGAGTTTATCAGATTGGAACAAAACAACATGACGGTGTCCGAGTACGAGGCGAAGTTCGCTGAGTTATCTAGGTTTGCACCTCATTTGGTAGAGAATGAGGAAGGAATGACAAGGATGTTTCTGAGAGGTCTAAAACCCGAGATTCGTCAATACCTTATCTCTCATAAATTTTCTTTGTATTCAGATGTTGTCAAAAGGGCTCAATTATTAGATCGAGATAGTGAATATGTTCAGCCGAGGGACCACAACCGAGTGGTCATACTGGGTGGATGCAAGAACATCGAGAGCGATGATAACCAACGAGGAGGGAAAAATACGAACAAAGGATGTAACCACTCAGGTGGTCATCGTGGCCATGATAATAAGAGAGGTAAGTCAAGTGGAAATTTCAGAAAGAGGAGATTCAACAATGATGGGAAGACATCAACAACAACACCAGCACCAACAACAAATTCTAGGGGAGGAGAACGACCACCAGTTAGATGTTACAAATGCGGGAAAGAGGGACATATCATTTAAATCGTCCCACAACAATCCAAAGTATGTTACAACTGTGGAAAGGAAGGCCACATAGCTCGGAATTGTTCTGTAGCAAAACCAAGTTCAACGGGGATGGTGACTCCAAGGGCTGTCCTGGATAAGTCAAAATCAGTGGTTCCTGGAAGAGCGTTTGTCGTGACTGGCCAAAACGCGAGGAACCCGAACGAGGTGATTACGAGTAAGCTAATCTTGAATTCTTGCGAAGTTTATACCTTACTAGATATCGGTTCTACCCATTCTTTTATCTCTCCTGCTTGTGCTCAACATTTAAACTTGACTCCGGAGAAATTGGACTTTGACTTATCTATTGAAACTCCATTGGGTGAAACCTTCGTTACATCTACAGTTTATAAATCTTGCATGATCCAAGTTGGCACTATCACATTACCTGTTGATCTTATCTCTTTAAAGATACTTGCTTTTGATGTGATTTTAAGAATTGATTGGTTAACCACTCATCATGCTAAAATTGATTGTTTTCGTAAGGTTGTTAGTTTTCATATTCCTAACCAACCTATCATACGAATTCAAACTACTAAACCACTAAAATCAGTCACTGTCATATCAAGCCATAAAGCTATTCGTTTATTGAAAAACGGATGCCAAACTTTCTTAGCCCATGTTATGGATTTGAACAAAGACAAGTTAGATTTGAATAATATTTCTGTTGTTAGAGAATTTCCTTATGTATTTCCTGAAGAGCTTCCCGGTCTACCCCCAGAACGTGATGTTGAATTCTTTATTGACCTTGAACCGGGTACAAAACCCATTTCTAAAACCCCATATCGAATGGCTCCTATTGAACTTCAGGAGTTAAAAGTCCAACTACAGGAATTGTTAGACATCGGTTTCATTCGACTTAGTACATCTCCTTGGGGTGCTCCTGTTTTATTCGTAAAGAAGAAAGACGAGAGTATGCGACTTTGTATTGACTACCGAGAATTAAACGATGTCACCATCAAGAATAGGTATCCGTTACCTCGCATTGATGACCTGTTCGACCAGTTTCAAGGAGCACAATTCTTTTCAAAGATCGACCTTCGTTCTGGATATCATCAGCTGAAAATTAAAACTGAGGATATTCCAAAGACTGCCTTCGAACTTCGATGACGGCATTATGAATTCTTAGTCATGTCTTTTGGATTGACTAATGCTCTAGCTGCTTTCATGGATATAATGAACCGTGTATTCAAGGAATATTTGGATCAATTCGTTGTTGTCTTTATTGATGACATCCTCATCTATTTAGCCGTGAAGATCATGAGCACCATTTGAAGCTGATACTTGAAAGGCTTTGTGAAAACAAGCTTTATGCCAAGCTGAAGAAATACGAGTTTTGGCTTGAGGAAGTAGCATTCCTTGGGCACGTGGTATCAAAACATGGAGTATCTGTTGACCCGGCGAAGATTGAAGCAGTATAAAGTTGGGAGCAACCGAAGTCGGTGACCGAAGTGCGTAGCTTTCTGGGCTTAGCTGGTTATTATCGAAGATTCGTGGAAGGATTTTCTCGAATCGCTACTCCATTAACTCAGCTGACTCAGAAAGATTCAAAATTCGTAGGGAGCGAGGAATGCGAGAAGAGTTTCCAAGAGCTCAAGAGGAGACTCATTTCGGCATCTGTTCTGGCAATACCATCTGGTTCAGATGGATTTGTTATATACAGCGATGCTTCAGGCAAAGGGTTAGGATATGTTCTCATGCAACATGGGAAAGTCATAGCCTATGCCTCACGACAACTCAAAGAATATGAGAGGAATTATCCTACTTATGATCTAGAGTTGGCAGCAGTCGTTTTCACGTTGATAATCTGGAGACACTACCTGTATGGGGAGAAAGTGGAGATCTATACGGATCATAAAAGCCTCAAATATTTTTTCACCCAAAAAACTCAACATTCGGCAACAACTTTGGCTCGAGCTGTTGAAAGATTACGATCACACTATTCAATATCATCCTGGAAAAGTGAACGTAGTAGCGGACGCATTGAGTAGAAGATCATATGCGAGTACGAGTGCGATATTGTCAATGCAAAGGCCCATTCTATATGACTTGCAAAGGATGGAGGTAGAATTAAAGACTCCAGGGACCCACATGATGATGGTGAATATACGAGTAGAATTGAATTTAATCTATAAAGTTAAAGCTGCTCAAGCTACGGACCTGGAGCTGATACGTATGAAGAAGAAAGTGCAAGAAGGAGCTATTCCAGAAGCAAGAATCGATGAATAAGGAATACTTAGATTCATCTCCAGTCTTTGTGTTCCTAACGATTCTGGCTTGAAGCATAGAATCATGATGGAGGCACACAACACACCGTTCGCAATCTATCATGGGAGTACCAAAATGTATCATGATATTCGACATACATTTTGGTGGAACAATATGAAGAGAGAGATCGTAGAGTTTATCTCGAGGTGTTTAACTTGTTAACGTGTAAAGGCGGAGCATCAAGTGCAAAAGGGTCCATTACAACCACTTGAGATTCCGAAATGGAAGTTGGAACACATTACTATGGATTTTGTTACAGGTCTTCCAAAAGTTTCTCAAGGCATAGATGCTATTTGGGTTATTGTTGATAGATTAACCAAGTCTGCCCATTTCTTGCCTATACGTGAGACTTATTCCCTTGAACGTCATGCTCGTATGTACGTGAATGAGATTGTGCGATTGCATGGCATGCCAGTATCCATAGTTTCGGATCGTGACCCAAGATTCACTTCAAGATTTTGGGTTAGCTTGCAGAAAGCTATTGGCACGGATTTACGATTCAGCTTGGCATACCATCCTCAAACGGACGGGCAATCAGAGAGGACTATTCAAACTCATGAAGATCTATTAAGACTTTGTGTCCTAGATTTTAAAGGAAGTTGGGATAAGTACTTGCCACTGGTGGAATTCTTCTACAACAATAGTTATCAGGCAAGTATAGGTGTGGCTC
The DNA here is from genome assembly GCA_020205615.1 of Panax quinquefolius. Classification (NCBI taxonomy): domain Eukaryota; kingdom Viridiplantae; phylum Streptophyta; class Magnoliopsida; order Apiales; family Araliaceae; genus Panax; species Panax quinquefolius. Next base: position 46,433,307 of record CM035166.1, read on the forward strand.
CATTTGAAGCATTGTATGGACGAAAGTGTCGCTCTCCAGTATGCTGGGACGAGGTGGGAGAAGCAACGTTGTTTGGATAAGAGTTAGTATGCATGACTACAAAAAAGATCCAAATGATTCGACAACGTATTCAAACCTCACAAGATCGACAAAAGAGTTATATTGATCTTCATCGAAAGGACGTGGAATTTAATATTGGGGATCATGTATTGTTACATGTTGCTCCATGGAAGGGAGTTACAAGATTTGGAAAGAGAGGAAAGCTCAATCCACGATTTGTTGGTCCATTTGAGATTCTTGACCGAATAGGAAATGTGGCCTATAGACTCGCATTACCTCCAAGTATGTCTCGTGTACATAATATTTTTCACATATCCATGCTTCGTAAATATGTGAAAGACCCGAACCATATTATTGCGTTAGAACCAGACGAGATAACCGAAGATTTAACATACGAAGAAGTACCTGTTAAGATCTTAGATAGGAAAGAGCATGTCCTACGCACCAAGGTTATACCACAAGTTAAGGTTTTATGGAGAAACCATGCTATTGAAGAGATGACCTGGGAGTTGGAATCAGAAATGAAAGGGAGGTATCCTCACCTTTTCGAAAAACCAGGTACGTATGTCAATTTTGAGAACGAAATTTCATAAGGAGGGGAGGTTGTAAGACCCCAACTTATTATAAATAAAATCGAATTTCCTCTAATTATTATTGTGAATAATAAGGTGTTAAATTGATATAATATTTTGGTTATGGGTGAAATGTGCAAATTTTGAAAAATAAGCAAGTGGTTATAAAATAATCATTGTTGTCGGGGAATATTCATTTGGTCGTGGAATATTCTTGTTGTCAGGGAATATTCGTACGATGGCGCAGTCATTTGTGGGCCCCATAAAAGAATAATTGTCGGATGAAGAAAACGACAAGTTTGAATTGTTATAAATAACGACGTAGTTATTCACGAATTAACATCGTTGTTAGAATACGGTGGTTAAAATACGATGTCTGGCGTGGATGCACAAAGTGATGATGAATTATTGATTCTTACGTGAAGAAGACACTACTCAATAATTGTTACAGTAATTACTGTTCAATATTTTGTTTTATTGATTCAATAATTGTTGCGTTGATATTTTATATTATTGTTGTTTCAATAATTATCACTGCACAGTATTTTCTATTATCAGATCAATAATTCATATTATTTGAATTATATTTTTAGATAGCATTATTTGCAATGTCTAGAAAGTTCTGTCAAGGAGAGGTTTGATCACGTAATTACGCGCCAGTAAGGAGAAATTCTTATTGGAAAGCCCCCTCTTTCTTGGGAACGGCCTGGTTGTCATAAATGTGATTCTGTAATATTATTTGTGAATAATTAATTATTGATTCATATGATAAGGAAATATTTATTTTATGTGGATATAAGTGATGGATATATTTATTTTTATGTGGATAAAAATGAAGGAATTAATGCTGAGATATTTTATCAGTATTTTGTCGGTGTAGAGGTATTAAAAATTATCCGTTTGTGGATTTCAGGTATTTTTTGATTGGATTTTGGAAAAACTTTCTTCTACAAAGTTGTAGACAATTCGATTTCAGGTAGAATGGACATAAAATTCGTATTTTTCTGATAAACGGTCTATTTTCTATGAATTGTTGATATTTTGGAAAATAAAATGATTTTTATTAAATTTATGGGTGGGACCCACTTTGGTTATCAACATGTGGGCTGCTGGAAATTTTTCGAAGGTGGTGGCTGGTCTTGGTCTAATATTGCATGCGTAGAAGAATTGGTTATCAATAATAATATTTTATTATTTTAGTCTCCTATGGCATTCTAGAATTTTCCTATAATAGGCGCTTAGGTTAGAATTGAAAATCACACCAGAAACAGGTTTTCTTTCTCTCTATATTGTCGAGCGTATTTTAGTGATTATTTATATACTTTTAGAGTTGTTGTTGATACAAAGTTTCCTTGACTTTCTATCCGATATTCCATCGTAAGTAATGATATTTTGAGGTAAGGGGTGTTATATTCTTCTTAAAATGATATTTTCTTCAATATCATTATACCGAAATGTTGGTATAAATTTTTATCAAATTTGGAATTTTTTGTGTCGGGGTTACTATTCACGTATATGGCACTATTCACAAATATGACACTATTCACCGAAAAATGAAATTTTCTTCTTTTTGTCCAAGATGTCAATTATGGTTACTATCTTTGATTGTATCCATGTTTTGATCTTTATTTTTGAATTTTGCTTCAAAATTGGTATTTATGAAGTATTATTGATCTTGGATAAACTGTTATACGAATCCCTACTATTTGTCCTTCTGTCTCACTACATTCGTTTTCTTTAAAATATTTTTATCATCCTCAGTCCTAAATGATGATATTACTGAATATCTTTGGCCTGTAGTGCAAAGATGAATGATTAATCGATGAATATCTTTGGCCGTAGTGCAAAGATGAGCAGTGTTGAGATGAACATGACCAACTGGTGATACAAATGAATATTTTTGGCCTGTAGTGCAAAGATGAATATTGATTAAAGATGTATATTGATTGTTGTTACAGGGATAAAATATTGATGATGGACTTTTAAATCTTAGAAGATAGTAGAACTCATTCTCTACTTGACTTTTCTAATGGATTGCTGTTTCCGCTGCAGTTGTTAATCTAAAACTTGTTGTCTATTATATTTTTATCAGATTTTTCCCTGTTGAAAACTAATGATAATTTGTTTTATATTATCTTAGTCATAATATTCTTTACTGGGCTAGTTGAGCTCACCATTTTCTTTTTTGTTCCATTTTTCTTCTCAAGAGGTGAGAACATAGCAGGACCTTATCGGGGTATGGAGTAATGGTTTTAGAAAGATGTTTTAGCAGTCCTCACTATTTCTGTAAAATAATGTTTGAATAAATTGTAATGAGGACTTATTTGAATGTGGATATTGTCTAGAAGACAATATTTGTATTTAAACTCACAGTATGTGTTGTCGTATTTTGCACGACAATTGTATTATTGAAGTTGTAGTTTGCTTTATGTACCATGTATTTGGCGACTCAGAATGGGTGTTGTATACCTATTTTGGGGGCGTCACAATACAGTTGTTACAGAAGAGCCTTACTGGTGAAGCTCGAACATGGTATGCCTAGATTGATAATTCCAAGGTCCATGGTTGGGAAGATTTAGCCCATGCGTTCCTTAACTAATATAGCTTCCAATCCCAAATGGCCCCTGATCGCTACAAAGTGACCAAAGTTAAGAAATTGAGTAATGAGTCGTTCATGGAATACATGCAGAGGTGGAGGCGCATAGCCGCCCAAGTTAGCCCACCAATGGATGAAGGTGAGATGGTGATAACTTTAATTAACATCTAAGAAGCCTTATATTATGTGAGAGTCTTATCGGGGATAGGCAAACCATTTTCTGAAATGATAAAACATGGGGAAATGGCAGAGATGAGTTTGAAATCCAAAAAGATCAAAGACCTCACTGCCTTGGATGCAATGGCAGAACATATACAATCAGGAAATTACTCGAGCACTGTAACGCCCCAAAATTCGGTCTATTCTCACACCCGGATTTCGTACATCACGGTTCCATCTCCTTCCAAGCATACATCATTTATAGCTAAATACAACATCATACATTCTCAAATCACAGGTTCTAATAACTTATAACCTCGTTCATTACAAATAATGATAATTACATTATTTTTTACATCTTACATGAGTGAATTTCATCCGCCACCAAGGATACATTACAGTTTATTAATCTATTTTATAGTTCAATTAAACTATTCTACATTACAAGTCTTGGCTTGATCTTCACGCTCATTCATATACTGAAAATACTTCTTCTAGATACCAGTCAACTTGATCTTTACGGGATCCTTAAGTTCTTCTACTCGTACACTGAAAATGTGACAACCCAAAAATTTAAAAGATCTTGAATGATTAAATTAAATGTTAAAGAATAAAACCTAGAGTGAAAATAGAGGAACGATTTAATTTTTTTAGAGAAAAACCTATATGGTTTGCTATTTGAATAGAATTGAGAAAATAAGGGTTAAAAAAAATTTGAAACCTAGAATGAAATTTTATTTGGAAGTATGTTAAGAATAAGGTATTATGTTACCTTTAACTTTATGTGAATAAATTATGGGAATGATTGAAGTTTTGAAAAGAAATAAAGAAATAGATTATGAATGTGGGAAATTTATTAAGGAAATAAAATTCAAGTGAAGAGATATTATAAGGATAAAGCGAATGTGTATATGTATATATATATATATATATATATATATATATATATATATATATATTTTAGTGATGTGCTATATATTTTAGCGGGAGGAATGATAATGATAAATACTTTGTGAATGTGTGAGTAAATGAATATGAATATTATATGTTTGTTTTTATTTGTTTATTATATAAACAAATAAAAGAAATTAATGTAACCTAATTATATATTAGGAATAAAAATTGAATAACTTAAGGGTTATAGGGCGGGAGAATATTAGTATATAAAATATATAACGATTCTAAGAGATTTATTTTATACATCTCAATTAATTAATTTTATAACCTAATTATAGCAAGTCTAATTAGGTTAAGAAATTAAATGTACATGAATAAGGATTTAAATTATAATTGAAGTGAATGGAAACCCTAATTAAATAATTAGGGAAAGATAATATTAAAAATATTGGACCTAATCTATTTTGATGGCCCAAATATTTTTATTAGAAAGCTCAAAAGACTTAAGGGGTAGGCCCAATCAAATTAGTTAGAGGCCCAAGAAATAAATTTGAAAAGCCCAAAATTTAATCCAAGTATGGAAGGACATAATGGTCATTTGTTAATTAAAATTAAAGCAATTAAAGAAAACAATATTTAGTGGAGCATAGAAGGCCACTTGGCCGATTTTGTAGGAAGAGAAAAGGAGAGGAAAAGGGTGGATGCACATCACCTATTACAAACACCACATGTTTCAAAGATATTACACCAACTAAGCTAGGTGTCATTCCTTTTATGGAGCCACAACATTTAGTTAGATTAGTATGTAATATGGTAATGATTAAGGAGAGAGGAGATAAGATGTTGGGAGAAATAACTATACAATATTTTTTACCAACAAAAATCTAATTATTTCTCTTTCATCTTTTATGTTAGTTCACTTATCTCACTTTCTATTTTTATCTAACAAAGCAATGATAGAGAGAGAAGGAGAGAGAGAGAATTCAGTGGGGAAGAGGAGGAGATGAAGAGGGAGTTTCACCATTGATGCACCCTAGGTTTATCTCATACTTTGAAAGAGAAAGAAAATGTGATCATGATCAAAGGTATAATCCTAAACTAATTTATATATTTTAGTTGGATTATTATAAATAAAAACTTGAATCTATGATTATAAACTCAAATGCTTTGTATCTACTTGTTGATGAGTGTTTCATGTTTAGATATTGTGACAACCCCAAAATAGGTCCATTCCATCCAACCCATTCTGAGTTGCCAAATACATGGTACAGAAAATAACTACAACTTTATTACAACAATTGTCGTGCAAAATACAACAACACATATGCTGTGAGTTTGGATACAAATATATACCAACTGTAACTCTCGACACCAACTTTGGACAGCACCTCACAATGACACCTTACATAAAGGTATAGTCATAAACTTTTTTAGAAATTAGAATATTTGGGAAGTGCTCAAGGAAACCTTCGTACATGGGAGGCCATGCTTTTAGGTTATGATAGATATCATATGGCCACATAATTATCCTTGGTTGACCCAATAGACCCCAAAGAAAAACGAGAAGATTACTATCATATTCTTCCCAATGGTGTGTCTTCTCTTGACATATCATTATCTCCACCGTCTCTAATTGAGAATTATACTTCAACCAAACTCCAAGATTATATAGGTAGTGTTCGTATATATACTCAGCAAGTGGATGAGCACATCCCTGTCTTATGATGATACGAGGTTGTATGTCCTTAGACAACTTGTATGATAGTGGCAAAACACCCTTCCAACGTTGGGTTTGCCTCACCCTAGTTGATTCACCAAATATAACTACTAAATGATGACCACCGCTCTTCCCCCTCACACCCCCACTCTAATTCCAACACTACACTCAGACACTTCGAAAGGAATTGTGAAGAAAAGGGTGAGCACAACTAGCTCAAGAAAGAATATTATGACTAAAGATAAATAATTTATCAATAGTCTTCATCAGTAATAAATCAGAGATTTAGAACATATGGTAGATGATAAAACTTTTCAACCATAGTTGCAGTGGAACGAGCAATCCATTAGAAGAGTCAAATAGACCATAAAATCTATTATCTTCTCCATGTTAAAAGTCCATCAACAATGTTTTATCCCTGTAACATTAATCAATAATTCCTGTCCACAATCACGTGTATAACCCATAATCGTAATTGTAGTTCTAAATTCCTTTCCTCATCCAGGACAAAGTTAATTTTCATCACCTGAAACATCAAAGATAATGGTTATACCAAATCACAGTTCCAAATCATAATCGTACTGATAAATTCATCTTTGCACTACGGGCTAAAGATATTCATCAACAGTTCATCTTTGCACTACTGGCCAAAGATATTCAACAACATGTCATCTTTGCACTATAGGCCAAAGTATTCAACAACAGGTCATCTTTGTAGTACAGGACAAGGATATTCATCAATAATTCATCTTTGCACTACATGCCAAAGATATTCCTCAACAGTTCATATTTGCACTACATGCCAAATATATTAATATCTCAAAGAAATATATAATCATTTCAAAATTTATATAAACAATAGTTATAACCATGTTGATCAATTCACCTTTGCACTTAAGCTAAAGATATTCAATTATAAATTCAGTGGTCATGATCATACCAGTCATAATTCAACTTTTCACTACTGGCCAAAGAGAACCCTATTCATGATCATACCAATAATCTACCCATCTTTACACTCCAGTGAAAGAGAATTTCAACATCAGGGTTATAAAAATGTTATATATGATAATAAAATCAATTTAATCAATACATAGTTTTAATCTCCTAAGTAATATTCATAAATCACCTATAATTTGGTTAGAAAAAGAAACCAATTTTGTACTGAATAGTACCCGTAAATAGTAACTCATGAATAGTAACTCGTGAATAGTAACTCATGAATAGTAACTCGTGAATAGTAAATCGTGAATAGTAACTTGTGAATAGTAACTCATGAATAGTAATTCGTGAATAGTAACTCATGAATAGTAACTCATGAATAGTAACTCATGAATAGTAACCCTGACATGAAAAAGTTCCAAATTTGATAAAAAGTTCCAACCAATATTTCGGCATAATGATATTGAAGAAATAATATCATTTGAGAAGAAAATAACATCCCTTACAATCCCTTAAAATCCCTTACTATTCCTTATCTCAAAAGAGTAGTACTTCTGACTGGAATAACGCTGAACGAACTTTGTGAGACCCCAAATTTTATGAAATAAAAGTGTTCAATTTTTCTATTTTGGTGAATAGTTAAATTGATAAAAGTTTAAAGTTAAGGATCATATTTGAAAATTTTTCAAAGTAGACAAGTTGTCATAAAATACCCGGTTACTATTCACGAGTTACTATTCACGGGTTACTATTCACCAAAATTACTATTCACTCTAGTATTGTTCACTCTAGTATTTGGGACACTTTTTGTGTCGGAGTTACTATTCACGAGTTACTATTCACGGGTTACTATTCACCGAAATTACTATTCACTCTAGTATTGTTCACTCGAGTATTTGGGACACTTTTTGTGTCAGAGTACTATTCACGAGTTACTATTCACGAATTACTATTTATGAGTTACTATTCACCCGAACAAAATATTTTATGAAAATAACGACGGAGGTTTTACCGTTAAAACTGTTGAACTACTTTCATTAGTAAAAGAAATGCGATGTCTGGCGTTGTTGCGTAGTAGCACACGGTATTGATTATTGATATTTATGTAAGAAGTCGATTCGGTTTGACTCAATTATTATCGATTATTAATATGAATTATTATAGCGATAATGACGTTTTGTTTTAATTATTATAGTGATAATGACATGTTTGGTGGGAGGGAACATCGATAATGACGTTTTATTTTATTAAGTAATAAAATAGAAGTCTTTTATATAAAATAGAATACTTTATTAAAGTTATTTTATAAATAGAATATATTATATTTTATTATGCATAGTGTTGCATAGTGTTTGCATAGTAAAAAAATTTTTATATAAATAGAATATATGATATTTTATTTAAAATATTTTGCTTTAAATATGGACCGTAAGATTAAAGTAAATCAATCTGGACCGTTCATGGATTAATTACTATGCATTCTATTTTCCTATAAATAGAAGCTCATTCCTTCATTATTTTCTTACGAATTCATTAAAACTCTAGAGAGAGAAACTATAGAGAGAAAGAAGAAAAGTATTCTGCTACTTCACTTTTCCAATATTCCGTTCTTCTAAGGTAAGGGATATTATTTGTTGTACCCGTAAGGGGTGTTATTCTTTCTTATTCATGAAGAGAACTTCTGTTATTCCATTCATTATTATTACATTTGGAATAACTTTTGTAAAAAGTGGCATACCCTATACATAACTTTTGTGTACGCTGGCATACCCTATACTTGGTGAAATCCTTATATTATTCCATTCTTATTTATTACATTGGAATAACTTTTGTATCTGTGAATCCCCCTATACTTGGTGATCTTCTTCATTATTCCATTCTTTATTATTACATTGGAATATCACATGCATGTGTTTTACATTTGGACTCAGTTCCATTGTTTATTATTTCGCATTTATTATTACATTGGAATATCACATACGTGTGTTTTTACAGGACTGGTTCCATTGTTTATTATTATTCATTTATTATTACATTGGATCATCCTGTCGGTGTGAATTTCACGACTGGTTCCGTTATTATTATTACATTGGAATAACTTTATCTATCTGGCACCGCATGTATGGTGATTTCTTTTGTTATTCCATTCTTTATTATACCCGGTTGGTTAAAAATTTGACTTCTATACTCCATGAAATTAGTAGAATATCCTTGATATTTGCGTTTCATCCAAATATCTTTTCATGGAAATATTCTTGACCATTCTTGAATTTTACTCTACAAAAGCGGATTCTTGTTGACAATTTGGGCGTTAATAAATCCTAGAAAATTAATTCTTGAACTTGTTTTATTGAATTCTTATATCATTGTCCTCATCCTCATGTTTATATTATGTTGAAAGTTATCTTTGGCTTACGTGCATAGATGAACTTAGTATGATTATGACCGAGGTTCATTCGGTATAATCATGGCTTGATATAAATGATGTGACAAAAGTCCTCGATGGCACCAATGCGATGATGGATAGTTTTTGGTATGATTATGACCGAGGGTGATTCGGTATAGTCATGACCATTGATAATTTGATGAAAATCCTTGACCGTGGTACAGGGATGATTAGATATTGTGGTTTATTCATTAAACTGAGTCTTAGTGATAAAAATTGATGAAAACCTTTTAAAACCTAAAAGATAGTAGACTTTATTTTCTACTTGACTCTTTTAATGGATTGCACATTCCGCTACAGTTAAACTGGTTGTCTATTGTATTTTATCAGTTTAACACTGTTGAAGGCTAATGATAGTTTATTCTGCATTATCTTAGTCATAATATTTCTTATTGGGCTAGTTGAGCTCACCCTTTCTTTCACTTTGTTCTCTTGAAAAATGAGAATATAGCCGGACGAGACGGGGAAAAGAGTGATGGTCCCGAAGATAGCATTAGTAGTCCTCACTATTCTGTTAAACAATGTGACAATAAATATAATGAGGACTCCTTGAGTATGGATATTGTCTAAATGACAATATTCCTATTAGAACTCTCAGTTTATGTATTGTCGTATGTTACACGACAGATGTATAATTAAGTTTGTATTTGAATTTATGTACCATGTAAGTGGCGACCCAAGATGGGTGACGTATACCTAATTTTGGGGGCGTCACAGTTGGTATCAGAGCTTAGGGATATGATCCCTGGCTAAGATGTGAGATAAGAACTTGGAGGAGAAGCGGGAATTCCTTCGCTAGTATGACCTACTAAATTTATTTGGTATTTAATTGGTCGGTTCGGTATAGGGATAATATGTGATATTTTAATTAACCCTTGTTTTGTGGCGGTGTTTGAGAATGACATCCGAAAATCTTTGAGATAAGCAATGAAGCACATGAGAGTGTTGATTCATTTCAAACAAAAGGTAACGACCAACAATCGATAATAATAATCATCTTTGGTGGCAACGGCTATCAAAACAATGATAACCATCGTGGGGGAAATTATCATGCTAAGAATGGTAACCACTTCGGTGGTAATCATGGCAAAGATAATAGAAGTGGAAATTGGAAGAAGAGTTAGCTCAATTTTGTTGTACACCAAAGTCAAGTCTAGCTGGGACGGTGGCACCAAAGGTGGATATGGACAAAACAAAGTCGTTGGTTTTAGGAAGTGCATTTTCATGACTTCTCAAAAGCGAGTAAACCGAACGAAGTTAGCACGGGTTAGTTAATTATAAATTGCGAAGTCTATACCTTATAAGATCTGGGTTCTACCCATTATTTTATCTCTCTTGCTTGCGTTCAACGTTTAAATTTGACTCAGGAGAAGTTAGACTTTGACTTATTGGTTGAAACTTCGTTAGTAGGAGCCTTACCGTTCTGCTTACTATTTTTAAATCTTGTTTGATTCAAATAAACACTTTCACGTTACACTGTCGATCTTATCTCTTTGAAAATACTTGCCTTTGAGGTAATTTTTGAAAATGATTGATTAACTACTCGTTATTCTTTTGTAAGGTTGTTAGCTTTCATATTCCTAACCAACTTTATTATGCGAATTCAAAGTAACCAAACCCTAAAGTTAATCACTGTTATATCAAGCCATAAGTAAAGAGCCCCGATCCTTTCGTTGTTGACTTCCTTGTGTGGAATGCACCGAAGCCAGACTTTCTGTAGGCGAAGTCGTTACTGAAGATGGCAAGTTGATAGGTATCATTGTGAGGTCTTATCCGGTTAAGGGATAGAAGTCACAGTTGGTATTAATGTGACGTCTTATTCAAGTCTTGGACGAGTAATGTGATTTTGAATGATATTTCTATCATTAATAAATTTCTTGGACGTATTCTTGAAGATTTTCTAGCCTACCTTAGGCGTGAAATCGAATTTTGTATTGACCCCGATCTGAAAACCCATTTCTTAAACCCTCAAATATTTCTTCAACTAAAAGGATCATTTTATGAGGATTATGATGAAAGTCATAATAAAAGCATTGGACTAATGAAAATCATGGGTATATGAAGTATTAGTAAGTGTTATGATGAGTTATGTTGGTTATTATGTGAAAACATGAAAGTTTCTTAGAAATCACAAAGAGTTGAAAATCGATTTTGGTGAAAAAGCGTAACATGAAATTCAATTGACCATATCTCCTATTATATTTTGCATTTTTGAATGTGGTCAAGTCCTAGAGTTAGATCTATGAGTTACCTAACTAATCCAAGTGGAATTACTGGAAAAGGTGTTGTAGATTTTTGTGTGGACTGATTTTAGCAAAGGAGTGCAAAGCTGCAAAAAAAAAAAAAAGGCTATTTGCCATGATTTTTAGAGGGCTGTTTCGGCCACTTAAATTATGAGAAAAATTCTGGCCTTTTGGGACATGAAGGTATATGTTATAAAGTACCTCCTGTCCAAAAATGAGCTCATTCGACTTAAAATGAGCAAGTTATGACTATTTCAATATTTAGGTTTTTCCGACAAAAATGCTATAACGAGAGTTCTATAACTCAGATGACCATGAAATTTAAACTGGAAGCTCACATTAACATGTGTAAGATTCTGCCAAGATTTGGGAATTTTGGAGTTAAACTTGAGGTAGCTAATTTCTTAAGGAATTAATTAGAAATTGATTTTTGAAAAATAGTAAATGAATTTTAAAAATTAGAGAAAAATATATTTTCATTATGGGACTATATTATGCTAAATCCCAGAAAAGAAATATTTTTGGGACTAATTTGGTATTTTTCATGAAAATAGTTTAATTCTGAACATATGAGTTAAATATGTTATGTGAAGTAACAAAGTTGAAAATAGGATTTTATGGCTAGAGAATCCTATATAGAGTATATGCATATTTTTTTTGATTAGGGATTTGATCATTGGTGATGATATCTTATGAGTATGGCATTTTGAATGATTAAATGCATTATATGGTAAAAAGCATAAACAATTGAAATAAATTGTTTATAAATTTAAGAAGTGATTAAAATATTGTTATAATATTAATGTTATTAGATTATGAGATTATTAAGTGATTGATAACATGAGGATATTCTTGAATCTGGATAAATTATATTATAAATGTTTAATATTTATCTTTATCTCATTTGATTGATTCTTTATATCATTATCCTCATGTTTATATTATGTTGAAAGTCATCTACATGGCACATAGTGCATAGATGGACTTGGTATGATTATGACCGGGATTGTTCGGTATAATCATAACCGTAATTGAAAACACGATTATCTTTGGTAGTAGTGCATGGATAATTTGTGGTCGTGATACTAATGAATACTGCGATTATCTTTGGTAGTAGTGCATGGATAATTTGTGGTCGTGATACTAATGAATACACAATTATCTTTGGTAGTAGTGCATGGATAATTTGTGGTCGTGATACTAATGAATACGATTATCTTTGGTAGTAGTGCATGGATAATTTGTGGTCGTGATACTAATGAAAACACGATTATCTTTGGTAGTAGTGCATGGATAATTTGTGGTCGTGATACTAATGAATACCGATTATCTTTGGTAGTAGTGCATGGATAATTTGTGTGGTCGTGATACTAATGAATACACAATTATCTTTGGTAGTAGTGCATGGATAATTTGTGGTCGTGATACTAATGAATACACGATTATCTTTAGGCGTAGTGCATGGATAATTTGTGGTCGTGATATCTAATGAATACACAATTATCTTTGGTAGTAGTGCATGGATAATTTGTGGTCGTGATACTAATGAATACACGATTATCTTTGGTAGTAGTGCATGGATAATTTGTGGTCGTGATATTAATGAATACACAATTATCTTTGGTAGTAGTGCGGGGATAATTTGTGGTCGTGATACTAATGAATACGATTATCTTTGGCCGTAGTGCATGGATAATTTGTGGTCGTGATACTAATGAATACACGATTATCTTTGGTAGTAGTGCATGGATAATTAAATGGTCGTGATACTAATGAATATCCTTGGCACGTAGTGCGGGGATGATTCGATGATGTGGATTAATTATTGAAATTTGAGTCTCGTGAATGAAATATTAATTCATGGATGTGTTCAAAGTCATCTATGGCTTACGTGCATAGATGGACTTGGTATGATTATGACCAGGGATTATTCGGTATAATCATGATCGTAATTGAAAACACAATTATCCTTGGCCCGTAGTGCATGGATAATTCATGGTCGTGATACTATTTAAGTGAGTCTCAGCATTATTGGTTTTACAGTTGTATATCTTTGGCTTATAGTGCAAAGATGAATTGTTAATGAATATCTTTGGCAGGATTGCAAAGATGAATTTAATGTTTTCAACGATAAAGGTATTCAAGGTATCTCCACCTCTTTATCATACCAGGTACGTACTCTAATTTCGAGGGCGAAATTCCATAAGGAGGGGAGATTGTGAGACCCCAAATTTTATGAAATAAAAGTGTTCAATTTTTCTATTTTGGTGAATAGTTAAATTGATAAAAGTTTAAAGTTAAGGATCATATTTGAAAATTTTTCAAAGTAGACAAGTTGTCATAAAATACCCGGTTACTATTCACGAGTTACTATTCACGGGTTACTATTCACCAAAATTACTATTCACTCTAGTATTGTTCACTCTAGTATTTGGGACACTTTTTGTGTCAGAGTTACTATTCACGAGTTACTATTCACGGGTTACTATTCACCGAAATTACTATTCACTCTAGTATTGTTCACTCGAGTATTTGGGACACTTTTTGTGTCAGAGTACTATTCATGAGTTACTATTCACGAATTACTATTTATGAGTTACTATTCACCCGAACAAAATATTTTATGAAAATAACGGCGGAGGTTTCTGGTTAAAACTGTTGAACTACTCGGTAGTAAAAAATCTGATGTCGGCGTTGTTGCGTAGTAGCAGCACGGTATTGATTATTGATATTTATGTAAGAAGTCGGTCGGTTTGATTCAATTATTATCGATTATTAATATGAATTATTATAGCGATAATGACGTTTTGTTTTAATTATTATAGTGATAATGAAACATCTTGGTGGGATATAAATCGATAATGACGTTTTATTTTATTAAGTAATAAAAGCGAAACATCTTTTTTTATATAAAATAGAATACTTTATTAAAGTTATTTTATAAATAGAATATATTATATTTTATTATGCATAGTGTTTGCATAGTAAAATATTTTTATATAAATAGAATATATGATATTTTATTTAAAAGATTTTGCTTTAAATATGGATAGTAAGATTAAAGTAAATCAATCTGGATAGTTCATGGATTAATTACTATGCATTCTATTTTTCTATAAATAGAAGCTCATTCCTTCATTATTTTCTTACGAATTCATTTGAATTCATTACAACTTATAGAGAGAGAAACTATAGAGAAAAAGAAAAAAAAAGTATACGCTACTTCACTTTTTTGATATTCCGTTCTTCTAAGGTAAGGGATATTATTTGTTGTACCGTAAAGGTGTTATTCTTTCTTATTCATGAAGAGAACTTACATTATTCCATTCATTATTATTACATTGGAATAACTTTTGTAAAAGTGGCATACCCTATACATAACTTTACGTATCATGGCGTACCTATACTTGGTGAAATCCTTATATTATTCCATTCTTATTTATTACATTGGAATAACTTTTGTATCTGTGAATCCCCTATACTTGGTGATCTTCTTACATTATTCCATTCTTTATTATTACATTTGGAATATCACATGCGTGTGTTTTACAGGACTGGTTCCATTGTTTATTATTCGCATTTATTATTACATTTGGAATATCCAATGCATGTGTTTTACAGGACACAGTTCCATTGTTTATTATTATTCAGCATTTATTATTACATTGGATCATCACAGCCGGTTGTGAATTTCACGACTGGTTCCGTTATTATTATTACATTGGAATAACTTTTGTCTGTCTGAAACTGCATGTGCGTGGTGATTTCTTTTATTATTCCATTCTTTATTATACCCGGTTGGTTAAAACTTTGACTTATATACTCCATGAAATTAGTAGAATATCCTTGATATTTGCGTTTCATCGATATCTTTTCATGGAAATATTCTTGACCATTCTTGAATTTTACTCTACAAAAAGCAGTATCTTGTTGACAATTTGGGCGTTAATAAATCCTAGAAAATTAATTCTTGAACTTGTTTTATTGAATTCTTATATCATTGTCATCATCCTCATGTTTATATTATGTTGAAAGTTATCTTTGGCTTACGTGCATAGATGAACTTAGTATGATTATGACCAGGTTCATTCGGTATAATCATGGCTTGATATAAATGATGTGACAAAAGTCCTCGATTGGCTTTGTAATGCGATGATGGATAGTTTTTGGTATGATTATGACCGAGGGTGATTCGGTATAGTCATGACCATTGATAATTTGATGAAAATCCTTGGCCAGTAGTACGGGGATGATTAGATATTGTGGTTTATTCATTAAAAGCGAGTCTTAGTGATAAAAATTGATGAAAACCTTTTAAAACCTAAAAGATAGTAGACTTTATTTTCTACTTGACTCTTTTAATGGATTGCACATTCCATTGCTGATTAAACTGGTTTGTCTATTGTATTTTATCGGTTTAACATCTTTGTTGAAAAGGCTAATGATAATTTATTACGCATTATCTTAGTCATAATATTTCTTCTTGGGCTAGTTGAGCTCACCTTTTCTTTCACTTTGTTCTCTTGAGAAAAATGAGAATATAAATTTGGGACGAGTCGGGGAAAAGAGTGATGGTCCCAAGATAGCATTAGTAGTCCTCACTATTACATTAAATAGTGTGACAATAAATATAATGAGGACTCCTTAAGTATGGATATTGTCTAAATGACAATATTCCTATTAGAACTCTCGGTTTATGTATTGTCGTATGTTACTGCGACGGATGTATAATTAAGTTTGTATTTGAATTTATGTACCATGTAAGTGGCGACCCAAGATGGGTGACGTATACCTAATTTTGGGGGCGTCACAAACTTACACCGTATAGCAACACTCAAGATATCAAAATACTCACAAGAATACACTCGATAATATAAAGAGAGAAATAGAGAGGAAACTTCAGTTTCTGGTGTGATTTTTAATTCTAACCTAAGCACCCTATTTATAGGAAAATGCTTAGAATAACAAAGCAAAAAATTTAATAAATTAATAATATATATTAAATTTTCACGCTAACCTTTGAATCATCCAATTCAGCATGTTTGACAACCCACCAACAATACAAAAAACGTTATTTATATTTAAAATATTTTAAACTCCAAAAATCAATTATTTTAGAACTTCGGAACTTCAATAATTCATAAACGGGCGATTTTACAGGCGCAATTATTTGCGACTTTTTATAGTAAATTCAATTCTTTACAACTTTTCAGAAGAAAGTTTTTCCAAATTCCAAACTGAAATTGACCGAAATCCATAAACGGGCGATTTTACAGGCTATAATCAAATTTCAGTCAAGAAATGGGCCTACAGACATGTTTAATATGTTTTAAACAGCTTTTGCAACAAAATACTCTTCCTCCTCATATACTCATATATCCCACATTCATTGTAAAGATATCATCATTATTATATTATAATAATATAATAAAATATTATTTTATCAGAAAAGATAAAATATCAATTTTCAACAATTGTCACTTTAAAAATTTTCTCTATCTATATCCACATAAAATGAATATTTTCCTTATCATATAAATCAATAATTTAATTATTCACAAATAATATTACAGAATCACAATACTGACAATCAGGCAGTTCCTAGGAAAGAGGGCTTTCGATAAGAATTTCTCTCTTCTTGGCATGATTAGGTGACCAAACCTCTCCTTAGATGCAACTTTCTAGACATTGTGATGAATGTTATCTTATAATATTATTCAGATAATATGAATTATTGCTTCGATAATGGAAAATAATGTGTAGTGATAATAATTGAAACAACAATAATATAAAATATCAACGCAAAGAATTATTGAATCAATAAAATAAAATCTTTGAAAGAATTACTATAACAATTATTGAGTAGTGCCTTCTTACGTAAGAATCAATAATTCAAAATCATTGTGCAATACTGGTGTGCTCTTTGTGCAAGGCGGCGCCAGACATCGTATTTTAACCACCGGGTATTCCAACGATGTTAATTGGTAACAATTACGTCGTTATTTATAAAACTCAAATTTATCATTTTCTTCATCCGATGATTATTCTATTATGGGGCCCATAAATGGTCGCTATGTCGCATTTAATATTCCCGTGAGAAAGAATATTCCATGATCAAACGAATATTCCCCGATAAAAATAAGTATTTTATAACCACTTGCATATTTTGAAAAATTTACATATATCACCCTTAACTTTAAACTTTTATCAATTTAACAATTTACTGAATAGTAATTATAAGAAAATTGAATACTTTTATTTCATAAAATTCGGGGTCTTACAGATATAACTAGATTGGGTGTTGATTTGTTTAGAAATCAAAAGAAATGTAATTTTTTTAGTTTATAAACCATACATTTTTATGTACTTTGGATTTCTACCGTTTTTGATCTACAAATTCTTTTTGCGATCCATCAAATAGAGGTGCTAGTTATGTAAGTTAACTACTAAACTCAAGTGGTAGCACTCAAAAATCTTGAGTACACAATCCGTAGTGCTGTTTTAGCCAAAACAGTTTCGTTATTTATAAAGAAAAACAAACCATTTTGGTCCAGTCATTGCTAGGGGTAATTTCATAATTTTTCTTACATTCCAAAATTCTGGAAAAATTTGGGATGATAATATGATTAGTTTTCTAACATTTCCAAGTGGAATTACTGAAAAAAGGAGTTGTAGATTTCCGTATAGACTATTTTTGGCAAAGTAGGAAAAATGTGAAAATTCCAAAACCTACCGCCTAGAAATTTTCAAGGGCAGTTTCGGTCACTTAATTAATGAAATAAATTCAGGCCTTTTGGGATATGAAATATTTTATATAAAGTAGCTCCTGTCCAAAAATAAGCTCATTCCGACGTAAAATGACCAAGTTATGGCCATTTCAATTTTTTTGTGATTTTCTGACAAAAACAGCAATAACTGGAGTTCTATAACTCCGATGGCCACAAAATTTAAACTGGAGGCTCATGTTAACATTATAAGATTATGTCAAGAGATGGAAATTTCTGGAGTTGAGCATGATATGGCTAATTTCTTAAGCTACGAACTAAAAATGATTTTTGAAAAATACTAAAGGGAGTTGAAAAATTATGGAAATATTCTTTTTGTGTATGAAATATATGTATATATGTTTGGACAAAGGATAAAAAAAATAATAAGTTGATTTGGTATTTTCGTGTAAAGAGATATTGAATCCAGCTTGCTGGATTGAAAATTTTATGAATACATGCTTGCTGGATTGGGTGTCAGTTAAATCCAGACTTGCTGGATTAAACATCTGTTGAATCCAGTTTGCTGGATTGGAAATTAATGAATCCAGGCTTGCTGGATTGGTTATTAGTTGAATCTAGTTTGCTGGATTGGCCATCTGAGTGCTGGATTGGCCATCTGGTTGCTGGATTTGGAATCCAGTTTGCTGGATTGCAATTTAGTTTGCTGGATTAGAATGTTTGGATAATCCAGGTTACTGGATTAGTATTTGACTTATTAGATTTTAAAATATAATTTATAATATATAGGATTAAAGTGTTTAATCATAATTTATATGATATAGTGATTAAAGAATTATCAAATGATGATAATAATAATGACGTTTTAAGGAGTAATCTAATATTTGATTATGTGATAAGTGTTTAAGTTGTATAATAACTGTAATTAACAATAGTATATGTGATGATATTATTCTAATTGAGAGATCGCTATTATCAATATTAGGTCTTCAGATGAAGCTAAAATAGGTTGCGTAACAGTAATTGACGGTGGATGAAAGTTTCCTTAACTCTAACTTGAGTTATTGTTTTTCAAGCACAATAGTGGATAATTATTGTTGATTATACCACGTCTATGGTTTATTTATTCTCACGTTGTGCATGTATATATTCATCAGGTATGAAAGGCTGATCACCTTCATTACCATATTGTTCAATAATTTTTGTTCATGTTCATTATTGGCCATTCATTATTATTGACTCGGTCATTCAGTTATGTAAAATTGATTTATGTTCTTTCACAATTATTATATTGTTAAAATTTTGTCAGCTTATTATTCATTCTTTCAATCATGATATATCTTTTCTTTGAACTTAAACTTGCTGGGCAAACTTGTTGATCACCCTTGTTATATCATGATAAACATTTCAGATTAAGACGAAACTTCAGACACAGACAAAGACAAAGACAAATTCCAGAATTGGGATATGGTGCAAGTTAAAATTGTATATAGTATTGAAGGCAAATAACATTGTAAGTCCTTTAATATATGAATATGTGTATTAAGTTAAGGTTATCGACCTTGGGGATTATGTGTAAAGGTTATTGTATAAAAAATTTATGTTTATATCTTCCGTAATAGTTATAGAAATGATGTACCGGATTCGTGGTGATTTGTACCTAGATTTGGGGACGTTACAGAAAATGTTTTTCATTTAAAGAAATTGTGAGCATTCAATTGCTCAGTAAGTCATAGCAGTTGAATAAACAACTTTAAGAATTTAAACATTCTTTTAAAAATTCAATAATCGAACAATGGTTATGAAACATCTTCAATAATAGGAATAATTCTGATTCCTATCATTTTAAAACATTAGTCACAATCACTTTGAAATACTTTCTTTCTTCTACCTTTTTCATACACATTCTGTTTGGCTAGAATCATTAGCACAGACTTAACAATATCGGTTCATGTATAAACATAACATTTTTATATTGAACAGTTCAATCACAGAACAGTTCATCTCATAGAAACACTAAAGTGTTAAAATTGTGGCACAAGGCCTCATACATTTTACCACATTCTACAAATATCACACATTTTCACATAGATAAAACTTCTCAAGTTTAACATCTGAAATAGTTTAAGAAACTAGCATTCATTTAAAATATGAATGAAGTTAGGAAACTTGCCTTATGCACAGCTACCACTTATGGTTTACGCTGAACTGCTCATCGAAATCCCTATATAACACATAAAGAAATAACACATACACCAATTAGTCATATTTTTTACTTATGCATTGGTTTAAACTTACTTTACTCCTTGTGGTTCGTGTTTAAAACCTAAGTTCACGTAACCATTCTTCTTTACCATTTTACGGCGTTACGACATACGGAGATGTCTTAACTCATACTGTAAGACCCCAAATTTTATGAATAAAAATTTATTTCTCGAAATATTTTATTTGAGTATTAAGGTGTAGATTTGATATAATATTATAGTTGTGGGTAATATTTATAAATTTTGCAAAGTATGCAAGTTGTTATAAAATATTCGATTGGTCGGGGAATATTCGTACAACGAAGCAATCATTGGTGGACCCCACAACGGAATTACTGTCGGAGTTAGAAAACGACAGAAATAACTTTTTATAATAATTACGGGATTTTTTTTACCATTAACTGTTGAAATACCCAGTGATAAACGTACAGTAATATGCGTGGTTGCATAGTAGCACACAATATTGATTATTGATGCTTACATGAGAAGTCACTCAATTTATTTCAATATTGCCACAGTAATTACTGCATAGTATCTCACGTCATTGATTCAATTATTGTCACAATATTTTATATTATTAAATCAATAATTGAGACGACAAAGTTATTCATATTATTATTTGCATTATTGACAATGTCTAGAATGTTCTGTCGAGGAAAGGGGTTTGGTCACCTAATTGCGCGCTAATAGGGAGAAATCCTTATCGGAATGCCCCCTCTTTCCTGGGAATGATCTGACTGTTAATATTGTGAGTTATAATATTAATGATGAATGTTATTAAAAATGTGTTTTGTGAAGCCAAGTGAATTGAAATAAATAGAGGGGATTTTTATGAAGTATTTGTTGTAAATTTGGCTTATTATTTGGACCCCCACTTACCCATTTTTCAAAATAGTGTGTTATGAGAAAAGCTAGGGATTTGGCTCTGCTTGCGTCCGATTTGGAGAGAAGAGAGTTAGCAGAAGCTAGGGCTTGTGATTTGGGATCTCACAATCGCGATTCTCAGCCCAGCCTTTTTTAAATCTCGAATCTAAGAGAAGCATTTGGAGAGAAGAGAGAAACTAGGGCTCGCGATTTGGAGAGAGGAGAGAAGAGAGACTGAAGATTTGTGTTTTTTAAAAATGACGTGGAAGGAGGCTGAGTTTTGGGTTTTAAATAGTTATGTTACTTAAGGAATTATGTTAGTTAAGAATTAAGTTTTTGAACTTTTCGTATATATATATATATATATATATATATATATATATATATATTATAATAAGTTTTATTTTTTTATGAAAAATAGAATATATTATATTTTATTATGCATAATGTCTGCATAGTATTTGCATAGTGACTGCATAGTAAAATTAGAAAATTCTTAAAAAATCTATGAACAAACACTGTGCAATCCGTGATTTTTCCTTTATTGTTCATCCAAATAGTATCCTTCCATTCTCCTATAAATAGGATGCTCAGTTTAGAAAAGAAAATCATACTAGAATCAGAGAATTCTTCTTTTATAATATTGAGCATATTCTTTTGAGTTTAAAGAAGCTTTGAGTGTAGAAAATAGTGAATGTTTTCTGCAAGAATATATCCGCTATACCAGTCAAAATTGCTCTCTTTTTGAGGTGATAAGTATTATTTATTTCATATTCGCTTACGATATTATTTTTCGTATTTGTAAGAAATTTTATTGCGTTCGATATTCGCAATAAATATTATCTTGGTTTAATATTCGTAAGGAATATTATGTTCGTTAAATATTCGTAAGGAATATTATTTTCGTTCAACATTTGTAAGGGATGTTATTTTTTTCAATATTCATAAGAAATAATATTTTCTTCCATACTCTGTAGTATGTAAGTAATATTATTTCATTTCAGATTCCGAACTCTACACTCATTTTGTTAAGTATTGCTTCTATACTCCTTGAAATTAGTAGAATATTCTTGAAATTTGCGCTTCATCTAGTATCGTTTCACAAGGATATTTTTCTGAACATTCTTGTTAAATTTTATGCTTTTCATGCCAGAGTACTATTTATACGTACGTTACTATTCATATATATGACATTATTCATATGTTCATTACTATTCATACGTATGACACTATTCACGAAGTACTATTCACCTAGGGTACTATTCACGACGAAAAATTTATTCTTTTCTTTCCAAATTATTTTTGATACATGAATATTATTCTTGAATTTTACTCCACAAAGTAATATCATGTTGACAATTTGGATATTTTTAAACTATAGATAAATTTAAAGTCTTTAATATTTATCCCTGATTTCGTTTGATTGAATTCTTATATCATCATAATCCTCATACTTATATTGTGATAAAAGTCATCTTTTGTTCGTAGTGCATAGATGGACTATTGATTGGTATGATTATGACCAGGGATTATTCGGTGTAATCATGACCTTTAATGTTACAAATGATGTGGTAAAAGTCCTCATTGGACTGTAGTGCATTGATGGACAGTTGTTGGTATGATCACGACCATGCGTTCTCTTCGACCAAGGGTGCAAAGATGAATTATTTTTTGGCATGATCATGACCATTAGTGATAACACAATTATCCTTGGCCCGTAGTGCATGAATAATTCGTGGATGTGATACTAATGAATATCTTTGGCCTGTAGTGTATGGATAATTCAGTAATGTGGATTATTTATTAAGCTGAGTCTCAGCGATAAAATTGATGATAAACTTTTAAATCATAGAAGATAGTAGATATCATGCTCTACTTGACTCTTCTAATGGACTGCTTGTTTCGCTGCAGTTGTTGATCTAAAACTTGTTGTCTATTGTATTCTAACAGTTGTTATATTGTTGAAGGCTAAGGATAATTTATTTTGCATTATCTTAGTCATAATATTCTTTATTGGGCTAGTTGATCTCACCCTTTTTCTTTCATTGTTCTCTTCAGGAAATGAGAATATAGTTGGGACTAGTCGGGGAATGGAGTGACGGTCCAAGATGGTTGCCATAGTAGTCCTCACTATTCTATGAAATAGTGTGATAATAATTGTAACGAGGATTAAATTTGAGTTTGGATATTGTCTAGGAGACAATATTCGTATTCAAACTCAGCTATTATGTTGTCGTATTTTACACGACAGTTGTATAATTAAGTTTGTATTTGTATTTTGTACCATGTATTTGGCGACCCAAGATGGGTGATGTATACCTATTTTGGGGGTGTCACACATACGATCATCATTTGTGATGATTTACATTCTTATCTTCTTTTTATAACTTTTCTAGGACTTAGTAAACATCGAGTCTCTACTAGTATTTCATATGGTACTCTGAGTGGTTTCCCACAATCAACCAACAAACTTGTTTCCCGTCTCATCTACACCGTCTTTCACAGTGAGTTAGATCGGTTGCTAGTTTCGTATATACCTCCGCTTTTTGAAGGAATTGTGTAGCCCAACTCCCATATGTCAACCATTAAAGATACGATTGTACCATAACCTAAACTTAACTTAACTTATCCAAACCATTAAAACTATAATGTTCGTTAAGATGATTTCTCATTCCTAATGGCTTTCTGGCAACTAAATGCCATACCTCAGGATTTATTCCTTATCGTATAAGTTATATACAATCCTTTGTATACTTATAACGATCATTCAATGTTAATACTATGCGTTCATAGCGTTAAACATTTTGCATTACATTATTCATATATTATAACGTCCTGTTCATTCAACTTGGAACGTTATCCAAGTTATAATCATTAACTCGACCTCTTAACATTATACGTCATTGTCGTTAATTCATTTTCTTCACCATTCACAGGTTTAATCATTAGTCTTCATTACCATACGGTCAAACCATACACGGTGTGTAGGTTATGCCCGCTTAATCTTCGCATACACTCAACCCCTACGTCGGCTAAAGTGTTTAACGCTTACGTTCATTTTAACATTCTCTATCCGACTCACACTCGGATTTTCATTAATCTTATTACTGTTCATTATGGTTTTCTTGATAATTTTATATCTTACTTATGTGATGCCCCCAAAATTAGTTATACATCATCCATCTTGTGTCGCCAGATACATGGTACAGAATTCAAATACAACTTACTAATACAATTGTCGTGTACAATACGACAAAACATAAACTGTGAGTTTGAATACAAATATTATCTACTAGAGATTACACAAACTCAAAAGGAGTCCTCATTACAATTATTATCACACTATTTCACAGAATAGTGAGGACTACTAATGCTATCCTCTGGACCATCACTCCGTTCCCCAACTCGTCCCAGCTATATTCTCATTTCCTTAAGAGAACAGTGAAAGGAACGGTGAGCTCAACTAGCCCAGTAAAAAATATTATGACTAAGATAATGCAGAATAAATTATCATTAGTCTTCAACAATGTTAAACTGATAAAATATAATGTACATCAAGTTTAATCTGCGGTGAAACAAGCAATCCATTAAAAGAGTCAAGTAGAAAATAAAATCTACTATCTTTTATGATTAAAAGGTTTTTCATCATTTTATCGCCGAGACACACGACTTAATAAATATTCCACATCATCGAATCACCCCTGCACTACGACCAAGGATATTCTTTAGTATCACGACCACAATTATCCATGCACTACGGGCCAAGAATATTTGTGTATTCATTAATAGTCATGATCATGCCAACAACTGTCCATCAATGCACTACGGGCTAATGAGAACTTTTACCACATCATTTGTAACATTACGGTCATGATTACACCGAATAATCCCTAGTCATAATCATACCAAGTCCATCTATGCACTACAGGCCACATATGACTTTCAACAAAATATAAACATGAGGATGATGATAATGATATAAGAATTCAATAAAAACAAGTTCAAGAATTATTTTATCCAGGAATTATTAACGTCCAAATTGTCAACATGATACTGTTTTGTAGAGTAAAATTCAAGAATGATTAGAAGAATATTTTCATGAAAAGATACTAGATGAAGCGCAAATATCAAAGATATTTTACTAATTTCATGGAGTATAGAAGTCAAAACTTTAACCAACTGAGTATAATAAAGAATGGAATAACAAAAGAAATCACCATGCATGCGGTACTTCACATAGACAGGTTATTCCAACAGAATAATAATAACGGAACCAGGTCAGGCAAAATTTGCACCGACAGGATGTTCCAACAGAATAATAAAGATGGAACCAGGTCCGATATAAAACACACAGACATGATGTTCCAACAGAATAATAATAAGACGGAACCAGGTCCGGTGCAAAACACACAGACAGGATGTTCCAACGAAATAATAATAAAGACGGAACCAGGTCCGGTGTAAAACGCACAGACAAGATATTCTAACAGAATAATAAAGACTAGAATAACAGGAGAATTTCACCAAGTATACGGTTGATCACAGATCTGAAAGTTATTCAACGAGAATAATAAGAAATGGAATAACAACAGTTCTCTTCATGAATAAGAAAGAATAACACCCCTTACGAGTCAAACAAATAATATTTCCTACCTTAAGAAGAAAAGTTTGGATATATAAGCATCTTTGAAGTAGCGAATACTTTCTTCTTTCTCTCTATAGTTTATCTCTCTAGAGTTTCATTGAATTAAAAGAAAATAATGAATGAATGAGCTTCTATTTATAGAAAAATGGAATGCATAGTAACTAACTCATGAGCAGTTGAGATTGATTTACTTTAATCGGACGGTCCATATTTAAAGCAAAATCTTTTAAATAAAATATAATATATTCTATTTATAATCTAATAAAACGAATAACTTTATAAAAGATTTTACTATGAAAACACTATCACGCAGCACTATGCAAACACTATGCATAATAAAATATAATATATTCTAATTATTTTCTAATAAAATGTATAACTTTATAAAAGTATTACATTTTATATAAAAAATTTTACTATGCAAAACTTATATGCGAACACTTTATGCAATATACTATGCATAATAGAATATAATATATTCTATTTATAGAATAACTTTATAAAAGTATTTTGTTTTATATAAAAAAGATTTTACGTATTATTACATTAATAATACCAACAAAAGCGAGTGACTTATCACGTAAGCATCAATAATCAATACGGTGTGCTACTATGCAACTACGCCAGATTCTTCGTACTTTTAACATCGGGTGTTTCAACAGTTAATGGTAAAATTCCGCCGTTATTTTCATAAAGTATTTTTGTCGTTTTCTCAATCCGACAATAATTCCGTTGTGGGGTCCACCAATGATTGTGCCGTTGTACTAATATCCCCTGTTAAAATGAATATTCCCACTGCAATGAATATTATATAACAACTTGCGTACTTTGCAAAATTTATAAATATTACCCACAACTATTATATCAATTTCACTCCATAATATTCAAAAATAATATTTATAGAAAATTCATCTTTATTCAAAAAGTTGGGGTTTTACAACTTACAACCTTCATCAACGTCTAAGTCATACAACAAATGTATACTTAGAACGTTCGTTCGACGCGATTAAAATTTACGATAATCGTTTACGTATTCTGCGTTCACATTGTTCATCTCTTAATCTCTCATTCAACCTTTACCTAAGGTTTTAATCGCTTTCATTCGTTATCCATTATATGAACCTCACGTTCATCGTCCTTTCTTAATGTCGAAGCAATATAGTTCGATGTATGCTAAGACCGATCGTTCATCACAACTACGTTGCGTTTATAGCGTTTATACACTTTACACTTATCTCTCATTACGACATCATAAAATCAAAATGTTATAAATCACCCTCATCACTTAACTTCTAAGGAATCGCAATCATAGCAATCCCACACATTTGTTTTATCACAACTACGGTCCCCAGATATTGGTTACGTATTTTGCGTTTACATTGTTTGTCCTTTAATCATATTCAATGTTTCCGTTTAACCTTCACTAAAGGTTTAAATCACTTGTTTAAGTGTTACATTAAGTGAACTATATGTTCATCATATTTCCTTACACTTCCCCCAAGAGTTGAGCAGTTGAAAGCTCTTCTCTGGGTTTTTCCCTGTTTCGGCATTGCGACAGCGATTCCCTTGTTTTTAATGGCGCTGCAGCGCAAGTCTCCAGTAGCTGAGTCCTTGAGTTGGCGATGTGGCGCTACTATCCAAGGCATAACTGGCGATGCAGCGCCAGTTCTAAAACTCAGACAAATTTTCTAAGTCTTTAACATGTTTGAGATGCCTACTTTTGAAATCCCACAACTTCTTCGACGTTATAACTTGGACTGAGGTCATTCAAAAGCCATTTTCTTAGTCTCATTACGTACTTCAACTTCCTTCGAACAAAATTTCATTTTGAATCTATTAATATGCCATTTAATTGGCTTAAATTTCATCATTCGTTCGTTTTACGTTATTAACGTTCTTCGTTCTTTCATCCCTAATTCGGTCATCCGAACTCAGAATTCATTCATTCTTGAGTCCACAACTCACGGTTTTTACGTTCTCTTACATTCCTATGAAACCATACACATTTGGGCTCATTTACATATTTTCTACTTTTCATTTGTCTTTTACGAAATTTCACCATAACTTCGTTATAGCCAAGTTCAATCCGTTCTTCATGAACTTTTCTCTCATTCCTAACCAAGCAATAAGCATCTAACTTATACGCGATGGTTTTAAACTTGTCTATCAACAACAAGTTCTAACTACGATGGTTTTAAATTTGTTCATCAACAACGTTCTTCGTATTCTTCGTTCGTTCTTCATTTTTAATCGATACTTTGATTATGATTTCACTTTTTCTTGGAATTTGGTGTTATAAAACACCATCCCTTACTTATTTCACCGAATCGTTCATATGATTCAATCAGATCGTTCAAATTCATTAAGCAATTCATACTTCCTTAAGAAAGCTTTTAAGAAATTTATAAACTAAACTTCTAATTCTTATTTCTTTGTTTTCTCATGATTAATACCATATGAAAATCATTCTTAACATATTTTATTTCCATTTTCATTAATCTATGTTTTTAGCATATGAAACTTAAATAAAATAACTTAGAAGTTAGTTTTTTAATACCTTTCTTCATTATTCTTCTTCCTCTAGACAACGTTGGTGATTTATTATCTTTTCTATCGATCTTCTCTTATCCGAGCATCCATGCTCTTTCTCTTCATTCTTCTTCTCCAAGCTCTAAAGCTTTCTCTCTCTCTGTCAAAGTGTTGGTTGATTTCAAAGAAATCAACTAACACTTCTCTTTTATAGATTTTCAAGGCTAGGGGCAAAATAGTCATTTGGCCCCCCAAAGTTACTATTCCCACCTCGTTACTATTCATAAAGCTTCTCTAGAAAGCTTTGTGGTTTCGTCTTTCTGGATTCGTTCGACAGTTTTAAAAATTGCTATTCTCGGAATTCAAATATTTCTCGATATTTCGTCTTTCCTCTACAGATTTACTTTTACTCATTCCTCGAAAATTTGAAAAACTGAAACACTTTTTGATGATAAACATTTTCCTTCACGTTTTCCCCTAACATAGTTAAACGAATGAAAAGTAGATAACATTACTTTTTATCATTTTTATTTCGTCCGATTTCTGCACGTTTTTTGAGAAACATTTTTTACCGGCTAACTTAACTTTTCATGACATCTTATCGTCAAATCTTTTGACGGAATGTCATTTCGACATACCGATCTCTTGGAAAAGTTTAGGTTATTCAAACCCTAACCCTTAGGGTTTCGTCAGGTGAATAGTGCCTATTTCGTCTTTTTCCTCGAAAATATTTTTGTTTCCTGAATTTTTTTATTTTCGTCTTGGAATTCTTACTCGTTTAGTCTAGCTCGTAGCCAGAATCCTCCCCTTTTATAATCATCTTAGCTTCTAGAACGATTAATAAACATATAGTTCAAAATATTATTAATATAATTTAATTTTATTAATAACTAATTCTTTAAACATAAATTGTGGACAATCCGATTTTTTCCCAGGTTGTCACAAGCGCTCCCAGATGGATACATAAAAGGAAGGAGGAAGATGTCTCTTTAATATTGCAAGGGCAATCAGCAAGCAAGAGCAATAGACCACTTATACAGAAGCAAAGCAATTACCCTGCACTTGCGAACACCCGAAATCCTACGGCACCGAAGGTTTGGGAAAATAGGTAAAGAAGGATATTCACTCTATTAGGGGATTCATTGGAGAACATATTATCATTGTTGGTTGGACAGAAGAAGATCACTAAACTTGCTCCACTAGCTGATCCGAACAATATAATCCTAGTAAGAGACGTGTTTATCATTCCTGATCACCAGGGCATGACACTCAAAATTGTTGGACTTTAAATCATAAGATTCAAAATATGGTCAATAGCGGAAAGATTGTGGTAAAAGCGCTAGAGCAACCCAACGTTAATAAAAACCCCTTTACCTTAACATGACGTAGAGGGAATCAACATGATCAGTACAGAAAGTTGGGAGAATCGCAAGTATCTGAGAAATTTAGAAGAAGCTCTTGCAATGACTAATGTAAAACCCCAAATTTTTATAAATAAAATCGAATTACCTCTATTTATTATTGTTAATAATAAAGTGTTAATTTGATATAATGATTTGGTTATGGGTGAAATGTGTAATTTTAGCAAAATAAGCAAGTGGTTATAAAATATTCATTGTTGTCGGGGAATATTCGTTTGGTCGTTGAATATTCTTGCTGTCGGGGGAATATTCGTACGACAGCGCAGCCATTTGTGGGCCCCATAATGAAAAATGGTCAGATGAAGATAACGACAAGTTTGAGTTTTTTTAAATAACGTCGTAGTTGTTACCGTTAACACTGTTGGAATACCCGGTGGTAAAAATAAAGTAATACGCGTGGTTGCATAGTAGCACACGGTATTGCACAGTATTTTTGAATTATTAATTCTTACGTAAGAAGGAACTACTCAATAATTGTTAAAGTAATTACTGTTCAATATTTTATTTTATTGATTCAATAATTGCTACGTTGATATTTTATATTATTGTTATTTCAATAATTGTCACTGCACATCATTTCCCATTATCAGATCAATTGTGAGACCCCAAATTTTATGAATAAATATTTAATTTTCTCGAAATAATTTTTTTATATTATGGTGTGTGTTATAGTTGTGGGTAATATTTATAAATTTTGAAAAGTATGCAAGTTGTTGAATAATATTCGATTGGTCGGGGAATATTCCTTTTATCGGAGAATATCCGTACGACGGAACAATCATTTGTGGACCCCACAATAGAATTATTGTCGGATTGAGAAAACGACAAAAATATTTTATGAAAATAACGGCAAAAGTTTTACCGTTAACTGTTGAAATACCCGGTGTTAAAAGTACAATAATACGCGTGGTTGAATAATAGCACACGGTATTAATTATTGATGCTTACGTGATAAGTCACTCAGTTTTGTTGGTATTATTAATGTAATAATACAGAAAAGCTTTTTATATAAAACAGAATACTTTTATATAGTTATTCTACAAATAGAATATATTATATTCTATCATGCATAGTGTTGCATAGTGTCTGCATAGTGTTTTGCATAGTAAAATCTTTTTATATAAAATGTAATACTTTTATAAAGTTATTCTATAAATAGAATATATTATATTTTATTATGCATAGTGTTGCATAGTGCTCTGCAGTGTTTTTACATAGTAAAATCTTTTATATAAAAATGTAAATACTTTTATAAAGTTATTCATTTTATTAGATTATAAATAGAATATATTATATTTTATTTAAAAGATTTTACTTTAAATATGGACCATCAGATTAAAGTAAATCATTCTAGACCGTTCATGAGTTAGTTACTATGCAGTCCATTTTTCTATAAATAGAAGCTCATTCTTTCATTATTTCTTACGAATTCACTAAAACTCTAGAGAGATAAACTATAGAGAGAAAGAAGAAAAGTATTCTGCTACTTCACTACTTATATATCTAGTACTCTTCTTCTTAAGGTAGGGAATATTATTTGTTGTACTCGTAAGGGGTACTCTTTCTTTCTTATGAAGAGAACTTCTGTTATTCCATTCTTTATTATAATTGTTGAATAATCAGATCGCAGCTACCTTATACTTGGTGAAATTCTTCTGTTATTCCATTCTTTATTATTCATTGGGAATAACTCGTATATCTGGGATACCCTATACTTGGTGACATTCTTCTATTATTCCGTCTTTATTATTCTGTTGGAATATCTTGTCTATGCGTTTCTGTACGGACTGATTCCGCCTTTATTATTCTCGTTGGAATATTCTCGCTCATATCGCTTTACCCGACCTGATTCCGTCTTTATTATTACATTGCTGAATATCCTGTTTATGCGCTTTTACGTCGGACTGGTTCCGCCTCTTTATTATTATTACATTGGAATATCTCATCTGCATGCGCTTTTGTGCCGGACTTCGATTCTCGTCCTTATTAGTATTCTCGTTGGAATAACTTTTATCTGTCGCGCACCGCATGCATGGTGATTTCTGCTATATTCCATTTTATTATTCATTGGAACATCCTGCTTGGTCTTAAATTTTGCACGACTCGGTACCGCTATTTAGTATTACTCGTTGAATAACTTTTATCTATGCTGTACCGCATGCATGGTGATTTCTTTTGTTATTCCATTCTTTATTATTCATTGGAACATCCTCGCTTGGTCATGTAATTTTGCGACTTCGGTACCGCTTATTTAGTATTCTCATTGGAATAACTCGCCTACGCGTAATCTGCATGCATGGTGATTTCTTTTGTTATTCCATTCTTTATTATACTCAGTTGGTTAAAGTTTTGACTTCTATACTCCATGAAATTAGTGGAATATCCTTGATATTTGCGCTTCATCCAGTATCTTTTCATGGAAATATTCTTATGAGCATTCTTGAATTTTACTCTATAAAGCAGAATCATGTTGACAATTTGGACATTATTAGTTCCTGGATAAATTACTTCTTGAACTTGTTTTATTGAATTCTTATATCATTGTCATCATCTTCATGTTTATATTTTTTTAAAGTCATCTGTGGCCTGTAGTGCATAGATGGACTTGGTATGATTATGACCAGGGATTATTCGGTGTAATCATGACCGTAATGTTATAAATGATGTGGTAAAAGTCCTCATTGGCCCGTAGTGTATTGATGGACAGTTGTTGGCATGATCATGACCATTAATGAATACACAAATATTCTTGGCCCGTAGTACATGGATAATTGTGGTCGTGATAATAAAGAATATCCTTGGCCGTAGTGCAGGGGTGATTCGATGATGTGGATTATTTATTAAGCTGAGTCCCAACGATAAAAGTGATGAAAAAACCTTTTAAATCATAAAAGATAATAGATTTTATTCTCTACTTGACTCTTTTAATGGATTGATTGTTCCGCTGCAGTTAACCTTGATGTTTGTTATATTGTATCAGTTTAACACTGTTTAAGGCTAATGATAATTTATTCTACATTATCTTAGTCATAATATTTCTTACCGGGCTAGTTGAGCTCACCCTTTCTTTCACTGTTCTCTTCAGGAAATGAGAATATAGCTGGGACGAGTCGGGGAACAGAGTGATGGTCCTAGATGGTGCATTAGTAGTCCTCACTATTCTGTGAAATAGTGTGATAATAATTGTAATAAGGACCCATTTTGAGTTTGTATACTCTCTAGTAGACAATATTTGTATTCAAACTCACAATTTATGTTTTGTCGTATTGTACACGACAGTTGTATTATCAAGTTGTATTTGAATTTTGTACCATGTATCTGGCGACTCAAGATGGGTGATGTATACCTAATTTTGGGGGTGTCACAGTTGGTATCAAAGCTTAGGGATATGATCCCTAGCTAGGATGTGAGAATAGAAGTAGGAGGGGAGAGACGGGGAATTCCTTCGCTAGTATGACCTACCTAAGTTTATTTGGTATTTAATTGGTCGATCAGAGTATAGAGATAATATGTGATATGTTAATTAACCTTTGTTTTGTGGCGATGATTTGAAAATGGCATCCTCGAAAATGTTGAGATAAGAAATGAAGCACGAGGAGACCTGTTGAGTCTCCACGGATCAATAATCGTGACAATGTGCAACAGATGGCGATAATCCTCCGTAAACAATAACATCGATCAATCGATGAAACGACGATGACGCTTAAGAG
The DNA here is from genome assembly GCA_020205615.1 of Panax quinquefolius. Lineage (NCBI taxonomy): Eukaryota > Viridiplantae > Streptophyta > Magnoliopsida > Apiales > Araliaceae > Panax > Panax quinquefolius. The sequence goes on from CM035166.1 coordinate 46,467,097, forward strand.
ATTTTAGAATTAATGCAACATCGGTGAAGGCGCCCTATTCATAATGCAGAGGAAATAATGGCAACCTACGGTTGGTCACCGCTAAGCAATTCAAGGAGCTGGGACCACCGGAGTTTTTGGAAAGCGTAACCACTTAAGGCGAGACGCGTGGTTAAAGCAGATCACTAAGAGATTTGATGTCTTGGGATGCTCCAAGGAGCAAAAGGTTCCCTTTGCCACCTTTATGTTGCGTGAAGAGGCAGATCACTGTTGGGAATCTATAAAACGTACCCAGCCTGACACACTCAAGATGTCTTGGGAGAAGTTCCAAGAGCTGTTCAATGACAAGTACTTTCCCGAAAGCATTCGTCACATGAAGGAGGTGGAATTTATCAAGTTGGAGAAAAACAACATGACCGTGTCGCGGTACGAAGCCATGTTTGACGAGTTGTCCCGATTCGCGTCCCATTTGGTTGATAATGAGGAGAGAATGACGCGAATGTTTCTAAGAGGTTTGAAACCTGAGATACGTCAATATCTTATCTCTCATAAACTGTGTTTGTATTCAGATGATGTTAATAGGGCTCAGTTATTGGAGCGCGATAATGTGTCAACCAAACCAAAAGAGAGCAGCAGACAAAATGATAATACTGGTGATAACAGTCATCAAAGCGGTGATAATAAGCATGGAGGGAATCAACATGTCAGAAATGGTAACTACTTCGGTAGTAATCATGGCCAAAATAATAAGAATGGACATTTCAAGAAGAGAATGTTCAACAATGACGTAAAGACGTCGGCACCAGTGTAAGACCCCAACTTATTATTAATGAAATTTAATTTTCTCTATTTATTATTTTGAAATAGTAAGGGTTGATTTGATTAATGTGGATAGTTAGGGGTAAAATACGCAAATATTTCAAAATAAGCAAGTGGTTATAAAATATTCATTGTTGTCGAGGAATATTCGTTTGGTCGTGCAATATTCGTACTGTAGGGGAATATTCCTACGACGGCGCAGCCATGTGTGGGCCCCATAACGGAAAGCGATTGGATGAAAAAAACGACAAATATAAGTTGTTTAAAAATAACAACAGAAGTAGTTATTCACAGATTATCTTCGTTAAAATCCTCGGTGGTTAAAACACGTGCACACCAGATTGCACCAATTATTGATTCTTACGTAAGAAGGCACTACTCAATAATGGTTACGATAATTAATGATCGAGATTTTATTTTATTGATTTTATAATTGTCATATTGATATTTTATATTGTTTGTTGTTTCAATAATTGTCATTACACAAGATTTTCATTACCGAAGCAATAATTCATATTATCTGAATAATATTATTAGATAACATTATTGGCAATGTCTAGAAAGTTATGTCTAAGGAGAGGTTTTGTCACCCAATCATGCGGCAAGAAGGAGAAATTCTTATTGAAAGCCCCTCTTCCCGAAACTCTCGTTGTCAATATTGTGATTCCGTAATATTATTTGTGAATAATTAATTATTGATTCATATGATGAGGAAAATATTGATTTTATGTGGATATAGATGGAGAAAATTTTTAATGTGACAATTGTTGAAAATTAAAATTTTATCTTTTTCGATAAAGGTATTATTATATTTTAATAATATAATAATGGTGATATTTTTACAACGAATGTGGGATATATAAGTATATAAGGAGGAAGAGTATTTTTGTTGCAATAAATGTTTAAAACATGTTAAACATGTCATGGGACCCCATTTATTGACCGAAATTTGATTATAAACAGTAAAATCGCTTGGTTTGTGGATTTCATCAAATTTCTATTTGGAATTTGGAAAAACTTTCTTCTGCAAAGTTGTAGAGAATTGAATTTCCTATAAAAATTCACGAGATTCAAATTTTCTGATGAAAGGGCTATTTATTATGAATTATTGAAGTTCCGAAGCTCCGAAATAATTGATTTTTGGAAGTTTAAATTATTTTAATTTAGAAAAACGTTTTTTCTTACTTTTTCTAGAATGTGGCATGTGTTTGATGGCTGAAATCAGATTCTAGGCATGCGTAGGAAATTTATATAATTATATTATTAATTTATTAAATTTTCTGCTTTGGTGTTCTAAGCAATTTCCTATAAATAGGGTGCTTAGGTTAGAATTGAAAATCACACCAGAAACTGAAGTTTTCTTTCTCTATATTATCGAGCGTATTCTTGTGAGTATTTTGAGTATACTTTGAGTATTGTTAGATTTTGTAAGTTCCTTGAAGACTATACCCTTATTCCAAATTTGAAGTACTAATCTTTCGAGGTAAGGGATATTATTTTTTGTAATGATATTATTTCTTCAATATCATTATGTTGAAATATTGATCTGAAGTTTTTATCAAATTTGGAACTTTTGGTGTCGGAGTTACTATTCACGTATACGGCACTATTCACGTATACGGTACTATTCACGAATACGGCACTATTCATCGAAAAATGAAAAATTTTCTTTTCATCCAAAATATCTATTCTGGATACTAGCTTTGATTGTATCCATGTTTTGATCATTCTTGAATTTTACACCACTATGATTATTTTTTTGAGGTATTTTTGGACATGGATAAAACAAAGTACGAATCCTTAATCCTTAATCCTTGTCATTTTGTTTCACTGGATTCGTTTCTTTAAAAATATTTTTCATCATCCTCGGTCTTAAATCATGATATTATTGAATATCTTTGGCTGTAGTGCAAAAGATGAATGATTTTTGAAGAATATCTTTGGTAGTAGTGCAAAGATGAACAGTGTTTAGATGAACATGACCAATCGATGAATATCTTTGGCTCAGAGTGCAAAGATGAATATTTGATTCCGTATGTATATTGATTGATGTTATAGGGATAAAAGATGAGCGATGAACTTTTAAATTCATACATAGAAGATAGTAGTTTGTATTCTCTACTTAACTCTTCTAATGAATTATTATTTCACTGCGAATATTGATTTAAAATTTGTTGTCTATTATATTCTATTAGATTTTTCCCTCGTTGAAGACTAACGATAATTTGTTGTATATTATCTTAGTCATAATATTCTTTCTTCGGGCTAGTTGAGCTCACCCTTTTCCTTTTTGTTCCATTTTTCTTCTCGGGAGGCGAGAATATAAGCGAGTATGAAGTGGGGTATGGAATGAAGGTTTTAGAAAGAATTGTTTAGTAGTCCTCACCATTTTGTAAAATAATGTATCAATAAATGTGATGAGGATTTATTTGAGTATAGATATTGTCTAGAAGATAATATTTGTATTCAAACTCATGCTTTATTGTTGTAATAATAAAGTTGTAGTTGTTTACGCATCATGTATTGACAACTCGTAATAGGTGATGTATACCTATTTTGGGGCGTCCACATTGGTATCGAGCTTAGGGATATGATTTCGGCGGAGATCGGGAATAGAACTAGGAGGGAGACATGAGTAAATCCTTCGCTAGTGTATCCTACCTAAGCTTATTTTTTAGTTGGTCAAGATATATAAGGATATTATGTGATATATTGATTTCCTTAATTAACCCTTATTTTATGACAATTATTTGAGAATGTCGATGAGAATATTAACAATGGAAATGAGACCGTGGAGACGCTGTACTCACCAACGAGGAGAACGTCGGCGACAGTCGGGCAATGTTCCTCCCGTGAACAACACCACCGAATGATGATGAACGAGGGATGTTTAGAAGCTTTTTGCGATTCATGCAAAATCGAGACGAGGGAGACTCGTGTTCAAAATACAGGAGGAAATGATAGCAATTCACGGGTTGTCACAAATGCAAGTTCGAAAAGAGTTGGGACCACCGAATTTAAGGGAAAGCCGGATCCGATCATGGCGTAAAACATGGGTCAAGCAAATTACCAAGATATTCGATGTCTTGGGATGCACGGAGAACAGAAGGTTCCATTCGCCACCTTTATGTTCCGTGGCGAAGCGGACTCTTCGGTGGGAGTCTGTAAGCGTACCCATCGTCCAAACTTTTCAAAGATGTCTTGGGAGACGTTTGAAACTATTTAATGACAAATACTTTCCCGAAAGTGTTCGTCATATGAAGGAAGTGGAGTTTATTAGATCGAGCGTAACAACATGACGGTGTCTCAATGACGAGGCAAAGTTTGCGAGTTATCCGTGTTTGCACCTCATTTGGTGGAGAATGAGGAACGTATGACGCGGATGTTTCTTAGAGGTTTGAAACCCGACATACGTCGATATCTCATTTCTCATAAATTTTCTCTCTATTCAGATGTTGTAAATGTGGCTCAATTATTAGAGCGAGATAACGAGTACTACCAACCGAGGGACCACAACCAGGATCGTACCGAGATAGCGATCAATGTAATAATGATAACCAATGGAGAAAGAAATGAGACGGACAAAATGGTAACCACTCTGGTGGTAATCATGGCCATGAAAATAGAAGAAGCGAGTCGGGAGAGATTTTAAAAGAGGAGATTTAACAATGACCATGTAAAGACGCAGCGGTCTTGCGTGAAAGAATCGGTTCTAAGGAGGAGAACGACCACCGGTCGTATGTTACAAATGCGGAAAAGAGGGACATATCGACCAAAACCGCCCACAACAGCTTCAAGGTATGCTATAATTGTGGAAAGGAAGGACATATCGCTTTCGAGATTGTACAAGAGCAAAACCTAGTTCAATGTGGACGGATGACTCAAAAGACGTCCCGTAAAAGTCAAAGTCAACGATTCCGGGAAGAGCGTTTGTTGTGATCGGGTCATAATGCGAGGAACCCAAACGAGGTGATCACGGGTAAGCTATTTATAAATTCTTTCAAAGTTTATACCTTACTTGATCTGGGTGCTACCCATTCATTTATCTCTCTGCGCATGTGCTCAACGCTTAAACCTCGACTGGAGAAATTAGACTTTGACCTATCTGTGGAAACTCCGTTAGGAGAAACTTTCATCACATCCACGCTTATAAATCTTGTTTGATTCAAGTTGGCACCATCACCTTACCCGCTGACCTTATCTCTTTAAAGATACTTGCTTTTGATGTGATTTTAGGGATTGATTGGTTAACTACTCATCATGCCAAAATTGATTGTTTTCGTAAGGTTGTTAGTTTTCATATTCCTAACCAACCCGTTGTATGCAATTCAAGCAACTAAACCATTAAAATCAATCACCGCATATCTAATCATAAAGTTATTCGCTTATTGAAAAAGCGGATGTCAAGCTTTCTTAGCCCATGTTATGGATTTGAATAAAGACACGCCAAATTTGAATAATATTCTTGTTGTTATTGACTTTCCGACGATTTCAAGAACTTCCGGTCTACCCCGTAACGTGAAGTTGAATTCTTTATTGATCTTGAACTCGCATACAAAGCCCATTTCTAAAACCCCATATCGAATGGCTCTATTGAACTTCAGGAGTTAAAGGTCCAACTACGAGAATTGTTGGACACCGGTTTCATTCGTCCTAGTACATCTCCTTGGGGTGCTCTGTTTTATTTGTAAAGAAGAAAGACGGGAGTATGCGACTTTGTATTGACTATCGGAATTGAACCATGTCTCCATCAAGAATAGGTATCCTCTACCTCGTATTGATGACTTGTTTGACCACCATTCAAGGGGCACAATTCTTTTCAAAAATCGATCTTAGCTTACGGATATCATCACCAAGATTAGAATCGAGGATATTCCAAAGACGCCTTTAGAACTCTCAGACGGCATTATGAATTCTTAGTCATGTCTTTCGGACCGACTAATGCTCCTATGACTTTCATGGATATGATGAACCGAGTATTCAAGGAATATTTGATCGGTTTGTTGTTGTCTTTATTGATGACATCCTTATATATTCCAAAAGTCGTGAAGATCATGAGCACCATTTGAAGTCGGGTACTCCAAAGGCTTCGTGAAAATAAACTATATGCCAAATTGAAGAAATGCGAGTTCGCTTGAGGAAGTAGCATTCCTTGGGCACGTGGTGTCGAAACATGGAGTATCTGTTGATCCGGTGAAGATTGAAGCAATACAAAGTTGGGAGCAACCAAGTCTGTGACTAAAGTACGTAGCTTTTGGGCTTAGTTTGGTTATTATCGGAGATTCGTGGAAGGGTTTTCTCGAATCGCTACTCCATTAACTCAAATTAACTCGGAAAGATATAAAATTCGCTTGGAGCGAAGAATGCAAGAAGAGTTTCCAAGAGCTCAAGAGGAGACTCATTTCGGCACCTGTTCTAACAATACCATCTGGTTCGGATGGATTTGTTATCTACAGTGATGCTTGAGGCAAAGGGTTAGGATGTGTTCTCATGCAACGTGGGAAAGTCATAGCCTATGCCTCGCGACAACTTAAAGAGTATGAGAGGAATTATCCTACTCATGATCTAGAGTTAGCGTGATCATTTTCGCTTCTAAAGATATGGAGGCACTATCTATATGGGGACAAAGTGGAGATATATTCAGACCATAAAAGCCATAAATATTTCTTCACTCAAAAAGAACTCAACATGCGGCAGCGACGTTGGCTCGAGTTATTGAAAGACTACGACCACACTATTCAATACCATCCTGGAAAAGCGAACGTGGTAGCTGACGTGTTGAGTAGAAGATCATATGCGAACGAGTGCGATGATGTCAAGTATACGACAGAGCCAACTTTAATAGAAAAAGTTAAGGTTGCTCAAGCCACCGGGCAGGAGCCGATGCATATGAAGAAGAAAGTACAAGAAGGAGCTATTCCTAAGCGAGAATTGATGAAGAAGGAATACTTGAGTCCACTCTAGACTTTGTGTTCCTAACGACTCGATTTGAAGTACAAGATTATGATGGAGACACACAATACACCATTTGCAATCCATCTCGAAGTACCAAAATGTATCGTGATCTTCGAGATACATTTTGGTGGAACAATATGAAGAGAGAGATTGCAAAGTTTATCTCAATGTGTTTAACTTGTCAACGTGTAAAGGCGAGCATCTAGTACCTAAGGGTCCGTTGCAACCACTTGAGATTCCGAAATGGAAGTGGGAACACATTACCATGGATTTAGTTACGGGTCTTCCTACGGTTTCTCGTGGCATCAATGCTATTTGGGTTATTGTTGATAGATTAATCAAGTCTCGCTCATTTCTTGCCGATCTGGGAGACTTATTCACTTGAACGTCTTGCTAGTATGTATGTGAATGAGATTGAGAGGTTGCATGGCATGCCCAGATCCATAGTTTTGGATCGTGACCCAAGATTCACTTCAAGATTTTGGGTTAGCTTGCAAAAAGCTATGGGCACGGATTTACGATTCTGATTCGGCATACCATCCTCAAACCAGACGTCATAATCGAAAAGGACTATTCAAACTCTTGAAGATTTATTAAGACTCTGTGTCCTAGACTTCAAGGCGGTTGGGATAAGTATTTACCATTGGTGGAATTCTCCTACAACAACAAAGATTATCGAGCAAGTATAGTGTAGCTCCATTTGAAGCATTATATGGACGAAAGTGTCGCTCTCCAAAGATATGTTGGGACGAGGTGGGTGAAGCAACACTTTGTTGGGACCCGAGTTGGTACGTATGACTACGGAAAAGATCCAAATGATTTGACAATGTATACAAACGGCACAAGATCGACAAAAGAGTTATGCGGATCTTCATCGAAAGGACGTGGAATTTAGTGTAGGGGATCATGTCTTATTGCAAGTTGCTCCATGGAAGGGAGTTACAAGATTTGGGAAGAGAGGAAAGCTCAATCCACGATTTATTGGTCCATTTCAAATTCTTGACCGAGTAGGAAATGTAGCCTATAGACTCGCGTTACCTCAAGTATGTCTCGTGTTCATAATGTGTTTCATATATCTCATACTTCAAAATATGTGAAAGACCCGAACCACGCGATAGAGTTAGAACCCATTTAGATAGCCAAGACTTAACGTATGAGGAGGTACCTATCAAGATTTTGGATAGGAAGGAGCATGTCCTACGCCAAGAAAGGTCATACCACAAGTTAAAGTTTTGTGGAGGAATCATGCTATAGAGGAAATGACCGGGAATTGGAAACGGAAATGAAAGCGAGGTATCCTCACCTTTTCAAACACACAGTATCGTCGCCAATTTCGAGGACGAAATTTCTTAAGGAGGGAGGTTGTAAGACCCCAACTTATTATTAATGAAATTTAATTTTCTCTATTTATTATTTTGAAATAGTAAGGGTTGATTTGATTAATGTGGATAGTTAGGGGTAAAATACGCAAATATTTCAAAATAAGCAAGTGGTTATAAAATATTCATTGTTGTCGAGGAATATTCGTTTGGTCGTGGAATATTTGTACTGTCGGGGAATATTCGTACGACGGCGCAGCCATGTGTGGGCCCCATAACGGAAAGCGATTGGATGAAAAAAATCGACAAATATAAGTTGTTTAAAATAATAACAGAAGTTGTTATTCTGATTATCTTGTTAAAATCCTCGGTGGTTAAAAACACAAGAAGCACACCAGTCTCGCACCAATTATTGATTCTTACGTGAAGGCACTACTTAATAATGGTTACGATAATTCTTGATCGTTATTTTATTTTATTGATTTAATAATTGCTGCGTTGATATTTTATATTGTCATTGTTTCAATAATTGTCATTACACGATATTTTTCATTATCGAAGCAATAATTCATATTATCTGAATAATATTATTAGATAACATTATTGGCAATGTCTAGAAAAGTTCTCGCCTCAAGGAGAGGTTTGGTCACCTAATTGCGCTACAAAGAAGGAGAAATTCTTATTGAAAGCCCCTCTTTCACGGAACCGCACGGTTGTCAATATTATGATTACGTAATATTATTTGTGAATAATTAATTATTGATTCATATGATGAGGAAAATATTGATTTTATGTGGATATAGATGGAGAAAATTTTTAATGTGACAATTGTTGAAAATTAAAATTTTATCTTTTCTCGATAAAGGTATTATTATATTTTAATAATATAATAATGGTGATATTTTACAACGAATGTGGGATATATGAGTATATAAGGAGGAAGAGTATTTTTTGTTGCAATAAATGTTTAAAACATGTTAAACATGCTCTGTGGACCCCATTTATTGACCGAAATTTGATTATAACTTTAAAATCGCCTGCTTGTGGATTTCTCATCAATTTCTATTTGGAATTTGGAAAACTTTCTTCTCGCAAAGTTATAGAGAATTGAATTTTCTATAAAACTCACGAGATTCAAATTTTATGATGAAAGGGCTATTTATTATGAATTATTGAAGTTCAAGTTCAAAATAATTGATTTTTGAAGTTTAAATTATTTTAATTTAGAAAACGTTTTTCTTACTTTTTTAGAATGTGGCATGTGTTTGATGGTGAAATCAGATTCTAGGCATGCGTAGGAAATTTATATAATTATATTATTAATTTATTAAATTTTCTGCTTTGGTGTTCTAAGCAATTTCCTATAAATAGGGTGCTTAGGTTAGAATTGAAAATCACACCAGAAACTGAAGTTTTCTTTCTCTATATTATCGAGCGTATTCTTGTGAGTATTTTGAGTATACTTTGAGTATTGTTAGATGATGCAAGTTCCTTCAAAGACTATATACAGATTCCAAAATTAGAAGTACTAATCTTTCGAGGTAAGGAATATTTTTTTTTTTTGTAATGATATTATTTCTTCAATATCATTATGTTGAAATATTGATCTGAAGTTTTATCAAATTTGGAACTTTTGGTGTCGAGATTACTATTCACGATATCGTGCACTATTCACGATACTCTGATACTATTCACGAATCACGCACTATTCATCGAAAAATGAAAAATTTTCTTTTAATCAAAATATCTATTCTAGATACTAGCTTTGATTGTATCCATGTTTTGATCATTCTTGAATTTTACACCACTATGATTATTTTTGAGGTATTTTTGGACATGGATAAAACAAAGTACTAATCCTTAATCTTTAATCCTTATCATTTTGTTTCACCGGATTCGCTTTCTTTAAAAATATTTTCATCATCCTCGGTCTTAAATGATGATATTATTGAATATCTTTGGCACTGTAGTCTGAAGATGAATGATTTTTGAAGAATATCTTTGGTAGTAGTGCAAAGATGAACAGTGTTTAGATGAACATGACCAATCGATGAATATCTTTGGCTGTGGTGCAAAGATGAATATTTGATTCGTATGTATATTAATTGATGTTACGGGGATAAAAGATAGACGATGAACTTTTAAATTCATACATAGAAGATAGTAGTTTGCATTCTCTACTTAACTCTTCTAATGAATTATTATTTCCATTCTAAATATTGATTTAAAATTTGTTGTCTATTGTATTCTATTAGATTTTTCCTGTTGAAGACTAACGGTAATTTGTTGTATATTATCTTAGTCATAATATTCTTTACCGGCTAGTTGAGCTCACCTTTTCCTTTTTGTTCCATTTTTCTTCTCGGGAGGCGAGAATATAGCGAGTATGAGTCGTAGGTATGGAATGAAGGTTTTAGAAAGAATTGTTTAGTAGTCCTCACCATTTTGTAAAATAATGTATCAATAAATGTGATGAGGATTTATTTGAGTATAGATATTGTCTAGAAGATAATATTTGTATTCAAACTCACAGCTTTTACCGTTGTAATAATAAAGTTGTAGTTGTTTACATGCCATTATGTATTGACAACTCGTAATAGGTGATGTATACCTATTTTGGGGGCGCCACAACCAAAGACTGTTTTTAAAGGAAGAAGAACGACCATCGGTCAGTATGTTTCAAATCTTGATGGAGGGACACATCCGTCCAAACTGTGACGCAAAGAAGCCAAAACGTGTTTTAATTGCGGAAGAGAAGGTCACCTAGCTCGATTTTTTCAGTATGGTGAAGTCAAGTCCAATTTGGGATAGTGATGCCAAAGGATGTCCCGAGATAAGCTAAAAGCCCAGTAGTTTAAGAAAGAGCATTTTTTTTGTGACAAGGAACCTAAATAAAATAATCACGGGTATGTTAGTCATAAACTCTTGCGAAGTCTATATCGTGTTAGATACCGGTTCTACTCACTCTTTTATTTCACCTAGTTGTGTTAAATGTTTGAAGATAACTCCGGAGAAGTTAGACTTTGATATATCTGTTTAAACTCAGTTCGGAGAAACCTTCGTTACCTCCACTATTTATAAATCTTGTTCAAATCAACACTTTCACGTTACGTGTTGATCTTGTCTCTTTGAAAATACTTGCCTTTGATGCGATTTTAGGAATCGATTGGTTAACTACTCATTATGCTTTTTGTAAGGTTGTTAGCTTTCATATTCCTAACCAACCTGTTATGCGAATTCAAGAAACCAAACCACTAAAGTCAATAATTGTCATATCAAGCCATAAGTAAAGAGCCCCGGTCCTTTCGTTGTTGACTTTCTTGTGTGAAATGCACCGAAGCCAGACTTTCTATAGGCGATGTCATGAATAACGATGACAAGTTGATAGGTATCAATGTGACGTATTATCCAAGTCTTTGATGAGGGTCACAGTTTGAATGATATTTCTATTGTTAATAAATTTCCTGACTTATTCTTGAAGACTTCTTAGCCTACCCCTAGAGCATGAAATCGAATTTTGTATTGACCCCGGTACAAAACCCATTTCTTAAACCCTCAAATATTTCTTCAACTAAAATAAATGTAACATGCGCTAAAGACGTTGGCTCGAGCTGTTGAAGATTACGATCGTTCCATGCAATACCATCGTAGGAAAATCGAACATGGTAGCTAACGCGTTGAGTAGAAGATCATATGCGATTACAAGTGCGAATATACGAACCTAAGTGAAGATAATGAATATACGAGTAGAATCGACTTTAATCGATAAAGTTAAAGCCGCTCAAGCTACACACCCGAAGCTGATGAATGTGAAGAAGAAGGTTCAAGAGGGCGTTATTCTAGAAGCAATATTCGACGAAGAGAGGAAATCTCAACCCTCGATTTAATTGGCCCATTTGACACTACAACAAAAAGGCTTACCAACGACCGCCTATCAGCGACCGAACGCGATCGCAGATAGCTATCTGCGATCGAGTGCGGTTGCTGATAGTCGTCGCATAAAATCTGGTCGCTAGGATGCACATCAGCGACCACTATTAGCGACCGAGATATCTGCGACCGCTATGAGCGACCGAAATGACAAATCCGGTCATTGAAATGAGTCGAGATGGTCCAGGGCCAAAGCTGATGTGGTCCACGTGTCAGCGACCATTATCGGTAATACCACGATCACCGATCGTTGTCTGCGTCGCTAATAACTATGCCACGATATGAAAAAAATTACAAAATGATTTTTCTTTGTTTTGCGAATTCCCAAAACACGCACTATTTTCTACACCGCTTATCCCAACACACATACACACCAAGATAAACAACATACAAAACAATATAAACATCCATCGTCCACCTACACATACACCAAACTAGTATATAAACCTTTAAAACCAATATGATTTGAATAAATATAATAACATTTCAAAACTTGTTTAAGTAACATATATACAAACATCCAAATAATGAATATACAAGTACAAGGTTATGTCAAGCGTCATCCCTCCTTGATCACCTCAGTAATTAATAAAATAATAAAACAAGTTATAAATATAATAAATATGTTGATCTTTGGTATATATTACGACAATACATACAACAAAATGATTTTATACCTCGTCGCCATCCCCATGCATCATCCTGCTGCATTGCCACTACTACTTCAAACTTAACTCCTCGGGATCAAGAGCCCCAGTGTTCCCTTGATATCTTCAAAAGATTTCGATCTTGATATATAGCTCTCACACAACAAATAGGAGTATGAGCAATTTGGATAACTCACGATTGTGAAGACTGGGTAGCAGAGTCGCTGAGCCATCAAGGATGGGCGCTGCGTCGTTGTCCTTGACCTTTAATGTATTTCTTCTTCACAACAGACGCCCTCTCCCACAACTCTTGATCAATAGGCGGACGTGGAGTACCTTCAAGATAGCGCTCATTCAATAAACGTTTATAAGTATCATGTCATCATGTTAACACTTAAATAGTTAAAAATAATATTTTATAAGTATTAATAAACAAGATCGGGTTGTTAAAACTTATTACCGCTTCTCCGGATAGCCTCAGTGGAACCATCACGGGTGGCGCGTACACATCCAAACCAATGGATAGGGTGACCTTGAGATCGAGACTCCTATACAAAAACATCACAATATTACTAAGTAAAAATGGGATATTTTCTACAATTCATGATTGTAAACATATTAAAACTTGTAAATCGTGCGGGCGTTGATATGTCGCAATCGTGAAATCTTGCCGCCTTGTATGTTCCTTTAGCCTTTTCGCCATTGGATACACCCGAGGCTCATTGGTGGCGACGGTCTTTCGTCTTTTCACCCGACTCTCGGCTCTCCATTGGGCACACATCTCAAATTTATATGGACTTGGTGCACCACCGAGGCTATGCTCGTATATAATCCTCTCCTTGGCCCGGATGGTCGATCTCTCGGCATTGTGAATGGCTTTTTGTCATTCTTTATTCAAGTTGTCCTTGAGTGCGGACCGCGCGACTTTTGCCAGAATAATGTCTGAATCACTGAAGCCTGCGTGTCCTCCCATCTATACCATTTGTGCAAATAAAAAAATAATAATAACATTACTAAATAATTATCCTTTGAATATTATATTAATATTATATAAATATTATTTATCATAATTAAAAAAACATACACAAATTCTTTGAAGCAAAAAAGATCCTTGTGGGCAATAGGTGTGCTCGCCTACGTAATCACGAGTGTAGGCCAATTACAGAAACACAAATTGTGATATGCACTTGACGATCTTATTATCCTAAAAATCACTATAATATACAACATCAATTAGCATATATTAAAGAAATTTACATCTAAGTTATAATATTTGTGAACATTTTCAAACTTATACTTATAATACTTAAAAAAATTAAATCATAGTCTCCCTATAATATAGACTAGCCACATGCACGACGGCATGCATATTTGGACATTTCTAGGCACCCAAGACACAAACCAAGAGAAATATACAAATTTTCAATACAATAAGACCAAAACAAAACATTACCAATATAATATCAATCAAAACATTACCAATATACAATAAATGGAATCTTAAATGCTTTTATATAAATGATATACGGGACGACGTCGTCTATTCTGAGGAGGGCGAATCGAATAAGAATCCGATCATCGGGATTAGTAGGGGCCTTGGGCACATTATTAGGCCCCCTACCCAAGCCGCTTTTTTTTCCGTACCGCTTGAAGCCATCTGATATTACAAATTTCAAGATGTTATTAGGAGTGATATTTGATTACATGTATATATGACAATAAACATGATAATGATATAAACATGTATATATATGAATATAAAATGACAATAAAAAAAGTTGCATTTAAATAGTTTAGTACATAAACATAGATGATGATATAAACATGTATATATATGAATATAAAATGACAATAAACAAAAGTTGCATCTAAATAGTTTAGTACATAAACATGACAATGATATAAAAAACATGTATTGCTAAACATATATTTCATGAGTTCAAGTGTCAATGTTTGATTTAGAATCATCTTGTATCGTGTTCATGATTCATAACCATCATCCGCTTGATTACGTGGTCGATTCGATCAATAACTCTTCCTCCTCGAAGATCAATGTCATCCGACACAAGTATTGACTCATGATCTAATTCATGTGGTTCATCTCCACCATCTAACTGGATTACTTCATTGTCGTCCTCCACATTTATTATAGTCCCACTATGAAGCATCCGCTTCTTGGTAAATCTCCCCATCAACTAATTCTACACGACTACGGCGCCAGAGTATAAATTATAACTTGCCAATCAGTGGCGCGTCTATCCCTTTTCCTAACAGACTAGGAGTGTAGTATACTTGTACTGTTTGAGTTGGTAAAATAAACGGTTCGTTGGAGTACGCAGACCTATGGAGGTCAATATCGACGATTCAATGTCAGTCAACACGTATCCCTTTTTCTGAATCAAACCAACGGCACTTGAACAAGTGAATATGACCCCGTCGCGTGCTCTTATGCGACAACTCTACGATTTCCTCCAACTCCCCATAAAAGGCACGACCAAGCTCATTGTAACAATCTCCTTGGACACACACTCCGAGTTCGTTGTTTTTACCGGCGCCCATATGCCTTTGTGTGAAATTCACAACCATTTATTTTGTAACCATTACTACCGACTTGATCCTTATCGGTCCCATAGCTAGGACTTGTACATTAGCCTTAAATCGTTGATCCTCACCAAAGCCTACAAAACTCCATCTTATTAAATGAAGTCATAGTTAACATATGGAGTATATATATTATATATATATACACTACGTGCTTAAAAATTGAACTTACTTTGTCCTTTAGCCAAAGTGTAAAGTTTTTATCCCGATTGATTTGAATATCTTTATCGCTTATGCTTAAGATGCTTCACTTTTAACTCGTCATCGTATAATCTATACCATGTTATAAACATTAACATATTGGAATAAATTTTTAACTTAAAAGATAAAATATCAAGTTTACATGTGTACCTCACAAATTCGCCAATCTCCTCATGATTGAGAAGAATGTAAGTATATGCGCATGTAATTCTTGCTCGAGAGGAATATGCGCTTCCTTTTCCATAAGCGCGACCTGCAATATCATGGACCATTTCATTCATACGATGAGTACTAATGCCTCAATTGTGTACTTGTGTGATGCCACCATCTCTTCTCTCGCCCATGTGCCCACCAAAGATTCTTCGTAATTTCTCATGAACCCGTAAACAAGTAAATGATAGTTCACCGTGTCTCTGTCCATATAATTTACATTCTTACACTTTAAACATGGACATCGATATCATGACTTACCATTCATACATTACGGGTGACTATACGCGACTCTCAAAAAATACTTGGCAACCAAATTTAAATTCAATCAGAAGACTTATCTCGGGCACTTTACTTTCGTCGTGCCATCCAACTACTGATGCTAATAGAGGTCCATGATTCCACTAAGTACCTACTACAGACAACATTATAAATGTTAACAAATGACTTGAGCATACTTGTAAGCATATGACTTGAGCATACTTGTAACCATATGACTTGAGTATACTTGTAACCATATGACTTGAGCATTCTTGTAAGCATATGATTAACATTTAAGCATACTTGTAAGCATATGACTTGAACAACATATAGACTAGTGTTTGATAGATATGTAGGAAAATTTTATAATTTAGAGTTTCTTTGATAGGTATATAGGAAATTTTAGAGTTCAGATATGCTCTAGGTCCATATCTGAACACAACAAAAATTCTTCTACATAGGACATTTGGGAAAAAAGAAGTGTGTCATTCATGTTAGAAACTAGTACTCTCTTAGTTGTCTCTATAACCTCTGATTAGACTGTGAGTTGGACTTGTGTTTCATTCAAAGTCAGGCGTCGATTTATGCTAGAGATGTTTATTATTTGTGTTTGATTTCATTACTCTTGAGTATTGATTTTTGAATTATAATCATGATTTAATATCTTTTTATATAAATAAATTTTGTATTTATTTGAATTGTATAAAGTAAATATTATACAAATAAGTTTAATTTTTTAATAGATAAATTGATTAATTTTATATATTTACTAAATATTATATATAATATATAATAATAATTAATATATTTAATTATTTATTATTTATTATATATTAATGCCACCACTAAGTCACTAAATGTACGTAAAAAGAACCAAATGGTAAACAAGCTCATGTAACTCCATAATTAAATAGTTACATTATAGTTTTATATTCTATTCTCAAAGGAAATGACAATTTGTTAAATGCAACCAACTATCAGGAATTTCCCCCAAAAATTGGTTATGTGACACGGCAATATACATTAATGCCCCCTCAATGGAATTCAAGAAAGAAGCTGTGGAGGAACTATATATAAAATAAGCAAATTCAAGACAAGCAAGTCAAATAGATGTCAAGCATACGTAAGTGTTAGTGTTTTATGAATGTGACTTAAATTTGTTTACGTAAAATATTTTAACTTACAGTCAACTCCCTTCAAATCATAATCTTAACTTGGCAGCAGATTTATTCTCAAGACATCCAGTGGCATCATATGAATAACATTTAAAAAATAAACATCTCAATAACTTCCAAAAACTACAAATATTTTAGAAACTCTTATACATAAACATAATTACTACATACAAATACTGAAATACATAGATCATAAACACACGAAAAATTGTAAAATCAGCAAATTTCATATAATGTTAGGTCAGGCTGATAGAATTAGGTCGCAAGAGATGTGGGGAGTGCAATAAAATACTAAAAGATAAAATAAAAAATTGTGCCTAATTAAATTAGATAGACGAGAAGGAGCAAATTTGTGCAGTTCTCCACAGAAAATGTCATTGATTTTCTTACCTGCGGTAATGGTGGCGCGGTAATTTCTTTGGGTGGTAGTGATGGTGGCGGCGGTACATGGTGGTGGTGGTGATGGAGGCGACGGCTGTGGTGGTGGTGATGGAGGCGACTGTGGTGGTGGTGATGGAGGCGGCGGCGATTTTCCCCTCTTCTTCCTCTTCTCTTCTCCCTATTCTTTTCTCCCTCTTTTTTTTCTTCTGTCGATCGAGAGTGACGAATCGCTGGGCGGTTAATTGTAATAGATCGTGACGACGACTATCCGCGACCGCTCATGATCGCTAATTTTAAATGATGTGGAAGTATCAAAGAATCGTGACGCACATCGATGGTGAGTGGTCGCAAACAACTAATGCGCCAACATTTTGTGCCAATTTTTTTGGTGGTAAAAACGAACCTGCGACTGAATAGCGACCGGGTTCGGTCGCTAACATACTCTAGCTACCAAATTCAAGGGTGGTCGCTAATGCCGGTCGCTACTAATACTTTCTGCGACCAAAAGGTGCGGTCGCTGTTGGTTTTGGTCGCTGTTAGAGCATTTTCTTGTAGTGTGAAATCCTCGATGAAGTAGGAACTGTGGCCTATAGACTCGTTTTACTGCCAAGTATGTTGCGTGTTCAGAACAATTTTTTTCGTATCGATGTTATGTAAATATATGGACGACCTGAACTACATTATTAAATTAGAACTAAACGATATAGCAGAAGATTTAACGTATAAGGAGATACATGTTAAAATCTTGGATAAGAAGGATCGTATTCAACACTCAAAGGTTATACCCCAAGAGTTAGAATTTGAAGAGAAGTCATGGTATCCTCACTTGTTCGGCATACCAGGTACGTACGTAAATTTCGAGGGCAAAATTCTATAAGGAGGGGAGATTGTGAGACCCCAAATTTTACGAATAAATATTTAATTTTCTCGAAATAATTTTTTTATATTATGGTGTGTGTTATAGTTGTGGGTAGTATTTATAAATTTTGAAAAGTATGCAAGTTGTTGTATAATATTCGATTGGTCGGGGAATATTCTTTTTGTCGGAGAATATCCATACGACGGTACAATCATTGGTGGACCCCACAACGGAATTATTGTCGGATTGAGAAGACGACAAAAATATTTTATGAAAATAACAGCGAAAGTTTTACCGTTAATTGTTGAAACACCCGGTGTTAAAAGTACAGTAATACGCGTGGTTGCATAGTAGCACATGGTATTGATTATTGATGGTTATGTGATAAGTCACTCAGTTTTGTTGGTATTATTAATGTAATAATACAGAAAAGCTTTTTATATAAAATGTAATACTTTATAAAGTTATTCTATAAATAAAATATATTCTATTCTATTATGCATAAAGGTCTCATAGTGTTTTGCATAGTAAAATCTTTTTATAAAGCATGTAATACTTTTATAAAGTTATTCTATAAATAAAATATATTATATTTTATTATACATAGTGTTGCATAGTGCTCAGCATAGTGTTTTGCATAGTAAAATCTTTTTATATAAAATGTAATACTTTTATAAAGTTATTCGTTTTATTAGATTATAAATAGAATATATTATATTTTATTTAAAAGATTTTGCTTTAAATATGGACCGTCGATTAAAGTAAATCAATTTGGACCGCTCATCGCTTAGTTACTATGCAGCCCATTTTTCTATAAATAGAAGCTCATTCCTTCATTATTTCTTACTTAATTCTTTGAAACTCTAGAGATAAACTATAGAGAGAAAGAAGAAAAGTATTCTGCTACTTCACTACTTATATATCTAGTACTCTTCTTCTTAAGGTAAGGAATATTATTTGTTGTACTCGTAAGGGGTACTCTTTCTTTCTTATTTATGAAGAGAACTTCTGTTATTCCATTCTTTATTATTCTGTTGGAATAACTCAGTATCGCCGAACTACCCTATACTTGGTGAAATTCTTCTGTTATTCCATTCTTTATTATTCTGTTGGAATAACCTGTATACGCGGGATACCCTATACTTGGTGACATTCTTCTATTATTCCGTCTTTATTATTCTGTTGGAATATCCTGTCTGTGCATTTTACGTCGGACCTGATTCCATCTTTATTATTTTGTTGGAATATCCTCGTCATGGTGTTTTACGCCGACTGATTCCGCCTTTTTATTATTCTCGCTGAATATCCTGTTTGTGCGTTTTACACCTACTAGTTCCGCCTTTTATTATTATTCATTTGGAATATCCTCATCACGGCGTTTTACTGTGGGACCGATTCCGCCCTTATTAGTATTCTCGTTGGAATAACTTTGTCATACATCAAGTAATCTGTATGCATGGTGATTTCGCATTGCTATTCCATTCTTTATTATTCTGCTGGAACATCCAGCCGCTTGCAAATTTTGCCTAACTTTGGTACCGCTTATTTAGTATTCATTGGAATAACTTGCCTGTCTGGCAATCCGAATGCATGGTGATTTGTTTTGTTATTCCATTCTTTATTATACTCAGGTTGGTTAAAGTTTTGACTTCTATACTCCATGAAATTAGTGGAATATCCTTGATATTTAAGCTTCATCCAAAGATCTTTTCATGGAAATATTCTTCCGAGCATTCTTGAATTTTACTCTACAAAGCGAAGATCATGTTGACAATTTGGACATTATTAGTTCTGGATAAATTAATTCTTGAAATTGTTTTATTGAATTCTTATATCATTGTCATCATCCTCATGTTTATATTTTTTTTTAAGTCATCCGTGGCACATGGTGCATAGATGGACTTGGTATGATTATGACCGTGGATTATTCCGTGTAATCATGGCCGTAATGTTACAAATGATGTGGAAAAAGTCCTCATTGGCGATGGTGCATTGATGGACGAGTTGTTGGCATGATTATGACCATTAATGAATACACAAAAATATCCTTGGCAGAAAAGTGCGGGGTGATTCGATGATGTGGATTATTTATTAAAATTTGAGAGTCATTAGGATTTTTGGATGTCCCTTTCATATTACTTGTTCTTTGGTGTTCTCATTTTAGGTGATTTTTGTTTGAAAAAACAAGTGAAAAAGTTCAAACATGTATAATGTCGACGATGGGATTTGGTGTTCTCATTTTTGATTAATTTGTTTGAAAAAACAAGTGAAAAAGTTGGTTTTTAAATGGTTGTACCAACACAACCAAGAAAAAGGTTTGCACATTGACCCGATGATGTGACAACGATATATCTGGTTCGTGAAACCTTGATTCATTTAGGGTCAGGGGACTTGGTTATGCGAGGGGAGATGTTAGGCACCCCAGACATCCGTGTTACCACGGTGACCGCCTCTTTTCAAGAAACTATTATCGAGTGTGTGTGTGTGTGTGTGTGGGTCGATGTCTTTATTATATGAAAGTTGTGCGAGGCCTCTTTCGAACCTATATACACGAGTTTGAATTTATGTAAAAATTCGGTTTTTAGCAAGATATAAGCAATGATGTTTTTATAAAAGAGGTTTTTCAAACCTTGCTGCTCAATAGGAATTAAGACCTTTTACACTCCCATTTTTATTAAGTGATTGGCTTGATTGATTTTTATTTGACGAATGCGAAACATCCGTACGAAAATAATATATAAAAAAATAATGCTGACTTCCTCGTGGGTATGGAAACCATCTGAGGAAATAGAGACATCGCAGAATAATTTACAAAGTACTTCTTACAATTTGAAAATGTCCATCACGAGAACCAAATCTAGATCGATGAGATGAATCTGTGATCACATGATTCCTAAGCGCCTGAGAATATTGCAATTTGTATAAAAGCAATAAGCGGTATATATATAAAAGCGGTAAATATATATATATCGAGACGGGATCACCAACCACAAAGCACCTCCATGGGGATCGAAAATATAAATAAAGTCATGTAGATACGGTCAACCGCCACGAAAAACTCTCAGAAACTCCAGAATATAAATAATGTAAATAAATAAAAATAAAATGAGATGAAATATAAAGAAAAGGCTAGAAAACTATCAACTTCCATGAAGTAAACTCAGGAGAGAACAAAATATAAATATAATATATATAAAAAAGCTATCAACTTCCATGTAAAATCCGGGAACTCGAGCGAGATTAATACACATTCATATATATATATATATATATATATATATATAAATATATATATATATATATATATATATATTGATATATATATATATATATATATATATATATATATATATATATATAATAAACGCATGGGATAAAATCTAGGCTCATCGAACAAAGTCAAACACAATTAATATATATATATATATATATATATATATATATATATATATATATATATATATATATAAGCGAATAAATCATGCATCAAGTCAGGAGCATCAAGTTAATCATCAAACAAAGTCCGATAGACAATATATATATATATATATATATATATATATATAAAGCGATAAGCGCTCGGGCAAAGTCTCAGGCTCAATCGAGGCATAACTTCGATAATATTAGTATATATATATATATATATATATATATATATATATATATATATATATATATATAAACCACTGATGAATGAAACCACGGAAGAGCAAAAAAAAAGCAACCAACACGACTCTCAGCGTGTAGAAGGGTGTGTGCAAAGATGAAGAAAAGACTCTAAAGTGTGTGAGAAGGCTTACAATTGGTGATAAAAAGGGCTTCTATATCTTTAGAGTGGGTAAACACTTGGGCTTTTGTGGGTACAAAAGAGGCTATATATGAGCTCACGGTGTTTGAAAGTGGGAAAATACACTTTATATGGCGAGTCTGAGCAGCAAATTATGTAGGGTTTCCCGTCTTTTTCTCTTAAAATCAGCACCCCAAGCCTCTTATTTATAGGCAAAAGGTGTCATGCAGTGTACTGCTGGCTCACCAGGTGTGTGCAGAGGCGGATCGGGTCGGCCGGGTTACATCCGGGTCGGGTCGTCTCAAAATCGTGCACTCGAGCAATTGTAATGTCCACTCAGATTTTGAGAAGTGCAATCCGGGCATCCGTTTTGAGGTATTCGGGACCTATTTTGGACCGCCGTTGTCGAGAGTTGTACGATGGCATGGGATTAGAGTTTGTCAAAAGTTTTTGAAGATGGGACGATGCCCTCCGGTCTTGAAGCTTCAACTTTCATCAGTTACCCGCTTGATAGTCACTCACTCGGGATTGGTTAGCCTTGTGGGACATTGTTGCGTAGAGACGAGACGTGGCATCGTGTTGGGCCAGAGATGGCGATGTTGCCCTCATGGGATTATTCTTTACGGATTGGGCCGATAAGCGAGCGTTGCTCGAGACTTCTTTGAGATTGGGCTACTGCATTTGTTGAAGATCCTCATTGTCATCTTTGAGGTGTGCTGTCTTCCCGATGTGATTGCCGTGTTGGCGCAGTGTATTTCGTTGTGAGTCTTAGAGATTGAAGGCGATGGCATTTGAAACAAGCATTTAGGGGTTATCTCCAAAAGCTGCATTCCTTGGGGTTATCACCAAGGTTGGTGGCTATTCCATGGTTGGGGTGAGGCCCGGATACCTCGGGGTTATCTCAAGATGTTAATCGGTCTTCTCGGTGTGTGTTCGATATTATATCTGCGAGTCTCATGGTTAAATCAGAGTTGAAACCGTTACTCCCGGTTACGATCCGGGTTAATCTTGAACTTCCGGTAGTATCCGGTATGGATTTGGATTGTCTTTCGGGTTCTCTCTTAAAAGATGAATCGTCCTCCTGCAATGTTAGTAACGATGAGTACTGAAAAAATTTGAGTGTCTCTGAGATGCCCTCTTTATCATACTTTCGCATGGCGATGCATGGGTAGGATAAAGAATCTAGACACTTGAAACATGACAAGATAAACATGGTGCTAAGGGTAGCAACATGATGCAAATGTATGATGCATGTGTATGCGGGGTTGTGGCCCAACATCTTTGGGGATGATTCTTTGGTTCCTGTTGCTTCAAGCGGGGATTGGCAATCTTGACCCGGATCGATGTGCAAGCCTAATCTGTTAGGATATTGGTGTTGGAGTTATCACCAAATTCACGTGTTCTTGATAACGACTTGATCTTTGAAGGGTATCTCTTATGTGTAAGAGATCCGTGGGGGGATAAAGCTTGATCTATTTGAGGATGTGTATAACATATTCCATCATCTATCCTCTTGGATAATGTTGACCTCTCTTGGTTAGTATCGCGAGAATATGTCATTACATTGGATTTCTTGCCAACGACAAATCTTTGTCGGGGATGCTTGACCTTCGTTAACGTGTGAATCAACGGTCTGTGAGATTACTTTGTGAGTTGCTTGGCCGTCAAGTGTGAATCGCTTGACCTTCACGGAGATGTAGATCAATGGAGCATTCAGCGTTGCATTGACCCTCATAGGGGATCCTTTGGGAATATGAGCATTTGGGTATGAAAACCTCAAACAACTCTATAGCTCGACGGTTTAAACGCTATCGGTTTGAAATGATGTCAAGGTTTCTTGACCTTCGTTGATGGACATGTCAGCGGATGAGCGTGTTGTAACCCCTCAGGGATCTCTACGTTGTAACCCGTCGTCGGGATCGTAACTGCATGACTATCGAGCGAGTTCTCACGTTTTACTTGGTTGAAAAAATCGAGGATTCACGTTGTAACCCGTCGATGATTCCGTTCTCATTAAACCCGTCGAGGATTCATTATAACCCGTGTTATAGAGATTCATGTAACGACCGACGAGTTCGGCGGCATCGGACCTATATAAGGTATTGCCTGTGTGATTTGCGACAACTAAGGTCATTGGCGAGTATACCTTGTGTTGACGACTACCAATGAGTGATGTGCGATTCAAAGTCTCATCTGAGAAGACCGAGATTGTATCTTTGTTTTGCTCGATCGTATGGCATTTTATTCCGATTTGACCTTTCTAGCCGTAAAGAACTTCGTTTCAACTCGAACTGGACCAGAGCGGAGGGGGTGGGACCCACATAGAGGAGCCAGCGGTGCACTTTATATAGCCCGTGAGTGGAGCTGCTGACGGCGTGGATGATAAATCCTCAAAGAGCTTCACTTCACAAGTCACTTTTAACTTGTTTCACTTTAGAAAAACCGCGAGCCACTTCCAGTTTGCTTGAGTTGAGGGCTTTTTTACGCAAATTACATCACCATACAAGTGTTCTACACTATTACAGTAGCAACGTGCATGTATTTTTTTCCGAGTTTACATCAGTTAGATTGTGAGATATTACACGAAATGCATCTAAACACATAGTAGTGATTATGTATGCACAAATGACTTAATAAAAAATATTCAACATAGTAAATGTTAGTATTAAACCATCTTTGAACATAATGATGTGAAAAAATTTGACTTACGAGATAGTCAATTGGCACCTTTTTACTGCTATTTTTGTCCTATTTGAGGTCCATGAGAGCAAAAGGTAGAAAGGCGAAGATACTCTAGCATTGAGGTTGGCCTTATGCATGATGAGTTTGATTTTTTAATGCATATATTATGTATATGACTTTGGGGCGGTGTCTTCTTGAATGGCCACCTAGACATGCACATGCGCGTGTGGGATAGTCCCTATTTTCAAAGGGGACTATGGCAAAATTTTTCCAAATGTAGGCATTGGGTAGTCATGCATTCTAACTCTATTATATATTAAAGTAAATGCATGCATGCATATAGTCATATAATGCATTTTAGAAAGCTCCAGGTAAGGCAATACCACACCCTTTCTGAGGTGATTTGGAGACTTGTTGTCCAGATATTATGGATCCGGATCAGCCGAGCAGTTCTTACAGGACCGCCTCTGGCGTACGGCGGAGGGCTTCTGAAGTGCCTCGTCCCAGATTACATCGAACGACCTCGTCGGTTGGTGGAGGCTGTGATTCATCCCGTCCGTAGAGAGGTTCCGGGACGTTGAGGGCGAGGAGGTGGATATTGAGGATCCGCTCTGCTTGTACATATCCCTCGCGAGGAGCTTTTAGAGCATCCGGTGGTGAACCCGAGTTGCTAGGTGATTTGGGTAGACACCCATCGATGTACTTGCATGCTAACGAGGTATGACGTTAGACTTTATCTTCCTTCTTTCCTATTGATGAGGATTAAAGGGTCTGATGTTGATCGTGCTTCATGCGGGTTCCGGGTTTTACACAAATGACCTCGGGGAAATGGTTTAGCATCCACTCCATGTACGGTAGCTTCATCCCGATTATAAAGCGATGTAGTGCGTGAGTGGGGATTTGGGGCATTTTCTCTATCCTTCCCGTCGTTGTCCCCAGGGTTACCTCGGGGCATTATCGGCGATGGTTTCATCGGACTCGATCCTCTCCACTGCTTGGATTGCGGTGATGATGATGCCCTATGGATTGGCGATTTATCACAAGTATGGAGTTTGGAGGGGCGGGTTCCTTGCATGGCGAATATCACCCCTCTTGTCGTCCGGTCCTTGTTAGGAGTTCGGTGATGCGCTCAAAGGTAGGGCTATCCGTTCGGGTCCTTTGGCGTAGATGTTATGGCGGGCTATTGAATGAGCCCATGCACGATGATGTTAGGATCGGGGATCGCGTTACTGCGGCGATTGTTCTTGATAATCATTCGAGGTACGCCATGTGCAGATAACTCTTCCACGGTATCTTTCGCTCTGAGTCGGTATACCACCACGCGATGTGGGACCGTATAGGAGAATACGATTGGGGCTCTTACACCTTTGCCTATTTCCTCCGGGGCATGCGTCTGCGCTCACGGGGGGTTTAATGAGAGGCTTGGCTAGGATTTTACCCGTTTACTGTTGGTGAGTATTTCTCTTGTCTTTTCCTTTCATAGGGTTAAGAGTGTTTCTTGATAGCGGATGTTTTGCCATTGTGTTGGCGATTTTGGGCCTATGAGAGGCTTCCATGTTTTGCGTCTGTGAGTGTGTTGAGGCTTAGATACCTATCCACGAGGGCGACGATGGCATCATTCTATTTTGCGAGAGGTCCACATGTCTCGAGGGCTTCGCTCATTCTTGCGTATCTGATTGGAGTTCTTGACGGTAAGCGCCATCACATGGCTTCCATATTCGGGATCATTTGATCATCGGTTTTGAGGATGGACACCCTCTTTGGAGTAGAGTATTTGATTTCCACCCGGAGATTTCCTCTTTTCACCGATGGAGGTGGGAGCTCTATTTAGGAGAGCGTGCTATTAGGAGCACCACAGGGGAGATTAAGTATCTGGAGATCTTGCCTCTGTTAGGCGTCGTTGGCACATATCGCGATCACCCGCCATTGATATTCCATTGTTGGGAGTTGAGCGGTTTTGATTTATCGAGGGTCCATGTACTCGGGAGATATTCCAATATTTGGTGGCTCCCTCGCACTATTGGTGCCCGATCCGTGCCACCACGATTTATGGGGGACATGGTTCGAGGATCTTTGATGATGACGGATTGGGTGGCTTGTGTCCGAAACTCCCACTTATCGACCCAGTTGATAACTTGACTCCGGCGGTTGGATCGGCGCACGATATATTTATTGGGCATTTGGGCGAGAGATCCAATGAGAGCGGAGACATTTGTTCCTTCCAGCTCGGTCTTGGCCCTCGAGATGACCCATTTGGTTTTTGGGCGCGAGATCCTCCCTTTATAGGCTGACATCCTGTTGATAGAGATCTAGTGACTCGGGAGGAATTACATCGGTGGGGCGAGATTGAGGATGTGGACATCGAGACCATTGTCTTCTTCGATGTGTATTCTCGCTATATCTTTTGATAGGCCTCTGTTAGATATTGGGTGGTTGTTCCCCATTCTCGCTATATCTTTAGATAGGCCTCTATTAGTAGTAGTAGGCGTTTGTGCCCCATTTTCATGTCTTGGTAGTAGGCGTATAGAGTGATGTATTAGATGATGATATATTTAGGAATGTATGCACCATTTTTTTCATTCCTATATCATATTACCATCCATTATCTGTTATGCATGTATCATGTTATGCATATGTATGTATGTCCGAGAGATACTCGGTATTGACCCTGGATGGTCTTATGACACGGCCCACGAGATGTCTTCTTGACGATTAGTAGTATAGATCATACCCCACCGTCGATGGTGGTATTGGGTATCTTGCTCATGTGATGCGATAACATGTCACCACCGGATAGGGTGTTGTAGATCTGTTATTACAGACATACCATGACCCCTTTTGGGCATTTCGGGTTCTGCGAGATGTAGATGGGATGCTTTAGAGCATTGGCTAGGTGATAGGCGGTATTTAAACTTTGGCACCCATGAGTTGACTCTACTCTGAGGTATGCCCGTTTTTGACGATCTTGCCCTAGGCCAGGCCTTGCGTACACATGGCTTTGGGAGACATGAGTAGGCGATTCATGACTCTCACCGGATTGAGGCGCAGTGGTGCGAGATGGTGACATCGGCCATGTGATCTCTCGGCGTTTTTTGTGTGTGCGTGATTTGGTGCGGAGGATAGCTACTCACGACATTCAGGGGATTTCACTGTGTCGGAGGATCATTGGCGTTCGGCCAGAGTTGATGTACTGATACTATGTGTACTGTCATACGTGTACATGTCGCGGTACATGGATGAGATAGATATAGGCGTTATCATGGCGGTGAGAGCTCTCAGGGAGGGTCGTACCATTGTACCTATGATCGTGGCAGAGACCTTGCGATCAGCGTCCTACTACCGTACTTACCCGTCAGGTGTGTTTACAGGGAGTTCGATCATGCTGTATGTGTGGTTTATGTCACATTTGCGACTAGTTGGTACCTTTAGACGGCACGGGTATTGTTTCTCCCATGAGGTGGCTATGTCGTATTCCTTTCAGCCATCGGAGTGTGTAGATGCTCAGTCTGGTCCGCATTTTTTGGCAGATATCCGAGATCCATTTAGCATATTGTTGTGCTCGGGGCTTTGCTCACCATACAGCTTCATTACTCATGCTCCGGGCATGGATTTCCTCCCTTTGGCTGGCTTGAGGGGCGTGACGACTTATCATCCATTGGTCGTGATGTCGCGATTTGACCCGATTCGAGGATTTTCATCCTTTCGAGGCGGCGGCGGTCGGCCTTCGACTTCTCGATACCTCTCGGTGAGGACCGATCTAGTGTATCGCTTCTTTGGGATCGGCGTGAGCTAAATTGCTTTTCTGCCGATCGTCCGGTTATTCCAGCGAGTACTCGCATGGATGGAGCGGAGGTTTTATCAATTTCTGCGATGTTGCGATCTGGGAGATTGAGTTAGGCGATGTAGAGCTATAGAGGACATTGATACCTACATCGAGGAGGATCTTTATTTGTTGGGTTGCCGACATTTCTTTTGGATTCTCCTAGTACCGATACTTTTGTGATCCGCACTTTCGGCCTAGATATTTAAGCGATCTTCATCGATGACCTTTGAGAGAGACGATTCGATCTATGATGTCATTGCTCTTGATGTGAGGGCCTGGCCTTCCATTATTAGAGAGAGCGAGGCATTAGCTCGTAGAGATCTGCATTGTTGTTGCGGGCGGGATGAGGCCAGGTCGAGACGGAGAGATGCGATGATAGTTGAGCGGGATAGTCTTATATCTTGCACCGGGATGTGGTATCATCGAGATAATCTTTGCGAGGTCCCTTACCACTTGGTATGATCGCGAGATGAGTGCTTACATTGATGAGCATATGGTCATCATGCGGATGACTCTGATCTGTTGGGTCGTGTGGATATTCTTATCCGAGGAGACTACGACTTTACCTCCTTCATCTGAGAGGGATGCCATGTTGGTCTTGCTAGCTCGCATGTACCTGATTAAGTAGATGATCTTGTATTTACACTGCACGACTAAGCTTAGCCATTTTGTCATATATACGATTCACATTGTATATATATCAAATATCATTATATATGATAGGGAAATATATTTTTGGATCACTTCCCTTTTAGATATGCCTTGCTATTTGCTTGATATTTTTTTTTCTTTGCTTGAGGGCTTGTGATCTTGATGAATTACGAATTCTTCCTTGGTGGATGGACATTGAGTTGTCTTTGGATAGTTCGAGAATGGATCATCGATCTATGTATATCCTACCATCTTTGGTGTCTTGGGACTTGTTTACGAATGGAAATGTGGAGAGGATGTGTGGCTTTCCTCTCGAGATTGACCGCACCCACGGATGGTCGCCATTACTTCTATTTAGGAGAAGCTAGTTAATTCCACCTCTTATGGTTTAGTATTGCTCTTGAGGTATGATGCGCGACTTAGATGGTCGTAGAATCTCTATTTGGGAGGAGTTCGAGTAATTCCATCCCTTTGATGCGAAGCCAATGAATGAAATGTAGTGGATTGAAAGAGAATCCCAATACCGTGTGACAATGGTTTGTATTTTGGTAGGGGTGAGACCGCACCATGAATGGTACTACTCGTACTCTATTGAAGAGGAGATCAGGTCTGCGTAGTTCGAACCTGGTGTAAGAGGTTTAATGCTGTATATGGCTGATATGGTGTAGGAATGTTTTTGGTTGTTTTTGCTTTTGTAAGGAGAAGAGGGTAGAAATGTTTTTGTTGTTTTTGTTTTATTGCGACCAAGCCATGTAACATGGTTGCCTACGTACTCCTATTGAAGAGGAGATCGGTCGGCGTGGTTAAGCCCCTCGGGCGAAGAAAAAAAGCGTAATCCATGTGCGGTCGAGTGTGCGGGGAGAAAAAGTTTAATCTAGGTTGAGGATAAAGCTGCGGCGGGAGAAGTTTGATCCCATGTATGGGTAGCCAAACTATGACATGAAGAGGTTCAATCCATGGTGGGATGACCTAAGTTGTATGGTATGAAAAGGAGAAAGCCGAGTGGCTTTGGCTTGAAGAGTATGTTTCCACGAGGGGCAAAGTGTAGCAAGTTGTAGGTGGTAAAGGGTTAAAGAACGGAATGGTGGTGACACGATGATGATGCACCGGGGTGTTTCTTTGGTTACTTGATACATATCTGGTTTCACGGTGTGCGAGTTGATGAGTTGTGGAAATTCATCGTAGTCCATTTCTTATAATCTGAGGCGCCTCCTGTCGATACTTCTTTGACAATAAGCGGGCCTTCCAGTTAGGGCGAATTTTCCTTTGGCTTTGATCTTGATTGTCGAGAATCTTCTTGAGAACCAAGTCGTGTTGTTTAAATTACCGTGGCCGGGACTTTTTTTGTGTAGGATCTGGCGATCCTTTCTTTGATATAGTGACCATGGAAGATAGCAGCGGTTCGCCTTTCGTCTATCGAGAGACAATTGGTGATACATGTCTTGTACCCATTGGTTTTCATCCGGTGGCGTCGATCGACACTCTGAGATTCCATCTCAACTTCTATGGGAACCTTTGCTTCCATCCCATAGGTTAAAGCGTGAGGGGTTGCCCCGAAGTGAAATGCGCATTGTGGTTACGTAGGCTAACAGTGTAAGAGAAGCAACAGAGTTAGGCCAATCTTTGTGGTTGGTGACATCTTTTGCATAATCTTCTTGATATTTTTGTTAGCGCTTCAATGACACCGTTCATCTTGGACGATAGATGATGAGAGTTAAGATGTTTGATGTGGAATTTACTGCATAACTCCTCCATCATTTTGTTGTTGAGGTTTTTGGCATTGTCTGACACAATCACCTCTGGTTGTCCATATCGACAAACGACATTGTTTATGATGAAAGCAATGATGACTTCTTTAGTGACCCTGGGGAAGGAGGTTGCTTCTACCCACTTGGTGAAGTAGTCGATCATGGTGAAGATAAATCGGTGACCATTACTGGCTTTAGGCTCAATGGGCCCAATAACGTCCATTCCCCACATTGAGAAGGGCGAAGCGAACTCATATTGTGGAGCTCCGTGGAGGGCGTGTATAGCATTCCCATGAATCGCAGCGATAGCATCTTTTGGCGTGGTCATGGCAATCGACCTTGAGAGATAGCCATAATGTCACGTCCACGAGGACTTTCTTGACAAGGAGGGGCCACTCATCATGTGGGGCCCACAGACTCGCCATGGATTTCATCCATAAGCCTTTGGGCTTGATCTTTGTCTAGACACACGAGGAGACCTAGTCCTGCATCTCTTTTATAGAGCGCATCTCCACTCAGTAGAACTTCATAGCAAGTCGATGGATCCGCTTTTTCTCGGTCGGGGCTCGCCTCGGTGGTGTAGATCCATCTCGCGAGATATTCCTTGATATCTTGATACCAAGGAGGTTGGATGGGAGGTAGCTCATCCGATACTTCTCAACGTAATTCCCCATAAATTTGGGGCCTTGTGCGAGAAATTGTGGCGCTTGGCAAGTGTTCCTTGTCGATATCTCGAATCGAGGAGGCCAAGAAGTTGCTAATGCGTCATGAAATCATTCTATTACGAGGAATGTGTAGAAAGGAGATTTCTTGAACTCAAAGCCATCTTCAAAACACTGCAGATGGTAAAGGCGACAAATGTAGTTCCTTGGTTTGATAGACTCGGTGGATTATCTAATTACCAACTCAAATCTCTAGGGCGATTAACAAACTTGATGCCCGTTGAGCGGGCAAGTTTTAGCCCCATGAGACAGCCTTCATACTCAGTCGTATTGTTGGTGCTGACAAACTGTAATTTGACGACAACGGGATACTGCTCCCCCGTATCAGATACTAGAATTGCTCCAGCTCCAGAACCTTCCATGTTAACAGCTCCATCAAAATACATCTTCCATGATTGGCGTGTATTGTACAGATGGTGTTGTTGCACTGTCATTACTCCTTCATCGGGGAAATATGTTTCCAAGGGTTTGAAATCCCCTGAAGGTGCGGCGGCCAGTTGATCTGCGATTCCTTGACCTTTGATGGACTTTTGAGTCACATATACAATGTCAAATTGTTGTAGGATCAAGCTGCCATCTGACGGTGGCGATTCAACATGGGTTTGTTGAACACGTACTTGAGAGGATCCACGCGGGATATGAGATGGGTTGTGTGACCATGGAGGTAATGTTGTAACCTCATGGAAGCCCATGCTAAAGCACAACACGTCTTCTCGATCAGAGTGTACTTGTGTTCCTTCTTCTTTGAACCTTTTCTTTGAGGTAATAGATAGCTCGTTCTTGGCCTCTATCGTCTTTCTGTCCCAGCATACAGCCCATGGCATTGTCACTTATGGATAGGTACATGAACAGGGGAACATCATCCCTGGGTGGTACCAAGATAGGAGCTTTGACTAGCTGTTTCTTGATTGTAAGGAAGGCATTCTGGCACTCATCATTCCATTTCATGGAGGAGTTCTTCCTTAATAACTTGAAGATTGGCTCACGAGAGTTCTTTGTGAGTTGGGAGATAAACCTGCTGATGAAGTTGATCCTTCCCAAAAATCCTCGTATTTCCTTCTCTGTCTGAGGAATGGGCATTTCCGTGATGGCTTGGATTTTGGTAGGATCCAGCTCAATCCCTTTGTGGCTGACTAGAAATCCTAGCAACTTGCACGACTTGGCGCTTGGCGCATTTATTGGATTCAACTTCAAGTTGTACTTACATGACACTGTTGAACAAACAACTTTACGAGATGGTCTAGATGGTCATCCTCCTTAGGGACTTGACAATGATGTCATCCACGTAGATCTCAATCTCTTTATGCATTAAGTCGTGGAAAAGAGCCATCATAGCTCGTTGATAGGTAGCTCAGGCATTGATGAGGCGAATGACAACCGTCTATAGCAAAAAGTTCCCCAAGGAGTGATGAAAGCGGTCTTCTCACGATCTTCCTCGGCAACCATGATCGATGGTACCCATGAAGCAATCGATGAAAAGGAGTACATGTCGTATTGAGCGATATTGTCGATGAGAATGTGGATAAATGGCACGGGAAAGCTATCTTTTAAGCAAGCTTTGTTCAAGTCCACATAATCCATGCAAACTCGCACCTTCCCTCTAGGTTTAGATGCAGGCACGATGTTGGATATCCACTCGGGATATGTAGACACCATGATGATGCGGCTTGAAATTGTTTCACAATCTCTTCTTTCACCTTTAAACTCCACTCGGGTTTGATCGCTTTGAGCTTTTGCTTGATCGGCTTAAATCCCTCTTTAATGGGAAGGCGATGAAGGACAATGTCGATGGATAAACCCACCATGTCTTCATGAGACCATGCAAACACATCCACGGAATTGTGTTAATAAGCGTAACCATGTCATTCCGTTGGTTTGGGGTAAGGTGCGAACCAATCTGGATTAACTTAGGGCTTTCTAAGGTTAGAGATTGAAAGAAGTGGTTTGATCGAGGTTGGGTTTGGGTTTGTCTTTGACCCATTCTTGAATTTACGAGGCACCTCAATGTCATCACGGAGATCCATCGAAATTTGAATTCATCTCTACATCAAAGGTATGATCCTTGTGTAGGAGAGCATCGTATCCATAAATCTGAGCACATCTAAATTGAGTCTGAAACAAAATATGCTTTCACTTAGTATATATGAAATGCGTTGATCATACACAGTGTGTTAGCATATCTTGGCAAAATAAAGCGCTAATCTTTATCTGAGAAAAAGTAAGCGAGTTATTGTATCTACAGAGAAAAAATTTTACGCGCTTTACCTGTCGACGAAAAGCGAGGAATGATTGTTCCAATTGGTAAGGGTAAAAAGTCAAGGTGGACCCATGATGATGATGGAGGATTGTCATCATCCTCCTTGTCCGAATGATGGCCATTCGTCGAGGCGATCATCATCTGGGGTGTATCTGTTGGTATGTTCATCATGGATGATGATCGCGTGCAGACATTATTCGGACAACGTTTTCCTTGATTCTCCGCTCCTCTTCTTCGATTGCGGGATTTGGAATAATTATTTTCTTTTCCTCCACCGGTTTTGGCTTAGGAAATAACATGGCCATGACATTGGCTGGCACCTTTACTGGAGGTTGTGCGGACTCGGAGTTTGAAGGCGAAGCCAAACGCCACATGGTTGAAGCTGAAGGAATCTGTTGATGCTTATGAGGATTCCTGTGACTAGAGCTGGCAGAATAGCCTAGTCCAGTTGTTCCAACTTGCTTGGTTAATCGAATAAGTCTTTGGATACCACAGCCATCTTTACTGAACCCTTGTCACGGCTTATAACCCAGCGACATCATTTCTTGAGTGGTGACATCACCTCATCGAAAATGTGGGGTTCGACGATGGTGCTCAATAGCGTGGTATTGGGTGTTGCTTATTTCAAAGCATGAAAGCGGCGGTTTCTCGTCTGCATTGGCATTGATGAGCGGTATATCCCATCTTGAGAATCTACGGTTCGGCGTTGGCCATGACCGAAGCTATTGTTGATAATGTACTTGATTGTTGGTGAAGGGTGGAGGGCCCTTACCGCCATGTGGATCCATGGTGATCCCAAGAGCGGTTGTATCCGAATCTATCTTGAGCACATGGAAGGATCTGCGAGAATGTATGAGGGCCAATTTAGATTGGCGGCTCAATTACTCAATAGGAGTTCTGGCGGGCTCCATCAAAAGCTTTGATGATAGTATGGCTACTCAATTTGGTTGAGATTGATATTCATCTTCACCAAGGTGGCATATGGGCGAGATATTGAGAGAGGAACCTCCATCTATTAAGACTCCGACCACCATATATCCAGAGGATAAGACCGCATATATGACGGTTTGCAATGACCGATCCCTTGGGCGGTATGTCATCATCGATGAAGGATATCACATTAGTGTTGAAAATGTGATCAACCATGTGTTGAAATTTTACATATCCATCGATGATGTGGGAAGATGAAACTTCTTCAAAACCTTTAACAAGACCTTCCGGTGATTCTCGGAAGTTAGGACCAAGTCCAAAATTGATATTTGTGGTGGAGCTTCCTTGAAGCTTAAAACCACAGAGGCTTCGTTATGACCCACGGCGGGAGGAATTTTTCAATCTTCTCCATGGGTATTTTCCCCTTTGATTTGGTGGTGGGGTTCATCACCCGATGGGGAAGATCTGATGGATTTTCCTTGACAACTGCGGCGGTGGTATGTGAGGTGGATCCTTCACCTTCTCCATAATTCCACGGAACCTTGCATGAAGCTAACAATAGGATATTGTGCTCTGCGTGGCAAGTTGATTGGCTCGGGGCGGCCACTTTCAAAGGATTGCTTCCTCCTTTGAAATTTGAATTATCGGTGTTGTGAGAACAGTATTAATCCCTTCACCTTGATGAGATATAACTTGCTACCACACTTTTCCACTTAGTAGGGCTGCATTCTCACTTGCTTTCGTAACACGATGTCGTTATCTCACCATGGCCTTGATACACCACTTGTCGATTAGATTTTGAATAAGGTGGCGGATGTCCCAACATTCTTACGTCTTGTGACCATGAGGCTAGGGAGTGGTATTGACATACTCCATCGAGTTGTACCATCCCGAGCGGGGGTTGATTGGAGGTAGAAGGGCGATCCTTCCTTCATTGATTAACATGTGAAGGATTTCCTCCATGGGTTGGCCCAAATAGGTGAATTCCGTTTGTTGGCGAAATCCCAACGAGGCTTTGGCATTTTCTCTCTTCGTCACTTTGTCTTCCGACATTTCATTTTTTTTGAAAGGGACGAGGAATATTCATGATGATTGGTAGGAGGCGGCATGCTCTGGTGATTAATTCTTAGAGTCACTTGATCTTTGATAAGTCACCGATTCATGATTTGCTCAATTTGTTTGCGAGAGAGCTTTCATCTTTCGTTCCATTGTGAATTGGAACTTAGCATAATCCCATCTGTCATCACCATCTTTGATGGTGCAGGGGAGTCACGGTGAAGTTGGAACTACATCCCTTTGCTCCATTAATCATGTTGACCTCTTCTTCTTTGTGTTGAGGAAGAGGGTTGTCTTGTCTACGTGAAATGATCGGGTTTGGTGACTCTGATCTCTCCATTATCTATTAGGTCTGGATCTTGTGTTTGAGGGCCCAACAATCCACGATATCATGTCCGGTGTGCCCGCATGATAAGCACATTTCTAGCGACATTGAAACCCCGTCCATTAGAATTGTTGGTGGTGGAAGAAGATCGTAATTTTCTTACGTGTTGTCGGAAGATTAAGAATGTTCTCGAGGGTATCCCCTAAGGGTAAAACACTTTCGATGGCGTTTGACTTCTCCACCTTTTAGTCTTTGGAGGGTTTACGCGATTGTCTTTGGAAAGGGAGTGTAGTTTCTCCTTTGAATGGGCATACTTTGATTGCCTTTTTGTCCTGTAGTATCGGGAAACATCTTCCTCTTTCTTTTTATGGACCCTCCGAAGTTGTTCCCATAATTTCTAGATTGGATGTGATCGACATAACGACTTTGAGTGCGGCTAGGTCTTGAATCTTTCGACTTCAACCCCATTTCACCGTCTCCCGTGTTTAACCATTTGAGAAAATGGTTTGCCGATGCTTGCTAAAACTCTCTCATAGAAGGGAGCTTCTTGTATGTACATGAATGTCGTGACCATTTACGATTACTATCATGGCGGG
Organism: Panax quinquefolius; assembly: GCA_020205615.1. NCBI lineage: Eukaryota > Viridiplantae > Streptophyta > Magnoliopsida > Apiales > Araliaceae > Panax > Panax quinquefolius. The sequence goes on from CM035166.1 coordinate 46,504,011, forward strand.
ACTAACTTGGGCGACCAGGCGTCTCCACCTTTGGGCATACTCTCGAAAGACTCATTAGACTATTTTTTGATCTTGGTAATTTGATCTGGATCGGGAGCCATCTGAGTTTGAAAATTATATTGAGTGAGGAAGGCATGTGCTAGCTCTTCCCAACTGTGAATTTTGGAGTTGTCTAATCTTGTGTACCACGAGCAGGCTTCTCGGTTAGACTCTTTTGGAAAAATTGCATTACGAGTTTTTCATCCTCTGCATAGGATCCCGTTCTCTAATAAAGACTTTTAAATGTGTATAAGGATCCCCTAACTTGTCATATTTTTCAAAGTCGGGAGTTTTAAATTTTTCGGATAGTGAACACCGGGAAAATACATAGATCGACATATGAAACACTCCGTGTGTTCCAATTCCTTTGATATAGCGAAGGGTCTCTTCCATTTGGAGGACTTTCTTTTTGATGTCACCATTATGCGGATCTCCGATTGGAATGGGCGACATCCTGCGTTTTTGTTGGTCGTATCCAATTGTGGCTCTGGTATGGTAATGGCCAGGAATTCCTCCTTGTGTGGAGGGCTCGGTATGTCGGTATTTTTTCCACCTGTGTGGTAGGTGTAATTCTTTTAATAGAAACGACCAAATCATGTCTGTTTGCTTAATCCGTCGAACTCTTTGCAAGAAAGCTGGATTAAGTTCGGTCAGTCGGATGATGACATGATTATTTGTAGGCTGTTGCCTTTTGGACTTTGGCCAGGTAGTAGGTTCGATTGATTCCTACGAAAAGACTAGCATAGTTTAGTCCTTAGGGAAGGTGTATAATGACATGCTTATGTGATGTGTCCATTTTTTTAGAAATTTTATCCTGCAAAATGGGTGTCATTTGTTAAATAGCATGTATGTGGACATATTGCTTCATATTTCTCATTACATGGAGATAGATATGGAATGAAATTACAAGTAATTGTGTTTACAAGTAATTGAAATGAGGGCATGAAGAGACTTTCCTTCGTTTTGGGTTTATCGGTGACCTATCTTAGGTTACTCTCATGGCTTTTTGGCATGAAGGTTCCCAAATCATCGCAATCTACTAGGCGGAAGTTAATCCGGTCTTTCAATGGAGCGAATTTGGGTGGTGCCTTTCACGAGCCTCGGAGAATTAGTCTTCTCACGAGTCCGATAATCAAACAAGCGGGGATAGCCTCTGGTGGAGGGACCACACAACATACATTCACATACATCGCGTCTCACCGTATGAAATGATGACATGTGCGAAGCACTAATATCATAGCGGTTTATAGTCTGAAGCACTAACATCACACGCCTGATGATGATCACGAATCACTAAGCTCAAACAAGACATGCATTCGTACACATTCATCGATGTAAATGCAACATCCACACACAAGCGGATAACTTGATTTTGAAAAGATTGTAGTAGCGGCTTAAGTCCTCTTCTTTGAGTCCCCATGAGTCGCCACACATCGGCGTCGGGATTTTTGGATGTCCTTTTCAGTTACTTGTTCTTTGGTGTTCTCATTTTAGGTGAGATTTGTTTGAAAAAACAAGTGAAAAAGGTCCTACATGTATAATGTCGATGATGGGATTGATTAAGAGTCGCCGAGTTGGTTTTTAAATGGTTGTACCAACACAACCGAGAAAAGGTTTGCACATTGACCCGATGATGTGACAGCGATATCTGGTCGTGTGAAAGAGATTCATTTAGGGTCCGGGGACTTGGTTATCTTGGGGAAGGTGTTAGGCACCCCAGACATCCGTGTTACCACGGTGGCCGCCTCTTTTCAAAAACTATTATCTGAGTGTGTGTGTGTGTGTGTGTGTGTGTGTGTGTGTGGGTCGATGTCTTTTATATATGAAAGTTGTGCGAGGCCTCTTTCGAACCTATATACACAGAGTTTGAATTTATATAAAAATTCAGTTTTTAGCAAGATATGGCAATGATGTTTTATAAAAGAGGTTTTTCAAACCCTGATGCTCAATAGGAATTAAGACCTTTTACACTCCCATTTTTATTAAGTGATCGGCTTGATTGATTTTATTTGACGAATGTGAAGCATCCGTACGAAAATAATATATATAAAAAAAATAATGCCGACTTCCTCGTGGGTATGGAAACCATCGAGAAATCTGGACATCATAGAATAATTTACAAAACGCTTACAATTTGAAAATGTCCATCACGAGAACCGAATCTAGATCGATGAGATGATGAATCTGTGATCACATGATTCCTAAGCGCCTACGAAATATTGCAATTTGTATAAAAGCAATAAGCGGTATATATATAAAAGCGGTAAATATATATATATACGAGACAGGATCACCAACCACGAAGCACCTCCATGGGGATCAGAAATATAAATAAAGCTGTAGATACGGTCAACATACGAAGGAAACTCAAGCGGGACAGAATGTAAATAAAAGTCATAAATGCGGTCAACTACCACGAAGTAAACTCGAGGCGAGACGAAATGTAAAAAAAAGTCATAAAAACTATCAAGCGCCACGAAGGGAACTCGAGTGAGACAAAATATATATATATATATATATATATATATATATATAAGAAAGCAATAAATGCGGATGTAAAATCCGGGCTCATCGAACATAGTTCGACCACGTTCATATATATAAGTATATATATATATATAAATATATAAGTAAAACGCACTGCAGATAAAAATCTAGGCTCATCGAACAAAAGTCCAGACACATAGTTGATATATATATATATATATATATATATATATATATATATATATATATATATATATATATATATATAATAATAAACGCATACTAGGCAAAAAGTCTAGGCTCATCGAACAAAGTCAAACATACAATTAATATATATATATATATATATATATATATATATATATATATATATATATATATATATATATTAAAGCGATAACACTCGAGCATCAAGTCTAGGGCTCATCGAACAAAGTCAGATATACAATTAATATATATATATATATATATATATATATATATATAAAGGATAAACGCTCGGGCCAAAGTCTAGGCTCAATCGAGGCATAACTTGATAATGTTAGTCAATATATATATATATATATATATATATATATATATCTGATGGAAGGAAACCACGAATAGAAGTCCCGGGGCAAAAGCAAGCAACACGACTCTCAACGTGTAGAAGGGTGTGTGCAAAGATGAAGATAAAGACTCTAAAGTGTGTGAGAAAACTTATGTGGTGATAAAAAAGGGCTTCTATATCTTTAGAGTGGGTAAACACTTTGGGCTTTTGTGGGTACAAAAGAGGCTATATATGAGCTCACGGTGTTTGAAAGTGGGAAAATACAACTTTGTATGGTGAGTCTGAGCAAATTGTGCGGGGGTTTCCCCGTCTTTTTCTCTTAAAATCAGCACCCCAAGCCTCTTATTTATAGGCAAAAGGTGCATGCAGTGTACACCTGTGGCTCAACCGCAGTGTACCAGGTGCAGGCGGGTCGGGTCGGGTCGGCCCGGGATTACAGTCGGGTCGGGTCGTCTCGAAGTACGTGCACTCAGGCACTGTAATGTCCACTCGAATTTTGAGAAGTGCAATCCGGGCATCCGTTTGAGGTATTCGGGACCTATTTGGACCATGCCGTTGTCGAGAGTTATCACGATGGCATGGGATTAGAGTTTGTCTGAAGTCTTTGAAGATGGGACGATGCCCTCCGGTCTTGAAGCTTCACTTTCATCCGTTACCCTTACAATAGTCACTCGGGATTGGTTAGCCTTGTGGGACATTGTTTACGTGAGAGCGAGATGTGGCATCGTGTTGGGCCGAGATGGCGATGTTGCCCCTCATCCGTTATTCTTTGCCGGATTGGGCGATATAAGAGCGTTACTCGAGACTTGTTTGAGATTGGGCTTTCTTGCATTTGTTGAAGATCCTCATTGTCATCTTTGAGGTGTGCTGTCTTCCGATGTGATTACCATGTTGTACACGTGTATTTCGTTGTGAGTCTTAGAGATTGAAGTGATGGCATTTGAAACAAGCATTTCGGGGTTATCTTTGAAACTGCATTCCTTGGGGTTATCACCAAGGTTGGTGGCTATTCCATGGTTGGGGCCGAGGCCCGATACCTCGGGGTTATCTTCAGAGATTAATCGGTCTTCTCGGTGTGTGTTCGTTATTTGTATCTGCTGTCTTGGGGTTAAATCGAGGTTTGAAACCGTTACTCCCAGTTACGATCCGGGTTAATCTTTGAACTTATGGTAGTATCTTTTATGGATTTGGATTGTCTTTCGGGGTTCTCTCTTAAAATTTATAAATCATCCTCCTGCCTAATTTTAAAGTCAATGTTAATATTTGAATAATATAGTACGATGAAAATTTCGAGTGTCTACAACACGACGGTTGTATTATCGAGTGTTACTACAAAGATGAGTTATGTATACCTAATTTTAGGGCGTCCACATCAATAATTCATATTATTTGAATAATATTGTTATATAACATTATTGGCAATGTCTAAGGAAGTTACATCTAGAAAGGGTTTGGTCACCTAATTACGGCGCCAATAAGGAGAAATCCTTATCGAAAAGCCCCTAATTCCTGGAACGACACAGTTGTCATTATTATTGTGATTTGTAATATTATTTGTGAATAATTAATTATTGATTTATATGTTAAGAAAATATTTATTTTATGTGGATATAAATGATGGATATATTTATTGTGGTTATAATTGATGGAATTAATATTGAGGTGTTTTATCAAGATTTTTCTGAATGAAGGTATTAAAAATCGTCCAGTATGTGGATTTCAATTTGGAAAATTTTTCTCTCTAAAAGTTGTAGAGAATTTAATTTCCTATGGAATGGACATAAAATTCGTATTTTTCGATAAAAGAGCTATTTTTATGAATTATTGATGTTTCGAAATAAATATTTTTTTATTAAAAACATGGGTGGGCCCCACTTTTTGTTGGTGAGAAATGTGCTAAAATTTTATTTCAACAATGGTGGGCGTGAATAATGTAGCAAAAGCCATCCGGTAGCAGCGATTAGTTCTGCTATGACATTCTAAGCATTTTCCTATAAATAGGGTGCTTAGTTAGAATTGAAAATCTCTATATTGTCGAGCATATTTTGTGAGTATTTAGATACTTTGTGAGTTGCTATTCAGTGCAAGTTTATTTCAGCCTTATACCTGATATTTCAAATTGAGTAAGTATTGTTCTTTTGAGGTAAGGGATGTTATTTTCTTCATAATGATGTTATTCTTTCAATATCATTATACCAAAATATTGGTATGGATTTTATTGTGGAATTTCTACCTTTTTCATGTCGGGGTTACTATTCACATATACTGTGACGCCCCTAAAATAGGTCCATTCCATCCAACCCATTCTGAGTCGCCAAATACATGGTACAGAAAACAATTACAACTTTATTACAACAATTGTCGTGCAAAATACAACAACACATATGCTGTGAGTTTGGATACAAATATTACCAACTGTGACTCATGTCCCAACCGTGGACAGCACCTCATAATGACACCTTACATAAAGTTATAGTCAAAAACTATTTTAGAAATTAAAATCTTTGGGAAGTTCTCAAGTAAACCTTCGTAAATGAGAGGCCATGCGTCTAGGTTATGATAGATATCATATGGCCACAGAATTATCCTTGGTTGACCCAATAGACCCCAAAGAAAAACGAGAAGATTACTATCATATTCTTCCCAATGGTGAGTCTTCTCTTGACATATCATTATCTCCAGGGTCTCTAATTGGGCATTATACTCCAAACAAACACCAAGATTATATAGGTAGTGCTTGTAAATATACTCAAAGAAGTGGATGAGCACAACCCTTTCTTATGATAACACGAGGTTGTATGTCATTAGACATCTTGTATGATAGTGGCAAAACACCCTTCCAAGTTAAATTCACCTCACCCTCAACATCTATAGACCACCGCTTTTATTCCCTGTTATTCCCCGCTTGTCCCAAATACACTTTTATTAACCGAAAGAATTGTGAAGCAAAAGGGTGAGCACAACTAGCTCGATAAAGAATATCATGACTAAAGATAAATAAATTATCAATAGCCATCAACAAAGAATAAATCAAAGATTTAGAACATATGGTAGATGATAAAACTTTTCAACCATAGTTGCAGCGGAATGAGCAATCCATTAAAAGAGTCAAATAGACCATAAAATCTATTATCTTCTCCATGTTAAAAGTCCATCAACAATGTTTTATCCCTGTAACATTAATCAACAATTCCAGCTCCACAATCACGTGTATAACTCATAATCGTAATTGTAGTTCTAAATTCCTTTCCTCATCCAGACAAAGTTAGTTTACATCACCGAAACATCAAAGATCATGGTTACACCAAATCACAGTTCATGTTCATAATCCTACTAATAAATTCATCTTTGCACTACGGGCCAAAGATATTCATCAACAGCTCATCTTTTGCACTCTGGCCAAAGATATTCAACAATGTGTCATCTTTGTACTACAAAAGCCAAAGACATTCATATCTCAAAGAAATACATAATCATTTCAGAATTTATATAAACCATAATTATAACCATGTTGATAAATTCACCTTTGCACTTAAGCTAAAGATATTCAATTATAAATTCAATGGTCATGCTCATACCAGTCACAATTCAACTTTTCACTCATCGGCCAAAGAGAACCCTAGTCATGATCATACCAATAATCTACCCATCTTTACACTCTAGTGAAAGAGAATTTCAACATCGTATTATAAAAATGTTATATATGATAATAAAATCAATATAATAAGCACATAGTTTTAATCTCCAGAGTAATATTCATAAATCAACTATAATTTGGTTAGAAAAAGAAACCAATTTTGTAGTGAATAGTACCCGTGAATAGTAACTCGTGAATAGTAACTCGTGAATAGTAACTCATGAATAGTAACTCATGAATAGTAACTCGTGAATAGTAACTCATGAATAGTAACTCATGAATAGTAACCCCGACATGAAAAAGTTCCAAATTTGATAAAAAGTTCCAACCAATATTTCAGCATAATGATATTGAAGAAATAATATCATTTAAGAAGAAACTAACACCCTTACCTCGTAAAGAATAGTACTTACATTTGGAATCTTTGGATATAATGCTAAAAGAACTTGCCTTTGTATAGCAATACTCAAGTACTAAAATACTCACAAAAATACGCCGATATATAGAGAGAGAAATAGAGAAATCTTTAGTTTCTAGTGTGATTTTCAATTCTAACCTAAGCACCTATTTATAGGAAAATGCTTAGAACACCAAAGCGTAAAATTTAATATAATAATATTATTATTATTCCACAACTTCCTACACACACTCATTGAATCTAACATCAGCCATCTACTCAAATAAAAACAACAAAAACGTTTTTGTTAATTAAAACAATTAAAACTTCCAAAATCAATTATTTCGGAACTTCAGAACTTCAATAATTCATAATAAATAGCCCTTTTATTAGAAAATTCGAATCTCGCGACTTTTTATAGGAAATTCAATTGTCTACAACTTTACAAAAGAAAGTTTTTCTAAATTCCAAACAGAAATTGACCGAAATCCACGAACGGGCAATTTTACAAGCTATAATCAAATTTCAATCAAGAAATGGGTCCACCAACATGTTTAACATGTTTTAAATAACTTTTACAACAAAAATACTCTTCCTCCTCATATACTCATATATCCCACATTCATTGTAAAAATATCACCATTATTATATTATAATAATATAATAAAATATTATTTTATCAGAAAAGATAAATAAATTATCAATAGACATCAACAGTAATAAATCAGAAATTTAGAACATATGGTAGATGATAAAACTTTTCAACCATAGTTGCAGCGGAATGAGCAATCCATTAGAAGAGTCAAATAGACCATAAAATCTATTATCTTCTCCATGTTAAAAGTCCATCAACAATGTTTTATCTCTGTAACATTAATCAACAATTCCAGTCCACAATCACGTGTATAACTCATAATCGTAATTGTAGTTCTAAATTCCTTTCCTCATCCAGGACAAAGTTAATTTTCATCACCTGAAACATCAAAAATCATGGTTATACCAAATCACGCTTCATGTTCATAATCCTACTAATAAATTCATCTTTTGCACTCACGGGCCAAAGATATTCATCAACAGTTCATCTTTGCACTACTGGGCCAAAGATATTCAACAACAGTCATCTTTGTACTACGTGCCAAAGACATTCATATCTCAAAGAAATACATAATCATTTAAGAATTTATATAAACCATAATTCTAACCATGTTGATAAATTCACCTTTGCACTTAAGCTAAAGATATTCAATTATAAATTCAATGGTCATGCTTCATACCAAATCACAATTCAACTTTTCACTTCATCGCCAAAGAGAACTCTAGTCATGATCATACCAATAATCTACCCATCTTTACACTCTCTTTGAAAGAGAATTTCAACATCAAGGTTATAAAATGTTATATATGATAATAAAATCAATATAATCGAGACATAGTTTTAATCTCCGTAGTAATATTCATAAATCAACTATAATTTGGTTAGAAAAAGAAACTAATTTTGTAGTGAATAGTACCCGTGAATAGTACCCGTAAATAGTAACTCGTGAATAGTAACTCATGAATAGTAACTCGTGAATAGTAACTCATGAATAGTAACTCATGAATAGTAACCCCGACATGAAAAAGTTCCAAATTTGATAAAATTTCCAACCAATATTTCGGCATAATGATATTGAAGAAATAATATCAGTTACGAAGAAACTAACATCCCTTACCTCAGAAAGAATAGTACTTCTGACTGGAATACTGGATATAATGCTAAAAGAACTTGCACTGTATAGAAAAACTCGAAGTACTAAAATACTCACAAAAATACGCTCGATATATAGAGAGAGAAATAGAGAGAAATCTTTAGTTTCTGGTGTGATTTTCAATTCTAACCTAAGCACCCTATTTTTAGGAAAATGCTTAGAACACCAAAGCAGAAAATTTAATATAATAATATTATTATTATTCCACAACTTCCTACGCATACTCATTGAATCCAACATCAGCCATCTACTCAAATAAAAACAACAAAAACGTTTTTGTTAATTAAAACTTCCAAAATCAATTATTTCAGAACTTCAGAACTTCAATAATTCATAATAAATAGCCCTTTTATCAGAAAATTCGAATCTCGCAACTTTTTATAGGAAATTCAATTCTCTACAACTTTGCGGAAGAAAGTTTTTCTAAATTCCAAATGTAAATTGACCAAATCCACAAACCAAGCGATTTTACATGTATATAATCAAATTTCACCAAGAAATGGGTCCACCAACATGTTTAATATGTTTTAAACAACTTTTGCAACAAAAATACTCTTCCTCCTCATATTCTCATATATCCCACATTCATTGTAAAAATATCACCATTATTATATTATAATAATATAATAAAATATTATTTTATCGTAAAAGATAAAAAATCGATTTTCAACAATTGTCACTTTAAAATTTTCTCCATCTATATCCACATAAAATGAATATTTTCCTCATCATATAAATCAATAATTAATTATTCATAAATAATATTACGTAATCACAATAATGACAACCAGAGCGGTTCAGAAAGGGGCTTTCCAATAAGGATTTCTCCTTCTTGGCCGCAATTAGGTGACCAAACCTCTACTTGAGGCGAGAACTTTCTAGACATTGCCAATAATGTTATCTAATAATATTATTCGGATAATATGAATTATTGCTTTGATAATGGAAAATATTGTGTAGTGACAATTATTAAAACAACGAGAATATAAAATATCAACGCAAAGAATTATTGAATCAATAAAATCTCGAATAAGAATTACTTTGTAACAATTATTGAGTAGTGCCTTCTTACATAAGAATCAATAATTGGTGCAATCTGAGTGTGCTTATTGTGCAACAACGCGTATTATTGTATTTTAACCAATTGGTATTCCAACAAAGGTTAATAAATAATAACTACGCCGTTATTTATAAAAACTCCTTTTTGTCATTTTCTTCATTTGACAATTATTCTGTTATGGGGCCCACCAATGGCTGCGCCGTCGTACGAATATTCCCCGACAGAAAGAATATTTTATAACCACTAGCATATTTTGAAAAAAAACTTTCTTATATCACCCTTAACTTTAACTTTTATCAATTTAACCATTTACTGAATAGTAATTATAAGAAAAATTGAATACTTTTATTTCATAAAATTTGGGGTCTTACATATACGGCACTATTCACGTATACGACACTATTCACAGAAAAAAATGAAATTTTCTTTTATTTGTCTAAGTTGTCTATTATGGTTACTATCTTTGATTGTATCCATGTTTTGATCTTCATTCTTGAATTTTGCTCCACAGTTGATTTTATAAGGTATTTTTGAACTTGGATAAACTAAAAGTACGAATCCTTAGTCTTTGATCTCATTATCTCACCTTGAATTCGCTTTTCTTTAAGATATTTTTCATCATCCTTAGTCATAAATGATGATATTACTGAATATCTTTGGCCTGTAGTGCAAAGATGAATGATTAACTGATGAATGAATATCTTTGGCCCGTAGTGCAAAGATGAACAGGTGTTGAGATGAACATGACTAACTGGTGATACAAATGAATATCTTTGGCCTGTAGTGCAAAGATGAATATTTGATTCAAGATGTATATTAATTGATGTTACAGGGATAAAATATTGATGATGGACTTTTAAATCTTAGAAGATAGTAGAATTCATTCTCTACTTGAGTCTTCTAATGGATTGCTGTTTCCGCTGGAGTTGTTGATCTAAAACTTGGTGTCTATTATATTCTATCAGATTTTTCCCTGTTGAAGTCTAATGATAATTTGTTGTATATTATCTTAGTCATATTATTCTTTATTGGCTAATTAAGCTCACCCTTTTCCTTTTTGTTCCATTTTTCTTCTCAGGAGGTGTGAACATAGCAGGAACTAGCCGGGGTGTAGAGTGATGGTTCAGGATAGTGTTTTAATAGTCCTCACTATTTTATAAAATAGTGTATCAATAATTGTAATGAGGACTCCTTTTGATTTTGTATACTGTCTATTAGATAGTATTTATATCTAAACTCATAATATATGTGTTGTCATATTTTGCACAACAATTGTATTAATGAAGTTGTATTTGTTTATGTACCATGTATTTGGAGACTCAAAATATGTGATGTATACCTATTTTGGGGGTGTCATAGTTGGTATCAGAGCTTAGGGATATGGTCTCTGGCAGAGATCGGGGAATAGAACTAGGAGGGGAGAGACGAGTAATCCTTCTCTAGTGTGTCATACCAAAGCTTATTTGGTTGGCCAGTTGAAGCATATGGTTAATATGTGCTATGTTAATTTGTTAATTAACCCTTGTTTTGTGGCAGTATTTGAGAATGACAGCTGAAAATATTAACAATGGAGTGAATGAGACCGTGGAGACACCTTTAATCTCCACCGAGGGGAACGTGCAACAAGAAGGCAATATTCATCCTGTAAACAACACTACCGAACAAATGATGAATGATGGGATGTTTAGAAGCTTTTTACAGTTCATGCAAAATCAGACGAGGGAGACTCATGTACAAAATACGGGTGGAAATGATAGCAATGCATGACTTGTCTTAGCCTAGCAGTTCTAAGAGTTGGGACCACCAAAATTTGCGGGAAAGCCGGATACAATCAAGGCGGAAACGTGGGTTAAACAAATTACCATGATATTTGATGTCTTGGGATGCACAGAGGAATAGAAGGTCCCATTCGCCACCTTTATGTTCCATGGTGAGACAAATTACTTGTGGGAATCTTGAAGCGTACCCAGCTTGCCGCACTCAACATGTCTTGGGAAACATTTCAGAAACTGTTTAACGATAAGTACTTTCCTTAAAGTATTCATCATATAAAGGAGGTAGAGTTTATTAGACTGGAACAAAACAACATGACAATGTCCCAATTACGAGGCGAAGTTCACGAGTTATCGGTGGTTGCACCTCATTTGGTTGAGAATGAGGAACGAATGACGTATATGTTTCTGAGAGGTCTAAAACCCGAGATTCGGCAATATCTTATATCTCATAAATTTTCTTTATATTCTGATGTTGTAAACATGGCTCAATTATTAGAGCGAGATAATGAGTATGTTTAACCAAGGGACCATGACTAGGGTCATACCAAATGGCGTGGTCATCGGGCAATGCCAACTGTTGGGTAAAATCTAGTTACGCACAAAGACTCAAGTATCACGTGGTCAACAAGTAATATAATAGTAAGTAGGGTATCGTTCCCTCGAGACTTAGTAAGAATTTAAACCTCATAATTACCAATTTCCTATTAATCCTAATTTTATTAAACTAATCAATTTCAGGTTTGTAACTAACAATATTAAAACTATTAAAATCACCACACAATCAATAAACACTAAAAACTAAATTTTCAAACAAATAATGGAGAATTAGGCTTTCAACTTCACTCTAAGCATCACTCAAATTATTACACCTTTATTCCAGTTTAATTCACTATCCCAGTGTCGACGTCGGGATTTTTAGATGTCCCTTTCCGTTACTTGTTCTTTGGTGTTCTCATTTTAGGTGAGATTTGTATGAAAAAATAAGTGAAAAAAGTCCGACATGAATAATGTCGACGATGGACTGTTAAGAGTCGCCAGTTGGTTTTTTAAATGGTTGTACCAACACAACCGAGAAAAGGTTTGCACATTGACCCAGTGATGTGAAACTGCTAAACGGGTTGCGGTGAAACCAAGATTCATTAGGGTTCGGGGACTTAGTTATGCGGAGGGAAGGTGTTAGGCACTTCCACATCCGTGTTGCCACAGTGACCGCCTCTTTTCAAGAAACTATTATTTGAATGTGTGTGTGTGTGTGGGTCAATGTGTTTGTTATTTGGAAGTAGTGCGAGGCCTCGTTCGCACCTATATACACAGGGTTTGAATTTATGTAAAAACTCAATTTTAAGCAAGATATGGCAGTGATGTTTTATAAAAGAGGTTTTTCAAACCCTGATGCTCAATAGTAATTGAGACCTTTTACACTCCAATTTTATTAAGTGTTCGAAGCGATTGATTTTATTTTACGAATCGCGAGGCATCCGCAATGCGAAAATAATGTACAAAAATAATGTCGACTTCCTCGTATGTATGGAAACCATCCGAGAAAATTCGAGACCTTGCAGAATAATTTACAAGTCGCTTACATTGAGTATGTCCATCACGAACCGAATCTAGATCCAATAATTTGAATCATGATCACTAATTCCTAGGCGCACAAGATATCGCAATTTTGTATGAAAGCGATGGCGGTATATATATAAAAAGTCAGTAATATATATATACGAGATATGATCACCAACCACGAAGCACCTCCATGGGGATCGAAAAAGTAAATAAAGTCAGAAGCGATCAACCGCCACGAAGGAAACTCGAAAGGAACGAAATGTAAATAAAGTCATAAAAGCGATCAACCGCCACGAAGGAAACTCTAGGCAAATATATATTTATATATATATATATATATATATATATATATATATAAAAAAGCAATAAATGCACCTTGGATGTAAAATCCGTGCTCATTGAATAGAGTTCGACAACAGTTCATATATATAAATATATATATATATATATATATATATATATATATATATATATATACAAAAGCAGAGTAAACGTCTTTTGTAAAATCCGGGCTCATCGAATGTAGTCCGACCCACGCTCATATATATAAATAAATATATATACAAAAAGCAAAAGCGTGATATAAAATCTAGGCTCATTGAATGTAGTCCCACCACGGTTCATATATATAAATATATATATAAAAGCGAGTAAACGCTTGAATGATCAAGTCTAGTCTCATCGAACAAAGTTCGACACACGCTTAATATATATAAATGTATATATATATATATATATATATATATATATATATATATATAAAAGCAATAAACGCTTAGGCATCAAGTTCAGACTCAATCGAGGCATAACTTTCGATAATGTTAGTCAATATATATATATATATATATATATATATATATATATATATATATATATATATATATATATATATATATCTGAAATTGAAACAAAACCTGGACCGAAGTTCGGGTAAATCACGAGCAACACGACTCTCAACGTGAAGAAGGGTGTGTGCGAGAGATGAAGAGAAAGACTCTAAAGTGTGTGAGAAGGCTTACGATTTATGCGCTTGAAAGAAGACTTCTATATCTTTAGAGTGGGTAAACACCAACTTTTGCAGGTACAAAAGGGTTATATATGAGCTCACAGGTGTTTAAAATGAGAAAGTACACTGCATGGGGTGAATGCAGAGTAAATTGGGCAGGGATTCCTCGTCGTTTTCTCTTGCAAAATGGGCAGCCCAAGCCCTCTATTTATAGACGATTTAGCCACAGGTGTACCAGAGCAACAACAGGTGGGCCGGGTTTTTGGGTTGGGTTGGGTCGTCTCGAAGTACGTGCACTCAGGCACTGTAATGTTCACTCCAACTTTAAGAAGTGAAATCCGGGCATCCGTTTGAGGTATATAGGACCTATTTCGCACTGCCGTTGTCGAGAGTTGTACGATGGCATGGGATCAGAGTTTGTACGAAGTCATTGAAGATGGGACGGTACCCTCCGGTCTTCAAGCTTTAACTTTCATCCGTTACCCCACACAATAGTCACTCGAGATTGGTTAGTCTTATGGGACATCGTTGCATAGAGATGTTGAGATGATGTGGCGTGGCATTACGTTGGCGAGATGAGAATGTTGCCCCTCACCGGTGTTATCGCCGAATTGGGAATTTGATATGAGCGACGCTTTCGACTTCACGAGATTGAATCTTTGCTGATTGTTGAAGGTCCTTATTGTCATCTTTAAGGTGTGCCTGTCTTCCCGATGTTATCGTCGGGTTGGTATAGTGTATCTCATTGTGAGCGCCGAGATTGAAGCTGGTCGCATTTGAAACAAGCATTTCTGGGGTTATCGCCGAAACTGCATTCCTTGGGGTTATCACCAAGGTTGGTGGCTATTCCCATGGTTGGGACTGAGACTGGATACCTCAAGGTTATCTCTGAGATTAATCGGTCTTCTCCGGTGTGTGTTACGGTATTGGATCTGCATGCCTCGGGGTTACATCCGAGGTTGGAACTGTTACTCCCATAGTGGGCTCCGCCAGAGTGGGCTCCGGGGTTGATGTTGAGCTTCCGATAGTATCCGATATGGATATGGATTGTCTTTCAGGGTTCCCTCTTAAAAGATGAATCTGTCCTCCTGCAATATTAGTAACAATAGTACAGAAAATTTCGAGTTTCTACAGATGCCCCTCTTTATCATATTCATGCATGGGGATGCATTGGTAGGATAAAGAATCCTAGACACTTGAAAAGTAACAAGACAAACATGGTACTATAGGTAGCAAAATGATGCAAATGTATGATGCGTGTGTACGGGGTTGTAGCCCAACATGTTGGGGATGATTGTTGGATCCCTATTGCTTCAACTGGGGATTGGCAATCTTGACGATTTTGATGTGTAAGCCAATGCATCGGGGATGTTTGATGTTGGAGTTATCACCAAATTCCTGTGTTCTTGATAACGACTTGATCCTGAAGAGGTACCTCTTATGTGCAAGATATCTGTGGGGATAAAGCTTGGTCTATTTGAGGATGTGTATAACATATTCCATCATCTATCCTCTTTGATAACATTGACCTTTCCTGGTTGGTATCGCCAGACATGTCAAGATTCTCGCTGGATTCTTTCGCCAACAACAAATCTTTATTAGGGATGCGACCATCATTGGCGTGTTTTTCACCAACATGTGAATCAATGGTGAAAAATCACATGGGATATCTTTATCAAGGTCGTTTAACCTTCACTGACGTGTGAATCAACGGCTGAGACTCTGTTAGTAGATCGTCAAGGTTGCTTGACCTTCGTTGACGTGTGAATCAACGGAACATTACATTGTGAACCCCGCCGGGGATCCGCTAGGGGAATATGAGTAATCAAGCATGAAATCCTCGAATAGCTCTAGAGCTCTGATAGGTTTAATTGCTATCGACTGAGGTAACGTCAAGGCTGCTTGACCTTCACTTATATGTGTGTCAACGACTTAAACGTACGTTGTAATCCCCTGCTGGGGCTTCACGTTGTAACCCCCGTCGGGACATACGTTGTAACCATCATTTGATGTGTATAGCATTGGCCGTCCTCGGATGGTTTTCGATGGTCTGTTGGGTTTGCTTCCAACGGTTACCTTGATGTCAAGGCTGCTTGACCTTCACTGATTTGTGTGTCAATGGATAAGCACGCATTGTAACCCCCACCGGGGACTCACATTGTAACCCCCGTCGGGGACTCACGTTGTAACCCCCGTCGGGGACTCACATTGTAACCCCCATCGGGGACTCATTTAGGGTAATGACCCGGAGTTGGCGGCATCAGACCTGTATAAGGTATTGCCGGATGTGGTTCGTAACAAATGAGATCATTGGCAAAGTATACTTTGTGTTCGGGTGACTACCAATGAGTGATGTGCAGACTCAAGGTTTTACCTGAGAAAGCCAGGATTGTATTCTGTTTTGCTCAATCGCGTGGCGTTTTTATTCTCGATTTGACCTTTCTAGTCAGTAAGAACTCCTTTACAACTCAAACTGGATCGAGTCGGAGAAGTGGGACCCATATAGGGTGTTTGCAGTGCACTTTCTTCAGTGGCAGCAGTGAGCCTGCGACCAACCTTGGATGATAAAATCCAGCAGGTTGGTCTCACAAGTCATTTTTAGCTTTGCGCGCGAAGGGAAATCCGTGAGCCTCCTTCAGATCTGCTGAGTTCGGGCTATCTTTTGCAAATTTTGTCACCGTACAAGTGTTCTGCACTATCCTGGTAACGTATGCATGTATTTTTTCTAGTTTTTATCCGTGGAATTTTGAGTTATAGCATGAAATTCATCTAAACACATAGTAGTGATTATGTATGCACAAATGACTTGATAAAAAATATTCAACATAGTAAATGTTAGTATTAAACCATGCTAAACATAATGATGTGAAAAAATTGAACTTTTAAGACGGTCAAATTGGCACCTTTTTCTGCTATTTTTCGTCCTATTCGAGGTCCAATGAGCAAAGGTAGAAAGGCAAAGTACTCCTGATATTGAGGTTAACCTTATGCATGTATGATTTTGATTTTTGATGCATATATTATATATATGACTTTGGGGTAGGTGTGCTACTGAATGGCCACCTAGACATTCCTATGTGCCTGTGGACAGTCTTCTTTTCAAAGGGGACTATGGCAAAAATTTTTAAAATGTAGGCATTGGGTAGTCATGCATTTTAACTCTATTGTATGTTAAAGTAAATGCATGCATGCATATAGTCAGAAAATACATTCTATAAAACTCTAGGTAAGGAAATACCACACCCTTTCTGAGGTGATTTGTAGACTTGTTGTCCAGATATTATAGATCCGAATCAGCCGAGCAGTTCCCACAGGACCACTTCTGGCATACGGCGGAGGGCTTCTAAAGTGCCTCGTTCCCGTTCTGTCAGACAGCCTCGTCGGTTGGTGGAGGCCATGATACGTCCTGTTCGGGTAGATGTCCCAGACGTCGAGGACGAGGAGGCGGATATTCCGATTGAGGATCCCGCTCCTGCTGCACATGTCCCTCGTAGGGAGCTCCCGAGTATTCAGGTGGCAAACCCAGAGCTGTTGGGTGATTTGAGTAGACATCCATCGATGTATTTGCATGCTAATAAGGTATGGCGTTAGACTTTGATCTTCCTTCTTTCTTATTGATGAGTATCAAAAGGTTTTGATGTTGATCTGCATTTCATGCAGGTTCCGGGTTTTACACAGCCTCGAGGGAACTGGTTCAGCATTCACTCCACGTACCAGGCGCTTCATCCTGACTATAGACCGGTAGTGCATGGGTGGGGATTCGGGGCATTCTTCTCCATCCTTCCCCGTTGTTGTCCCTGGGGTTACCTCAGGGCATTGTCTGAGCGATGGTTTCATAAAACTCAGTCACTCCATCTGCTGGATTGCGAGGTGATGATGATGCCAATGGATTAGCAATTTATCACAGGTATGGAGTTTGGAGGGGAGCCAGTGCCTTGCATGGCAAATATTACCCATCTTAGTCCGGATCCTTGTTAGGAGTTCCGGCGGAGGTGCTCAAAGGTAGGACTGTCCGTTCAGGTCCTTTGAGCGTAGATACTATGAGCGGGCTTTTGAGTTAGCCCATGCCCGATGATGTCCAGAATCAGGGATCGCGTTCTACGACGATTGTTCCTGATGATCATTCGAGGTCGCCATAGCGTATAACTCTTCTATGGTGTCTTTCGCTTTGATCAGCGCCACACGTGATGTGGACCGTATTGGAGAGTATGATTGGGGCTCCTATACCTTTGCCTATTTCCTCCGGGGCATGCGTATGCGCTCACAGGGTTTGACCGAGGCTTGGCTAGGCTTTTACCCGTTTCTGCTGGTGAGTATTTCTCTTGTCATTTCCCATTTAGAGATTAAGAGTGTTTACTGATAGCAGATATTTTGCCATTGTGTTGGAAATTTTGGGCCTATGAGAAGCTCCCATGCTTGCGTCCTATGAGTGTGTTAGGTTTAGATACCTATCCAAGAGGACGATGATGGCACCATTCTATTTTGCCGGAGGTCCCTATAGCTGAAGGCTTCACTCATTCTTGGTATCAACCGGAGTTCTTAACAAATGACGCCATCACATGGATTCCCTATTCAGGGGAACACTTGACCATCGGCTTTGAGGATGGGTACCCGACTGGAGTCGAGTACTTGATTTCCACCAGGAGAGTTCCTCTCTTCACAGATGGAGGCTGGGAGCTCTATTTAGGAGAGCATGCTATTAGGAGCACCACAGGGGAGATCTATATGCCAATTTTGCCTTCTGCCATGCGTCATTGGCCTGTATCACAGTCACCCGTCACTGATATCCCATTGTTGGGGGTTGACGGTTTTGCATTGTCAGAGGGTCCATGTAAGACCCCAAATTTTATGAAATAAAAGTATTCAATTTTTCTTATAGTTACTTTTCAGTAAATGGTTAAATTGATAAAAGTTAAAGTTAAGGGTGATATATGAAATTTTTTTCAAAA